>LR812520.1:71703973-71948973 GCA_903798195.1 Danio kyathit
CTGTGATATCGTCAACTCTGTTACTGTCAACTGTGATATCGTCAACTCTGTTACTGTCAACTGTGATATCCTCAACTCTGTTACTGTCAACTGTGATATCGTCAACTCTGTTACTGTCAACTGTGATATCCTCAACTCTGTTACTGTCAACTGTGATATCGTCAACTCTGCTACTGTCAACTGTGATATCCTCAACTCTGTTATTGTCAACTGTGATATCCTCAACTCTGTTATTGTCAACTGTGATGTCGTCAACTCTGTTATTGTCAACTGTGATATCGTCAACTCTGTTACTGTCAACTGTGATATCCTCAACTCTGTTATTGTCAACTGTGATATCCTCAACTCTGTTACTGTCAACTGTGATATCCTCAACTCTGTTATTGTCAACTGTGATATCCTCAACTCTGTTACTGTCAACTGTGATATCCTCAACTCTGTTATTGTCAACTGTGATATCCTCAACTCTGTTACTGTCAACTGTGATATCCTCAACTCTGTTATTGTCAACTGTGATGTCGTCAACTCTGTTACTGTCAACTGTGATATCCTCAACTCTGTTATTGTCAACTGTGATATCGTCAACTCTGTTACTGTCAACTGTGATATCCTCAACTCTGTTACTGTCAACTGTGATATCCTCAACTCTGTTACTGTCAACTGTGATATCGTCAACTCTGTTATTGTCAACTGTGATATCCTCAACTCTGTTATTGTCAACTGTGATATCCTCAACTCTGTTACTGTCAACTGTGATATCCTCAACTCTGTTACTGTCAACTGTGATATCCTCAACTCTGTTATTGTCAACTGTGATATCCTCAACTCTGTTACTGTCAACTGTGATATCCTCAACTCTGTTATTGTCAACTGTGATGTCGTCAACTCTGTTACTGTCAACTGTGATATCCTCAACTCTGTTATTGTCAACTGTGATATCGTCAACTCTGTTACTGTCAACTGTGATATCGTCAACTCTGTTACTGTCAACTGTGATATCCTCAACTCTGTTACTGTCAACTGTGATATCCTCAACTCTGTTATTGTCAACTGTGATATCGTCAACTCTGTTATTGTCAACTGTGATATCCTCAACTCTGTTATTGTCAACTGTGATATCCTCAACTCTGTTACTGTCAACTGTGATATTCTCAACTCTGTTACTGTCAACTGTGATATCCTCAACTCTGTTACTGTCAACTGTGATATCCTCAACTCTGTTACTGTCAACTGTGATATCCTCAACTCTGTTACTGTCAACTGTGATATCCTCAACTCTGTTACTGTCAACTGTGATATCGTCAACTCTGTTACTGTCAACTGTGATATCGTCAACTCTGTTACTGTCAACTGTGATATCCTCAACTCTGTTATTGTCAACTGTGATATCCTCAACTCTGTTACTGTCAACTGTGATATCGTCAACTTTGTTACTGTCAACTGTGATATCCTCAACTCTGTTACTGTCAACTGTGATATCCTCAACTCTGTTATTGTCAACTGTGATATCCTTAACTCTGTTATTGTCAACTGTGATATCCTCAACTCTGTTACTGTCAACTGTGATATCCTCAACTCTGTTACTGTCAACTGTGATATCCTCAACTCTGTTACTGTCAACTGTGATATCGTCAACTCTGTTATTGTCAACTGTGATATCCTCAACTCTGTTACTGACAACTGTGATATCCTCAACTCTGTTACTGTCAACTGTGATATCCTCAACTCTGTTACTGTCAACTGTGATATCGTCAACTCTGTTATTGTCAACTGTGATATCGTCAACTCTGTTACTGTCAACTGTGATATCCTCAACTCTGTTACTGTCAACTGTGATATCCTCAACTCTGTTACTGTCAACTGTGATATCCTCAACTCTGTTACTGTCAACTGTGATATCCTCAACTCTGTTACTGTCAACTGTGATATCGTCAACTCTGTTATTGTCAACTGTGATATCCTCAACTCTGTTATTGTCAACTGTGATATCCTCAACTCTGTTACTGTCAACTGTGATATCCTCAACTCTGTTACTGTCAACTGTGATATCGTCAACTCTGTTACTGTCAACTGTGATATCGTCAACTCTGTTACTGTCAACTGTGATATACTCAACTCTGTTATTGTCAACTGTGATATCGTCAACTCTGTTACTGTCAACTGTGATATCCTCAACTCTGTTATTGTCAACTGTGATATCCTCAACTCTGTTACTGTCAACTGTGATATCCTCAACTCTGTTACTGTCAACTGTGATATCGTCAACTCTGTTATTGTCAACTGTGATTTCGTCAACTCTGTTACTGTCAACTGTGATATCCTCAACTCTGTTACTGTCAACTGTGATATCCTCAACTCTGTTACTGTCAACTGTGATATCGTCAACTCTGTTATTGTCAACTGTGATATCGTCAACTCTGTTATTGTCAACTGTGATATCGTCAACTCTGTTACTGTCAACTGTGATATCCTCAACTCTGTTACTGTCAACTGTGATATTCTCAACTCTGTTACTGTCAACTGTGATATCCTCAACTCTGTTACTGTCAACTGTGATATCCTCAACTCTGTTACTGTCAACTGTGATATCCTCAACTCTGTTACTGTCAACTGTGATATCCTCAACTCTGTTACTGTCAACTGTGATATCGTCAACTTTGTTACTGTCAACTGTGATATCCTCAACTCTGTTACTGTCAACTGTGATATCCTCAACTCTGTTATTGTCAACTGTGATATCCTTAACTCTGTTATTGTCAACTGTGATATCCTCAACTCTGTTACTGTCAACTGTGATATCGTCAACTTTGTTACTGTCAACTGTGATATCCTCAACTCTGTTACTGTCAACTGTGATATCCTCAACTCTGTTACTGTCAACTGTGATATCCTCAACTCTGTTACTGTCAACTGTGATATCCTCAACTCTGTTACTGTCAACTGTGATATCCTCAACTCTGTTACTGTCAACTGTGATATCCTCAACTCTGTTACTGTCAACTGTGATATCCTCAACTCTGTTACTGTCAAATGTGATATCGTCAACTCTGTTATTGTCAACTGTGATATCGTCAACTCTGTTACTGTCAACTGTTATATCGTTAACTCTGTTACTGTCAACTGTGATATCGTCAACTCTGTTACTGTCAACTGTGATTTCGTCAACTCTGTTACTGTCAACTGTGATATCCTCAACTCTGTTACTGTCAACTGTGATATCCTCAACTCTGTTATTGTCAACTGTGATATCATCAACTCTGTTATTGTCAACTGTGATATCATCAACTCTGTTACTGTCAACTGTGATATCCTCAACTCTGTTACTGTCAACTGTGATATTGTCAACTGTGATTTTGTCCACTCTGTTACTGTCAACTGTGATATCATCAACTCTGTTACTGTGAACTGTGATATCGCCAACTTTGTTACTGTCAACTGTGATATTGTCAACTCTGTTAATGTCAACTGTGATATCGTCAACTGTTACTATCAAATGTGATATCGTCAGCTCTGTTGTCAGCTGTGATTTCGTCAGTTTTGTTATTGTCAACTGTGATATCATCAACACTGTTATTGTCAACTGTGATGTCGTCAACTCTGTTACTATCAAGTGTGATATCGTCAACTCTGTTGTCAACTGTGATTTTGTCAGTTTTGTTATTGTCAACTGTGATATCGTCAACACTGTTACTATCAAATCTGATATCGTCAACTGTGATATCAACTGTTAGTCAAATGTGATATTGTCAACTGTGATATCATCAACTGTGATGTTGTCAATATTTATTGACAACTGTGAATCGTGAACTAATTGTCAACTGTGATTTCGTCAACTCTGTTACTATCAAATATGATATCGTCAACTGTGATATCGTCAACTATTATTGTCAACTGTGATATCATCAACACTGTTATTGTTAACTGTGATATCGTCAACTGTTATTGTCAACTGTGATATTGTCAACTGTGATATCGTCAACTGTGATATCGTCAACTTTGTTACTATCAAATGTGATATCGTCAACTGTTATTGTCAACTGTGATATTGTCAACTGTTATATCGTCAACTGTTATTGTCAACTGTGATTTTGTCAACTCTGTTACTACCAAATGTGATATCGTCAACTGTGATATCGTCAGCTGTTACCATCAAATGTGATATCGTCAACTGTGAGATCGTCAACTGTTACCATCAAATGTGATATCGTCAACTGTGATATCGTCAACTGTGATATTGTCAACTGTTACCATCAAATGTGATATCGTCAACTGTTATTGTCAACTGTGATATTGTCGACTGTTATATCGTCAACTGTTATTGTCAACTGTGATTTTGTCAACTCTGTTACTACCAAATGTGATATCGTCAACTGTGATATCGTCAGCTGTTACCATCAAATGTGATATCGTCAACTGTGAGATCGTCAACTGTTACCATCAAATGTGATATCGTCAACTGTGATATTGTCAACTGTTACCATCAAATGTGATATCGTCAACTGTGATATTGTCAACTGTGACCATCAAATGTGATATCGTCAACTGTGAGATCGTCAACTGTTACCATCAAATGTGATATCGTCAACTGTGATATCGTCAACTGTTACCATCAAATGTGATATCGTCAACTGTGATATTGTCAACTGTTACCATCAAATGTGATATCGTCAACTGTGATTGTCAACTTTGTTATTGTCAACTGTGATAGTCAACACTTACTATCAAATCTGATATCGTCAACTGTGATATCAACTGTTACTGTCAAATGTGATATCGTCAACTGTTATTGTCAACTGTGATATCGTCAAATGTGATATTGTCAACTGTTACCATCAAATGTGATATCGTCAACTGTGATATTGTCAACTGTGACCATCAAATGTGATATCGTCAACTGTGAGATCGTCAACTGTTACCATCAAATGTGATATCGTCAACTGTGATATCGTCAACTGTGATATTGTCAACTGTTACCATCAAATGTGATATCGTCAACTGTGATATTGTCAACTGTTACCATCAAATGTGATATCGTCAACTGTGATATCGTCAACTGTGATATTGTCAACTGTTACCATCAAATGTGATATCGTCAACTGTGATATTGTCAACTGTTACCATCAAATGTGATATCGTCAACTGTGATTGTCAACTTTGTTATTGTCAACTGTGATAGTCAACACTTACTATCAAATCTGATATCGTCAACTGTGATATCAACTGTTACTGTCAAATGTGATATCGTCAACTGTTATTGTCAACTGTGATATCGTCAACTCTGTTACTGTCAACTGTGATATCGTCAACTCTGTTATTGTCAACTGTGATATTCTCAACTCTGTTACTGTCAACTGTGATATCCTCAACTCTGTTACTGTCAACTGTGATATCGTCAACTCTGTTACTGTCAACTGTGATATCGTCAACTCTGTTACTGTCAACTGTGATATCGTCAACTCTGTTATTGTCAACTGTGACATCATCAACTCTGTTACCGTCAACTGTGATATCGTCAACCCTGTTATTGTCAACTGTGATATCATCAACTCTGTTTCTGTCAACTCTTTTTTCACAACTGTGATATCGTCAACTTTTTTATTGTCAACTGTGATATCGTCAACTGCTATTGTCAACTGTGATATCGTCAACTCTGTTACTTTCAACTGTGATATCGTCAACTCTGTTATTGTCAACTGTGATATCATCAACTCTGTTATTGTCAACTGTGATATCATCAACTCTGTTACTGTCAACTGTGATATCCTCAACTCTGTTACTGTCAACTGTGATATTGTCAACTGTGATTTTGTCCACTCTGTTACTGTCAACTGTGATATCATCAACTCTGTTACTGTGAACTGTGATATCGCCAACTTTGTTACTGTCAACTGTGATATTGTCAACTCTGTTAATGTCAACTGTGATATCGTCAACTGTTACTATCAAATGTGATATCGTCAGCTCTGTTGTCAGCTGTGATTTCGTCAGTTTTGTTATTGTCAACTGTGATATCATCAACACTGTTATTGTCAACTGTGATATCGTCAACACTGTTACTATCAAATCTGATATCGTCAACTGTGATATCAACTGTTAGTCAAATGTGATATTGTCAACTGTGATATCATCAACTGTGATGTTGTCAATATTTATTGACAACTGTGAATCGTGAACTAATTGTCAACTGTGATTTCGTCAACTCTGTTACTATCAAATATGATATCGTCAACTGTGATATCGTCAACTATTATTGTCAACTGTGATATCATCAACACTGTTATTGTTAACTGTGATATCGTCAACTGTTATTGTCAACTGTGATATTGTCAACTGTGATATCGTCAACTGTGATATCGTCAACTTTGTTACTATCAAATGTGATATCGTCAACTGTTATTGTCAACTGTGATATTGTCAACTGTTATATCGTCAACTGTTATTGTCAACTGTGATTTTGTCAACTCTGTTACTACCAAATGTGATATCGTCAACTGTGATATCGTCAGCTGTTACCATCAAATGTGATATCGTCAACTGTGAGATCGTCAACTGTTACCATCAAATGTGATATCGTCAACTGTGATATCGTCAACTGTGATATTGTCAACTGTTACCATCAAATGTGATATCGTCAACTGTGATATTGTCAACTGTGATTTTGTCAACTCTGTTACTACCAAATGTGATATCGTCAACTGTGATATCGTCAGCTGTTACCATCAAATGTGATATCGTCAACTGTGAGATCGTCAACTGTTACCATCAAATGTGATATCGTCAACTGTGATATTGTCAACTGTTACCATCAAATGTGATATCGTCAACTGTGATATTGTCAACTGTGACCATCAAATGTGATATCGTCAACTGTGAGATCGTCAACTGTTACCATCAAATGTGATATCGTCAACTGTGATATCGTCAACTGTTACCATCAAATGTGATATCGTCAACTGTGATATTGTCAACTGTTACCATCAAATGTGATATCGTCAACTGTGATTGTCAACTTTGTTATTGTCAACTGTGATAGTCAACACTTACTATCAAATCTGATATCGTCAACTGTGATATCAACTGTTACTGTCAAATGTGATATCGTCAACTGTTATTGTCAACTGTGATATCGTCAAATGTGATATTGTCAACTGTTACCATCAAATGTGATATCGTCAACTGTGATATTGTCAACTGTGACCATCAAATGTGATATCGTCAACTGTGAGATCGTCAACTGTTACCATCAAATGTGATATCGTCAACTGTGATATCGTCAACTGTGATATTGTCAACTGTTACCATCAAATGTGATATCGTCAACTGTGATATTGTCAACTGTTACCATCAAATGTGATATCGTCAACTATGATTGTCAACTTTGTTATTGTCAACTGTGATAGTCAACACTTACTATCAAATCTGATATCGTCAACTGTGATATCAACTGTTACTGTCAAATGTGATATCGTCAACTGTTATTGTCAACTGTGATATCGTCAACTCTGTTACTGTCAACTGTGATATCGTCAACTCTGTTGTTGTCAACTGTGATTTCAACTGTTATTGTCAACTGCGATTTCTTTAACTTTGTTATTGTCAACTGTGAGCTCATCAATGCTGTTATTGTCAACTGTTACTGTATTGTTGTGTTCTTGTGTCTCTCTATGAGCTGTATGGTTTTGTCTGCATCAGGAGGATCTGAATGTATGTATATATGTGTGAGCAGTGTATATATATATATATATATATATATATATATATATATATATATATATATATATACATATATATATATATATATATATATATATATATATATATATATATATATATATATATATATATATATATATATATATATATATATAATGTGTGTGTGTGTCTGTCTATCAGTAGTATGGTTGTGTCTTTATTAGGAGGATCTGAGTGAGTGTGTGTGTGTCTATCAGCTGTATGGTTGTGTCTGCATGAAGAGGATCTGAATGTGTGTGTGTGTCTGAATCAAAAGGATCTAGATGTGTGTGTGTGTCCATCAGCTGTATGGTTGTGTCTGCATGAAGAGGATCTGAATGTGTGTGTGTGTCTGAATCAAAAGGATCTAGATGTGTGTGTGTGTGTGTGTCCATCAGCTGTATGGTTGTGTCTGCATGAAGAGGATCTGAATGCGTGTCTGAATCAAAAGGATCTGAATATGTGTGTGTGTGTGTGTGTCTATCAGCTGTATGGTTGTGTCTGAATGTCATGTCGTCCTGAAGTTCAGTCTGTGGATCCTCCTGTTTTTCTCCCACACAGATAAAGCAGCAGCTGCAGCCGCACAGCCTGACCTTCACACACACACACCGCTCACATATTCACACTCATTTCTTAAAAAACTATCTGACTAAATAAAAAATAATAACTTATTAATGTTTTTTTATGAGTTTTTCCTCCACTGTTGAAAATATATCACTTTATTGATCAATATTAATTGATAACAAACATAAAAAATCCTTAATATTAATAACTGCAGATTTGTCCACGTTATTTGTTTAGAAATAAAAAAAAATCATTTACAAATATGTTTTTCACTCATTTTAATCCATACACTAAAAGCCTCATGATTTAATGAAGAAAATCATTCAAGTATTAGTTCATAAATTATAATGAATGACCCTTTTAAAAGCAATGGCAAGTAAAATAGAAAGAAATAAAGAATACACAATATTACATTAATTATTCATTCATTTTCCTTCAGCTTAGTCCCTTATTTATCAGGGCTCACCACAGTGGAATGAACCGCCAACTACTCCAGCAATTGTTTTACACAGTAGATGCCCTTCCAGCTGCAACCCAGTACTGGGAAACACCCATACACACACACTACGGCCAATGTATTCATCAATTCCCCTTATGCGTATGTGTTTGGACTGTGAAGCACCCGGAGGAAACCTACGACAACACGAGGAGAACTCCACACAGAAACGCGAGACTCAAACCAGCAACCTTCTTGCTGTGAGGCGACAATGATAACCATGCCGCCCTATTATATTAATTACTAATATAATATTCATTTTTGTCTGATGTTATTACAAAATATGATTCAAGTCTGATGAAAATATTCATTAATAGAAATTAATTCAACATTAAAGTAAGTTTGACCAAAAGTGCATTGATTAATATTAATTAAATCTTGAAAACTACCCCCCCCCCCCCAAGTAATTTGATAATAATAAAAACTATTAATTAAATATTATTTCATTCATGAGTCATTTGCTTAAAAACTATTAGTCTATTAATATTAACGCATCTTTTAAAAAAAGTTACCCCTCAAAAGCTAAGAAAGTATTAGCATATTAATTTAAAATAATTACCCCCACCCCGAAGTCATATTAAAAATGTTAAAAATGTAATCATTAATATTAATTTCTGAAATACATTTGCACTTTTTTTCTAGGATCTAGCATGATTTCACATCAGAACAATATTAAAAACCCTTAATTTGCAACATACAGTCGAAGTCAGAAGTATTCACCCCCTTGAACTTCTTTTTTAAATATTTCCCAAATGATGTTTAACAGAGCCAGGAAATTTTCACAGCATGTCTGATAATATTTTTTCTTCTGGATAAAATCTTATCTGTTTTATTTCGGCTAGAATAAAAGCAGTTTTTAATTTTTTAAACACCATTTTAAGGTCAATATTATTAGCCCCTTTAAGCTAATTTTTATTTCGATAGTCTACAGAACAAACCATCATTATACAATAACTTGCCTAATTACCCTAACCTGCCTAGTTACCCTAATTAACCTAGTGAAGCATTTAAATGTCACTTTAAGCTGTATAGAAGTGTCTTGAAGAATATCTAGTCTAATATTATTTACTGTCATCATGACAAAGATAAAATAAATCAGTGATTAGAGATGAGTTATTAAAACTATTATGATTAGAAATGTGTTGAAGAAATCTGCTCTCTGTTAAACAGATATTGGGGAAAAAAATAAACAGGGGGGCTAATAATTCAGCTGAATATATATAAAATAATTTTGCACAGCTGCATCCAGTTATGTTTTGGATGTTTTTATTTATAAAATGCAGAATCAAAGCAATAAAAACGACTGAACGAGTCATTCAGATGAACTGATTTGATGATGTGTAATGGTGATAATTAATCCTTCAGTAACTCGCTGAACATCTTCCTCTTCCTGGATTCTCCACTCTGCGCCTCCAGCCAATCAGATCGTCTCTTCAGAAAGTTCATTAAGCCGAATTTCGCCCAAATGTGTCGCGCAAACTGATCAGATCTCAGACGACTCTCACTGGGGACTGAAAAAGAGGACACACATGAGGAGGATTCATTCATTATTAATAATAATTTCTTTGCCAAATATTTCCCAAATGATGTTCAACAGAGCGAGGAATTTGTCACAGTAGCTCCTATAATATTTTCTCTTCTGGAGAAAGTCTTTTTATTTTTATACTTTTATATATTAAATTAATATATTTATAATTATAATAGGGGAAAAACAAGTCTTCATTATATTTTAAATGCAATATTGAGTGTAATTGTTTTCGCCAGTATTCATCAGCATCTCACCCAGTTTCTCTGCAATGCTCTGCTTCTGGCTGACGGTGGCGCTGCTCCACACGGCTTCCAGCAGTCGACTGCCACACGCCGAACACGCCAGATCCACATACATGTCCTGCAGCACATAACACAGTAATTAATAAGTAAATAATAAATATATAAATGATTAATATAAATAAATAAAACAAATTAACTAAATAAATATTAAATTAATTAATAAAAAATAAATATTATAATTGAATTAAATTTTAATTAAATAAATAAGAAAAATTATACAAGTAAAAAATAAGTAAATAATTAATATAAATAAAACAATTAAATATTATAAATTAAATACATAATTATATTAAATAAATAATAGAAATTACATGAATAATATAAAATAAATAGAAATAAATAAATGAATAGAAATTGCATAAAAATAAATATAAAATAAATTAATATAAAATAAACACAAATTAAAATAAATATAAATTAAATAAGTAAATAAATAAATTAAAATAAATAAATAATTTACCAAAAAATATCTTATTTAAATTAAAATAAACTCACTGGATTTCTAATAATGATTATAATGCTGCAAATATTGTTTTCATCTGTATGCTGTTTACTTCACCTGCATCTTGCGCAGGATCTTGGCTCTGCCCTTGTCGCTGCCGCTGGTCATCAGGGCCTGTAACGCATAGCTGCCGGAGCGATCGCAGCCCAGAGAAAGCAGATCAGCAGAGCTCAGCGAATGCAGGCTGTTCATCAGGACGGAGCGATCTCTGAACCCACTCAGAGCCTGGACCAGCCGAGAGCCATGATAGCTGACCGACAGGGGGCGCTGTGGAGGCTAACAACACACACAAGCTAGTCAAACAACATCGCTAGCTTACACACGACACAGATGCAGAGCGGAACATGTATTTAACTTATAACATGTACTGTTCTCTGATGAGTCCACCTTCACTGTCTTTCCCACATCTGGGAGAGTTACAGTGTGGAGAAGCCCAAAAGAAGCGTCCCACCCAGACTGCTGATGCCCAGAGTGAAGCATGGGGGAATGAGTGATGGTTTGGGTTGCAATATCATGGCATTCCCTAAGCCTAATAATTGTGATGGGCGCTAAGTCATTGCCAATGTCATTCTGGAGGAGCATGTGACCCAATGGGTCAAACATTGTATGTTATGTACAGGATGATAACGCAGCAATACACACAGCAGGACTGAAGACAGAGTGATTTGATGAACATGAAGGTGAAGTTGAACATCTCCCATGGCCTACACAGTACCCAGAGCTAAACATTATTGAGCACTTTGTGGTGTTCTGGAGGAGCGAGTCAGGAAAGGTTTTCCTCCAGCAGCATCACGTAGTGACCTGAACACTATTCTGAAGAAGAACAGCTCAGAATCCCTCTGGCCGCTGTGCAGGACTCCTGTCTGTCATTCACAACATCAGCTGATGCTGGACTGAGGAGGAGGAGCTACAGCAGACTGATCAACTACTGCGCTCTAACACCAGGCCTATATATACACACATAATCACTGGTATATACTAAGTGCATACGGAAGGGCGTCCGCTGTGTAAAACATATGCTGGATAAGTCCGCTGTGGCGACCCCTGATGAATAAAGGGACTAAGCCGAAAGAAAATTAATTAATGAATATATTTATATACAGTTGAAGTCAGAATTATTCGCCCCCCTTTGAATTTTTGGTCACACTTTATTTTGATGGTCCATTAGCTGAATTTAAGTTACATTGCAACTAATTCTCAGTTGATTATAAGTAGACTGTTAGGTTGGGGTTTGGGTTGGGGTTAGTGTAAGTTGACATGTACTTGCAAAGTTTCTTATAGTCAGTTAAATGTCTGTTGAAGGGCTGTTAAATGTCAGTATCAACAGATATTAAGCAGACAGTCTACTAATACTCAAATGGACCATCAAAATAAAGTGTTACCAAATTTTTTTCTTCTTTTTTAAATATTTCCCAAACGATGTTTAACAGATTCAGGAAATGTTCACAGTATGTCTGATAATATTTTTTCTTCTGGAGAAAGTCTTATTTGTTTTATTTCGGCTAGAATAAAAGCAGTTTTTATATTTTCAAACACCATTTTAAGGTCAATATTATTAGCCCATTTAAGTTATATTTTCTCGATAGTCTACAGAACAAACCATCATTATACAATAACTTGCCTAATTACCCTAACCTGCCTAGTTAACCTAATTAACCTAGTTAAGCCTTTAAATGTGACTTTAAGCTGTATAGAAGTGTCTTGAAGAATATCTAGTCTAATATTATTTACTGTCATCATGACAAAGAGAAAATAAATCAGTTATTAGAGATGAGTTATTAAAACTATTATGATTAGAAATGTGTTGAAGAAATCTGCTCTCTGTTAAACAGAAATTGGGGAAAAAAATAAACAGGGGGGCGAATAAATCTGACTTCAACTGTATGTATGTATGCATGTGTGTATATATATATATATATATATATATATATATATATATATATATATATATATATATATATATATATATATATATATATATATATATATATATATATATATTAGGTCTGTCAATTGATTAAAAAAATAAACTAATTAATCACACTTTTTTTTGTAATTAATCATGATTAATCAGGAAAAGCCGTATTTATTAGAGAAATAAAAACACAGCCATGTAAGCGCCATTTGAATTTCAAAACAATCAATGCCAATAACAAACTAAAATGATTTCAGTGTTGGATTCTAAGTGTACTACAAAAAAAATCCAAAATACAGGCATTGCAGATATGGAAAATGGAGAATAATAATAATAATAAAGTGAATACAAACAATTGTACTCATTGTAAAGTTGTATTGCGAGTTGAGAACATTAATTATAAAGTAGAAACAATTTTGCTCAGTCCTGCTTAACATTTAGCCAGACAGTCCAGTCTGTTGACATTATCAGGGGACTTCTTACAGGGACTTTGGTCACACCATCTCTAAACATTTAATTCTAAACAGCTTTGAGTAATACGGACACCGCAAAGACTACAGAATACATATAGAATGCCTAAAGAGACTTCTTTGGGCAGTCAGCGATGTCAGGCGTTTGCTCTTGTTGCTAGGAAACACACACACGCACACACAGACAACGCGAGCAGTACAGCGCACCCGGTGAGTGACTCCTCAACTTCCTCAGCAATTCATCAACACACACGACCGCGTTCATCAAATTTGCTTAAACTAAGCGTTCTAAAGTATGGCTGTATTTTACAAGCAAGGATTCTGACACAGCAACGTGACGCAGACGCTTTACAAAAATTGAGGTTAGAGGGGGGGGGGGACACGTCAAACTTAATGAAACATTTGAGGACACATGGAATCAACTTATAGGAAGAGGAATGGGCTGTCTTTGACGCTTGCGACAGCATCTGGCACTTTCACTGAGTACATTTAAACGAACACCAATACTCTGATATTATGATTAAGATAATACTCTGATTAAGAGTCGACCATGTAAACAGCGATTTCTGATTACCTTAAAGGACCACCTGAGTCCCGAAATGCAGAGGTTTTTCTTTCCGTTCGCCATGCGGTATCAAATCACTCTTCCAGCAGTCCTTCATATATTCAATAATAGTCACGAGGCATGAACAATATGTTGCTGAATGAAAGTGAACTGCTGAACTGCAGTTAAAGTCTCAAGATTAAAAATGAAACACCCGAAACTGCATGAAGCTCTGGAGGAAATGCTGGACAGCCTGGTGATGCCACATTAACTGTTTTATACTGAAACTTTCCTTCTAAAAGCGCTTCCTTGGTCTTATCCATATTTCTTTTCATGCTAAACACACGTCGGACACAACAGGAAATAAAAAAAAAATTGCAACTGCGTTCATTTTTTTAACGCGTTAAATATTTCTTATTAATCACATGCATTAACGTGCTAATTTTGACAGCCCTAATATATATATATATATACACACAGTTGAAGTCAGAATTATTCGCCCCCCTGTTTATTTTTTTCCCCAATTTCTGTTTAACAGAGAGCAGATTTCTTCAACACATTTCTAATCATAATAGTTTTAATAACTCATCTCTAATAACTGATTTATTTTCTCTTTGTCATGATGACAGTAAATAATATTAGACTAGATATTCTTCAAGACACTTCTATACAGCTTAAAGTCACATTTAAAGGCTTAACTAGGTTAATTTGGGTAACTAGGCAGGTTAGGGGAATTAGGCAAGTTATTGTATAATGATGGTTTGTTCTGTAGACTATCGAGAAAATATATAGCTTAAAGCGGCTAATAATATTGACCTTAAATTTTTTTTTTTAAATTAAAAACTGCTTTTATTCTAGCCAAAATAAAACAAATAAGACTTTCTCCAGAAGAAAAAATATTATCAGACATACTGTGAAAATTTCCTGTTAAACATCATTTGGAAAATATTAAAAAAAGAAAAAAGAAAATCAAAAGGGGGCGAATAATTCTGACTTCAGCTGTATATGTAGACACACACAGCATATACACTAGTGTGCAGTTCATTATGGAATAATGTATATCTGTGTTCAGCATCTGTGTGTGTGTTCACCTGTGCTGCGGTGTCTCCCTCTGCTGTCTCAGTGCCGTAATACACCTCATGCGTCAGTAGAGACAGGAACAGCGGCAGACAGCAGAGCTGCAGAGACGCCGGCTCACTGCAGTGAAAGGCCTGATGGGAAATCAACAACACACTGGATGAATATATCAGTGTACATATATCATGATTATCATCACCAAAACATACAATTATTCATTCACTTTTATTAGCTTTTTTTCTTTTTTATATATATTATATCTTATTATGATATCTCCTGATGTTATGTGTTGTAATGTAGTATTTTATGTGTTGTCAAACGATTATTCACGATTAATCACATTTTAGATAAAAGCTTGTATTTACATACATATAGGTTTATATACCGGTATATATATATATATATAGATAGATACAGTGTGTGTGTGTGTGTGTGTGTGTGTGTGTGTGTGTGTGTGTGTGTGTGTGTGTGTGTGTATCTACAGTTGAAATCAGAAGTTTACACACACTCTAAAAAAAGGAGCATAACCATTTTTTTTAAATGTCTGATGGTAAATCACACTAAACCTTTACTATTTTAGGTCTGTTAGGATTACCTAAATCATTTACATTTGCTAAATGCCAGAATAATGAGAGAATTCTTGATTAATTTCTAGACAGTCAGAAGTTGACACACATTTCCTTGGTGTTTTTTTAGCTTTGCTTTTAAACTGTTTAACTTTGGTCAGATGTTTTGGGTCTCCTTCCACAAGCTTCTCACAATAGTTTGCAGGTATTTTGGCCCATTCCTCCTGACAGAATTGGTGTAACTGAGTCAGATTTGTAGGCTGTCTTGCTCGCACAAGCTTTTTCAACTCTGCCCACAAATGTTCTATAGGATTGAGTTCAGGGCTTTGTGATGGCCACTCCAAAACATTCACTCTGTTGTCCTTAAAGCACATTTTCACTAATTTGGCAGTATGCTTAGGGTCATGGTCTGTTTGGAAGACCCATTTGTGGCCAAGTTTTAATTTCCTGGCTGATGTGTTGAGATGTTGCTTCAGTATTTCTACATAATGTTCTTTCTTCATGATGCCATCTATGCTGTGAAGTGGACCAGTCCCTCCTGCAGCAAAACAGCCCCACAACATGATGCTGCCGCCCCCATACTTCACAGTTGGGATGGTGTTCCTAGGCTTGTAAGCTTCCCCAGTGTAGTTTAGCTCATTGTAATCTGGCTTTTCTGTTGATTCTGGCTTGTTGATTTTCTCATGTTGTCACACAAGGAAGCAGTGTGTTTGAGGTTTTCCTTCAATACTATTCTACAGTTGTGCCTCCAATTAACTCAAATGTTGTCAATTAGCCAATCAGAAACTTCCAAAACCTTGACACCATCATCTGAGCTTTTTCAGAGGCAGATTAATCTTATTGTATGTAAACTTGACTTTCTAGAAGAGTTATAACTATTTCTCTAAAAATCTCTCTCTCATTATTCTGTTATTAAGCAGAACAGAAACAAATGTGATCATCCTGACTTACCTAAAGAGGAAAAGTTTAGTCACATTAGCATCTGACTTCATTTTAAATGGTGATGTGCCTTTATACAGTGTAAACTTCTGGTTTCAACTGTATAACACAAAGAGTTTAGATGCAAAACCCTCTAAATCCATCAGTCCTCTTTTCTTCTAAATAAGCATTTTCTATTAGGCTCCTCTGATTAGGTTCAGAAGTTAAATTTTTTTATGTAATGAAAAGGTTATTAGCTGGTAAATAAAATACCCTTTTTCATAAATGTCACTTTAGACAATTCTTTGGTTTTTAACAAGGGAGATTTTCTTTTTGTGTCAAAACCAGCTAAATCCACTTCTGCTTTTTTTTGCAAAAACCTCTAAATCCAGATATTGGGACAGGACAGTGTGATTAGCTGAAAATCACTAAAGACGCTTTTAGAAATTATTTTACCAAACATAAAACACATTACACAAACCACCTAAAATTAAAATATATAAATCTGTCAAGTAAGTGGCGGTTCATTCAGCTGTGGTAAACCAGGGAAAAAGCAGAAGGAAATTGAATTAATGAAATCTGTCAAGTGCATTAATCAATAACATTAAAACTGACATTAATTAAATCTGAACAATCTGTTGTCATTTCTGATATTTGGGATCTAGATTTAATGCAAGTAATGTAAACACTGTAAACATTGTAAGCTAAGCTTGGTAGATTCAAATAATGTAGTGTAAAACATTGTGAAACATCAATATCTGTGCATTGTCCATTAATATAAAAAGCTGATCAGACATACAGGTAATATGAAGTAATATAAATATTGTAGAGTTTTATACATTATATTTATCTTTTAAAAAAATAGCTTAAATTAGCAAATAAAACACAAGGTGGGCCTACTGGCCAAAAAGGGGATGCCTCTCAGACAATTCTAGAAGTTGTCATTCATTCATTCTCACCATACTCAAGGTCTTGGTCTCTTGTTTATCCTCATAGCATCCACGTGGGATAAAAGAACGACATATTAACTCTGTCTTTCCTGAAACGCAGTTGCCGTTTAATATATAGTAAATCGGACTCATTCAAAGTAGCGCCACTGCACAAAAATCATAATGACCGCATGTTACACCTCCGACTGTACAGTGTGTTTTCTTTTTCTTATAATGCACAGAGTCTTGAGGTAAGGGACATTTTCAATTGCCATTCACTGACAGTCGGACAGGCTCATCCAGTTCATCAAACTCCGTCTTTTAAAATCTAAATTGGAAGTGGAATAAATCAGTCTCCTCATAAAGCCAGTCTCCTGCTACATTAAACACACATGATTCGATTTGCGCCTTCTGATTGGTTCTCGGGATATAGCGGTTTTTGCTGTCAAAGGAAAGTGGCGTTTAGCAGCTTTTGCCAACAAACTGTTATTTCAGAATGCGCTGACACTGCGACTGGGATGGTTAGAAGCAAATCTATTTGTGGATGGTGTACCATATGCCTAAAGCAGGGGTGTCCAAAGTCGGTCCTGGAGGGCCGGTGTCCTGCTGACCTTAGCTCCAACTTGTTTCAACACACCTGCCTGGAAGTTTATATTATACCTAGTTAGAGCTTGATTAGGTGGTTCAGGTGGGTTTGATTAGGGTTGGAGCTAAACTCTCCAGGACACTGGCCCTCCAGGACCGAGTGTGGACACCCCTGGCCTAAAGCATTCACTCAATGTCATTAGCTCATTTTTGGCAGAAGTGGCGTTTAGCGGCTTTTGCATCTGAACTCTTCATATATACATGTTCATATAATAATTTCAGAAAACGTTTATAATTATTCATAAATAAATTGTTATAAATGATTGCAATGAAACACCACAATTAGGATCAAAGTCTAAAAGGGTCAGTTTCACAGAGTTACAAAACATAATCTGCGTGCTATTTTGAGCTGAAACTTCACTACACACTCCAGAGACATCAGAGACTCAATTTTACTTCTCGTAAAGGGGCAATAATCGGTCTGGTTTAACAGTAATGAGTCAGTGCAGTGTGTGATAATGACCTGCAGGAGGCGCTGCATCATCTCGCTCTGCTTCTCCACACAGTGAACGCAGCTCTGCACCATCTGCACCACCACACCCATGTGACCCGCAGCCAGAACTGCCTCGAAACCCTCCAGCAGCTCATCCAGGATCTTCGGGAGCTGAACACACACACACAAACACACACACACACAAACAAACAAACACACACACACACACACACACACGCACACACACACACACACACACACACACACACACACACACACACACACACACACACACACACACCACACATGATGATGATGATAAACACACACTCACATTGTACATGATGGCATATGCACACGTTATAAACATTTTACATTTAAAAACATTTAAAGTGGTTCCATTAATTCATTATTTAGGTCAACATGTTTACTCAGGGGCAGCATGGTGGCACAGTGGTTAGCTCTGTGGCCTCAAAGCAAGAAGGTCTCTAGTTTGAGTCTCGGCTGGCTCAGTTGGTGTTTCTGTGTGGAGTTTGCATGTTCTCCCTGTGTTGGCGTGGGTTTCCTCCGGTTTCCTCCACAGTCCAAACACATGCGCTATAGGGGAATTGATGAACTAAACTGGCCATAGTGTGTGAGTGTGTGTGTGTGAATGAGTGTGTATGGGTGTTTCCCAGTACTGGGTTGCGGCTAAAAAGGCATCCGTTGTGTAAAACATATGCTGAAACAGTTGGCGGTTCATTCCACTGTGGTGACCCTTGATAAATAAAGGGACTAAGCTGAAGGAAAATGAATGAATGAATGATTACTCAGAGTTTACTCAGCTGCACACATTTGTTTTTTATAGATCACAGCTTTTGCGTGGCGTACACACATTTGTGCCTGAAACTTGACAGAAGTGTGTGTGCAGCTGTGAGTAAACTCTTAAGTAAACATATTGAACCTTTTTGACATAATTGAACCCCTCTGAATCATCATATGAGCCAGGGGCGCAACTACCCATTTACTGAGGGGTATGCGGGTTCAAGTTTTGTATCAACTGTATCTTGATAGAAGGATTAATAAACATCTCAGTTCCAAAAAATGTGAATATTCAGACTATTTGTTCATGTGTCAGTTTTAACAGGGTTAAGAATCATTATAATCAAGTATATAAAATTTATATAGAGACATTTTTAATCCAAATATTATTTTCTATTTTGTCTGAAATATATTCAGTAGGCCCACAGTAGGATTTTTAGCCCATCATTGAGTCTATGTATTTACTTATGTAAATGTGTGTTAATTTATATTTACTCAGTTTTTAAATTCATTTCACTAATATTATTGTAATATAACAATAGTAATATTAAAATGTTCATATTATTTATTTACAATACAGTTTGTAAAGTAATATTTTCTGCCTTTTAGTAGATATTTTATATGAGTAACTTGCTTTGTTTACCAATTAAGCGGATCTAATTTGATTTGCATTGTAAACATTAAATAAAAGTTAAAAAGGTATTGTTGTTTACTTCATATATACAGTATATATATATGTTTTTAGTTATGATAATCCTAAAATCATTCCGCATAAATCCGCAGATTTTTTACAAAATTCTCAGCAGAAATAGCAAAAAATATCTGCACATTCTGTCTGGCTCTAATATTTAGGTCTGTACTTATAAACATACATTTTGTGTGATCCCTCTTATTTTGGAAAATTAATTATTCATTCATTTTCTTGTCGGCTTAATCCCTTTACTAATCTGGGGTCGCCACAGCGGAATGAACCGCCAACTTATCCAGCACATTTTTACGCAGCGGATGCCCTTCCAGCCGCAACCCATCACTGGAAAACGACCACACACTCATACACTACGGACAATTTAGCCTACCCAATTGACCTGTACTGCATGTCTTTGGACTGTGGGGGAAACCGGAGCACCCGGAGGAAACCCACGCAAGCGCAGGGAGAACATGCAAACTCCACACAGAAACGCCAACTGACCCAGCGACCTTCTTGCTGTGAGGCGACAGCACTACCTACTGCGCCACCCTACAAATTAATTAATTAATTAATAATAATAATAAATAAAGAAACATTTTCAGATTATTCTTATAACTTTTGACCTCGACTGTAAGTATGATTTGACAGTTTATTTTGATAAAACTTTTACATCTACATGAACTTTACACTTGGCTGTGTGACTGCATGTTATTGTTTTAAATGATCTTAAATTAAAAAGTGTGTGTCAACGTATGCAACTCATACCTATAAACTCTTTAGTTTTTGCTGTATTAATTCTACCATATTTTACGATTCTATCCACTCTTCCGTGTGTGTGTTTTCCCGTATTTCTCCCGCATTTGTAATGTTTCTATGAAAAGTGAAAGTAGCAGCTACCGAGTTGATCTCAAATGTGATTGCAAGAACTGCTTTCGCATTATTTTGGATTGACAGCACGTTGAAATTAATATAAAAACGGCCGCATTCACGTCCTTTCCAGTAAAGCTTTATGCGTCGATCGGCGCCCTTATGCACCCTCTGATCAGTAAATTCAAGTATAACTGTGCTGACTGACGGACGCGCTCCATAGTGATAAAGATGGCTTCTACACGCGTTTTGAATGAATGAAAGCGGATACTTTGAGATCCGGGTGTGTGAACAGACAAATACAATTAATAATATGTAAACAGGTTTCATTTTAAACACAATTATTATTATCTTAAATGAGCATAAACAAAACTAATGTTTTTATTGCATTCCTAAAGTCACACCTTATCAAACACAACAGTGGATCAAACAGATTCATTTGCTGCTCATCACTAAATAAATATAGTAACTTCAATCAATATTTAAATGCAGTGAATACAAATTTTATCTTTTGAAGCTGACGGTCCATAAATTTACGACTATCAAGCGTTTACCATAAAGTCAACTTTACGCCAGCCTTATGGCTTTAGACATATATACAAGATGGAAGTATGCGATTTCGGACGCAGTGCAGGTGTGTCTGTGTCACTGCCCCCCTGCCTGGACAAAACCACCTCGTCTGCATTTATGTTAAGTAAAAGCCCATGCAGTGACTGGGTGGTGATAATGAATAGTTAATGATATGGCGGCCTGTCGCTCCCAAAAACATTAGATGTTGATTAAACGGATGGTAATATTAGTGTGGGTTAAGCTTACCGATCTCTTATTTTCCAGTTTGTCATGGCAGTTTTAATTTTAAAGCATTGTTTGTTCTTTTTTTAGTTTTCTATTTGCGCTCCACGTCTCTTCACTCTTCTCTCTATTTAGAACATGTGATTGTAACCGAGCAACGGATCAATCAAATGGTCAAAGAAAGGAGGGGTGGTATAATTTTTTATTTAATAAAATACAATATTATATTAATATAAAAAGCAGAATAAACATTTTAACCAAAAATATTTATTTATTTATATTATTTGAAACTTTTAATCAGGATAATTTCAAAAATTGTTTTGGCACAATGGCGCCCACCATGTGTGGCGCCCCTATGAGCCGCATATACTGCATACCCCCTTTTTGCGCCACTGATATGAGCCATAATCAATATTAAATCAATTAAAACGTCTGCTGCATGTTCACTTTTAGGAAGGTTTCTACACAAGTTTTGGAAATCAGAACCAAGGTCATAAGGGTTTTTGATTCAGTGTAAACAGATGTTAGTCAAAATAGTGCATGAAAAAGAAACATTCTGGGCTCTATTTTAACAATCTATGGTCAAAGTGTGCATGAAAGATCAGTTTGATTGATTGGGTCAGTCCGATCTGCACTGGGCTGATAATAGTAGAAAATGGACACTTGTGTCGGACCTGGCATCTCATTTCAGACAGTATATGATGAATGATTCTAATAGTAAAGCTTTTGCCTGTTTTGGATCTACATCAACACGATCAAAGTTTTTGCATGATCCCCGCCTCCCACAACATACACACACTCTGAAACGGCGGTTTTCTCCTAAACAGAGAGATCAATTAAAACAGACTTTGCCAACTGACCAATCAGAGCAGAGTTGTCTTAAGGAAGGGGGAGGAGCTTACCTAAAGCTCAAAATGAATTAATATGAACTGAATCTATCAGTGCTTTAAGTCGAGGCTATTGGTCCTTTCGGTCGGTTGACAAGTGCTTTTAGGTGGGGTTATCTGTTCTTTAGGGTGGGGTTATCTACCCTTTAGGGAGGGCCTATCTGTCCTTTAAGGCGAGGCTATATTGGTCCTTTAGGTTGGGCCATAAGTGTTTTCAGGCAGAGTTATCAGTGTTTAAACGCAGGGCTATCTGTTCATAAGGTTGGGTCATAACTGTTTTTGGGCGGGGCTATAAGATTTTTAGGGTGGGTCTATCTGTCCTTTAGGGCAGGACTATCTGTCCTTTAAGGCAGGGCTATCTGTTCTTTAGGATGGGACTATTTGTCCTTTAGGGTGGAACTATCTGTCCTTTAGAGTGGACTATCTGGCCTTTAAGGCGGGACTTTCTGTCCTTTAAGGCGGGACTATCTGTTCTTTAGGATGGACTATTTGTCCTTTAAGATGGGACTATTTGTCCTTTAGGGTGGACTATCTGTCCTTTAGGGTGGACTATCTGTCCTTTAGAGTGGACTATCTGTCCTTTAGGGTGGACTATCTGTCCTTTAAGATGGGACTGTTTGTCCTTTAGGGTGGACTATCTGTCCTTTAGGGTGGACTATCTGTCCTTTAGGGTGGGACTATCTGTCCTTTAGGGTGGACTATCTGTCCTTTAAGATGGGACTGTTTGTCCTTTAGGGTGGACTATCTGTCCTTTAGGGTGGACTATCTGTCCTTTAGGGTAGGACTATCTGTCCTTTAGGGTGGACTATTTGTCCTTTAAGGTGGACTATATGTCCTTTAGGGTGGACTATCTGTCCTTTAGGGTGGACTATTTGTCCTTTAAGGTGGACTATCTGTCCTTTAGGGTGGGACTATCTGTCCTTTAGGGTGGACTATCTGTCCTTTAAGATGGGACTATCTGTCCTTTAGGGTGGACTATTTGTCCTTTAGGGTGGGACTATCTGTCCTTTAGGGTGGACTATTTGTCCTTTAAGGTGGACTATCTGTCCTTTAGGGTGGACTATCTGTCCTTTAGGGTGGACTATTTGTCCTTTAAGGTGGACTATCTGTCCTTTAGGGTGGACTATCTGTCCTTTAGGGTGGACTATCTGTCCTTTAGGGTGGGACTATCTGTCCTTTAGGGTGGACTATTTGTCCTTTAAGGTGGACTATCTGTCCTTTAGGGTGGACTATCTGTCCTTTACGGTGGACTATCTGTCCTTTAGGGTGGACTATTTGTCCTTTAAGGTGGACTATCTGTCCTTTAGGGTGGACTATTTGTCCTTTAGGGTGGGACTATTTGTCCTTTAGGGTGGGACTATTTGTCCTTTAGAGTGGACTATTTGTTCTTTAGGGTGGACTATTTGTCCTTTAGGGTGGACTATCTGTCCTTTAAGATGGGGCTATTTGTCCTTTAGGGTGGACTATCTGTCCTTTAAGATGGGGCTATTTGTCCTTTAGGGTGGACTATCTGTCCTTTAAGATGGGGCTATTTGTCCTTTAGGGTGGACTATCTGTCCTTTAAGATGGGGCTATTTGTCCTTTAGGGTGGACTATCTGTCCTTTAAGGTGGACTATCTGTCCTTTAGGGTGGACTATCTGTCCTTTAAGGTGGACTATCTGTCCTTTAGGGTGGACTATCTGTCCTTTACGGTGGACTATCTGTCCTTTAGGGTGGACTATCTGTTCTTTAGGGTGGACTATCTGTCCTTTAAGGTGGACTATCTGTCCTTTAGGGTGGACTATCTGTCCTTTAGGGTGGGACTATCTGTCCTTTAGGGTGGACTATCTGTCCTTTAAGATGGGACTGTTTGTCCTTTAGGGTGGACTATCTGTCCTTTAGGGTGGACTATCTGTCCTTTAGGGTAGGACTATCTGTCCTTTAGGGTGGACTATTTGTCCTTTAAGGTGGACTATATGTCCTTTAGGGTGGACTATCTGTCCTTTAGGGTGGACTATTTGTCCTTTAAGGTGGACTATCTGTCCTTTAGGGTGGGACTATCTGTCCTTTAGGGTGGACTATCTGTCCTTTAAGATGGGACTATCTGTCCTTTAGGGTGGACTATTTGTCCTTTAGGGTGGGACTATCTGTCCTTTAGGGTGGACTATTTGTCCTTTAAGGTGGACTATCTGTCCTTTAGGGTGGACTATCTGTCCTTTAGGGTGGACTATCTGTCCTTTAGGGTGGGACTATCTGTCCTTTAGGGTGGACTATTTGTCCTTTAAGGTGGACTATCTGTCCTTTAGGGTGGACTATCTGTCCTTTACGGTGGACTATCTGTCCTTTAGGGTGGACTATTTGTCCTTTAAGGTGGACTATCTGTCCTTTAGGGTGGACTATTTGTCCTTTAGGGTGGGACTATTTGTCCTTTAGGGTGGGACTATTTGTCCTTTAGAGTGGACTATTTGTTCTTTAGGGTGGACTATTTGTCCTTTAGGGTGGACTATCTGTCCTTTAAGATGGGGCTATTTGTCCTTTAGGGTGGACTATCTGTCCTTTAAGATGGGGCTATTTGTCCTTTAGGGTGGACTATCTGTCCTTTAAGATGGGGCTATTTGTCCTTTAGGGTGGACTATCTGTCCTTTAAGATGGGGCTATTTGTCCTTTAGGGTGGACTATCTGTCCTTTAAGGTGGACTATCTGTCCTTTAGGGTGGACTATCTGTCCTTTAAGGTGGACTATCTGTCCTTTAGGGTGGACTATCTGTCCTTTACGGTGGACTATCTGTCCTTTAGGGTGGACTATCTGTTCTTTAGGGTGGACTATCTGTCCTTTAAGGTGGACTATCTGTCCTTTAGGGTGGACTATCTGTCCTTTACGGTGGACTATCTGTCCTTTAGGGTGGACTATTTGTCCTTTAAGGTGGACTATCTGTCCTTTAGGGTGGACTATTTGTCCTTTAGGGTGGGACTATTTGTCCTTTAGGGTGGGACTATTTGTCCTTTAGAGTGGACTATTTGTTCTTTAGGGTGGACTATTTGTCCTTTAGGGTGGACTATCTGTCCTTTAAGATGGGGCTATTTGTCCTTTAGGGTGGACTATCTGTCCTTTAAGATGGGGCTATTTGTCCTTTAGGGTGGACTATCTGTCCTTTAAGTTGGGGCTATTTGTCATTTAGGGTGGACTATCTGTCCTTTAAGATGGGACTATCTGTTCTTTAAGATGGGGCTATTTGTCCTTTAGGGTGGACTATCTGTCCTTTAAGATGGGTCTATTTGTCCTTTAGGGTGGACTATCTGTCCTTTAAGATGGGGCTATTTGTCATTTAGGGTGGACTATCTGTCCTTTAAGATGGGACTATCTGTCCTTTAAGATGGGGCTATTTGTCCTTTAGGGTGGACTATCTGTCCTTTAAGATGGGGCTATTTGTCCTTTAGGGTGGACTATCTGTCTTTTAAGATGGGGCTATTTGTCCTTTAGGGTGGACTATCTGTCCTTTAAGATGGGGCTATTTGTCCTTTAGGGTGGACTATCTGTCCTTTAAGATGGGACTATTTGTCCTTTAGGGTGGACTATCTGTCCTTTAAGATGGGACTATCTGTTCTTTAAGATGGGGCTATTTGTCCTTTAGGGTGGACTATCTGTCCTTTAAGATGGGGCTATTTGTCCTTTAGGGTGGACTATCTGTCCTTTAAGATGGGGCTATTTGTCATTTAGGGTGGACTATCTGTCCTTTAAGATGGGACTATCTGTCCTTTAAGATGGGGCTATTTGTCCTTTAGGGTGGACTATCTGTCCTTTAAGATGGGGCTATTTGTCCTTTAGGGTGGACTATCTGTCCTTTAAGATGGGACTATTTGTCATTTAGGGTGGACTATCTGTCCTTTAAGATGGGACTATCTGTTCTTTAAGATGGGGCTATTTGTCCTTTAGGGTGGACTATCTGTCCTTTAAGATGGGGCTATTTGTCCTTTAGGGTGGACTATCTGTCCTTTAAGTTGGGGCTATTTGTCATTTAGGGTGGACTATCTGTCCTTTAAGATGGGGCTATTTGTCCTTTAGGGTGGACTATCTGTCCTTTAAGTTGGGGCTATTTGTCATTTAGGGTGGACTATCTGTCCTTTAAGATGGGACTATCTGTTCTTTAAGATGGGGCTATTTGTCCTTTAGGGTGGACTATCTGTCCTTTAAGATGGGTCTATTTGTCCTTTAGGGTGGACTATCTGTCCTTTAAGATGGGGCTATTTGTCATTTAGGGTGGACTATCTGTCCTTTAAGATGGGACTATCTGTCCTTTAAGATGGGGCTATTTGTCCTTTAGGGTGGACTATCTGTCCTTTAAGATGGGGCTATTTGTCCTTTAGGGTGGACTATCTGTCTTTTAAGATGGGGCTATTTGTCCTTTAGGGTGGACTATCTGTCCTTTAAGATGGGGCTATTTGTCCTTTAGGGTGGACTATCTGTCCTTTAAGATGGGACTATTTGTCATTTAGGGTGGACTATCTGTCCTTTAAGATGGGGCTATTTGTCCTTTAGGGTGGACTATCTGTCCTTTAAGATGGGGGCTATTTGTCCTTTAGGGTGGACTATCTGTCCTTTAAGATGGGGCTATTTGTCCTTTAGGGTGGACTATCTGTCCTTTAAGATGGGACTATTTGTCATTTAGGGTGGACTATCTGTCCTTTAAGATGGGACTATTTGTCATTTAGGGTGGACTATCTGTCCTTTAAGATGGGGCTATTTGTCCTTTAGGGTGGACTATCTGTCCTTTAAGATGGGGCTATTTGTCCTTTAGGGTGGACTATCTGTCCTTTAAGATGGGGCTATTTGTCATTTAGGGTGGACTATCTGTCCTTTAAGATGGGACTATCTGTCCTTTAAGATGGGACTATCTGTTCTTTAGGGTGGACTATCTGTCCTTTAAGATGGGACTATCTGTTCTTTAGGGTGGACTATCTGTCCTTTAGGGTGGACTATCTGTCCTTTAGGGTGGACTATCTGTCCTTTAGGGCGGGGCTATCTATTCTGTAGGGTGGGCTGATATGAAATAAAGCACCACCCTTCATTTTTTTATTATTACAGAATCTGTTTATATCAGATGTACGTCACAATATAGGAAAAAGGACAACCTTAAGTTCCGTTTCATGCTGACTTTATAACAGTATATGAGAATCTCTGTGAAGCACAGACACTATTAACAGCACTGGAATAATCATAATCACCACTCGTGCTCCCGCTGCGGCTGTGGCTGCGATCAGGCTCTGCACGGTGTAGTTGGCGATGGGATGCAGAGCCAGTGTCATCATGTGTGTCTTCAGGTGCTTCTTATAGACGTCTCGCAGCAGAGCATCATGGGAGCAGCTGAAGACGCTCTGGAGGAGGTGACTGCTGGACGGGTCCTTCAGAAACACCAGCAGAGGACTGACAGGAGACAGAAACACACACGCACGCAGACAGACACACATACAGACACAATTTTAGATGAGACACTATTTATAAGAGTCGTCTTTCATTTTAATACACTCAATCTAATTTATTGCTGTGATTTTAAAAGCGTCCTTCAGAAATCATTCTAATTATCAGCATTTATGGCCTGTGGTGGTACGGTACGGGTCTCCTTTATCAGGCCTGCATTTCCACTGCCAAATGGTACCAATGGTCCCTTTTTGATGTGTGTGGTGTATGACAGAAAGATTCAGTGGACGTGATTCTCTCTGGAGGAAATGTCTACAGTAAAGCTGTACGGGTCCTTCACATCATATGAGCAGCACTTCTCACAAAACAGATGTTTACACACATACGTACTTGTGTTAAATGTCTAACAAGTGGGAGGCACATATGGAAACTGTTGTAATTCCTACAGCGTTTACCTGATTTGGATGTAAATACCCTCAAATTAAAGCTGACAGTCTGATTTAAGTACATCTGGTTCCTTTCATTTCAAATCCATTGTGTTGGTGTATAGAGCCAAAACTGCGAGAATTGTGTCGATGTCCAAATATTTATGGACTGCATGCATTATTACGGTGTAAAGTCTCGGCTGTGTATTTAAAAATGGCGTTTCCTTTGTTTTCATTCTCCTGGCTCGTGGACGAGCTAGTGATGTTTCTCTGTAAGCCAATAGCGTTCAGCTGCGCGTCTGGCTCCGCCTTTTGGTGCCCTTTTGTTGTGCCGAGCACCCTTTAGAAAGGGTACCCAAAAAGTGTTACAGTACGGTTCACTTTTAGTTACCTTTTGACAGTGGAAACGGCCATAAAAGCGTACCGACCCGTACCGTACCGTACCACTCAGTGGAAACAGGCCACTATTAACAGCGGTGTATTTTTTCAGGATTGTTGAAGATATAAAAAGATCCAAACATCAACACTTATCTAAAATAAAACATTGTAGTAACATTATACACTACACCATTTAAAAAGAGCCAGTATCATCATTTTATTGATATATACATAATTAATATACACACACACACACACATTATCGATAACATATTGAGTGCTCACCTGACTCCAGGAGCTGAGCTCAGAGACGTCAGGTATCCCATGATGCTCTTGTTCAGCTTCCTGCACAGAATGGGCCTCTTCCTTTGACACACCGTCAGCAGAGTCTGCAGAGCCACACCGGCACACTGGTTCGACACACACACTGAAAAACACACACACGCCTTAATGTGCACATATATTATTGCATGCAAACACACACACACAATCACGCACAAGCGAACACGCACATGGAAACACAAACACACATACGCAAAACCACACGCACATGCAAGCACACACAAACACGTGTACATGTAAATACAAACACACACAAACATGCACACACAAGCTCACACAAACACATGCACGCAAAAAAACACATATTTCGCAATTTTTAGCATTTAGGTAACGATAATAACCATTCATCTGTAATAAAAGATCCAATTAAAATGTGTTTTGGTCTCAAGAGCGTGTGATAATCTCATCTCATATTCAGGATGGGTTAGCTTTATTACACACATTTAATCACTTCATCAATCTGTGAGACCAGATTTAACCTGTAAGTAAGAATACACACACACTGCCCTCTACTGTCAGGGACTGGAAATGCATCCCATATTACTGAAATACTGGATAAAACATGTAAAAACTGACGTAGTTCAGATGTTCAGTCACATGCATGAATCCTCTCGCTCCTCCAGCTAGATTTGGTGCAGTGACCTTATTTCCTGGAGCATACTTAATAAATGATTGATTGTGGAGCGTTTGTGTTGTGTGCAGTAGAGATGCAGAAATAATGACCTTTAATGTTGTCCATCAGACAGTCGGCCAGATGCTTGAGCTCCCACCAGAACGATGTGGGAATGTCAAAATCCAGCAGCTCACTCTTACTCTTTCGGTCCTTCTTGGCTGGAAACACAAACAAACACTCACATTTGAAACATTTAAACTCATTTAAGCACACCGAAGAACACTTCAAAAGACTGTCTGAAGACAACGCACAGAAAATAAGAGCAGGAAATCACCTACAAGCTCGATAGTCCATCAGACCTCCATCATATTTAAAGTCATTTTAGAAAAACAAAAAGGCGTTCTAGGCTAGACTTCAACAGCACTCTAGGTTATAATTGTTAACTATAAATGTTAACAGCAGGTGGCGCTCTAAGGCCAGTGTTTAATAGCACACTTAGCCCTAGGCTACATTTTAATCATAGACAGCGCTTTAGGCTAGGTTGTTTAACCACAGATAGCACTAGGTTTTAGCTGTAGATTATTATTATATTTATTATTAATATTATTAGATGCCACTCTAGGATAGTTTTTAACCATAGATGGCGCTCTAGGCTAGTTTTTAAACCACAAATGGCGCTCTAGGTTAGTTTTTAAACAGCAGATGGCGCTCTAGGCTAGTTTTTAAACAGCAGACGGCGCTCTAGGCTAGTTTTTATACAGCAGATGGCTCTCTACGCTAGTTTTTAAACAGCAGACGGCGCTCTAGGCTAGTTTTTAAACAGCAGACGGCCCTCTAGGCTAGTTTTTAAACAGCAGACGCCGCTCTAGGCTAGTTTTTAAACAGCACATGGCGCTCTAGGCTAGATTTTAACAGCAGACGGCGCTCTAGGCTAGTTGTTAAACAGCAGACGGTGCTCTAGACTTGTTTTTAAACAGCAGACGGTGCTCTAGGCTAGTTTTTAAACAGCAGACGCCGCTCTAGGCTAGTTTTTAAACAGCAGACGCCGCTCTAGGCTAGTTTTTAAACAGCAGACGCCGCTCTAGGCTAGATTTTAACAGCAGACGGCGCTCTAGGCTAGTTGTTAAACAGCAGACGGTGCTCTAGACTTGTTTTTAAACAGCAGACGGCCCTCTAGGCTAGTTTTTAAACAGCAGACGCCGCTCTAGGCTAGTTTTTAAACAGCACATGGCGCTCTAGGCTAGTTTTTAAACAGCACATGGCGCTCTAGGCTAGATTTTAACAGCAGACGCCGCTCTAGGCTAGTTTTTATACAGCAGATGCCTCTCTACGCTAGTTTTTAAACAGCAGACGGCGCTCTAGGCTAGTTTTTAAACAGCAGACGGCCCTCTAGGCTAGTTTTTAAACAGCAGACGCCGCTCTAGGCTAGTTTTTAAACAGCACATGGCGCTCTAGGCTAGATTTTAACAGCAGACGGCGCTCTAGGCTAGTTTTTAAACAGCACATGGCGCTCTAGGCTAGATTTTAACAGCAGACGGTGCTCTAGGCTAGTTGTTAAACAGCAGACGGTGCTCTAGGTTAGTTGTTAAACAGCAGACGGCACTCTAGGCTAGTTTTTAAAACAGCAGACGGCACTCTAGGCTAGTTTTTAAAACAGCAGACGGCGCACTAAGCTAGTGTTTAAACAGCAGACGTGCTCTAGGCTAGTTTTTAAACAGCAGATGGCGCACTAGGCTAGTGTTTAAACAGCAGACGGAGCTCTGGGCTAGTTTTTATACAGCAGACAGCGCTCTAGGCTAGTTTTTAAACAGCAGACGGCACTCTAGGCTAGTTTTTAAAACAGCAGACGGCGCACTAGGCTAGTGTTTAAACAGCAGACGTGCTCTAGGCTAGTTTTTAAACAGCAGATGGCGCACTAGGCTAGTGTTTAAACAGCAGACGATGCTCTAGGCTAGTTTTTATACAGCAGATGGCTCTCTACGCTAGTTTTTAAACAGCAGACGGCGCTCTAGGCTAGTTTTTAAACAGCAGACGGCCCTCTAGGCTAGTTTTTAAACAGCAGACGCCGCTCTAGGCTAGTTTTTAAACAGCACATGGCGCTCTAGGCTAGATTTTAACAGCAGACGGCGCTCTAGGCTAGTTGTTAAACAGCAGACGGTGCTCTAGACTTGTTTTTAAACAGCAGACGGTGCTCTAGGCTAGTTTTTAAACAGCAGACGGTGCTCTAGGCTAGTTTATAAACAGCAGACGCCGCTCTAGGCTAGTGTTTAAACAGCACATGGCGCTCTAGGCTAGATTTTAACAGCAGACGGCGCTCTAGGCTAGTTGTTAAACAGCAGACGGTGCTCTAGACTTGTTTTTAAACAGCAGACGGCCCTCTAGGCTAGTTTTTAAACAGCAGACGCCGCTCTAGGCTAGTTTTTAAACAGCGCATGGCGCTCTAGGCTAGTTTTTAAACAGCACATGGCGCTCTAGGCTAGATTTTAACAGCAGACGCCGCTCTAGGCTAGTTTTTATACAGCAGATGGCTCTCTACGCTAGTTTTTAAACAGCAGACGGCGCTCTAGGCTAGTTTTTATACAGCAGATGCCTCTCTACGCTAGTTTTTAAACAGCAGACGGCGCTCTAGGCTAGTTTTTAAACAGCAGACGGCCCTCTAGGCTAGTTTTTAAACAGCAGACGCCGCTCTAGGCTAGTTTTTAAACAGCACATGGCGCTCTAGGCTAGATTTTAACAGCAGACGGCGCTCTAGGCTAGTTTTTAAACAGCACATGGCGCTCTAGGCTAGATTTTAACAGCAGACGGCGCTCTAGGCTAGTTGTTAAACAGCAGACGGTGCTCTAGGTTAGTTGTTAAACAGCAGACGGCACTCTAGGCTAGTTTTTAAAACAGCAGACGGCACTCTAGGCTAGTTTTTAAAACAGCAGACGGCGCACTAGGCTAGTGTTTAAACGGCAGACGTGCTCTAGGCTAGTTTTTAAACAGCAGATGGCGCACTAGGCTAGTGTTTAAACAGCAGACGGAGCTCTGGGCTAGTTTTTATACAGCAGACAGCGCTCTAGGCTAGTTTTTAAACAGCAGACGGCACTCTAGGCTAGTTTTTAAAACAGCAGACGGCGCACTAGGCTAGTGTTTAAACAGCAGACGGCGCACTAGGCTAGTTTTTAAACAGCAGATGGCGCACTAGGCTAGTGTTTAAACAGCAGACGGCGCTCTAGGCTAGTTTTTATACAGCAGATGGCTCTCTACGCTAGTTTTTAAACAGCAGACGGCGCTCTAGGCTAGTTTTTAAACAGCAGACGGCCCTCTAGGCTAGTTTTTAAACAGCAGACGCCGCTCTAGGCTAGTTTTTAAACAGCACATGGCGCTCTAGGCTAGTTTTTAAACAGCACATGGCGCTCTAGGCTAGATTTTAACAGCAGACGGAGCTCTAGGCTAGTTGTTAAACAGCAGACGGTGCTCTAGGTTAGTTGTTAAACAGCAGACGGCACTCTAGGCTAGTGTTTAAACAGCAGACGGCGCTCTAGGCTAGTTTTTAAACAGCAGATGGCGCACTAGGCTAGTGTTTAAACAGCAGACAGCGCTCTAGGCTAGTTGTTAAACAGCAGACGGAGCTCTGGGCTAGTTTTTATACAGCAGACAGCGCTCTAGGCTAGTTTTGAAAAGCAGACGGCGCTCTAGACTACTTTTAAACAGCAGACGGCACTCTAGGTTAGTTTTTAAACTGCAGACGGCACACTAGGCTAGTTTTAAACAGCAGACAACGTTCTAGGCTAGTTTTTAACAGTAGATGGCACTTTAGGTTCTAACCTTCTAGGCTAGTTTTAAACCTAAATGGCGCTCTAGGGTAGTTTTGACTAGCAGATGGCACTTTATGCTACTTTTTAAACATGGATGGCGCTCTAGATTCATTTTTAAACATATATGCTGTTCTAGGCTAGTTTTGAGCATAGATGGCGCTCTAGGATAGTTTTTAAACAGCTTACAATACTCTTGTTAGTTATTATCACTTAAATACTCAAAGAAAAGAGTTTTTATATCCAGCTGAATCACATCTCTAATTGTCCATGCATAGCTTTATCTCCAGAGCTCTAGATTTGTAGACCATGTGTTTGTGCAGCAGTATCTGTGTGTGTGTGCGTTGCGTGTGTGTGTGTGTGTGTGTGTGTGTTTCTGACCGTGCGGAGCTGAGGTTTCTACGCTCCGGCATCCGCTCAGCACATGGATCAGCGTCCGCAGCACATGTGAACCGTACGGGTCTGTGCAGAACTCTGTGATTTTCTCTCGGACCGCTCGACTCAAACTCTGAACCTGAGTCTCCAGCATCCCACAATGCTCCTCTTCAGGGTTCTCCTCCGCTGGGGTCTCCTCTTTACACACAAACAAACACAACAGAAGATGAGAAAAAAACATTCAGCTCTACTTTCCTCCCCATTTTAAACTGTTCATCAAGTGATCAGAATAGCATATATAATCTATCAATAGGGATTTTTTTAAAATAATAATAAATATAGGTCATTTTCTGGCCTGTTGTTTTCATTTTCTTTAAAATAGTGCTCTAAATAAGTAAATAAATAAATATGGGTATCTAATTATTTAATTTGAAGTTTGGAAAAAATGTTACCAGATTCTCATCTCTACATTTGAGTTAAACATCAGTAGCTCCAAACTACAGTGCATCCGGAAAGTATTGATAGTGCTTCACTTTTTCCACATTTGTTTATGTTACAGCCTTATTCCAAAATGGGTTAAACTCATTGATTTCCTCAACATTCTACACACAATCCCCCATAATGACAATGAGAAAAAAGAGTTTTTGAAATTGTTGCAAATTTATTACAAATAAAAGCTGTAAAATCTCATGTACATCAGTATTGACAGCCTTTGGCGTGAAGCTCTACATTGAGCTCAGGTTCATTCTGTTTCCACTGATCATTCTGGAGATGTTTCAGCAGCTTCATTGGAGTTCACCTGTGGTCAATTCAGCTGATGGACATGATCTGAAAAGGCATACACCTGTCTATATAAGGGCCAGGGTTGACAGTGCATGTCAAAGCACAAACCAAGCATGAAGACAAAGGAAATGTCTGTAGACCTCCGAGACAGGATTGTCTGGAGGCACAAGGCTGGGGAAGGTTACAGAAACATTTCTGCTGCTCTGAAAGTTCACATGAGCACAGCGGCCTCCATCATCCGTAAGTGGAAGATGGAGAACCACCAGGACTCTTCCTAGAGCTGGCCGGCCATCTAAGCTGAGTGATCGGGGGAGAAGGGCCTTAGTCAGAGAGGTGATCAATAACCCGATGGTCACTCTGTCTGAGCTTCAGCGTTCTTCTGTGGAGAGAGGAGAATCTTACAGAAGGACAACCATCTGTGCAGCAATCCACCAATCAGGCCTGTATGGTAGAGTGGCCAGACGGAAGACACTCCCCGCCTGGAATTTGCCAAAAGGCATCTGAAGGACTCTCAGACCATCAGAAACTAAACTCTCTGGTCTGATGAGACTCAAATTGAACTCTTTAGAGTGAATGCCAGGCGTTACGTTTGGAGAAAACCAGGCAGCGCTCATCACCAGGCTAATAGCATCCCTACAGTGAAGCATGGTGGTGGCAGCATCATGCTGTGGGTATGTTTTTCAGCAGCAGGAACTGGAAGACTAGTCAGGATAGAGGGAAAGATGAATGCAGGAATGTACAGAGACATCCTGAATGAAGACCTGCTTCAGAGTGCTCTTGACCTCAGACTGGGGCGACGCTTCATCTTCCAGCAGGACAATGACCCAAAGCACACCGCCAAAATATCAATGGAGTGGCTTCACAACAACTCGGTGAATGTCCTTGAGTGGCCCAGCCAGAGCCCAGATCTAAATCCTATTGAACATCTCTGGAGAGATCTGAAAATGGCTGTACACCGCCGCTTCCCATCCAACCTGATAGAGCTTGAGAGGTACTGCAAAGAGGAATGGGCAAACATTCCCAAATTCATGTGTGGCGAGCTTGTGGCATCATATTCAGAAAGACTTGAGGCTGTAATCGCTGCCAAAGGAGCATCAACAAAGTATTGAGCAAAGGCTGTCAATACTGATGTACATGTGATTTTACAGCTTATTTTATGGTTAATAAATTTGCAACAATTTCAAAAACTCTTTTTTCACATTGTCATTATGGGGGATTGTGTGTAGAATGTTGAGGAAATCAATGAATTTAATCATAAACATAAACAACTGTGGAAAAAGTGAAGCGCTATCAATACTATCCGGATGCACTGTATTTAATTCCTTCCAGATTTAAAATAAAGGGTGTAATCTACAGTATTAAGTAATATTTTGTCAAAATATCAAAAAGAAAGTTCGGAAATCAATATCTGGCTGAAAAAAAACCCTTGATTTTACATCAAAAACAGTGCTCAAATTATGTAAATAAATAGATATTTTATTGTTTTGATAAAAAATTGACCTTTACACAATAAATTAAAGCCTAATTGATCATTCATTATTTACCAATCGAAGCAACAAACAAACAAATGCTTGTGTTTGATTTATATCATTTGTTTGTTTTTTTATTAATGAGCAACTTAATGCTATTTAGTGGGAAAATCAATAAAGATAAAAACATATTAAATAATAATAACAACAATTTCACAACTCAATAACTGATGATACATAAATAAATAAAAAGACATTAAAAACATTAGATTAGATTTTTTTAATTAAAGGTGCCCTATAGTGGAAATCTGGGTCTACCGAGGCATAGTAGAATGATAAAAGATCAGTATATGGAGATGGGCATACTGTGAGCCTCAGACACCACTGTTTCCTCCTTTTCATGTAAATTCCAGGAGTGTAAAACCCAGGTGGACAACAGGCCATTCAGAAGACAAAACAAACTGTGATGAGACTCTCTAGCCATGCCCTCCTCATTTGCATGTACGCCTACTTTAGGTCATTCATTCAGACCTGACAAGCAGCCACGTCATCAAGAGCACACCAACTCATATGCAGCTCTGAGATAATAAACAAGCACTGAAATCATTAATATGCACGCCTCATGCTGCGTTTGATAAGTCAAATGTTTTTTAGAGATACAACAGTGATCTTTCTCCTCCCTTAGTTATTTTTAAGAGTATATTCACCTCACCTCACCTCACCTCACAGCAAGAAGGTCACTGGTTTGAGCCCCGGCTGGGTCAGTTGGTGTTTCTGTGTGGAGTTTGCATGTTCTCCCCGTGTTGGCGTGGGTTTCCTCCGGGTGCTCCGGTTTTCCCCACAGTCCAAACACATGCGCTATAGGGGAACTGATTAACTAAATTGGCCATAGTGTATGAATGTTTCCCAGTACTGGGTTGCAGCTGGAAGGGCATGATCTTCGTAAAACATATGCTGGATAAGTCGGCGGTTTATTTCGCTGTGCCGAACCCTGATGAATAAAGGGACTAAGCCGAAAAAAAAAATGAATGAATGAATGAATGTATGAATTTCACTTACTATATATGTGGGACTTTCATTTTGAAAACGTGAGCCCCAAATTGTTTACTGTGCATTACTGGACAAGACAACATGAGGCATGTTCAAACTCGCCTCAGGAAGCAAAATGCAGGATATACAGATTACACATTTATTCATCACCACTTTTAAGAGGAATAAAGTATGTTGAACTGTATCTTTCTTTAATTTTTGGTGTTTGTTGTGAAATCTGATGCGTGTGTTTCAATAAACACATGTAGATGCTGAATCGTTTCAGATCACTCAGCTCAAATGTCATCTGTTCATGCAGAGGCTGATATTATGTCCTGGCTATGTTATCTTCGTAGATTCAAAATACAATGCCATACATCTCTATCACTCTCATTTGTCATGTTGAATTATAATTTAGCCTTTAACCACAACAGATCTGCCGAGCAAAATAGGTTAACGTTACTGTGATTGGGTTTATAATTGTCCGTGCTCTGTGTGTGTCTGTAAGAGTGGCACGTCAGAGCGGAGCTCATTAATATTCATGACACAATCCATATATGGTCATTGATGGACCTTCTGATTCTATGGGTATTTTATGGAGTAATAAATAAGTTTATAAAACCATTTCTGGAGATTTTTTGAACTTACCGAAGCCGTAAACCTGCTATGTAGATATCAGAGAACAATTTAACTTATTAAACCCGTGCAGTATATGACACCTTTAAATATATGATATAAAGCTTAAAATGATATACCTGTCAATGTTTTTATTTTGAAACTGTTTAAAATGTTGCTGTACATTTCTGTTCAGTTTGTATTTTGCAAACACATTAATATGCTTTTATATACAGTACATTCAGTTTTTTCATTTTATTTCAGTAAACAAAAACTAATATATTAATCTTATAGTCTTAGTTTACTAAAATATCCTTGGTACCTGTCCAGCGGTGAGCTTGTCTGAGCGCGCTCTCCATCACATGACCTCCGCACTGATCACAGGACACGCCCCTGAACTCTGACCCTGCCTCCCCACCTAGCTCTGACATCATCTCTGCCACCTGACCCGCATCGGCCAATGAGAGCAGCCGCTCCAAAGCCACACTTCCAGTCATGTCCAGAGCCACGAGCCGTGCTTTACCCTTCACCTCCGACAGCACGTTCTCCACAAACAGAGCTGAAACACAGAGAATAATCACAAATAAACATCACATACAGGGGTTGCACAATGAAAGTGAAGGCCTGTTTTAGAGCGCAGTAGTTGATCAGTCTGGTGTAGCTCCTCCTCCTCCTCAATACAGCATCAGCTGGTGTTGGGAAAGACAGACACGGGTCATTTCAATCATTTGACGCAGAAGTATAACCCAGGCTTAACTTGTCATGCTTGTTACACTTGATAACGAGTAAAAACACTAGTGCCAGGGACTTTACGGTCTCCACTTCAAAACGGAGCAAAAGCAGGATTCTGCAGTGATTTACCCTGCTGTTGAACTCCCTTCCTCCTCATCCCGGTCTTTGAGGCGCTGAACTCTGTATAAGTGCGTGAGAGACGGAGAGACCGTGTTCACTCTGCTCTGTGCTGAACTAAAGTGTTTTTTTTAATAATCAATCGTCCCCGTGTCGTTGTTGCAGTCCTAATTCTGATGTGATTTAATCTGTTGTATCTGTGTGTAAAGACTCATCAGTAGATGATCAGGTTGAGTTACTGATCATCATCATCACCTTTCTCCTCTGGATCTGTGAATCCCTCATTGAGTCTCTCAGTGACGCGTCTGAAGTAACCGACTGTGGTGCCATCCAGACGCTCTCGCTTCAGCTGACCGGAGGCCTCCAGGGGGCGCTTACGAGCCCTCTGATCATTCTTACTGTTCCTCTGACCTCCTGCAGCCTGCATCTTCTCCAACATCACCTTTACACACACACACACACAGTCATCATTAGCAGAGAAAATACACACCATCAGCTGAACACACACACATTAGCAGAGATAAGGATAGATATGTGAATGTTTCATATTACTCACACATGCGTATAACCCCAATATATGTGAAAGACACTTGTCAGATGTTATTTTAGAGAGCAGGCGTGAGGTTCAGCTGTGTGCTCTTCATTTCTGTCTGATTCAGGCTCAAACTGACACAGCAACACTGACTGACAGTATTTATTTACACAGCAGAGGCACAGCGCACGCTATTAGAGGCGTGACACTGTTTCTGGTGACGTGGAGTCAAACCGCGAATCACAGCACATTATGTTAGCTGACCAACCAGAGCCTCTTGAGGGCGGGCCTTTCAGAGAAACCAGGAAATATGACAGTCTTTTTTTATGTTAGCAGAGTAGCTGTATATAATCAAAGTAAGATATATGAACAAAACAACCTGCTTTTCTACAAGTGAAGCATGAGCACACACTGCTTTGCATCTTATAAACACAACCAAGCATCAAAAATACACTCTGGACCACCCCTTTAAAGACACAAATGCCCCAAAAATATGTTTAATTTCACTATAATAAAACCGTGGATAATTTATACTTCTACTACTAACCAGATACTAAATTGCTTTACTCATGATGACAAATGTCCAAAAAACACACCACGTAATCATGATATTTTAATAAATACTATATTAAACGGTAATTATATGGTATTTTCACGGTATTTCGAATTATTTCTTAATTTATTAACAGCATTCAAGACAAGTACATTATAAGTCAATTAAATAACCTAAAGATGAAACAATGTCTTAATTTACTTTTTCAGCATAACACTCACCGGCCACTTTATTAGGTACACCTTACTAGTAATGTGTATTTATATAGCGCATTTATTGTGCATGGCCATACACCCAAAGCGCTTCACAATCATGAGGGGGGTTTTTTTACACCACCACCAGTGTGCAGCATCCACTAGTACCGGGTTGGACCCCTTTCACCTTCAGATCTGCCCTAATCCTTCATGGCGTAGATTCAACAAGCTACTGGAAATCTTCCTCAGAGATTTTGCTCCATATTGTCATGATAGCATCACACAGTTGCTGCAGATTTATCGGCTGCACATCCATGATGCCAATCTCCCGTTCCACCACATCCCAAAGGTGCTCTATTGGATTGAGCTCTGCTGACTGTGGAGGCCATTTGAGTACAGTGAACTCATTGTCATGTTCAGGAAACCAGTCTGAGGTGATTGGCGCTTTATGACATGGTGTGTTATCCTGCTGGAAGTAGCCATCAGAAGATGGAGACACTGTTGGCATGGGATGTACTGTTTTCAAGGTATACCACGTTTGGAAAAGTCAAGGTTTTAAAACCACCATAAGGTATATTTTTTGTTTTGTCTGTTTTGTGTTTTTACAACTATTTAATTTAGATTTTTAGGGGAAGAGTACATCCAGAAAAGAAACCTCCACATCAAAAGCTACTGGTCCAAAATATTGTAAATGTTTCTTAAAATAAATTATATAGTGTTCAATGGTGGGGGGGTTGTTGTTTCTTACCCAGACTTTTAAGGGTTTCACACCTAGACTTTTGTTTCAGAACCTGGTGCGTTTGCCCAGTTAGCGTGGTTCGTTTGGCATATGTGAATCCAGCAATCGCGTTCGGATCCACGCCAAAACAATTAGTCCGAGATCGCCTGAATGAGGTGATCTCGGCTCGATTGAAACAGACTCTAGTGTGTGAAAGAACTCAAATGTGAAAGTGAAAGCATGCTGAAAATATTACAGAGTGCTGTTTATCAGTTAGGAATATTGACCGAACTGCAGTCTTAGTTTCTCTGTTAATTCTCTCTATAATGTAAGCCTATAATGCATAATTCTAGCCAACGGCTATGTGTGAGAAAGTCTTACCTCTGATTTATATTTGGTCTGTAGGTGTCACTATTCAAAATTAAAGTGCACCTTTTCGCTTATAATGTGATATTGCTCATCGTCATTATTAAAAATAAGGACGTATGACAGCTGAGTGGGACTCTGCAAAATAAACCCTGAAATACTGACCAATGTGAGGAGAGTTTACTCGCATGTGACTTGTTTTAGCTATTATGGTCCATTTAGAAACTTTGCTGTATGAAAGCGAACCGCATCAAGAACAAAGAGCAACATTATACCAATTTTAATCCCTGTTTCAGAACAAAACAATCGATCTACAGGTGTGAAAGCAGCCTAAAAACTACTTTTGGAGCAGTAATCACAATACCGTGATATTTTTATCCAAGGTTATCTTACCGTCAGAATCTTATACCTGCCCATGCCTAGTACACTGTGGTCATAAAGACTCAAAAACAATACTCAGGTAGGCTGTGGCGTTGACACCATGCTCAATTGGTACTAATGGACCCAAAGTGTGCCAAGAAAATCTCCCCCACACCATTACACCACCACCACCAGCCTGAACCGCTGATACAAGGCAGGATGGATCCATGCTTTCATGTTGTTGAGGCCAAATTCTGACCCGACCATCTGAATGTGGCAGCAGAAATGGAGACTCATCAGACCAGGCAACGTTTTTCCAATCTTCTGTTGTCCAGTTTTGGTGAGCCTGTGTGAATTGTAGCCTCAGTTTCCTGTTCTTAGCTGACAGGAGTGGCACCCGGTGTGGTCTTCTGCTGCTGTAGCCCATCCGCCTCAAGGTTGGACGTGTTGTGTGTTCAGAGATGCTCTTCTGCAGACCTCGGTTGTAACGAGTGCTTATTTGAGTTACTGTTACCTTTCTATCAGCTGGAACCAGTCTGGCCATTCTCCTCTGACCTCTGGCATCAACAAGGCATTTGCGCCCACAGAACTGCCGCTCACTGGATATTTCCTCTTTGTCGGACCATTCTCTGTAAACCCTAGAGATGGTTGTGCGTGAAAATCTCAGTAGATCAGCAGTTTCTGAAATACTCAGAGCAGCCCGTCTGGCAGCAACAACCATGCCACGTTCAAAGTCACTTAAATCCCCTTTCTTCCCCATTCTGATGCTCGCTTGGAACTGCAGCAGATCGCCTTGACCATGTCTACATGCCTAAATGCATTGAGCTGCTGCCATGTGATTGGCTGATTAGAGATTTGCGTTAATAAGCAGTTAGACAGCTGTACCTAATAAAGTGGCCGGTGAGTGTATGTTTACAGTGAAATAATTCCGCAATTAAATTAACGGTTAATGGTTGTAAAAAAACACACAGTAGTAATACTAAGTAATCGTGGTATTTTGATAAACACTATATTTAACTGTAATCATATTATTATGGTATTTTCACGGTTTTTCGAAGAATATCAGTACTTGTTCGACAGTTCTGTTACAGCAAGTAAAACACATGAAAAGATTATGTCAATCAGCTCGATCAACTGCTACACTTTATAACGATATACAACGTGATTGATACATAAATTAATGTATTGATCATTCGGAATTTACCAGTCTGCTTCAGATCTGCTTCTTCTGCTCACATGTGTACAGCAGCAGCCGACGCAGCGTGATGACGTAGTGCGAGCCGCTTCACAAACAAAAGTCCTCTCCTGAAAATTCTCAACTGACAGACGACACCACTTTATTTTTACAAGACAGTTTCCAAATTACAGAAGCAATAAAATCAATAAAAACATTTTCGGATGCTTCAGGTCTTCGATTAAACTTAGATAAATGTGAAATTTGAACTCTCTATGACAGCAATGACTTGTTGTTAAATGGCATACCAATAAAAAAAACAGTTAAATATTTGGGTATATATATTAATAAAAATAAATTAGAAAGGCAAAAACTAAATTTTTCACCTAGAATAAAATAAACTCAGAATTTTCTCAATTTATGGTTACAGAGGGATCTATCCATTTATGGTAGAATTCTTATATCAAAAGCTGAAGGTCTCTCCCGGCTAGTATATCCTTTGTTGTCTTTAGCTGTTAATGATAAAATCAAGAAAGATATAAATAAATTATTTTTTGATTTTATTTGGAAAAATAGGTCTCATAAATTTAAAAAGGCATTAATTTCACTTAACAAAGACAAAGGGGGATTAGAAGCTATTGATATAAATAATTCTATAAATGCTTTCAGAGTCAATTGGATTAAAAGATGTGTAGTTCAAATTCAATATGGTTTTTTATTCCCAATTATTGGTTTAATAAAATTGGCGGTCTCCCGTTTATTTTGAAATGTAATTTCTCTCCGAATAAACTCCCAATAAAATTAACTAACTTCTACCAGCAAGCATTACTGGCTTGGAAAATATGTTATTCCCATAACTTTTCTCCACATAAAACCTTTTTATGGAACAACATGGATATTACAATTAAGAATAAATCTTTATTTCTTTCTAATTGGTACGACAGAGATATATTGCATTTATTTTCTTTATTTGATGACTTGGGGAACTTATTAACTTATGAAGAATTTATGAGAATTCATCAATTTCCTCTCCCATTTAAGAAATGTACCATTATTGTGAATTCTATACCAAAAGAATTAATACATCTAACTAAAAATTCATATCTCACATATAAATAAAAGAACCATAGAACCCTCATTATTAGAAGGTATTAGTATTTATGATGAGAAATGCAACAACAAACTTGTTCTTCGAATTCTCCAACAAAAAAATCAAATCGCTCCAAGAGGGAAATCATATTGGTCAGCGCTAATACAAAGTATAGATTGGAAAAGAGCATGGCTTCTCCCATATAAACAAAGCAAAAGAAATTCATTTTAAAATTCTACATAAAATATACCCAGTCAATACATTTGTGTCGGAATTTATTGATATTGCTGATACTTGTTCTTTTTGTCAGGAAAGTGAGGAAACTTTAACCCACATGTTTTTTACATGCAAAATCTCACAAAAGTTTTGGTCAGATTTATATAATTATTTGAATAAATCACAATCAACAGAACAAATCTTTAAATTGAAAGATATTATTTGTTATTTTTCCAGCCCAAAAAATAAAAATGAAGAATATATATATAACTTTTTTATATTATATGCGAAATTCTTTATCCACAAACAAAAATTTCTTAAATCCTCTCCCACATTTGCTCATTTTTTAATTGAAATTGATTCCTTGCTTAAAGCTATACGTTTATCTAACAACCAAAAATTCTGCAAGTTTATAGAAACTTATGAAAATATCATGCTTCCAGTAAGTTAGTTGCTAGATGCTTTCTGTGGTTATTTATTTTGTTGTTTTCGTTTTTTTTTTATTTGTTACCTGTTGTTCTTTAAATTTGTGCTTGTATTCCAGTCTCTTACAGATGACTTCCTGATTTATATTGTACATTTCGTTCAGTCCCTTAGTCCCTTTATTAATCCGGGGTCGCCACAGCGGAATGAACCGCCAACTTATCCAGCACGATTTTACGCAGCGGATGCCCTTCCAGCCGCAACCCATCTCTGGGAACATCCACACACACATTCACACTCATACACTATGGACAATTTAGCTTACCCAATTCACCTGTACCGCATGTCTTTGGACTGTGGGGGAAACCGGAGCACTCGGAGGAAACCCACGCCAACCCAGGCAGAAACGCCAACTGACCCAGCCCAGCCGAGGTTCGAACCTGCGACCCAGCGACGTTCTTGCTGTGAGGCGACAGCACTACCTACTGCGCCACTGCATCGCCATTGTACATTTCTTCTTTTCTAAATAAAAGTTTATAAAAAAAAAAAAAAAAAAAGTCCTCTCCTCAAAATTTGACATCATAAAATACTTAATAACAAATAAAGTAAAACAAATTTCTTTCAAACTTATTAATAAATATTATCCCAGTAATTACTTTCTTGCAAGCAGGTTTAATAGTGAAACTGATATGCTGTTCGTTTTGTGGCCTACATACAGAAACATATTATCATTTGTTTTGGAGTTGCCCATATGTAGTTCATTTGTGGTTGGACTTCTGCTCCTGTTAGAATCAACCTTATGCCCAGTTTACAACTTTGTTTTAAAAATGTTTTATTTGGTTTTCTTACATTCAACAGATCATTACACAAAGAGTACTTGTTGTTGATCAATTTATTACTTCTGTTGGCAAAATTCAGCATACACAAAAGCAAGTTCAGTGAATGCAAGCCATTATTTATTACTTTGAAGTCAGAGTTTAAGCTTTATATAAAAACTATATAATCTGAGAAATAAGAAAGCTGTTAAGTGTATTAATGTGAGCAAACATTTACATGTTTTCTTTTTTCTTTTTCCTTGATTGTTGTCATCCTCTGGCTTTTTCAAGTTGTTCAAGTTGTTAATTAAGTCCTCTCTTTTCTTCTTTGCATTTATTTCTGGGTTTTTTTCATTGTTAAGGATAAAAATTTTGCCTATTCGATATTTTATGTACTTAAATATGACACTGTTTTTGAACATAATAAAAAACAAACAAAAAACAAGCATCATATATATTCATTCCTTCATTTTCTTTTCAGCTTAGTCCATTTATTCATCAGGGGTCACCACAGCGGAATGAACCACCAACTTATCCAGCATATGTTTTATGCAGCGGATGCCCTTCCAGCCACAACCCAGTACTGGGAAACACCCAAACACACTCATTCACACACACACTCACTCATACACTATGGCCAATGTAGTTCATCAGTTCCCCTATAGCACATGTGTTTGGACTGTGGGGGAAACCGGAGCACCCGGAGGAAACCCACACCAACACGAGGAGAACATGCAAACTCCACACAGAAATGCCAACTAGTTTATGTAGGAAATTTGTCATTATTTTAACTATTTAAACTATTTCTGCTCTGCAAATGTATTTAACTAAATAAGCAAAACTTAGAACGTCGTAAAAATGTTTATATTCATTTTAAGTTCAAGGAGGTGAATTCAGTGTGGACTGGAATAAGCTTGACTCTCAATCACAACAAATCAAAACATTTCTTATTCACTGTCATTTTGAAGAATTAAAGAAATGTTGTTAATGACGATGTGTTTTATTTGGAAAATACATAAATAACTGAGAAACTGAGTTTATTTTTTCTTTAACTGTGTAACCATTGTAATCAATAATAAGCAAATCCTGGGAAATACACATATTTTCAGTAAAGTTTCTAGAATCTTCGTTAATGAAGAATGTGATGGGTTCACTGTTCATGAGGCCCAGCTTATATTGAATTTACAACTTATATTGAATTTATTTTCCAATATGGAGCCAATAAATCGAGTTTAGTTAAAAAAACATTAAAAAAACAAAATAAATAAATCAATATTACAGTCTGCTTGAAATTGTTGGGACATTGTTGTGTAGTCTTTATGCTGGACATTTGTAATTATTTTAACTATTTCTGCTCTGCAAATGTATTTAACTAAATAAATAAGCAAAACTTAGAAAGTGATAAAAATGTTTATATTATTTTTAAGTTTAATGAAGTGAATTCAGTATTGACTGGAATAAGCTTGACTCTCAGTCACAACAAATCAATTATTATTTTTATAAACTTATTTTTCTGAAGAATTGTTTTAAAGAAATGTTGTTAATGACGATGTGTTTTATTTGGAAAATACATAAATAATAGAGAAACTGAGATTATTTTTTCTTTAACTGTGTAACCATTGTACTCAATAATAAGAAAATTCTGGGAAATACACATATTTTCAGTAAAGTTTCTAGAATCTTCGTTAAATGTGAAGAATGTGATGGGTTCACTGTTCACGAGGCCCAGCTTATATTGAATTTACAACTTATATTGAATTTCTTTTCCAATATGGAGCCAATAAATCGAGTTTAGTTTAAAAATACATAAATACATCAATTTTACAGTCTGTTTGAAATTGTTGGGACATTGTTGTGCAGTCTTTATGTAGGAAATGTTGAATTATATTTCAAATATTTCAACTATTTCTACTTTAGAAATGTAACTAAACAAGCAAAACTTGGAACGGCATACAAATGTTTATATTAATTTTAAGCTTAAAAAAGTGTATTCAGTATCGACTGGAATAAGCTTGACTCTCAACTACAACAATTTCAACATTTCTTATTTACACAAACTGTCATTTTGAAGAATTAAAGAAATGTTGTTAATGATGATTTGTTTTATTTGGAAAATACATAAATAGCAGAGAAACTGAGATTATTTTTTCTTTAACTGTGTTGTACTCTAATAAGCAAATCCTGGGAAATACACATATTTTCATAAAAGTTTCTAGAATCTTCGTTAATGAAGAATGTTATGGGTTCACTGTCCATGAGGCCCAGCTTATATTAAATTTCTTTTCCAATATGGAGCCAATAAATCGAGTTTAGTTAAAAAACGTTAAAAAAAAACAAAATAAATAAATCAATATTACAGTCTGCTTGAAATTGTTGGGAAATTGTTGTGTAGTCTTTATGCTGGAGATTTTAATTTATTTTTTAAGTATTTTAACTATTTCTACTCTGGAAATGTATTTAATTAAATAACTGAAGCTAAACTTAGAAAGTGATAAAAATGTTTATATTAATTTTAAGTTAATGAAGTGAATTCAGTATTGACTGGAATAAGCTTGACTCTCAGTCACAACAAATCAATTTTTATTTTTATAAACTTATTTTTCTGAAGAATTGTTTTAAAGAAATGTTGTTAATGATGATCTGTTTTATTTGGAAAATACATAAATAACTGAGAAACTGAGATTGTTTTCTACAACTGTGTAACAACTGTACTTGGATAATAAGCAATACACATATTTTCAGAAAAGTTTCTAGAATCTTCGTTAAATGTGAAGAATGTTATGGGTTCACTGTCCACGAGGCCGAGCTTATATTGAATTTACAACTCATATTGAATTTCTTTTCCAATATGGAGCTAATAAATCGAGTTTAGTTTGTAAAAAACCCTGGTTCCAGCAGAGTGTGAGCGCGAGCAGCAGCCCGCCCCGCGCGCGCGCCTGTGACTCAGTGAAGGGTTTCGGATTGACCGCGCTGTTCTTCAGCTGCTCTCCGGAACCGAGCGTCTCTTCGCGGCCCGAATATGTCCAAACTGGAGCAAATTCTCGTCCTAGATCCTCCGAATGACCTGAAATTCAAAGGTAAGAGGGCTGCGCTAGCATTGCAGGCTTTTCGGTGAGATGTAAGCGGGTTTATCGCGTCATAATTCATCAAGGCAGTGTAGGCCGCGGCTGATCACCGAGCTCGAGTCACTGACAGGCGGGTGCTGCTGTTCGCGAGTCCCGTTCACTTAACACGCCTTTTACCGGCAGCACAGACGCGATGTGAACCCGGTGTTCGCTGCTGTTCGTGTGGTTTGTTTAATTTGCACTGACAGGTCATTTATTGGGGACATTAACTTAAAAAAAATGCAGGTGCTTACGTGGATGCGTTTATTCAAGAAAAAGAGCTTACGTTAAAGTACATTACTGGTGACACCGAGCTGTTTTGGTAGAATATGACATATTTTGCGCCGTAGTACTTTCAGATACGTTTCATTCATGTGAATTTAATTCAACTTTATGTTTTTGGGTATGTAACGTTACCATAATACTTCCCTTTGAGTAGTGAATGAATTCCTTTATTATGGTGTATATCGAAGTATCACAGTTGTACCGTCTAATATCATCTCTTTTAGTGTTTCTATCACTTTACTGTGTTATATAATAGTGTTGTTGTGTGTGTGTGTGTGTGTGTGTGGGGAGGGTGCTGCTATGATTTTTTTTGGACATGTTATTCTTAGAAATACATTAGAGTAGCAGGGGTTTTATAGACTGCCAGATATGTTTTTTAATAATACAGTGTGCTTGTTTGAGTGTACTAAAATTTAAATAAGAGGACTCAATGTATGTAGTTTCTTGTATAAAACCTGTGAAAATATGTATTATAGATATATCTAAAATAGTAATATTTAGAGCTATTGCTAATTTTAACACAACATTTAATATGCATTTAAAATTTAGGAAATGCCTTTATCATAGGTGACTTAAAATTATTTATAAACTACTGGCTCATTAAATATGATAAAATATAATAATGTTTTTGGTCACATTACGATTTCTCTTACAGTCTTAATCATTTGCTTAATCTAATTAATTGTAGGGATGCTCCGATCAGGATTTTTGCAGCCGATACTGAGTACCGATTCCTTGTCCTGGTGATCGGCCGATACTGAGTACTGATTCTGATTCTTCAAGCTTTATATAACTTTGCCATTGCATAAGCACACTTACCCTTTAAGTATGAGATCTCGCCTTACCTAAGATAACAAATTAGGGATGTTGCATACATGTAATGGTCAGAAGCAGCTTTACAAAGAGAAAATAAATAAAACAGATTAAAAAATGGTAAGAAATATGAGTAATAATGCAATTTGGTAAACAATTTGCTCTGCTTGTAAACTTGTAATCAAACATTGGCGATTGGTTCACAAGATCGGCCAGATCAACGAGTACCGATCGAGTCGTGAAATGTGATTATCAGCCGATATTGATCTTCGGCCAATCGATCGGAGCATCCCTTATTAGTTGTTTTAATTTGATTAGTTTTGGTTTAATTAAATTTTTATTTTTAATAAAATTATTTTATTAACTTCATATTATATATTAAAATCATTTTTAATATATTGTGCATTTATTTAAAACTAACTTTAATATTTTGTTTTAATCCTATTGTTTTTAATTAAAAAATGTCACGTAATTATTCATTCATATTTAATCTAATTATTATTTGATTAAAACACTTAATTTGTCCATTTCAATCATTTCTGCTTTTATTTATTTAAAATACATTTAAGGATTAGTTTTAACTAGGGTTGAGCCGATAGACGATGCCATCGTCCATCGCTGATGGCTGATAAACTTCACGATGTTGAGCCAGCATCGTGATCCATCGCCCCGCCCCACATTTATATTGATATATAACTTATTATTTGCATGTCATCTTAATAGCAATATCAGTCTTTTCATGAGCTGTGTTATATTTGACATATAGCTGCCGTTTGCACGGCTGACAGCATCGTGAGGATTAAATGAAGGATTATACAGCACCTCTCGCCCTTAAAATGTGTAGATTCAGTGGCAAACGCTGTTACCTGCAAACCCCGTCCCACAGACTTTACAGTGAACGGCTTTAGTCATTTTCATAGCGGACTTGAAGCCACTGGAAGTCTTTTCTCCACTCTTGGAATAGTGTAAATGGTGGATTAACATTCAGCACATGATCACTAATCAGATGTGCCATTATTAGTGACTTTAGGTGCTTTCTAAAACTAAATCTGTCAGTGTTATTGTCATTCTCTCATCTTCAGCGCTTCACATTTTCACAATTGTAGCTCCTGTCATCTGAAGGCAAAAGGCATTGACTGAGTGATTGACAGCTGATATTAACCAATCCATTCGCGTTCAGTTCTAGCGCAGTGGGCCAATAAGAAGAGCACAAAGGCGGGGCAAGCATTGCAGGCTTTTTTACTTCAGCAAGTTCACAATAACAACTGTTTTAACCTGTTCCCGAGCGCTGCGTTTGGCGTCTTTAGGTGCAAAGATGCATCCTGCATAAATGTCTCCTAAATATGCGCACACTGTGAGGATTTTGCCATGAAAATGTATGCACTCACAAATGCTTCCAAATATATTTTTAGGTTGCATAGATAAAATTTCGGGCGCATGTGCAACCAAAACGGTTGGGCCCTAGCATCTTTACTTGTTATTTTTTCCTCATAATAATAATAATAATAATAAAGAAGTTATTATCAATCACAATATAAATTACAATGAACTCCAAATGAACTCTTGTCTCCTCCACCAGCTGTGGGGAAAAGCCATTATACCGACACAGATCACTCCGCCTATTCATGCCAGAGTCCCGCAGAAAAAAGTGATTGACGGTTGGTAATCTGTGTGTAACTTTATTTATTTATGGTTTGGTTATGGGTAAAGCAAAGACCCTGTGGGTCAGGTATTGAAAACGGTAGGCTACAATTAATTAATTCGTTATTGATTAATTGATATTTAACAACAACCACCTCCACCTACGACGACGATGCCATCGTCCATCGCGATGTTTCACATTAGACATCGTACGATGCCAAATTGGTCAACATCGCCCAACCCTAGCTTTAACCTTATAATCTAATTCTAAAAAATATTAATTTTATTCAGCAGTCAAATTCAGCAGTATTTTCTATTTATTTATTGTAAATTTTTGTTATTAAAACTGTTGAATTTTATTTATTTAATATTATTTTTATTTTTGTCATTATTATTATATGCAGTTTTAATTTACCAGAACTTCATCTATGTTAAGCTGCTTTAACACAATCTGCACTGTAAAACATGCTGTATAGAAATAAAAATGAATTAAATTGAACTATTGAATTGACTTTAATGTAGTATGAGAATCACATTCCTTGATTCGCTTGTGTTTGTTTCCTGAAGGCGGCGTCCTGGTTAAATGAGTAACTATGCTGTGATTTCACCAGTGCTTTTTACCTGCATATTTTAGGAGTGTTTTATAACACCGCTCACTCTGATTTACTTATTTAATTATTGTTTTGAAACTCTATGAAATAGGAACAGATGTAAAACTCAGTGTAGCACTGAAATATACTCTGATGTATTTTGTGAAATGGCTGGATGTTGTAAAGTGACCGTGAGAAATGTTTTCATATCAGCTAAAGAGAGATTCAGCTGTCTTTACATATTTGTGCATGTTTTAGCAGTGGTCTGTATTCATTGTTCAGTGTCACTATAGACCTACATTGATTTTGTAATTATCTAATACTAATTATGGGTGGCATGGTGGCCTCACAGCAAGAAGGTTGCTGATTCGAGTCCCGACTGGGTCAGTTGGTGTTGCTGTGTGGAGTTTGCATGTTCTCCCCGTGTTGGCGTGGGTTTCCCTACGGTGCTCTGGTTTCCCCCTCAGTCCAAGCACATGCTCTATAGGGGAATTGAACTAAATTGGCCATAGTGTATGAGTGTGTGTGTGAATGAGAGTGTATGGGTGTTTTTTTAGTACTGGGTTGCAGCTGGAAGGGCATCCCCTGCATAAAACATATGCTGGAATAGGTGGCGGTTCATTTTACTGTGGCAGTCCCTGTTGAATAAAGGGACTAAGCCGAAGGAAAATGAATGAATAATACTAATTATCAGTGTTTATGTGCCCGATAACAAGAACCAGACAGAATCTGTGGATATTTTTTGCTATTTCTGCTGAGAATTTTGTATAAAACCTGCAGATTTATGCAGAATAATTTTAGGCGTATCACCACAAAAAACATAAAAAAGACAAGTTTTTAACTTTTATTGAATGTTTACAATGCAAATCCATTTAGATACACTTATTATGGTAACTTACTTACAAAGTAAGTCTCTTATATTACTAAATCAGGGTGTCTGCGGGGTCTTAAGTATTAAAAGTTAATAAATAAATTATGAGAAATAATTCATCTGTTTTTTTCGAGGTCTTAAGTTTTGTTCAAGCATTGTCCAAACTGTTTAACTCCAAAAAAATCATAAATATATTTATTTTCCTCCTAATATTAACAATGGCGAGCTCGATCTACTCGATTGGTTCGGACCCGGGCGTGTCCGGCCAAGCTCCTCCGTCCGGGTGATGTCATGTGATTTGCGACAAACGCAGGAAGGTGATGTGACGCTCTTCAATAGGGCTGGGCGATATGGCAAAAAAAAAAAAAAAAAATCTAGATTTTTTCATAAAGTTTGACCGATTCACGATTTCGATTTTTTTATTATTTTTTTACAGTGTAACTATAGTCAACTTAAAACATTACAACAACATGACTGTTGAATTGGTCAACAAGGTGTAGCCTATTACATTCCTATAGACAAATTCCTGCTTGATGTTTCAGTGTTTCCTCTAGGATTTTTTCCAGCTGTGGCGGCAGGACTTTTACACGGATGTACCAACTACCTATGGGTGTTATTTCAATGACACATGTTGTGAGCGCATTTATGTAATACGAGCATGCGAATCTCTGCTTGCACGCTGATTTCCTAAGTTCGTGCACAACTACACACCCTGAAATATACGCTGCTCAAGTGCGATTATGTGACGAGTACATCTCCAACATTTATTAGATTTGCTAGGAATATTTATGAATGTCTCCGGTAGACCTACAGAGCGGCATTAATGCGTCCTGAAGTAAAGTGAAACAGCTGAAGTAGCTGAACAGTCCTGAAGTAAAGTGAAACCGCTATAAATTCCAGCCAGATAAAGTCATTGTATGCAGAACCATAGACCTTTATCTATACAGTATAATTATGGAAACTGTGTTCATCTTAACTGATAGCTACGCCGTGTTTGCTGGTCTCACGTCTCACGTACGCACCTGTCAGTCAGTCAGCATGTCACCGTAAAGGGTTAAACAAATAACTCGCAGCACTACTACGGTTAAAGAAAAGTTTTCGCTGTTATAATTCACTTACCTTTTAATACGTTTTGGTGCTATTATAACCTGCTATTAAAAACAACAACAACAATGACTGAATGTGTTGAATGGAAGCTGTAATGTAGCCGTGGCGGGATGAATTTTGGTGTGGCGCCCCGCCATGGAAGAATGAATGTAGCGGAAACCATGTGTTTTAAAAAATATTTGTGCGTAGCTACACCACCCAGTATATATTAAAGATCACTGTGAACAACAAAAAACCCCACAGAAACTTAGATTTAAATGTCTATCTTATATTTAACTGAATCGTATAACAGCCTATAGCTGAAATGTTGGAAATTGCTTAATTTATTTTTATAAAACATTTGTCAAAACGTATTGATATTTTTTTGGAGTAAAAACAATAGCGACATTTAAGAATGCATATTTATTTTATATATTCATTCATTTGACTTGTTTATTGGTGCACATATGGGTTTTGATTTAATTCATAGCTACAGTACCTTGGACAGCTACTGTGCCACTCCGTAAAGCTTTCAAGCAAATGTCCAAATTAAAGAAAGATTTGACTTTCTGCGGTGACAGCCGACATTCACAACACGCCGTAACCGTCCTTCAGGTGGTGCGCAGGTATAAAATACAGATCGCGAACTGAAGAGCGGGGGTAGGAGGGGCACTTACGTTCATTTTGGAAGGGCACTTTATATCCCGGACTCAAAAGGGCATGTACACTGCACAGGTTGAGCCCTATGTGTGCACGTGCCTAGTTCTCACCCAGATCAGAGTGATCTGTGCTACCGAATACAGCGCAGCATGCAATAAACTCACGCTCAGTCAGGCGAAGTAAAGGTCTCATTGCCTATATCTCAATCCAATTAATTAAGCTCTAGCCACGAATAAAACTTCTAGCCTATTTATTATTTTGTGTAATGTATATAGTGTCATCAGGGCCGGAGCAAGCTGAACTGGCGCTCTAGGCGAACACCCTCAACCCGAAAGTGAAATAGAAACTTACCGGTTTGCGGATGAAAGAGGACCGGGAGGCGGTAGGTGTCGCGGATAAAAGAGAGAACCGGGGGGTTCTCGCTCACTATTCTGCCTAGGTCGCCTCTATGGATGCGCCGGCCCTGAGTGTTAAGCTGGATTTATACTTTCGCCTGGCGCCGCATCGCGCGCCTCCGCTGACTGCGCGCGCACCTCGCGACAATGGGCTAGCGCGCTTGCGCTAAGCCAGCTGTTGTAGCTCATCAACAGAGCCGCGACGTCAACACACCTAATCTGTCAGCACAATTCAGCATGGTTGTCTTAACAGTTTAGAACGGTTTGGCACAATAGTGGAAAAGCTGCTTTAATATTTTTATTAAAAAAAATCGCGATACCTCGATTTTATAAAAACGTAAATCATCTTAAAACGTAAATTCGATTAATCGAAAAAATCCTACTCTCCACATGTAGCAACACCTAGAGCGAAACAGACGGCAAAATGGGAAAATGCAAGTTTGTGCACTCCTGGTTCGAGAAAGACGAGTTTAAACAGTCGCTAAAGCCTGTCGCTGAAAACAAATGCGTAATTTATTCTTTCAAGCTTTGTTTCTTCTGAGCTTATCTGAGTTCTGTTGCACGGTTGTGCTCCATTCATTTTTTGAACTACAACTGTTTATTAACATCTGTTTATTAAGTTAAAGGTTTACTGATCTTTAAAAAGTCTTAAAAAGGTATTGAAATTACCTTTATAATTCCTGCATATACCCTGTAAAAGACCGAAAATACTACTTTACAAACTGTATTGTAAATAAATTGGACATTTTAATATTACTATTATTATATCACAAAGTACTACTAAAATTAATTTAAAAACTGAATAAATATACATTTACACAAGTAAAAACATAGACCTAATCATGGGCTAAAAATCTGCGGATTTCTGCGCACACCGATTCCATGAGGGCCTACCAATATCCAATATTTATATGCAAAATAATATATGAACAAACCATTTTTATTTACAACACCTCCCATCTTGCATTAGTGCTGCACAATGTTGGAAAAAAAATGATATTGAGTATACTTTGACCAGATCAAATGAATGGCTCAATTTGGAAAGAGTTTTTGATTCTAGATTGATTTGGATGATTTTGTAGGGGAGTGTGCCTCAATAAAATATAATAAACCTATCACAATCATTGATAAATACAATAGAGCAAAGACACAAATTAAATAAACAGTATTTTTTGATTTTCTGGGAGTCCAGCATTATTTGCAGATACAATTTGAATGGTCTAATGTAAAATGACCCAGTATACTGTTGTACATAGATACAGTTAATCTTTCTTAAGCTTTATAATTTTCCTGTGCCTGAATGCTTTAAACTGGCTTGAAATGCTTACAGTCACAGGTCAATTATAATCAGTGGTGTAACTGATCACAAATCTCACGGTTCCGATCACATTAAGGTTTTTATTCATGGATCGGACCATTTTTTGGATCAGCCAAGAAGGGAAGGAGACTTTCCATTTATTATTTTTTTTTAAAAATGAAGAAATAATCAGCTGAATAAAAAAAATTGTAAAATATTCAGTGCTGTGAAAAATTCACTATGACTACTATTGTTGCTGATAACTCTAAATGTAAATGTGTAAAATGAATTAGGAGGCATGTGGACGTTCCACAAAATCTAAATCAAGTAATTTTAGCATGTCAAAATCATATTTATGCATATAAAATATATTTTCCCAACAACAAAATTGTGGCTAGTGAAAATGGCGAGTGGCTAGTAATGTTGGAAAACTACTAGCCACACTGGCTGGTGATCAAAAAAGTTAATGTCAAGCCCTGTATGTGACATCAAATAATGGTTAGCACAAAAGTGTTTAGCACTGAAGCATTTACTGAGAGCATCAATAAAAGTATTATTTTAGCATTTAGTGAACTCTTGTGTGCTGTTGGGTCGTTTTCATCCTCTCTAGGCGGATTTTCAAGTCTTCATTTGGCCACAAGTTTCTCTGTGTTTCAGAAAATGGGATAATTGTTGATGACAAATCTTATTTTGACACATATTTTGGGAAAATGCTTTGAAAATGTTCAAAAATTCAACAATACACTGTTGGCAAATTGACTCCCCTTTGGTTGTGTTGGGGGCTGGTTTTGCCCCATTGACTCTGCTGGAAGAAAAAACTATTTTTAATGTTGCAATATGTAAAAATTACACATTTTGCCTCCTCCCAGCAGGTATAACCAGCAGCAATCAAGAATGCATGATTGTTTCCTGTTATGGCTTTGCAGTCAATAAATGTGATTATAATGGAAGTCAATGGGACAAAAACTATTAATGCTGCCAACTGATGATCAGCAGTAAAAATGACCAATGTTACTTTTTCCCAATAGGGAAAACCTTGAACAATCAAGAATGCATGGTTATATGCTGTCATAAAAATGTCAAAAAATGTCCTTATAATGGAAGTCAATGGGGCAAAAACAGCCACCAACATAACCAAAGGGCAGTCAATCTGAACAGTACACAAGGGCTAAATTTCTTTAAGATTGAAGGCTTGTTTTGGAGGTCTGAGGAGATTCTCCAGCATCTTTTATACCTGAGGTAAAGGCTCTGGATGTCTTGGCAGGGACGTTCGATCGCCTCTTCCAGATCTTAATCATGTTTGTTTGGGCAGGTTCTCCTGACAGTAAGTGGCAGCATGAGATGATGATTAGAATCAGATCTTCGTTCATTCGGCTCCGTGTCCTGAGCTCACTCTGCACCAGATGCACAATTATTAGCCCTTTTTAATTCTTTTTCATTTATTTACCAAGTGCTGTTTGATGGAGAGTTTTGCAACACATTTCTAAACATAATAGTTTTAATAGATCATTTCTTATAAATGATTTCTTTCGTCATCGTCATGATGACAGTAAACAATATTTGACTAGATATTTTTCAAGATACTAGTCTTCAGCTTAAAGTGACATTTAAAGGCTTAACTCGGGTCATTAGGGTAAAGTTAGGGTAATTAGGCAAGTCATTGTATAACAGTGGTTTGTTCTGGAGACCATCCAAAAAAATCATTTTGTAAGGGGGCTAATAATATTGACCACAGCAGTTTTGCCAATGTTATAAAATAAATAAATGTATAGACAAAACTAAACACCAGCGGCTCGTGCTTGACTATTCCTCAGTGTCAGTGCAAGATCTGCTTTTTAAGTAGTAGGAGTGTTTCATTATAGTAGGCTGTGCAGTATATCATGTCAGCAGTGATATAGCAATGTGAACATTTGGAATACACAATTCGCATACGCAATGTTGAGTCTGGATTATAATTGATCATTTTGCAAGGGTTTTTTGAGGCCTGTGACTGTGTGAGGGTTTTAAAAGCATCCAGGGCCTATGAAATTGTACCATTTTAACTTTAATAAATCAATAACGATTGAATTGTTTATAAAAACGAAAACTATGCAGTATTATTTTACATTTGATTATTTAATTACGGCATACCTGAATCCAGTTTGACTCCTTGGAAAACAATAAAACGCTGTTTATTTCACTTGTATTCATTTGTTTTCTCTATTGAATTTATCTACAGTGCATCCGGAAAGTATTGATAGCACTTCACTTTTTCCACGTTTTTTTATGTTACAGCCTTGTTCCAAAATGGAATAAATTGATTGATTTCCTCAACATTTTACACACAACCCCCTCAACAAAGAGTTTTTGAAATTGTACATATTTAGTAAGGACTGGTGGAAGATATTTTAATGGGATTTGGTATTGCACGCCAAATAGAAAGAAAAAAACTTCCGCATTTCGTGATCAGTGTTGCCAGATGTAGCTGACTGATTCGAGCCAAAAAGCTGTCCAAAACCCGCCGAAATGCAAGTTCAAAACCGCCCAATCTGGCAACACTGTTGGTGATGTGTGTGTGTGTGTGTGTGTGTGTGTGTGTGTGTGTGTGTGTGTGTGTGTGTGTGTGTGTGTGTGTGCGGTCCTTTACTGACAGCATTGTGTGTGCATCTTGTTGCAAAATGCAGTGAAAAGTCCTACATGACGGTAATAGTTTGATTGTGGTGTCTACTTCAACACTGAAAACCCTAATAAGTGAACTGAACTAAATTTGCCGGGTTTGTAGGCTATACTTAAATTGTTCAGTTCACCAAAATTAGTTCTTAAGTAGATTATACCTAAATTGTTCAGTTCACCAAACTTAGTACTAAGTTTGGTGAACTGAACAATTTAAGTATAGTCTACAAAACTGGCAAGTTAAATAAACTTAAATATGCAAGTTTTGGGAGACTCCATTACTCATTTAAATTGAGGCAACAAGTTTACTCAATTTCGTTCAGTCAACTTATTAGGGTTTTCAGTGCAGTTTTTTTTTCTATCTATATATATATATTAAATGGAAAATATGTTGAATTAAAGAATAATGTACCCAAAATAAAGTTAAGAAACCCCCAATATCTTTGAAACTTCTCTCAAAACAAAACAAAACAAAAAAAAAAAAATGTCTTGGCTGTTGGATGATGGTCTTTTCCTTAAGTTAAGCATCAAAAAAAAAAAAAAAAAAACAAACAAAAAAACTGGTCACTGATTCAGAGTAAAAAAAACATTGAGTGCGTTGAAATATGTTGATCTACTTTTGCGTTGATTTAACAACTTGCAGATAATTGAGGAATGAAACTTCATAATGATGGTATCCAAAACGTCAAATCTTATTCAGACAGCATACCAGTACTTATTCCAAACATTCAGTTATCTGCACAATAAGGACGTCCTTAGGCTGAGCTTAAAACGCAAGGTTTCCCAACTAGGACTTCACAATACAAACCGTTTGAAGTAGCTCCAAGGAACCATGCTTCCCTCTACCACACAGGTGTCAAACTCAGTTCCTGGAGGGCCGGAGCTCTGCACAGTTTAGTTCCAACCCTAATTAATCACACCTGATCAAACTAATTGAGTCCTTCAGGCTTTTTTGAAACCTGCAGGTAAGTGTGTTGGAGCAGGGTTGGAACTAAACTCTGCAGGGCTGCGGCCCTCCAGGATCTGAGTTTGACACCCCTGCTCTACCACAACTGAATCTCTTCTTCATTCACCCACTCACCTATTATACATTTCAGGTGTCTGACCAGCGCCCTCTAGTACCCTGTAGTTCCATTAGATCATCATTTTTATTTCCATTATTCCATGGATAACAAAAAAAGATGTGACAGACATTTCATTCTGTTACTATATATATATATATATATATATGCATATGCATGCATGTGTGTGCATGCGTGTGTAACAATATACTATGAAAAAATGCTTAAATAAATTTCAAACAAAAAGTAAGTAGCCATTTGTTCACATTATGATGAATAATTATACCTGAAGCCATTTGTGTTCTGATTTAAAAAAAGACTTTGTACTTAAAAGGTTGCACATATTAGAATTTTACAGTCAAGACTACATTTGTGAGAATGACATATTTTTTTCAAAGGATTAATTATGATTTTCAGCTCACTACACTTGAAATCTTAAGTTTATGCATTTTCATGGTACATAAGTTAAATTAACTCATATTTTTAAGTGATAGGACCAAGTGATAGGCGTGTATCCTAAAAGTTTGAAAACCCCTGCTCTATAGTATCTCTAAGAACACATTCACTTAGGTCCAATCCCAATTCTACCCCTTAGCCCTTCCCTTTACCCAATTCTCTTGACCTTGTAGGGCTAAGGGGAAGGGGTAGATAGCCCTTCGAACGAAGATTTTTTAGCACCACACTCGAAACCAAGGGGTAAGAAAATTTCCCAGAATACACCAGCCACAACGGCAGCATAGCAGCACCCGGAAGTCAGGAGACACACGAATTAGTATTTTTTTGTCATTATTACGAACAAACAAGCACATGTTTTAATATATTTATAACGGCGTTCGTGTTTTACCATTTCTTAGGGGTAACTTTTGAAGCCCTTCCCCTTCACACTCTGTTTTAAGGGCCAAGGGGAAGGGGAAGGGGTACAAAAATAGACTTGTGATTGGGCCATAATCTCAAAGACACTTTATAAGAGTTGTTGCTAGAAGTGAAACAGCTGCTGCTGGAAATTAACAAAAATTATTTATTTAGAATTATATTACCTATTAAATTGTATTTTAATAATGTCTACCCCAACCCTCACATGTAAAAATATTAGATATTGTTGTACAGTGTCACAAAAATCATGCTTTATTCATGTGAGTATCCGCAGCTGTATCCTATGTAGACTTTACCCTAAATAAGGGTTGCTTAAAATAAGGATATGGCAACTAAACATGGTATTTAATGTATTTGGATACTATAGTTTTATTTAGATCAAAAATATGCACAGAATATTGCAGTGTTTACCACCTGTCAATCTTTTCATTTTCGAGATCTATAGTTGTTCTCTGTGAACCGTTTTACCAACAGGTTTAATCACTAACCGGGCTAATAATATCTCAGGCTGAAGTGTCGTATCCAGTCCAGTCCCCAGTGTGGTTTCATGTTGTTCAGAAAGGGATGTGTTGATGTTCTGGATGAGTCTGTAACCTAGTAAATGAATGAGGCGAAAGGAAGAGGAACCCTGAGCTAAATAGAGCTGCCGTCCGTCATGCTGCGCTCCGGCACTCCTGTTTCTGTCGTTTTGCTTTAGCCAGTTAACATTAAAGCACATGTCAAGCATATACAGTAGTAGTTATACAAACAGAGTATTTCTAACAAAATGTCTGGTGTATTAAGATAGGAGGAGTGTGTTCTACAGGTGGTTGTCAAGCCCGCTCACCTGCGTGGAGGACACTCATGCATCATACCGCTATGTGATGCACTGAGTGTATGCTTTGCTAAAAAGATAGGTCTTTAATCTAGTTTTGAACTGTGAGAGTGTGTCTGAGCCTCAGACATTATCAGGAAGGCTATTCCAGAGTTTAGGAGCCATAAATGAGAAGGCTTGACCTCCTTTAGTAGACTTTGCTATTCTGGGTACTACCAGAAGCCCTGAGTTTTGAGTTCTTAAAGAGCGGGTTGGGTTGTAGCGAGACAGGAGGTTGGTTAGATAAACAGGAGCTAGATTATTTAAAGCTTTAAAGGTAAGAAGCAATATTTTATCATCAATATGAAGCTTAACAGGCATATATAGGAGGATAAAATTAGGGTGACATGATCATATTTTCTAGACCTGGTAAGAACTCTGGCAGCTGCATTTTGTACTAGCTGATAGGGTTGGGTCAAAAGATGATGCCACCGCCGATGGCGTATAGACATCACGATGCTGAGGCGGCATCGCCGATTCTCAGCCCCGCCCCCATTGCAAACCCGCTCGTGAAAAATACACACTCAGGCCCCGTTTACACTAATACAGCTTAGTTTTAAAATGGCATTTTAGAACGAAAATGATCCACGTCCACACTGGCGTTTCACCTAGCATTTCTGAACAGCCCTCCATCTGCTGAAAACGCACATTACGTGACCACAGACACAGCCACACACACATATTCGTGCCAGAGTCCCGCAGAAAAAAGTGATTGACAGGTGGTAATTTGTGTGTAACTTGCCTTTATTTATTTATGATTTGGTTATGAGTAAAACAAAGTCCATGAGGGTCAGGTAGTTGAAACGGTAGGCTACAAATAATTAGTTTGTTATGAGTTTATGAATTATTCATAAATAATTAATTCACCTCCGCCTATGACGACGATGCTATCGTCCATCGCAATGTTTCACATTAGGCATCGTACGATGCCAAAATTGGTCAACATCGCCTAACCCTACTAGCTGAGGTTTATTAATAGAGGATGCTGGGCAACCGGTGAACAGAACATTACAGTAATCCAGCCTAAAAGTCATAAAAGCAGTAGCAGGCTTTCCGCGGGGTCTTAAAATCTAAAATTTAAAAATCGAAATGTAAGGCCTTAAAAAGTCTCATATTGGCTGTTCTAGGTCTTAAATATTTTTGCACAGGTTTTATTTTTCCGATGTCCATGTAACGCTACATCTAATACTCATTTAAATTCTTTTTTGTTGCTGTTGCTTGGTTTTCGTGGTGTTGTAGTTCTTCATTTCACTAGTCCAATTGTAATTTGCGGTATTACAACTACAAATGAGGCCGACATACAATAGCCAATCAGCTTTTAGCTATTGAACTCCGTGTGCGCGGCAAATGTGACGTCGTTGCTGTGTTTGCGGACGTTTGCTTTGGGTGCGCGCGACATGATTTCGGCTGGTGGAGCTCACGTAATGTGAACAGTTCGCGCGGCGCCGTATTTGATTTGAGTTGAGTATGAAACACTTTGAAGAGATTTTGTCTGAAACGGGTATGACTGTACACACATCTTCTTTATGATCCGTCCATGCGTGATCATCATAGAGATAACCAGATGACCAATAATTCTTGGCTAGAGATTGCAACAGCAGTGGGAAAGGAGGAAAGTTTATGGAAAAATTTGGAAAAACCTGATGGAGAAGTTTGATAAAACACAAAAAAAAAAAGCCATGCAAAAGTGGAGACCCAGGTGGTTTTAATATTACAGAATATGTTTTTCCACCAGTCATAGGTTTTACACTGATGTATATGTTACAATTTTGAATTTAAAACAATTTACAAGTTACAAATTAAAATTCCCACATATTATGTCTTTGATGCAGTTGAATTCATAATTATTCGCTCCCCTTTGAAATTTTCATTCTTTTTTAAATATTTCCCAAACAAAGGAAATTTTCACAGCATGTCACAGAAAGTCTTATTTGTTTTATTTCGGCTAGAATAAAAGCAGTTTTCAATTTTTTAAAAACCATTTTAAGGTCAATATTATTAGCCCCTTTAAGCAATATATATTTTGTTTCAATAGTCTACAGAACAAACCATCATTATACAATAACTTGCCTAATTCCCCTAACCTGCCTAGTTACCCTAATTAACCTAGTTAAGCCTTTAAATGTCACTTTAAGCTGTATAGAAGTGTCTTGAAGAATATCTAGTCTAATATTATTTACTGTCATCATGACAAAGATAAAATAAATCAGTTATTAGAGATGAGTTATTAAAACTATTATGATTAGAAATGTGTTGAAGAAATCTGCTCTCTGTTAAACAGAAATTGGGGGGAAAATAAACAGGGGGGCTAATAATTCTGACTGTAACTGGAAAGGAATATATGAACCTATCAGTTTACAATATATTGATGCCCAATTTCTAGGCTTTATTGGAGATAATGGTCACGAATGTTGGATCATTATTGCCTTTTTAGCTTATAAGTCGAGGACAGAAACTAGCCAGACAGTAATGTGTGGATTCTTGAGTGGGCAAAATAAAAAAATTAAAAAAACATCAGTGTTTTTAGTAAGTGAACTTCTTTTTTGTTTTTATTCTTGCCATAATAAAAAATATAATTGTAGAGCGACCCATGTTCTGTTGCCATTAATGTTTAACTTTAATAGGTAGAACTGTCCGAGATATGAACAAAAGCAAGTGAAGCATCATTTAGATTTAAAAAATTAGATATAAAAAGTCTTTAATGGTTATAACAATCTTTATAATAAATTATAAAAATAATAAAAAAAAAACAATTATCTTGAATGATATTAATGATATGACGTAGTTCCGGAAACTTTCTCCTCCTCTGTTTATCCGTCTGATTTTACTGTCTGTTTCTTTTGAGCGCCCCCTGTCATTTAAGAGAATATCTCAATGGCGAACGCATCAAGTATAAAAGCCTCGTCCGTTTCGTGAGGTGTGCGATGTGGCGCCAGGCGATAAGATGTTTGTTTGTTTTTTATGTAGTTCAATGGTGCTTCTAACCTGTCTTTAGTACTGTTCAATTTAAATACATTTATTTTACCACTAATTTTGTGATTTTGCATTTTCTCTTTATCTGTGTGCGTGTTTTTGGTATTGTGATGTAGGTCTTTAATTTAATACTTAATGGTCTTAAAAAGGTCTTAAAAAGTCTTAAATTTCACATTATGATATCTGCAGAAACCCTCAGTAGGCATCAACTAGTATAAGATGATATATAGTCTGTTGCTGACGATATATAGATATCATAACAAGATGATTGCTTGGTAGCACCAGTGCTCTTTACTTCAAAAATTTTGGTGCACCAGCCAAAATTTAGGCACAGCCACCAAAGATTATGAGCACTATTAATACAAGTTTTATATTCACAGATTTATTGCATTTGAAATCAACTCTAATCAAAACTTACAAACAAAAAAATGTGCACGCGCCTACCGGCCCTGCACACACTGCTTGATGTGAATGAGATGAACTGAGTTAGCAATAACAACTGTGCTGTTCTCACGGGTGGTGTCTGATACCGCACAGAAAATATTGACATGTAACTTATTATTTGCATACGTCATCTTAATAGCAATACCGGTCTTTTCATGAGCTGCAATATTAGTTTCATCTTAATGAATGCATGCTCTTTGGTGGTGAACGCGGTGTCAGTCGCACGACTGACAGCATTGTGATGGTTAAATAACATTAGAACATCTCGTGCTAATGTGTAGATGTGGCAATCTGTGACCTCCGTCCCACAGGCTTTACGGTGAATGGCTTTAGTCATTTTCATAGCGGACTTTAAACACTGGAGGTCTTTATCCACTTTTTCGAAAAGTGTAAATGGTGGATTAACATTCAGCACATGATCACTAATCAGATCTGTCATTATTTGTAACTTTAGCTGGTTTTTAAAATGAATCTGTCAGTGTTTTCATGCTCTCGTATCCAGACCTTTACATTTCTGTGGCTGTAGCTCCCTGTCATCTGTACTGAGTGATTGACAGCTGATATTAACCAATCCATTCGTGTTCTGTTCTAGAGCAGTGGGTCAATAAGAAGGACTTGAAGGCGGGGCAAGCATTGCGGGATTTGTTTACTGCAGCAAGTTGACATGTCAGCGGTTTTAAACCATTCCTGGGCGCTGCGTATGGCGTTGTTTGGTGCAAAGATGCAGTCTGCATGAATGTCTCCTAAATATGCGCATGCGGTAAACATTTTGCTGTGAAAACCGGTCGCGCGGGAACAATTTTTTTTTTGCAGTCGCACATGCACAAATGTTCCCAAATATATTTTGAGGTCGCATAGATAAAATTTTGGGTGCTAATGCAACCAAAACGGTCGCAATTTTGAGCCCTGTAACCTTGGATAAAAATATCATGGTATTCTGATTTCTGCTCTAAAATGTATATTTTTTAAATAGGTTAAAAACAACAACTTTTTTCCCCACTGAACACAATATATTTTATTTTAAGAAACATGTATAATATTTTGGAGCAGTAAACATGTCAGGCTAAATCATTCAAATAAATCATTGACTTCTCTCCATGATATCTTTTCTGCTGGAGATCCTTTTGCCCTAAAAAACTAAATAAAATAGTCGTAAAAAACACGTTTAAGAAAAACAATGCATATACCTTAGGAATGGTATAACTGAATTTTAGCTGATTAAAACCTTTACCTTTCCAAACGGCGGTAAACCTTGAAACCGGTTATCGTCCCATGTCTTAATTACAGCAGTATGAATACAAATCTGCCAGAAAGAAACCCAAATCTCTGTTGATTTTGAATGTGCATCTTTTTTCTCACTCAGCATCTCTGTATTATTTATAGTGTGAGGCTCAGGGAAGATTTTACACTCATGACAGGGAAAAGACTCTCCTGTCCGGTGCGTGTCCTTATTCTGTCAGTGTTATCTGGATATTCTGGGATGTCCTGCTGTGATGACAGGGGCTGAAATCAGTCCAGGGGCTAAATATTGAGGACGGGATGACCAGCGGACATCATGAATGAATTTCAACATGTAGTAAATATTAGGGATGAACATAATATCTTTTGAGCATAGATAGCACAATGTGTGTACTTACAATAGTCACATCACAGGATTAGATAATTTATTAAAGATTAAAAGATAAAGATATTATTAAATTGATCTTTTTAAATTATTTTAAATTAAATTATGACGGCCGTGTTATTTTACACCTGATTGTTCAATTTCTGTACTTGACTACTGTTAGAATCCCCAGAAAACTATAAAGCACTGTTTATTTATTTATTTGTGCTTGTAATTTATTATTATTTATGCAGATGCACTGCATAGAAAAAAACTTGATCATTCCAGTCGATCTAAATTAATGAAATCATTCCTAATAGAGCTATTCAAATCCTCTGGTGAAATTATATTCATATCGCAATATATATCACGGCAAAACAAAGCATCGCAATGTCACATTTTTCCAATATCATGCAGCCCTAGTACAAAGTGGTATTTTTTTAATTTTACATTTGATTTTGTGTGCTTTTAAAGGCATTTGAAATTATATTTTGGTGGCTAAAAACTAAATAAATCTGAAAACAGGTCACAATTTTTTGGAAAATGCAGTTGTTGTCATGTCCGTGTCTAGCTATTATATAAAAATATTTTTCTTCTTTTATTTCTTCCTATTATTTTTTAATTCTCAGAAATTTTCTACTTTTTAATTATTCCCTTTAGGGCTGCACGATATATAGTTTCAGCATTGATGTAGCAATGTGTGTGTCCGCAATAGTCACATTGCAGGATATGAAATGTTGAATTGGGATTATTGTTGATCAACACAACAGCATTTTTTTTTTTGTCATGGAATTTTTATTCTTGCAAATAGCATTTTACATTTTATAACAACCCATAAAACAATCCCTAAATAAAACAATCAACATCTGAAAATAAACGAATAAAATAAACAAAATAATAATAATAAATAAAATAAATACAAATACAGACAAACAATTATAATAACAAACCATATACATACATACACATATACCTTCACTCAATCCACATCTAAGGTTTTTAAGTGATAAAAGAATGCAATAAATTGTTGCCATTTTTCAAAAAACTGTTCTCTCCTACCTCTGATATTGTATTTAATTTTCTCACAACAGCATTTTAAAGGTGCGGTATGTAAGTTTGACACCCATTGGTTGAACTAGGTATTGCATTCCTGAATCAAAACACACGCAAGCGCAGGTTGCCAGATTGAAGACTCCAACAGGAATGTGCCTGACTGTCGAGCCTAAAGGCTGATTTAAGGCTGATTTAAACCATGTTCTAAATAAAAGTAACAACACGTGATAGTATAAATATATATTCCATATTAAATGGAGTTTTTGTCCTAACCAACACCTGAAATTTATATTTTATAAACTGTGTCTATTTCTCACAGCTGAACAACAGAAAACTGACAATGATCACCTCAGGTACAGCTCATGTGCTTTATTCAGTGTTAAATGCTAATAATGTGAGTCTGAATGCCATTTTACAGGACATTTATTGCCATACTACTGAAAGCAGCAGCAGATAGCTCACCTCAGATCTGGAAAATAAAATAAACCGGCCGAAACTGAACTTCAAAACTGTGAAAACCAACCCATATCAGTGATTCAGCATCTACATTTAATAATGTTAAAGAGGTTTAATATGTAATAATTAGATTATAAACCTTACCAGGACTCGAAATTAACTTTTTTACTTTGTAGCACTGGTGCTCCCAACTTCAAAAATTTAGGAGCACCAGAAAAAATTAAGGAGCACCAGAAAAAATGAATGAGCACCAGAAAAAATGAATGAGCACCAGAAAAAATGAATGAGCACCAGAAAAAATGAATGAGCACAACTGCAAATTGTATATTAAGGGATTTATTGTATTTGAAAACACCATCAATCAGGACAAAAACCAAAAACAACTATCTAATGCTGTGATGACTTATTGATATCTGTGCAATAATTCCAAAATCAATGTCTAATAATTATAAAATATTAATGATGACGATGATGTCAATAATACTAATAATGAATAACATTTCTCATTATCATTCTGCCCTGAATGTGCTTGAATGTGAGTTATGTACTGTAAAAGGTCCTGCTGTTACTTTATGAAAAATAAATTTATGGTTTGCATCAAACATAAATGAAGCATTGCAGTAAGAAATATATATTTTGCACTATTGTTTTTAAATGCATGTTAATTTAATAAATAATATTTCTGCTACAAAACAAACGTACGATTATAATAAATAATTCAATTCAAGGCTGAAAGCTGCAAAGCAGTCATCAGTAAATAGAAAAATAATAGACATCTCAAGAAAGAATGGACCACAGAAAGTAAGAAAAGCCTCACTTCTAACACTCTTTAAAAGTTTTGGTTTGGGTTTGTGTTATTGTAAATGCTCGGTCTCGTTATGCGCTGATTTTAATTTTTCATTTTTCTGTGTTTGTGGACAAGCAGGCGAGTCAGCCGACCCAATATAAGAGCAGGGAGAGCAGGATTCTCGCCACTCGTGATGACCATCGGCGCAAATAATGTTCTTTGTTATGAGCCGCAGATTCAGTTTAAACTTAGTAAAGGCCAGGGGCGTTGCTAGACATAAAGCTTTACTGGGGCACAACCCCCTCAAAAAAAAAAAAAAAAAAAAATTATATATATATATATAGATACATGGTTTCCGCTACATTCATTCTTCCATGGTGGAGCGCCACACCAAAATTCATCCCGCCACGGCTATATTACAGCTTCCCATTCAACACATTCAGTCATTGTTGTTGTTGTTTTTAATAGCAGGTTATAATAGCACCAAAACGTATTAAAAGGTAAGTGAATTATAACAGCGAAAACTTTTCTTTAACCGTAGTAGTGCTGTGCGTTATTTGTTTAACTCTTTACGGTGACATGCTGACTGACAGACAGGTGCGTACGTGAGACGTGAGACCAGCAAACACGGCGTAGCTTTCAGTTAAGATGAACACAGTTTCCATAGTTATACTGTATAGATAAAGGTCTATGGTTCTGCATACAATGACTTTATCTGGCTGGAATTTATAGCGGTTTCACTTTACTTCAGGACTGTTCAGCTACTTCAGCTGTTTCACTTTACTTCAGGACGCATTAATGCCGCTCTGTCGGTCTACCGGAGACATTCATAAATATTCCTAGCAAATCTAATAAATGTTGGAGATGTACTCGTCACATAATCGCACTTGAGCAGCGTATATTTCAGGGTGTGTAGTTGTGCACGAACAGAGGAAATCAGCGCGCAAGCAGAGATTCGCATGCTCGTATTACATAAATGCGCTCACAACATGTGTCATTGAAATAACACCCATAGGTAGTTGGTACATCCGTGTAAAAGTCCTGCCGCCACAGCTGGAAACAATCCTAGAGGAAACACTGTATGTATGTATGTATGTATATATATATATAATAAAATTATTATTGTTATTATACAATTATTGTTCTAAATAATTAATCCTAAATGTAACTCGAAAATAATGTAAAGGCACAATTGGAGTGATATGCTATGACCATTTAAAAAATCTTTTGCATGAATAATAATTTAATTTGAATGAAATTCTACAGGTAATTCTATAGAATACAAAAAAGATGTTTAATCATCTGTTGTCTTAGACTTGACACATGGCAGAGAATTAGGTTTATTAAGTTTTACCTCCCTACTGTAACTGCATCCCTCCTTTCTGCTTCATACAAAAAAATCTATCAGGAAGCATGCTTATCACCATCATATTGTTTAAACTTTAGTTTGGTTGTCTTGCAAAACTCACTGCATGCCGTCACCTCCACATTAAAGACTGTTAATGCCGGTTTCACAACACATGAGCGGCGCATGAGCAGCGGGTATTTTTTTTCTGCGTGCATGTTCACAACCGGGACTCGCACCGGGAGAAGAGCAGTGCATCAGGGTCCAGCAGGAGCGGTGTGTGAGGCGTGTGGGTGTGCTTTTCTGCGCACATGCAGCGATGCGTCAGTTTGCTTTTTGATTAAACTGCACTGCTTTCACCAGCATTGGTTCAGTTGCACATAGAGAATAACGTCTTTATTCCGGAATTGCCCCTCTTAATACATAAACTTGCATATGAAGTAAATCATATCTCAAAGTATTTACTGGGGCACTGGCGATTTTTACTGGGGCACGTGCTCGTGACATAGCGTGTTGTAAGGACACGGGGTTACAATATGACCTGCTCACCTAATGTTTATGCTCGTAATATTTATATTATTTGCTAATTAATAACCACCTCATGTGGAACTCTGAATCTGTGTCTCATTTCGGGGTCTGCTATTGTCCACCAGAGGTTGCATTTTCGGTCACGAACGCACACTTTGAGAGCCTTTTTGACCTAATGAATGAAATGTGCTGTTTTCCACCAAGGCAACCTATGGTCGGTGATCATTAGAGGCTGGAGATATTCACACACAATGCTGACACACACAACTGGGTTTAAACCCCGCATAGAAGTCATTTTTGTATAACAGGCACCCTTTAACAAATTATGTGGAAAATGAGTAGTGTTGAGTTGCATCCCGTCTGATTGAAGAAGTGAACTTGATTCAACCTCGTATCTTAGCTTTTATATAACCAAAGGTTTTTGCCTTCACATGATGCAGATGTGTTTTGAGCAAAGATTTTAAATCAAATTTTCTCTTTCAGAAGATGTTAGTGCTCCAGACGACTGTCACAGGTTGGCGTCTCTGTGTTGGAGGAACTGATATGCAGTAAATATCATGCTTGGTTTGTAAAATATTAAATGCGGAAATCAGATTTAATATTGAGGGGTTAAAGTGTTTTCATATGAGCCGTTTCTAGTTCTTGAAATAAATAGACGTTTACAGTCAAGCCTTTCTGGGGGGTTTTCCATGTAAGATCTCATGTTGCTGACAAAAGCTAATTGCTATTAATATACTTTTTAATTATTTTAACTTATATTTTTTATTAAATAAATGGTTATTGTACACTCGGAAAAAAAAATACATGACAGGTGCATACAGTATATACATGTTGACAAAAATATCCTAGTTTCAGTTGATTATTACATTAATAATGGCTAGCAATTAATAATTAAAAACAAATGAGTGCTTTTTTTTATGTGAAATGTGGCTCTCGGGAATGTTTTTTTAAAGCTCTTCGTCCTCCGTGTTAGTATCTGTAAATAGATGCCCGCAAGTCTTTCTCCACCTCTGAGGTCTTCTGATTGGTCCACTGCTTTGGAACTGACATTAATGAACATCAAAATACGCTTTGTTTGTTGTGAATTTGTGCCATCAAGTAGCAAATTATATTCTGTGCTAGGGCTGTGTCATTTGAGGAAAATATCGCGATTTAAAATTTTTTTTATTTATCTTTTATTTTATTTATTTTTTTATTTCTATTATTATTATTTTTTTGGACAGATTGCGTTTTTGATTTACAGCTCAATAATCTGTAAGCAGTGACAACAATTCAGCGACATCTCTTAAAAATTACCTGTTTTTCTTCTGTGACTTTGAAACCAAAATATTCCCATATTACAAATGCTGTTTTTCTTGGATAGTAATTCGACTATTAATGCTTGTGAAGCAGCAGACGCCGTAATCCCACTTGTCAGCGCTTTCCTCTTTGTTTTATTTTTATTTTTTTAATTGTGGCCGTAGTTTGGTTGCGCAATTCTGATTGGGCAGAACAAAAAGTGTGCACACTCAATTGGCTAGTAACCGTCACTGTCACACACAGCCAGCAGTCACGCATTTGCTCTGTGTGGGGGAAATTTAATTTTATATATATTACTGATTCCAGCGTTATGGATGTGACATTTGGAGTAAAAAAATGAAACATATATACTCAGAGAAAGTATATGTTACCAGAATATTGAAATATCTGTTTATATTTTTCTTACCCCTTAACCATGGAGTTCAGGCATCAAAAAAATATCAGTCTATTCATGTGTTTTATATTTAAAATGACGGCAAAATGAATGCGTTACGGACGTGACAAAAAAAAGACATGCGTTTTTGTGAGTTGACATACTTTGTGGAAATTCTGTGAATAAAAATGCAGAAGCCAAAAAATATTATAACAGTCAAAAGGACAAGGGTTGGCTCTGCATGGAACATATATAATTTGTTTCATTTAGTTTTTCATTTTTGTCTTAATGAGGAAAAACTGTCGTTACGGACGTGACCGCTCTTTGTTACGGGCGTGACTGCTCTAAAATTGACACTTGACACGTTCTGAAAATCAGACAAATGCTTTCAAAACTTTAACAAAGACCTATTTGTGGATATCTGTTGGTCATTTAAACCAACAAACTTTGACCTCTGAGACTTCTGAATGGTAAGGTTGCACAATTAATCAAACTTAAATAGATATCACCTTGTTATTTAATTCATTAGGGCATGTGTTGTTAAAGGTTAACGCGATTTCAAATGTTCAAAACTCAATTCGGAAACAATGTTGCATGCTAACATGCTGCTTATTTATTATTATGAATGATATAGAATTGCTAATAAACCTATTCAGCTATAATATGTTTATCGAGCTCCTGATGTCAGTGTTTCCAGACGAACTTGAATCATTGCTGGATTGTAAGTGCGCAAGACCGTGCTGCGTGGAGAATAGTATCAACATCTAGTTGTGTTACAGTTATAGCAATATTATATTTGATTACAAAGTTAATTCTAGTTAATGTGTTAGTCGATGGAATAAATAGTTTAATTTGTCCACTCTATGCGCTTGCTTTCGTTTTCTCGTCGGCAGTCATGTCAGGTTGCAAAGAGTCCACAGAAGAAAAGGAAGAAAAGTTTTGCGTAGGCTATGTTAAACAAGAATAGAAAAAAGAGCCATTGGTTATTGTCGTGTACGATATATAATGTTTATCTTTTATAGGCTATAGTTTATAACCGATTGTGTAAAAATATTGAATGAAATATTTACAGCTGATCCTATCGATTTTCTAACAAATCCTATAATGTAGTTAAAGCTTAGATCAATATCAAGATTTTATTTTTATTTTCCCGTCTGTAATATGATTTTAATAAGCACTCAAGCGCAATTGCCGGGTGCTGGAAATCTTTGAAAAGTGCTGAAGATTTTGGATAAAGTGCTTGGAAAATGAAGTGTCGCTTTAATAATTTATGTTTATAAATAGTTATTTAATAAATAAAATAAAAACATATTATGCTTTGCATGAAACGAAAACTCCGCTGGAACCTGTGCATGTGCCTGCAGCGTGACCCGCGCATGAACCACAAACACCGCTCTTTTAAATGTGTGTGTGTGTGTATCGTGCGCATTTTGAGTAGTGGAAAAAAGACCAAATGCATGGAGGTTATTGTAGCATGAGCACTGGACTGAAGATATATTAAGAGGATATTAAGCGAGCCTCAAATCTGAGAGAGCCTCGTGCAAGTGTGCAGAAATAATTAGCAGATTTAACAGTATGGGAGATTGCGTGGGGCTTACGCAGGTCGCTTCTGCGTGAAGTGTTCAGGTACGAAATCTTTTATTTAATGTTTGCATTTGCTTTTTCGCACTTATCCGCGACATGATTTGTGTTGAACCCCCTGTTTTTTTTTTTTTATTTTTTAGTTATGCACCAGATTTCCCCTTGTAAAGATTTCGTACAATGTAGCCGCGATCATGATAGTGCCGATGAAACACTTTTTGACAGGATAAATGCTGTCTTTGCAATTTCTCAAGAAAATAATGTCGAACAAAATCACAGCTACATACATATAAAATAACCAACCTTTATATTTAATGTATTTAAAATGTATATTTCCCTGCCAGGCAAACGAAACCTTATTTTATACGGAACGGAAAAAAACCGCAGAGTTTATATATTATGTATATACATTTCACATATTTCTCTTGGAAAAAATATCTTCTTGAAATGAATTTCGTTTGCTATAAATTGGATCTTAATTATTGGATGTATTATTTGATAGTCAGTTATCTACCAAATAAACAAGAAGTGCTTCAACACAAGGTCCGCTATGCTGCATCGCCAAAACACCAAGATTATGCGCCAAGATTATGGCAATATGTAACATATTTATAAATCGGTATGTTCTCTTTGTTAAACATTTATTTATGAAATGTTACTAAAGTTGTTTGTTTAACTGAAATGTTCAGTTATTGATATAACATATTATGGATATTATGTAATGTAAGTCAGTAATTGTAATGCAGCATCACAATGAACAAATATGCGCTATAGTCATTTGCTTATAATAGGGAGTTCAAATGATCACGTCCGTAACGCAAAATTATGGTTGTTTAGAACAAAGACCTGAGATGAATTGTTAATCATAATTAGCATGGACATATTTTGGCTTTGTATGTATAGTTTCATTTTATTTGTGCTAATATTTATTACACAATATAAACTTTTTCATTAAATCGTTACGGACGTGACACGTGATCGAAGCTGCGTGATGTCTTAAATATGTAGCTCATAAATTAAAAAGACAGCGATGTTATGAAAAAGTGAGGGTAATTATTTATACTACAGACCCCAATCCTTCTGCAGAATGCTTACTGTTAAAATAAAACATGGAAAAAGTCTGTCTTTAACCTCTTTTTTGAAAGCATGCAATGTGGTTTGATGAAACAGAAATTTCCAATTGGCACAATCCTCATATTTCATGGATAAACAAAGCAATTTCCTTAAAAATTCGGCAAGAGCACATCATAACAATAAAATACAGACCTTAATGAGCAAAATTAAATTGGTTTTGTTATTTTGGTCAAAAGTTTATTTTTTCATGATAAGGTTGACATTTTCATGGAATCAGCCATATATTTATTTCATATTGCAGCCTCTTGCAATAAACTAACGTTTCAAATTGCGATTCGATTTCGATTAATCACACAGCCCATTCTATGCCTTTACTTACTACTAATTGCATGAAAAATTGTTTATATTTACATCATTCATTCATTCATTTTCTTGTCGGCTTTGTCCCTTGCGGGGTCGCCACAGTGGAATGAACCACCAACTTATCCAGCACGATTTTATGCAGCGGATGCCCTTCCAGCCGCAACCCATCTCTGGGAATTTCCACACACACACATTCACACTCATACACTATGGACAATTTAGCTTACCCAATTCACCTGTACTGCATGTCTTTGGACTGTGGGGGAAACCGGAGCACCCGGAGGAAACCCACGCGAACGCAGGGAGAACATGCAAACTCCACACAGAAACGCCAACTGACCCAGCCCAGCCGAGGTTCGAACCTGCGACCCAGCGACGTTCTTGCTGTGAGGCAACAGCACTACCTACTGCGCCACTGCGTTGCCTATATTTACATCAAATATGTGTGTAATATATATATTTAAATCTAAATGCACACACATACTTGTATACTAATATTCATATATAATTGTTATATCTAAATGTTTTATAATTAAATGATTTCTGTCTTTGTATGTTCATATATATTAATGTGTGTATTTAAATATACATAATAAATAAACATGTATACCCTATATATTAGGGATGCTCAAAATAACCGTTTAACCGTTAACCGAAAGGATGCATTTGTAACCGATTAATTGTATCAGTTAAACGATTAAAAAATATTATTTTATATATTTTTAAAATGTGGGACCGATCACCGAAAGCGCTTTTGGCGAGGCGCATATTTTGAATGGTTTTAAGCGCTGTGTATGCGTCGTGCGCGCCTCACGTTATGCCATTGCGCGCTGTGTGCTCCCAGTTGAAATAAAAGTCAACTGAGCCGAAAAAGCGTTTTACGTCAGTCGTCTGTTTCATTCTTCAATTATGTTATGCTGCTCTTATATGTGCTAAATATAGCTACAAGTCACAGCACTGGTAGGCCTATTTATTTAGTAGAGGTCATGTTGCGCGGCTTCGGGCAAATTTTGATTTGGAGGGAAAATGACCAAAATGTAACGTGATGATTGAAAATGACTGGCGGGAAAATAAATAATATATTTCAAATCTCTGTACATAACAGAAAAATAAACAATGATAATGCTATAATTTAAATCTAACACAATAATGAGCACCTCGGACAGTGCCACTCCGTAAAGCTTTCATGCAAAGTCCAAAAAACTTAAGAAAGATTAGACTTTCTCCGGTGACGGCCGACACGCCGTAACCGTCTTTCAGGTGGTATAGCTGCATTAAATTACAAAACAAGCATGTTGCAGTCTGTTTTTTTAATTAAAAAGTGCAATTATTTCCTCATTGTTCAAGGAGTCTGCAAGTTTGTGTTGTATGGATATAGCGATCTTAAGCGTTTCTTTATTCGTTCTGCAGCAGGAAAAAAAGGTTTTTCAGCAGTGCATGTACTCGTTGGTAAAGTTCTCAGAGCGAGTTTTGTGCTAGTAAATACAGCGTTGGCACGGCATGCAATAAACTCACGTTTAGTCAGGCGAAATAAACGTCTCTGCCTAGGATGTCAATCAAATTAATGAAGCTCAAGCCACGAGTTAAACAATAGGCTATTTTATTATTTTAAGATTTTAGATTGCGGGTTAGTAATTATACACGGGTAACTATATTCAAGTCAATGAAATAATAACTTTGATAAATAAAATATGTTCATAAGAATGTGGTGGGCCAGTGACTCCCTTCTCTGCCAGAGACTGCTCTGTGGTTTTAAAACCCTTTTCAAACTGTATGGTTTAGACCTGTATCAGTTTTTAATGTTAAATGTAGTGTAGTTTACTTGTGGATGTCTGATGAGTAGCACGCTTCAGCTGAGCCAGCTGTGGTGGCAACAGAGCCGCGACATCAACACACAGAATCTGTCGGCACAGTTCAGCACGGTTGTCTAACCCTGCCGAAAATGGTTTGTAATCGTGCCGCGCCGTTTCAGGCTCAGTGGAGAAACAACCCTAAACGTACCGAAGTGTTCTTAGAACGGTTAGGCACGATAGTGGAAAAGCGGCTATTGTCTTTCATCACATGCTTCGTGAGTGAACGGTGAGTGAGAAGAGTGAGACGGAGGAAATAAGTCATTATGACATAATCTTTAGGCTAATGACTTCTATAAAAAATGTTAAAAGGGTTTTTGTAATATAATAATAACAGCGGAGCATTAATTAAATGTATATTTTCTGTGGATTTGAGGTAGCCTGATATTTTTTTTGACGGGAGAAAAAAAAAACATGATTGGACAAACAGCCGCCGGTTCTTAAAAAGGCTTCAGTCAGTGTTTTCGTTTTGTAATTTAAATGTGTCATTTAAGTGAAAAATATCTAGGGCAATACTATTTATTTTATTCTTTTTTATTTAGTTTATTCTTTTTTTCTGCTTTTGGAAACATACAGGTGCGTAAAGATGGTCTGTTATGTATGCTCCTGTTTGCATGTTAAAATAAATCAGTATTTTAAAATGCAATATTTAATGTGTCACACAAAATAAACACGTCAATTTTTTTTTTCAAATAATAATATATATTAACCGGTTAATATCCGGTTAATGAGCAGCGGTTGTCGGTTAGTAAAATTAACCGAAATGAGCATCCCTACTATATACTTTTTTTTCTTTTTTAAATATTTCCCAAATGATGTTTAACGGAACAAGGAAATTTTCACAGTATGTCTGATAATATTTTTTCTTCTGGAGAAAGTCTTACTTGTTTTATTTCGGCTAGAATAAAAGCAGTTTTTAATTTTTTAAAAATAATTTTAGGGTCAAAATTATTAGCCCCTGTAAGCTGTAAGCTGTACAACAACTTGCCTAATTACCCTAACCTGCCTAGTTAACCTAATTAACCTAGTTAAGCCTTTAAATGTCACTTTAAGCTGTATAGAAGTGTCTTGTATGTTTAGAAATGTGTTGAAAAAATCTCTCTGTTAAACAGAAATTGGGGAAAAAAATAAACGGGGACTAATAATTCTGACTTCAACTGTGTGTGTGTGTATGTGTGTGTGTATATATATATATATACTGTAGATAGATATATATTTATTTATTTATTTATTTATATATATATATATATATATATGTATATGTTGTTTAAAAAAAAAATCATGGGCAGCTCAGTGGTTAGCACTGTGGCCTCACAGCAAGAAGGTTGCTGGTTCAAGTCCCGGAGTTTGCATGTTCTCCCCGTGTTGGTGTGGGTTTCTTCCGGATGCTCTGGTTGCCCCTACAGTCCAAACACGTGCGCTATAGGGGAATTGATGAACTAAATTGGCCGTAGTGTATGAGTGTGTGTGAGAATGAGTGTGTATGGGTGTTTCCCACTACTGGGTTGCAGCTGTGTAAAACATATTCTGGAATAGTTAGCGGTTCACTCCGCTGTAGCGACCGCTGATAAATAAGAGACTAAGTTAAAGGAAAACGAATGAATGACTGAAAATCGTGATTACAATTATGAACAATATAATTGGGATTGATTTTTCCCATAATGGATCAGCCCTGCAAAATATGCGTGAAAATGAAATCGTCGCCCAGCCTTACTTCTGGTTTATGGTTGAAATAAATCAATTTATGAATGATCATGTATACATTTGTCCTGTGGTCGTTGTGTTTTATTACCTGCTTATTAGATTTTCTCTCATTCTTTCCATATATCAGAGGCTCATATGATTCCATTGGACGGTCTGTAATGTTATCTGATGTGAGTTGATTTCGTTCTCATGTTGCACACAACAATCCTTGTTCTCACAAGTTTAGCAGAACTTAATTTCCAAGGTCGAGCATCTGGTGCTCTGGGCCGTGTTTACAAAAATAAATCCATTCGTACTCTTGATCCTGCAGGACTCCTCTAATCCACTAATATGCGACATGCTCGGTCATAAGATCCTGAATTTGACAGCTAATTTCCCATCATCTCCTTTCATCTGATTCAAAAGAGCATCGGAAGAGCAGGATTTGATTGTGAGATGCTGCTTGCTGTTCTACCAAATTGGGTCCTGGTTTTTTTGGTTCATTGACAGTGCAAATTATAAAACTGTACATGAGTATTGGTGCTAGTTCACAAGGTTTGGACATTCAATGTTTATTGCGTATTCAATGGCTTGTTTAAAGCTCTGACAGTGGGTATTGCATCATTTGCTTTTCTATTATTAAAAAAAAAAGCTGAAATAAAAAGAAATGAGTGTAAATTATAAAACTTTACATAGGGCTGGACAATAATTCGATATCAATATATATTGCGATAGAATTTTTTTCAATAACGGTGATATGATTTTTAAACCCATTTCCGATATTTCGATATAAATTTGCATATATGTAAATATATATATTATTATTATTTATATAAGATCTTATACATGTATCACTTGTCACTGAATGACGTTCAGTGCTCAGCCGTCAGAAAGAGCGTGATCTGACGTCACTTACGTGATGACGAACAACACAGACACGCTGCCAGCGCTCAGCACAGCAGTTAGTTCAGCTGCGCCGCAGAAGGTTTTAGCTGCAAAATGAGTGCTCTGAATACAGATGCGAATGAACAAGCTTCCACAAGTAAGAATGCAGACCAAATAGTTGATAAGAAAGGAAAGACTAATGCAGTGGTGTGGAAGTGATTCAGTTCAGTAAAGTTAGCGACAGATTCGCAGATTCGTCTTTTCCGGATCAATAACTCATGAGCGAAGCATTGTTCCTACTAGGGCTGGGCGATATGGCAAAAAAAAAAAATCTCGATTTTCTCATAAAGTTTGACCGATTCACGATTTCGATTTTGATTTTTTTATTTATTTTTTTTATTAATTTTGTTTTTACTGTGTAACTACCTTACCAGTTTACCTTGTTCATTTAAATTTAAATAAATGCCGAAACTAGTTTTTTTCATGCTCACTTGTAAAAGAAAAGCAACTGTGTGACTAAACGTGGTTATGGCACTCTCTCATGTAGGGATGCTAAACATAGCTACAATAGAAGTCACAGCACCCGTATTTATGTAGAGGTCATATGTTGTGCAGCTTTGGGCAATTTTTTTTTGGAGAGAAAATGACCAAAATGTAACATGAAGATTGAAAAGGATTGGAGGGGAAATAAATATTTCAAACAACAGAAAAATAAACAATGATAATGCAACAATAGTTTATCTGTATTAGTGGCAAGGCAGAAATATATATTTAGACAGGCCTTGTCAAAGTGAGCGGGCACTTTCACTAATACAAAATATAGCACTTAAATTATTTCATAACAATCAATAAAATAACAGCGGTTTTATATCAAAAGTTGGTAATGATATAAAATATACTACATTTTGATGGTAAAATATAACCATTTAAATGATTTCAGTATTCAAACATTAAATAACGAATGCATCAAGTTAAATATAAAAAAACAAATGAATCAACACAGCATATCAGGATATAAAGGACTATATTTAGCAAAATGCTGCTCTTTTGTTTTATGTTTACTTCAGTGATTCCACCCAGGAGCTGTTTTGCACTGTGAAACTGAAAACTCTGAAATAAGTAAAAGAAGGGCATGCATCGAGTACTTTTGTCCATCTCATCATTTGCTCGAGCATGAATTAACGAGCTGTTACTCTGCCGCCGGACATTGCGGAGAAAGTTACACCTATCATCATGCTTAAAACAAAGAATTAGAATTATTAAAGTGGCGATCGGGTGCGGATATATATATCAGATAAAATAATATGTGCGGGCGGGTGGATGATTAGAATGAAGGAGGCAAGGAGCGGACCTCCGCCTGTCGAGCCTTCTCTCCTCTCCTCGCGCGCACGCGCGCGCCCGTCTCGCAGCTCGCGCGGGAGAGACAGGCTGCTGCGGGACAGAGCCCCGACATCAACACACAGAATCAGCACAATTCAGCACGGTTGTCTAACAGTTTAGAACGGTTTGGCACGATAGTGGAAAAGCGGCTTTAATATTTTTATTTAAAAAAATCGCGATTTCTCGATTTTATAAAAAATAAAATCGTCTTAAAACGTAAATTCGAATTAATCGAAAAAATCGCCCAGCCCTAGTTCCTACACAAATAGCACATTTTTTCAACTGTCGCAATGTATTGACCTTATTCTTCAATGCAGAAGTGCGCTCGTTTTTGCGATTGTTTTAGAACTTCTGATTCAGTTGCCTATGGGAGAAATGACTAGGAATAATAAACGGCTGAAAACGGTCAAACTACTCGCTCTACAAACAAGTGTTTGCATGATTATACAGACAAAATAGAATAATATAATAAGAAAACCTCAGTTTGCAACATCAAGCAGCAGAACGAGCTGTTTTTAACGTCTCAAAATGAATGGAAGTGAATGAGACCGGAAGTTTTGAGCCAAAATGATGCAAATGGCTGCGCCCGCTCGTACGCAGAGAATAAGGTGAATATAACCACCAACAACCTTATTTTCATAAAAATGAGCTTTCCTACGCGCTGGACGCATTATATTGATCTCTATGCGCAGGCGGCAAAGAGACCGATCCTTAGGGACCGTCTACAAAGAGCAAAACGCAAAAACCAATACTACAAAAGCCGTCAATAACTTCCCTCTAACTCATTATACTGCCATCAAACTCAGATCACACGTCACTGCTGTCCTGCTGGTTAGACTACAACACTTATTTTTCTAAAAAACTATTTTGCATATTTGTTATGAATTTTTATTATGAAAAATATTCAATAACTGTACTGTCAATTACTGTACTCTCACCAAATTCAGTTCACACGTCACTGCTGTCCTGCTGGTTAGACTACAACACTTATTTTTCTGAAAAACTATTTTGCATATTTTTTATGAATTTTTCTGAGAGTTTTATTTATTTGATAGTTTATTTCACATTTCTTGTTTGTATAGGCTAAATACAAATAAAAAGTGAACAAATTTTTTTGTACTGTTTTTATTAAAAAAAAGTTATAAGAGTCTGGAGGTATTATCGACTTTGCAAATTCACTTTGCAGACATTTGTAGGTACAGACATCCGTTGTGTGCGTTCTTGGAAGTTTTTCCTTTCTTTTTAATATTGTCCATATCGATATCGGAATTATATCGTATCGACCGAAATAAAAAAATATATCGTGATATAAATTTTTGCCATATTGTCCAGCCCTAACTTTACATGAATTTTGGTGCCTGTTCACCAGTTTTGGACATTAGGGGCTCTATTTTAACAATCTAACAACCCTCCCCCCGGGGGCAGTGTTTTTTTATATTTATGTATAAAAGAATTTTTTGTAACATTTTAATCCTTAAGTTGTTTTCTTCTGTAATATGTCTGTGCAATTAATCAAATTCTATTTCGATTTTGGCTTCTAACGATCATGAAAAAATCGGGCCCTAAATGTTTATTTGATATTCAATGGCTCAATTAAAGCTCTGACAGTGCATATTACATTATTTGCTTTGCAATTATATGTAAAAAAAAAGAAATGCTAAAGTAAAAAGAAACGAATGGAAACTCCTGTGCTGACAAAATAAAAGTTCCACTTCTGACACTTACCAGCCATACAAAAAAATAATGAAATGCCGTATGCAATCAAAATTTGCTAGGTTTTTTGTTTGTTAGCTCACATTGTGGCATTTAGTTAATCCACAAAAAATGTTTGTTTTTGATTATCTTTAATTCAAATCTGCTGATTTTTGCCTTCTCTGATTGGATGAAATATGCTTAGCCATGCCCCTCAAATTGCTAGTTTGCTGGGAGTGAATAATGAGAGGAAGAGCACAAAAAAGCCTCGCCCCTTGCTCAATATTCATTTTCAGTTGGAAATACTTTATCATACCAAAATAAATGTCTGCATCAACTTCCGGGTCACATGGATTTTTAAAATGGCAAATATTTGATGATAGATTGGATGACAAGAAAAAGCAATGAGATGTTTTTATTCTAGGGGATCATATGTAAAGATATGTCAGGCGCTGTATAGGTTTTTAATTACAGAAATTAAATGAACATAGGGTTGGGCGATGTTGACCCATTTGGCATCGTACGGTGTCTAATGTGAAACATCGCGATGGACGATGACATCGTTGTCATAGGCGGAGGTAAATTAATTATTCATGAATAAATAATTCATAATTAATTATTTGTAGCCTACCGTTTCAACCTCAGTACCTGACCCGCATGGTCTTTGTTTTACCCATAACCAAACCATAAATAAATAAGGATAAGTTACACACAAATGACCACCTGTCAATCACTTTGTCCGTGGGACTCTGGCATGAATGGGCAGAGTGATCTGTGTCAGTATAATGGCGTCCACAAACTTGGTTGGTAAAAAAGGTGCACAACCAACAGTATCTGAGGGTTTTGCTATAATTACTAAGTACAAGCGTGAAAGTGAAAGATTGAAGCACTGTACTAATGCTGTGACACGTTACCTGATAGATTCAAAAGATTCAAAAAAGACAGAAGAGTTGTTAGATTGAGACAAGATTAATTAAATATCACGTTTAACAACTAACTTATAGTCAGACGCCATCCAGCGGTACATCCTTGATAAACTGTCCGACGTACACTGTTCTCTGGAGCTCAGATGAGTGCATGACAGTGTGGGTGTGTGTGGCTGTGTCTGTGTGTATGTGTGTGTGTGGCTGTGTCTGTGTCTATGTGTGTGGGTGTGGTCACGTGATGTGTGTTTTCAGTGGATGGAGGGCTGTTCAGGAACACTAGATGAAACGCCAGTGTGGATGTGAATTTTAAAACTAAGCTGTATTAGTGTAGACGGGGTCTGAGTGTGTATTTTTCAGGAGCAGATTTGCGACGGGGGCGGGGCGGAGGATCGGCGATGCTGGCTCAGCATTGTGATGTTGTTATCACAACATTTCTCCATTTGTCATTGAAACAGGTAGTTGGTAGATTTGTGTAAAAGGTCTGCCGCCACATCTGGAAAAGATCCTAGAGGAAACACTGCTGAATTTAGAAATAAGTTTTTAGTCATCCAATTTTTCATATCAGCTATACAATCTGTTAATTTGGTAAATTCATACAAGTTATCAGGTTGAGAGGAGATGTAAAGTTGTGTATCATCAGCATAACAGAAGCTAACTCCATGTTTTTTAATTAACGCTGAGGCAGACCTTTATTTTTCTCGAATCTCATTTATGGCTTTCAACATACAATTGAAGTCAGAATTATTCGCCCCACTATGATTTTTTTCTTTTCTTCTTTAATTATTTCCTAAATGATGTTTAACAGAGCAAGGAAATTTTCACAGTATGTCTGATAATGTTTTTTCTTCTGGAGAAAGTCTTATTTGTTTTATTTCGGCTAGAATAAAAGCAGTTTTTAATTTTTTAAAAGCCATTTTAAGGACAAAATTATTAGCACCTTTCAACTATTTTGGGTTTGGATAGTCTACAGAACAAACCATCATTATACAATAACTTGCCTAATTCCCCTAACCTGCCTAGTTAACCTAATTAACCTAGTTAAGCCTTTAAATGTCACTTTAAGCTGTATAGAAGTGTCTTGAAGAATATCTAGTCTAATATTATTTACTGTCATCATGACAAAGATAAAATAAATCAGTTATTAGAGATGAGTTATTAAAACTATTATGATTAGAAATGTGCTGAGAAAATCTGCTCTCCTTTAAACAGAAATTGGGGAAAAAAATAAACAGGGGGGCGAATAATTCAGGGGGGCTAATAATTCTTGCTTGGTTTGTTCAGCAGTGATTTGTGATCCCTGAATCAAACACTTTGGAAAAATCCACAAAAAAGGGCTGCATAGTGTTATTTTCTGTTCAACTCGCCAATCACATCACAACCATAGCAGCAGTGATGCAACTGTGACCATTTCTAAAGCCTGTCTGAAATTCACTTTATTAACCAAGAACTTTTAAATTTTAGGCAGACTCCAGACTGACTTCACAACCTGAGGAGGTGATTAGATTAAACCTGTTTTATGCTTTTATGCTAGTTTTTTCTTTAACATAGTCTTACTTGTTTCCTGCTACTTTAGTGCAGTTCAAAGTCAGCGGCCGACATTTCCTGATCTTCAGTTTTTGCCACTTTTATTCATGAATCACATGCTTCTAATGTGTTTTTCACAGAAGAAAGTTTCTCTGGCTTCTGAATTCAGAGATGCAAATGGAGAAGTAAAAACTACTACGTGTTTAAAAATATCTTTGTGCCGTCTGCTGTTTACAAAGTAGCCTAGAGCACCATCTGCAGTTTAAAAACTAGCCTAAGGTGCTGTCTGCTGTTTAACAACTAGCCTAAAGTGCCGACTGCTGTTTAAAAAGTAGCCTAGAGAAGGTCTGCTGTTTAACAACTTGCCTAGAGCGGCGTCTGTTGTTTAAAAACTAGCCTAGAGCGGTGTCTGCTGTTTAACAACTAGCCTAGAGCGCCGTCTGCTGTTTAAAAACTAGCCTAGAGCGCCGTCTGCTGTTTAAAAACTAGCCTAGAGCGCCGTCTGCTGTTTAAAAACTAGCCTAGAGTGCCATCTGCTGTTTAAAAACTAGCCTAGAGCGCCGTCTGCTGTTTAAAAACTAGCCTAGAGCGCCGTCTGTTTTTTAAAAACTAGCCTAGAGCGCCGTCTGCTCTTAAAACAAGCCTTAAGTCCCATCTGCTGTTTAAAAATTAACCTAGATCAGCCTTCTGTATTTTAAAAACTAGCCTAGAGCGCAGTCTGCTGTTTAAAAACTAGCCTAGAGGAGGTATGCTGTTAAAAAACTAGCCTAGAGCAGCGTCTGTTCTCCAAAAACAAGCCTAGAGCAGCGTCTGTTCTTTTAAAACAAGCCTAGAGCGCCGTTGGTTGTTTAAAAACTAGCCTAGATCAGCCATCTTCAATTTAAAAAATAGTCTAGAGCACCGACTGCTCTTAAAACTAGCCTAGAGCGCCATCTGCTGTTTAAAAATGAGCCTTGATTACCCTTCTGCATTTTAAAAACTAGCCAAGAGTGCTGTTTAAAAACTAGCATAGAGCACCGTCTGCTGGTAAAAACTATCCTAGATCCGCTGTAAAAAAAAACTAGCCTAGAGTGCCATCCAGGGCTCGACAGTGCGACCATTTCGCTCGCATTTGCGACTAAAAATAGACGTGTGCGAACTGGTAAATTTATTTAGTCGCACATGTGCGATTTTTTTTTTTTTTTTTTTTTTTTTTTTTTTAATAAGCTCGATTGATGACTTTATTTACTCTGCCTCGGTAAAACAACATGCTCTTTACTCCAACTAATGGTGTATTACGTTGGAAACCTATTGTGACATGCTTACACAATCAACAACAGCACATCTCTACAGGTTTATTTACTTCACGTCAGGCGGTCTTTACATTGTATACGTTGCTAAGCAACGCATGGCAGCGAATGGTGGCGTATCGCACAACGTGCGAGCGTCATAGAAAACGTCTACAATTCGGCCATGCATGGCATATCGTGGCACATCTAGTCTAGTGTGAGACCCAATTCAACATCAGCGCTTGCCACACAGACTTTACCTGGGCGGCCCGGATCTGTGTTCGCGAATCGCGAGAAACTGAGAACACTGCCACAGACTCACATGCTCTGCATGCAGACCCACAGAGACGCGCTGAAGATCGCGCTGAAAGCAGAACTATTGTTCTGACTTTCGTAGCAGCTTTGAGAAGAGCGCGAGGAAACAGAATAGCATTTTACTAAATAGACTGATCCAGCTCATTATTTGGGGGTAACAATACATTCTCTTTTCCCAGGACATGTCCGAGATTCTACTTTCGCTTTCGATATAAATTGTCGAGAGAGAGAGAGAGAAAGAGAGCATATTTGACCTGTCAGTGGTGCACACTGAAAAGAAACAACCTTTTTTCAAATTTGTTTGTTAAATAAGAATAAGAAATCAATAAGAAATTATTCTGTTGCTGAAGGTCATTGAAGTTACATAGAAAATAGAAAAGATGGTGTTACTTTGGGACAGAAGGAAACTTTAATTCATAAATGGATTCCCATATTCATATCTTCTTTAAGAAGCCCTGAATGATGAAGTGCTCTGTAAGCAGTGTCAGCTTTGCACATGAGTTTGCAGTTCTGTCTTTCTTTACATTGTCTTACTGTTCCCATGTGGGCAGTAGGGTGGAATCAGTTGAATATGTTATGCAAATAATTAATTTTGATAAAATTATTCTTAATAGTCAATTTTTTTATGTGCTGTAGAGAAAAGGTGTGTTTCAATCCAGCTACTGCAAGTATATTTATATTAAGATAATGTGTGCAATATATATTATTATAAAATTAATGTTTTTCTTGGGAGCATTGATACAGCCATAAACTTCTTTTGATACAAACACAGATTAAATTGCTCTGGTCTTGTGAATGTTTGCACTAACCATACTAAACATTTTTATTAACTTAACAATAACTTAATAATAACTCCCTATTTCTGCCGCCCAGTGTGAAAGAGATTTTTCAGCTCGAAACTGGATCAAAAATTGAACAAGAAGCTGCGTAGGCAGGTCCACAACTGCAGACTTGATTCAGATCAGTTTAGAGAGGCCTTCATTACAGCAATTTGATCTCAGTCCTGCTGTGGACGGCTAGCTAAACTCCATATTCATTCATTCATTCATTTTCTTTTCGGCTTTATTAATCTGGGGTCGCCACAGCGGAATGAACCGCCAACTTATCCAGCACGTTTCACGCAGCGGATGCCCTTCCAGCCACAACCCATCACTGGGAAACATTCATACACACTCATTCTCACACACACACACACACACACACACACACACACACACACACACACACACACACACACACACACACACAACGGACAATTTAACTTACCCAGTTCCCCTATAGTGCATGTCTTTAGACATGTGGGGGAAACCGAAGCACCCAGAGGAAACCCACACCAACACGGGGAGAACATGCAAACTCCACACAGAAACACCAACTGACCCAGCCAAGGCTCGAACCAGTGACCTTGCTATGAGGCAAACGTGCTACCCACTGCGCCACCACATCGCCACAGCTTAAATTATAAATAATTATTAAACACTATTTAAGCTGTTATACAGTAAAATAAACCTATTGTACTTATTGTATTCAAATAAATGAAACTGCTTTGCTTTTAAAGATCTTCTCGTGTACATTTATTAGGTAAAAACACTATTTATTTTATATATTTTCACTGCGCTCCTAAAATTCTTTAATGTGCTCCTAAATTTTTCCACTTAGGAGCGCATGTGCTATTCCTGAAAAAAGTAAGCGTCAAGCCCTGCCATCTGCTGGTAAATCTGTCCTAGCTCATGATCTGCATTTTAAAAACAACCCCCGTGTGCAGTGTGTTCAGTTCCCGGTGCATTGTGGGAGTGTATAAGGCGTGTTTGTGAGGTTTGCATGAGGACGGTCAGTGTCTTTGACTGACGTCTCTTTTTAAGTGACTTTCAGAAACGGGGCTTTTGAAATGCCAGTAAATTGTGATTTCATGGTAATTTAGCAATTCCGTGATTCAGTTAAGGCGGGTGATTGTGAGCGGTTGGCGCACAGTGCTGTCTTTGTGCTTGTTTATTTCAGAGAGTCTTTGAACATGTTTTGAGTCTCTTCTGCTCGGCATCTGTTTGACGTGTTGAGATCTCCTCACTTCTCTATTGTCTGTCTCAGGATTAGGACTGTTTCACATTTTGTTGTCGCGATTTAATTGCTGAAGCTTTCATCACGATATTAACTTAAGCTTTTCATCCACTCTGGGCTGATTTAGAGTCTTAATTTGGCCACAAGATTCTCTTGTGTTTCAGCAAATGGGATGATTTTTGCTGACAAATCTTATTTTTGACACTTATTTTGGAAAAATGCTTTGAAATTGGGCGATGCGGTGGCACAGTGGGTAGTGCTGTCTCCTCGCAGCAAGGAGGTCACTGGTTCGAGCCTCGGCTGGGTCAGTTGGCATTTCTGTGTGGAGTTTGCATGTTCTCCCCGTGTTGGCGTGGATTTCCTCCGGGTGCTCCGGTTTCCCCCACAGTCCAAACACATGGTATAGGTAAATTGGGTAAGCTAAAATTGTATGAGTGTGAATGAGTGTGTATGGGTGTTTCCTAGTGATGGGTTGCAGCTGGAAGGGCATCTGCTGCGTAAACATATGCTGGATAAGTTGGCGGTTCATTCTGCTGTGGTGACTCCTGATTAATAAAGGGACTAAGCCAAAAAGAAAATGAATGAATGAATCCTTTGAAATTTTTAAAACCTCGACAATACACTCTGCAATTGGCAGATTGACTCCCGTTGGTTATGTTGGGGCTGTTTTTGCCCCATTGACTTCCACTATAATCACATCTATTGATTGCAAAGCCATGACAGTATATAATCATGCATTCTTGATTGCTGCTGGTTTGGGAAAGGAAACATTTTACATTTTAACTCCTTATAAAGGCCGGAAACTTTTTTGCACAGGCCTATCTAAAGGCTTAATGGTGCCAACTGATGATCAACAGTAAAAACACACATTTTACCTCTTCCTAACTCCACTCCAATGCGCTACTTTGCAACTTTTTTCTATGTAAACAAACATGACGGACATTAGAGATGCGCGGATCAGCTCAAATGTCACCCGAATCCGCTCCTTCATTCTAATCATCCACCCGCCACCCGCCCGCACATATTATTTTATCTGATATATATATCCGCACCCGATCGCCACTTTAATAATTCTAATTCTTTGTTTTAAGCATGATGATAGGTGTAACTTTCTCCGCAATGTCCGGCGGCAGAGTAACAGCTCGTTAATTCATGCTCGAGCAAATGATGAGACGGACAAAAGTACTCGATGCATGCCCTTCTTTTACTTATTTCAGAGTTTTCAGGTTCAAAACAGCTCCCGGGTGGAATTACTGAAGTAAACATAAAACAAAACCGGATAAAACTTTCTCCCTCTAATTCACCGCACGCACAGCACACAGCGAGAGCTCACGTCACACAGCATGCGTGTCGAATTACACTACCCACAATGCCCCTCGCTATGGACTACAACTCCCGTAAAAGCAGTCCTAAAGCGGCCACACTATTTCCCCTCTCCTGCAACATAGGTCACAGTGGATCGTTCGTTATTAACAGCAGATTCAGCTTTTACATATACAGGAAAAAGAGAACAAAAACGGCGTCCCTTCAGCCTAAACAGCAGCTATGTTGTGTGTACTTGGCCCTTTTCTTAACACTGTGCAAAAACAGAATAGCATCTACTGTGCCTGGATTCGGGCGATTCCGCCTCGCCTCCAAAACACGGCTGGCTGCACTAAATGAGCGTTCGCTCGCACCGCTTGTTGCAGGAATGCACACGCTTCTCCTTGCAAGGCGCTGCAGTCGTGTAAATAAGCGATTTTTTTTTTTTTTTTTTTTTTTTTTTTTTTTTTTTTTTTTTTTTTCTCCCAGAACGATAGCAGATTTCCCTCTGATGACTCCTCTAACTGAAGTTAGCACAGTACTCTTGCACTTCATCCATTATTTTGGGCGTCTCTCATCTTCACATTCTGCGAAGTCCACTCTCTGCTTTTTTGCTGGTCAACTGCTATGACCCGCTACATCCACCCGCGACCCACCCGCAATTAATCATAATGCATTTTTTATTACCTGACCCGCCCGACCCGCGGATTATCCGCAGCGCCCACGGATTTAACCGCCATCCGCGCATCACTAACGGACATTCATTCTTTGCATTTTTTTCAGCACTTCACATTTTAAACTAGCCACATCATTCTTTCATTTTCTTGTCGGCTTAGTCCCTTTATTAATCCGGGATTGCCACAGCGGAATGAACCACCAACTTATCCAGCACGTTTTTAAGCAGCTGATGCCCTTCCAGCTGCAACCCATCACTGGGAAACATCCACACACACTCATTCACACTCATACACTATGGACAATTTAGCCTACCCAATTCCCCTATACCACATGTATTTGGACTGTGGGGGAAACCGGAGCATCCGGAGGAAACCCACACAAACGCAGGGAGAACATGCAAACTCCACACAGAAACGCCAACTGACCCAGCCGGGCTCGAACCAGTGACCTTCTTGCTGTGAGGTGACAGCACTACCTACTGTGCCACTGCGTCGCCACAGCAATAAATAACACTTTAAAATATAAGGAGTTTTCATGTGATTTTCTAAACTAGTAGTGTTTTGAAATTAATGAATGCATAATAATCATGATAACCATGAAACCATGATTATTCCTCAGACGATATTTGTACAACCAAAATCTGTAATTGTAAATAAGCCCTTTTGTACATGTACTGAAATAACTACCTTTATAAAAAAAACTATATTGTGAAATAAATGTCCTCACACTGTGAAATTAAATTTTGGTCATATAGCCCTAGCCAAAAAATTATATTATAAAAGATATGATTTGTTAATATCATATCAATACTTGCTCTCTATATCATAATATATAATCATATAAACAAATGCATTTCTTTTTTTAGTATGAAAACGTGCAAATATCTCAAAGGTGTATAATATTTCCAAATGTACCTACTTTAAATCAGATCATGTATATTTACTTTAATACTGTTAAAACAATGTTTTATTAGTCAATGTTCCTATTTGTGTCTTTAATCTCTGTATTTTTTCACGTGCAGTGAAGCCCAGCGTCTCTCAATATAATGTAATAAAACATAATATAATATAATAAAATATGAAGAGCTTTGACTGTCTTTCTGGACACCGCAGGTGTGTTTTATAGTCGTCTTTCTGTCTGAAATTGTGTTTTCTCGTCGCCCCGTGACTGTCATAAACTGTGTGAAACTAATGAGTGAGAATCTTTGGTATGTTATGAGCGCTTGCGGTAAAAGTGCAGAGATTTTCAGCCATTGCACATGGTAATCCTTTATTGCTGTTTATGCACTTATTTAGAAATTTACCATGTTCAATTATCTTTGACTACATTTATAAATGAGCAGACACTGACAGTGATGTTATTGAAAAGATGCTGCTTGTTAATTAAGATGACAAAAGACATTTATAGTTAAAGTGCACGGTCTAATCAGTAAAATATTAAAAGAAATGTGAATTAAAATGGATCTTTGAGTTTCACTTTTCAGTTCATTATTGAATTATTTCCATTATCTGTAAAGCACAATTTAAAACTAGTCATTTTAAAACTGATGTACTAAAGGCATGCAAGACATTAAAATGTTTTTATTAATAATAAAATATTTTACATAATAAATTAATTATAAAATAAAACAATAATAATGTATTATTCATTCAAAGCCACTGAAAAAAATGTAATTTTTACTAATAAAATTCACAATATTCAAAACATTCATAAGAATAGGGAATGTTTTGGATTTGGGCTAATTTTGGGTAAATAAATAAACAAAATAGGCATGTGCATGTTCATATTGTGATATATCGCTGGATCAGTGTTTTTTTTTAAAAAAAGAGAGTAATTTATTATACAAAAATCAAAGATAAACAGAAAAATAGTAATAATAAAGAAGAAGAATATAGATGACAACAAATAACACAAACGGTAAATTAGATACAATATAGAATAACAAAAATAATCCAAAAACAATAAACCCTGCAGGGGAAGAGGACAAAAGTGGCGCTCAAAGAAAAGAAAAGAAAATAACAAAACCAAAAATCAAACTAACTCACTATAATCCTTTTACCTAGCTGAAAACAAAATAATCAAAAGCAAGTCTTCGCCGTTTACATGCCCTAACTTACCTACTCTAAACTTAACCAAACGGAAAATACAAAGCCAGCGCTCACTCCTAAACCTAGTGTGTCTATACACAGGTTTACTAGGTGATGTAAAGATGTATGTCACGTGACGTCTACCTCTCCAAATCCCCCTGGGGAAAACAAGGGATATCAGCAAAAAAAAATCTCAAAAAAAAGAATAGAAAGAAAATGAATGAACATAAACCAGATGGCAATAGCAACTTTTGGTAAAGCAATATTAAGTACCAAAAAATAAATAAATAAATAACGGGAGGCAGATTAAAACAAATAACAAAACAGGAACGCAAAAAGCCTCTCCCCGGCGTCCCACTCGTCGTCTTTATTAAAAACCTGGCAACCACTCTGGGGTGCGTTTCCCAAAACCATCGTTAGCCAACTAAGGTCGCAAGTTCTGTCATTACAAACATAGTTCTTTGATTTGCTGTTTCCCAAATCCATCGCTCCAACGAACATTCGCAAACTGCGTCACAAACTTGAGCCCTTGAAACGACACCTCTGGAGCTGTAGTTAAAAGCATAGTTCCTGGCTGTGTTCTATTCCCACTTATCCCCCCTATGCCCCATTCATTAAGAACATTCTAACATTCAAAGCTGGAATTATTAATAACAAATAAGCATTAAGGTCATCTCTCTTAGGTGTAATTTGCTTTCAAAGTATTTTTACAGTTCAGTTTTAGCGATCTTCATGTTTACAATTGTGCTCCCTTCACAGTGCACTTTGAAAACATTGATATCATTTTGAACACAGCCTCATGGCGAAAGCTATAGGTATATTTAAAAGCGGAAATTATGTTACGTCTCCAAAGCTTGTGAAAATAAAAAACAGCATACGTTAATTCTTTTATTTTATAGTGGGTTATTTATTAAGTATCTGTACTGTGTATGACATGGGTCTGTTGGTTAGAACTTTCTGCTGTGGTTTGCATGTGTCAAATTGTAATTTTTTAAAAATAAATAAACAATATCCTAAATAATAATAATAATCATCATCCTCATCATTAATATTATTATTAAAGTAAATATATTTATAATAAATCGCCTCATTATTTATTTATTTATATGATTTATATTTGATATTAGAATAGTGTTAGCTTTTGTAAGTGATTTTATGTTTTAGAATAGAATATGTAATGTTCAACTTCTCAATAATATTAGTAAAGCAAACACAGGCCCTATATGTGCCATTTACATATATTTCAATTAATATGGAAAGCGAGAGGATGTTTTTACCAAAACTAATATTGGATTTTATTTGAAATGCGTGTTTGTGTAAAACAATATAATTTGCACAAATAAATGATGGGGCTGTTCTCTAAAGAAGTTCCTCCACCGCGTTTAGAGCATCATTATGGGCGTTTTACGTTATAACTAACGTGGTTCAAGCGATGGATCTGCGACAGAGAAACTACGGGTTTTGGGAAACACTCGTCACTACATCGTTCTTTCCCCAAACGATGCATCGAACTATGATAGTTCAGCCGCGATTTACGTCGTTGTTTGGGAAACACTTCCCAGATTGGCCACAGAAGCCGCCACGTCACCGAGGATAATGATGATTGACTGATCCTACAGCCAATAACAATTCGAAAGGGGTTGAACCTGTGAAACCGAAAGAGAGAGACAGAGAGAACAGGTGCTCAAAAGAGAAGGAGAGAGAGTGAAAGAGAGAGACACACACACACACGCAAAATTCCCGGAGCGTAACACCTATACACACAACAAGTGCTGATTATAGAGGAACTTGTTTGTGCTCAGAGAATTTAGTGCTAGAGTGCTGTCAGAATTTATTTAAACACCATATTATTGATCATCATTGTTGGTTTGTAATGTAATGTAATGTGTGTGTGTGTGTGTGTGTTTCTGGTCTGGTTTTCAGGTCCTTTCACAGACGTGGTCACTGCGAACCTGAAGCTCAAGAATCCGTCAGAGAGGAAAGTATGTTTCAAAGTGAAGACGACGGCGCCGCGCAGATACTGCGTACGACCCAACAGTGGCATCATCGACCCAGGAGCCACGCTCACCATCTCAGGCTAGTCATTCATCAGTTCCTTCACAATTCATTCATTTTTAATCTACATCATTTACTCCTTTAATTTAAAGGGACACTTTATGCACTCTTTATTGTGCTTTTTTATTTATTAATATTATTAATTATTAAAGATGATGCCGTTTGAATTAGTTTTGAGGGTTTTTTGACTCTTAGAATTACACTTGAATTTTAGTGTTTATATATATGTATGTGATGTTTGTGTGCTATGATGTGTGTGTGTGTGTGCTGATGTTTGTGTTTTTGTCACAGTTATGCTGCAGCCGTTTGATTACGACCCCAATGAGAAAAGCAAACACAAGTTCATGGTACAGACCATCTTCGCCCCACCAGCGGTCTCAGACACAGAAGCCATGGTGAGAGACCTGTGTGTGTGTACGTGTCTTTGTGTGCCACAGAAAGCATGTGAGCCTGTGTGTGTCAGAGAAAGCGTGTGTTTGTGTGTGTCTCTGTGTCAGACAAAGCACATGTGTGTGTGAGAGACCATGTGTATGTATGTGTAAGAGTATGTATGTGAAAGTACGTGTGTGAGAGTATGCGTGTGTGTGTTATTGTAAGCATGAGTGTCTGTGTATCTGTAGTGCAGTGCTGTATCTCCATGTTGTGAGCAGCAGAGGGCAGCAAACACACAGTTTTCTCTCAGTGTGTGTGCCGTGTTCCTCCATCAGCTCTGATTTGATTGGAAGAATACACTTAATGCAGCGAATAAAATCTGCACAGTCCGTTTATTAAATGATTTAAGATGGAAATGTTTGTCAAAATCCAATCAAAATCATTTATCATTATTATCTATTTTAGTGCAGTAGTTCTCAATCCCGGTCCTCGGCCCCCTGCACATGTTCTATGTCTCTCTTACTTAACACACCTCATTCAGATCCATGAACCGATCCTTATATGTCAGATTAGAGGGTCGTATAAAATGTGCAGGGTGGGGGGCCGAGGACTGGAATTGAGAACTACTGTTTTGGTGTAAAGTAGGGATGAGGGGGTTAAATATCAATTAATCAATAATGAATTAATTAATTGTAGCCTACCGATTTCACTACGTGACCCACAGGGTCTTTGCTTTACCCATAACCAAACCATAAATAAATAACACACAGATTACCACCTGTCAATCACTTTTTTCTGTGGGACTCTGGCATGAATAGGCGGAGTGATCTGTGTCGGCATAATGGCTTTTCCCCACAGCTGGTGGAGGAGACGAGAGTTGGTTTGGAGTTCACTGTAATTTGTATTGTGATTAATGATAACTTCCTTATTTTATTATTATTATGAGGAAATAATAACAAGTAAAGATGCTAGAGCTCCACCGTTTTGTTCGCATATGCGACCTGAAATTTTATGCGACCTAAAAATATATTTAGAAGCATTTGTGTGAGTGCATAAATTGTTGCCGTGCGACCTGTTTTCACTGCAAAATCCTCACCGCGTGCGAGACATTTATGCAGGATACAGCTTTGCACCTAAAGACGCCAAACGCAGCGCTCGGGAACAGGTTAAAACAGTTGTTATGTGAACTTGCTGAAGTAAAAAAGCCCGCAATGCTTGCCCCGCCTTAGTGCTCTTCTTATTGGCCCACTGCTCTAGAACTGAACGCGAATGGATTGGTTAATATCAGCTGTCAATCACTCAGTCAATGCCTTCTGCCTTCACATGACAGGAGCTACAATTGTGAAAATGTGAAGTGCTGAAGATGAGAGAATGACAATAACACTGACAGATTTAGTTTTAGAAAGCACCTAAAGTCACTAATAATGGCACATCTTATTAGTGATCATGTGCTGAATGTTAATCCACCATTTACACTTTTCCAAGAGTGAATAAAAGACTTCCAGAGGCTTCAAGTCCGCTATGAAAATAACTAAAGCCATTCACTGTAAAGTCTGTGGGACGGGGTTTGCAGGTAACAGCGTTTGCCACTGAATCTGCATAATTTAAGCGTGAGAGGTGCTGTATAATCCTTCATTTAATCCTCACCATGCTGTCAGCCGTGCAAGCGGCAGCTATATGTAAAATATAACACAGCTCATGAAAAGACCATTATTGCTATTAAGATGACATGCAAATAATAAGTTATATATCAATATAAATGTGGAGCGGGGCGATGGATCGCCATGCCGGCTCAACATCGTGAAGTTTATCGGCCATCGGCGATGGACAATGGCATGGTCTTTCGGCCCAACCCTAGTGTAAGGTTGTAGAAACTGGTTTAATGAAATTAGCCGGAGTTCCCCTCATGCAGGAGATGCACAGTACTGGAAAATTTATATTACAGTATTGCATATATTTCTATTAAAAATAAGGCTGCGTCAGAAACCGCATACTTCCATACTATACAGTACGCTAAAATCAGTATGCGAGCCCAGTAGTATGTCCGAATTCATAGAATTCGAAAATCAGTATGCGAGCATGACTTACTACTTCCAGCGAAATTCTGAAGTGCACATCCCATGCACGCTGCGCTATCCCATGATGCCCCGCGAGAGAATTCATGAATGGAAGTAAAGCGACGTAACTGACGCAGGTAGGTCACGTGACCATGACAAAATGGCGGATGTAGTACGTCCGAATTCCATTCATACTTCTTACATTCATACTGTATAGAATGTACTTTTCTAACGGCCGAGCAGTACGTTTAAATTCAAATGCAGTACCTACTGAGTAGTAGGCGGTTTCGGACGCAGCCTAAATTTCTGTTTCTATTAAAAATAAAAATTTGCGTATATGAATAAAGCTGCTCACATTGAGGCATCACAGTGCTGAGCTGTGTATGTAACCGAGACAGTCTACAGTGTATACCAGTGCTTCTCAAACTTTTTTCACCCAGTGCCACCTCAGAAAAAAAATTGTCTCTCCAAATACCACCATAATGACCGGTGTTGAAATACAGTAGTGTAGCAGGCCTAATTAACAGCTACAGCTCTGCGCAGTTCAAAAACATGGCAGAATAATTCTTATTATTATGAATATTAATTATTGTCAGCCACTTTAAACATTATTAATAGTTTGAATATTAACACTGTACTGTGCTTACAGATAAAAATTAATAAAACGTCAATGTTTAAATTAAAATATGCTTTTAAAAGTTAATTAAAAATGTGCACTCTTCCTTAAGTAAAAGTAAACTGCTGTACTTAAATGTAAAGTATTATCATAAAGTAGCCTATTCATCAAAACCTGGAAATCTTCCTTGAACCTCATAGATATAAGCTATATGTCATCATATTCATATATAAACTCTTTTTATTAAATATTGAAATACAGTATATGATCCATGTATACATGACTTATTCGCATATATTTGAAATCTAAACATTAACTTGTATTTTAGATATTTGAATTGGATTTACATATTTAAACTAGATATTAAAGTTTGAGGACAAACTTTATGGTGGCTTGAGAAAGCCTGTTTGAAGTAGTTTTAGTTTGAAAAAGTATCAAGTTGCCTAAAAGAATGTTTTAAGATCCCTGCAGTCGACAATGCAACCACCGTGAAGAGTAAAGCACGCCAGTAAAAAGCTTTAAAGTTGATACCTGTGTCTGAGGTTTGTTATAGCATGATACTACCATGAGTTAGCATGATTCTAGCATGATCTAGCATGTTTCTAACACAAATTAGCATGTTATTAGCATGTTTCTAGCATGAATTAGCATGTTGCTAGCATGAATTAGCATGTTGTTAGCATGATTCTAGCATAAATTAGCGTGTTACTAGCATGATTCTAACATGAATCAGCTTGTTTCTAGCATGAATTAGCATGTTGTTAGCATGAATTAGCATGTGCTAGCATGACTAGCAAGATTAGCATGTCGGTAGGATGTTAAAACTATTAGCACGTGTTAGAATAGCTAGTCACAGTCTGTGGGGCAGTTGCTAGGGTGCTGAAATTGGTTGCTAAGGAGTGGCTAGTAAGTTTAAAAGTCATCAGTAATTGGCTGCTGGCTAGACTGAGTTGAATGAGGCCAGACTCTAGTCTGTATGACAGTCTGATGCAGAGTTATGAGCTCACAAAGTTGATCCAATGTTTAGTCAATGACAGTCGTTTACAATGGAAGTCTATGGGACAGTTGCTAGGGTGCTGAAATTGGTTGCTAGGGAGTGGTTAGGAATTTTACAGGTCATCAGTGGTTGGCTGATGGCTAGACTAAGTTGAATGAGGCCAGACTCTAGTCTGTAGGACAGTCTGATGCAGAGTTATGAACTCACAAAGTTTGACCCAATGTTAAGTCAATGGGACTTTTGGGAATTTTCTGGGTCGTTTTTCTGAAAACCAAAAGTCGGATCAGTTAGAAAAGACATAGCAACCCGAGTCAGACCAGTTTGAAGGTTTGACGAAAGTTTGAAGTATGTAGCTGGAAAAGCTTAAGAGGAGATACACTTTAAAATTAGTCTCAGAAGACGGAAGAAGAAGTTTGTGTAGAATATCAGAATGCTGGCTTTCTCAAGCCACCATAATTAGAATTTAGATCTGCTTACTGTGTGTTAGAGTAGGCTTTGTGTGTCAGAAAAGCAAGAGATTAAACTATACCTGTCAACATTGGGATATAAAAATACAGGATACGCTCCCAACAACTGTTAGAAATATGGGTATAAAATTAGCTTCATATTATAATATACATAACAAACCTTAGAAAATTGAAAATAAAATAAAAGGTTTAGCCTATTAAAATCAGTTTAGCGATCACATAGGTGTTATCATATGCGTCAAAGGGTTAAAGTGTGTTCATTTTTTTACTTTCATTATTCAGCGATTCCACCGCGTACCACTAGAGGGAAGCCTGCATACCACTAGTGGTACACGGAGAGAGGTCTGGATGCAGACCTGGTGCAGTGCAATCTGAGCTGCTTCCAATGCTTTTTAATGTGCTCACCTAACCCCTCCCCTATCCCTACCCCTCACAGTGACGTCACTCGCTCCATTGAGTGCATTGTGTCTGACATGGCATCGCTGAGTGATGCAATCTCAGCGTGCATCATAAAGGCTGCATCCAGATACTATTGGGTACACGTACCACAGTTTGAGAACCACTGGTGTATACTGTTGGTGTGTGTATGTGTATATATGCATGCATGCATGTATGTATGTATATACCCTCTCACACACATGTACAATCACACACACATATCCATGTGGGCTTGGATTTGTGTCTGTGTGTGTATGTCTATGTCTGTGTGAATGAATGAGTGTGTATTTAAGTATGCATGTGTGTGTGTGTGTGTGTGTGAGTGAATGAGCGTGTACATAAATGTGTGTGTATGCCATCTGCTAGTGGTTGTGTGTCATGAATTGCCCGTTTCTCATGTGTTTTAGTGGAAAGATGCAAAACCAGATGAGCTCATGGATTCCAAACTCAGATGTGTGTTTGAGCTGCCGTCTGAAAACGATAAAGTGGTGAGTACAGCAGCTCACTCCACCCTGTGTGTGTGTGTGTGTGTGTGTGTGTGTGTGTGTGTGTGTGTGTGTGTGTGTGTGTGTGTGTGTGTGTGTGTGTGTGTGTGTGTGTGTGTGTGTGTGTGGAAATGCCTCCACCCGCATTCAGACACATCACACAGAGCTACAAGTTGTTTTTTATGTTCAAATTAAAATGTTTCATCTGGTCAGGCATATTTTTCTGTGCATTTTTAACCATAATAGTTTTAATAGCTCATGTCTTTGCCATGTTGACAGCACATTATATTTGACTAGATTTTTTTAAGATACTAGTATTCAGCTTAAAGGCGCAGTATGCAAGTTTGACACCCAGTGGTTAAACCAGGTATTTCATTCCTGGATCAAAACACAAGCAAGCACAGGTTGCCAGATTGACGACACCAACAGCAGTGTGCCTGCCCGTCGAGCCTAAAGGCTGATTTCCCGCAGCGGTATGCGATTGAAGGAATATTCTCCATATTAAAGGAGTTTTTGTCCTAACCAACACCTGACATTTATATATTAGAAACAGCTTCTCTTTCTCACAGCTGAACAACAGAACACTGACAGTGATCAGCTCAGGTACAGCTCATGTGCTTTATTCAGTGTTAAATGCTAATAATGTGAGTTTGAATGCTGTTTCACAGGCCTGGAAAATCTTTGAAAAACAAAAAGGCCCACAAAATTTTGGAACGGTCATGGAAATTAGTTTAACTAATATCTGTAAATGTGAATATAGATTTCTTTTTGTTACGATTTAATAAGTTGTCTAGGGAGAATAAACGCAACATTTAGAGTATTAGATAATTACTGGAGTAAATGATGGAAAATACACAAGGACACAAGTTTAGCTATTAATTCGTTTAATACTCTACAGGCAGTGCAAAATTATTAGGCAAATGAGTATTTTGAGCACATCATCCTCTTTATGCATGTTGTCTTACTCCAAGCTGTATAGGCTCGAAAGCCTACTACCAATTAAGCATATTAGGTGATGTGCATCTCTGTAATGAGAAGGGGTGTGGTCTAATGACATCAACACCCTATATCAGGTGTGCATAATTATTAGGCAACTTCCTTTCCTTTGGCAAAATGGGTCAAAAGAAGGACTTGACAGGCTCCGAAAAGTCAAAAATAGTGAGATATCTTGCAGAGGGATGCAGCACTCTTAAAATTGCCAAGCTTCTGAAGCGTGATCATCCAACAATCAAGCGTTTCATTCAAAATAGCCAACAGGGTCGCAAGAAGAGTGTGGAAAAACCAAGGCGCAAAATAAACTGCCCATGAACTGAGAAAAGTCAAGCGTGCAGCTGTTAAGATGCCCCTTGCCACCAGTTTTGCCATATTTCAGAGCTGCAACATCACTGGAGTGCCCAAAAGCACAAGGTGTGCAATACTCAGAGACATGGCCAAGGTAAGAAAGGCTGAAAAACCACCACCACTGAACAAGACACACAAGCTGAAACGTCAAGACTGGGCCAAGAAATATCTCAAGACTGATTTTTCTAAGGTTTTATGGACTGATAAAATGAAAGTGAGTCTTGATGGGCCCGTGGCTGGATCGGTAAAGGGCAGAGAGCTCCAGTCCGACTCAGACGCCAGCAAGGTGGAGGTGGAGTACTGGTTTGGGCTGGTATCATCAAAGATGAGCTTGTGGGGCCTTTTCGGGTTGAGGATGGAGTCAAGCTCAACTCCCAGTCCTACTGCCAGTTTCTGGAAGACACCTTCAAGCAGTGGTACAGGAAGAAGTCTGCATCCTTCAAGAAAAACATGATTTTCATGCAGGACAATGCTCCATCACACGCGTCCAAGTACTCCACAGCGTGGCTGGCAAGAAAGGGTCTAAAAGAAGAAAAACTAATGACATGGCCTCCTTGTTCACCTGACTGAACCCCATAGAGAACCTGTGGTCCATCATCAAATGTGAGATTTACAAGGAGGGAAAACAGTACACCTCTCTGAACAGTGTCTGGGAGGCTGTGGTTGCTGCTGCACGCAATGTTGACGGTGAACAGATCAAAACACTGACAGAATCCATGGATGGCAGGCTTTTGAGTGTCCTTGCAAAGAAAGGTGGCTATATTGGTCACTGATTTGTTTTAGTTTTGTTTTTGAATGTCAGAAATGTATATTTGTGAATGTTGAGATGTTATATTGGTTTCACTGGTGAAAATAAATCATTGAAATGGGTATATATTTGTTTTTTGTTAAGTTGCCTAATAATTCTGCACAGTAATAGTCACCTGCACACACAGATATCCTCCTAAAATAGCTCAAACTAAAAACAAACTAAAAACTACTTCCACAAATATTCAGCTTTGATATTAATGAGTTTTTTGGGTTGATTGAGAACATGGTTGTTGTTCAATAATAAAATTAATCCTCAAAAATACAACTTGCCTAATAATTCTGCACTCCCTGTATGAGATGAAGCCAACAAAAGAGAGGCATATGTGTGCGCTTTGTACATTGCATAAAAAACCAAACAAACAGAAATATTATAATCAATCCAAAAGTTTTAGGGGAAAAGGAACTAGAGTGGCGCCAAAGCAAAGAACTAAACAAAACCAAAAGCCACCTAAACTAGAACACAAGCTAAACTTACTAATGAAAACCAAAATGTGAAAAAGAAACTGAAATCTTCAGCGTATGCAACGCCAAACATAAACTCCCTGAAATAATAAACAAAAATACAAAAAGCGGTGCTCACCCACTTACCTAGTGTTTCTGAACAATATCAATACCTACGGGCAAAATGTATGTCGTGCGACTTAGTAATCTATTCCTTTTTTTCCCAAAAAGAAATTATCAACTCTTTAACCATATTGAATATGAATGGTGTGTAAGCGTTCATTCATTCATTCATTCATTCATTCATTCATTAATTTTCTTTCGGCTTAGTCTCAATTTCAGTGGTGCCACAGCGTGAATGAATCACCATGTGTAAGCATTATCTAAATGAATTTTACATATAATAGATGTATAAAATAAATTCAAACTAAACAGATTGTTTTGTGTGTTATGATATGCTGTAATAAATTTGAACATGCGTCGTTTTTCTTATTATTTGCAATGTATATATATATATATACAGGGTGAGCCATTTATATAGATACATCTTAATAAATTACATAGACAATTGCCTTCAGATGACCCAAAGATAAAAGTCTAAGGGGGTCAGATCAGGAGACCTTGGGGACCATTCAACTGGCCCACGACGACCAATCCACTTTTCAGGAAACTGTATTCAGGAAACCATTCCCATTTTATTAAGGTGTATCGATATAAATGGCCCACCCTGTATATGATCACTGCAAATCTCCTTACATAGCGTGTTGTTTAGGTTTGTAATAATTATATTATTTGCTAATTAATAACCTCATGTGGAACTCTGAATCTCTCTCATTTTGGAGTCTGCTACTGTCCACCGGAGGTCACATTTTGCATACTTTGAGAGCCTTCCTGACTGAATGAACGAAATACGCTGTTTTCCACCATCTGGCAACCTGGGGTACTAAAGTATAATTGGCTAAACTGGCATTGGGCGGGTTAAAGGGACCAAAACAAAGACAGCCATTCCGCCACGTAACACACATGTTCAAAGCAGAATGTCTGATTTCAGCATTGTTTCTCAGATAAACAAGAATGTTCATTGAGCATGTTTCTGAAATATCTGCAAACATATGATGGTGTTTATATGCTTTAGAGGAGTCAAAAACTTACATACAGCAGCTTTAAAATCACATTTAAAAGCTTAACTAGGTTAATTAGGCAAGTCATTGTATAACAGTCTTGAAGGGCCACGAAACCCCCTGTCTCAGCAGGGTGTTTTCACACCTCTGTTTTGAAAAAAGTCAGGAAAGTTGGGCGTGTCCAGCTCTGGGAGTGTGGGAGTGTCGGGGGAGGGAAAGAGGGTAAGATTTGCATAGAAGGGAGTTTCCATTTGGGCACGCGCTGAGTTTCACAGGCAAAACAAACACACAGAGGCTGATTTGAGACCGCATGGCGAATGAGAGAAAAAAATCCTCCGCATTTCTCTGTAACTTATGTACTCGGTAGGTAGCGTCAGAAAGCCGTGTGTGTATAGACTATCCTGTCACAAATTGCAGCGAAAATCCTGCACGACGGGAATAGTTTGTGTTAACATGTTTACACTCGGAGAGCAGCATTTAAACAAAGGGCAGTCCACTGCAAACACTTACCAAATCTGTAGACAGACAATCAAACTGGAGCGGTGTCTTTATTAAAAGGAGACGAGCGACAAATCCGGATTTCACCATTTCCAGATGAGAAAAAGCTCTCGGATAAAAATGTTCCTTACAAACGCGTTTCTGTCGCGTGTCGCGTGCACTGTAATCCACACGTGAGTCCAGCTGCTCTCTCATAAAGGGAAAATGAAAACAAAACCTTCGTTGCAGCACACTAATAACACCTACGACTTTTGTCTTGAAATTCTTTTACTTTCACTTGTTTTGGCAACACAACGTGGCGTCTCTCTGCCGTCTGAACAGCGTAAACTGGTAAACAGTCTCCGGAGCTATCATGCATATTAATGAAGTTTCACGTCATACACAATAGAGCGCACTGATTGGTTTGAAGCACGTCTTTGTCATGAATTAATGCCGCACACTCAGATACGTCACTACGTCCTCGAAAAGACAGACAGCCACTCTCCAGGCTGGATTTACACCTATGTATTTCATGGCCGTGACGCAGCTTCAAAAATTCATTTCAAACCGGAAGAACGAATTTGCTCAAAATAACGCAAAAACCACCAATTTTCACTTTTTAGTGCAATATATGTGTCCTAATAGTGTTTATAGCAGCGTGGGACACATATATGACTGTCAACAGCTCAACACATGTGTTTTGGTGTTTCGTGACCCTTTAAGGGGGCTAAAATATTAACCACAGCAGATTTTTATATATATTTCCCAGCCAAACTTTCACCAGAAGAAAAATATTATAAGATATACTGTTTAAAAAACATTCTTGCACTGTTAAACATGATTTGCAGAACACTTGAAAAATAATTAAAGTTTCAGAGGAGCGCTAATAATTTTGCCTTCAATATAAATATATAATTACATATAAACAAAAATGATCAGCATCACTATAAATTTGGTAGTAGAATTAGTTACATGAACGACAGTTATATAATGTAAATGACAAATAATGGGTTAATTTAATAAATAATATGAATATTCTCATCGTAATTACTGTTTTTACATTACTGTGAGGGTTGGGTTTAGGGTTAGGGTAGGGGAAGATGTTAATATGTAATGTAATGTGTGTATTTATATAGCGCATGTATTGTGTATGGTCAAACACCCAAAGCGCTTCACAATCATGAGGGGGGTCTCTCCACACCACCACCAGTGTGTAGCTCCATTTGGATGATGCGGCGGCAGCCACAGGACAACATTATGGGAAAGTGCCGATTGAGGGACTTTGGCCAGGACACAGGGGTTACACCCCTACTCGTTACGAGAAGTGCCATGGGATTATTAATGACCACAGAGAGTCAGGACCTCGGTTTAACGTCTCATCCGAAAGACGACGCCCACTGACAGTATAGTGTCCCCTTCACTTTACTGGGGCATTAGGACTCACACAGACCACAGGTTGAGCGCCCCCTGCTGGCCTCTCTAACACCACTTCCAACAGCAACCTAGTAAAGCAACCTAATAAAATAAGATTTAATGGGTAATTTAATAAATAATATGAATATTCTCATCATAATTACTGTTTTCACATTACTGTGAGGGTTGGGTTTAGTGTTGGGGTAGGGGAAGATGTTAATAAAATATGATTTAATGGGTAATTTAATAAATAATATGAATATTCTCTTCATAATTACTGATTTTACATTACTGTGAGGGTTGGGTTTAGGGTTTGGGTAGGGGAAGATGTTAATAAAATATGATTTAATGGGTAATTTAATAAATAATATGAATATTCTCGTCATAATTACTGATTTTACATTACTGTGAGGGTTGGGTTTAGTGTTGGGGTAGGGGAAGATGTTAATAAAATATGATTTAATGGGTAATTTAATAAATAATATGAATATTCTCATCATAATTACTGTTTTTACATTACTGTGAGGGTTGGGTTTAGGGTTGGGGTTGACATGAATAAAATACAATTAGTTTTTTATTTAATATATAATAAATAATTCTCATTAACTTCCGACCGCAGCTGTATCTCTTCTAGCAATCCGCCTTAGCAGTTGCTAGAAGAGATACGCCTTCTAGCAGGCAGACACACTGCTGATGTTATCCTGTTTGTTGCTGCTCCGCCTGGTGTGCAGTATTTGGAGAACTGGATTTCTGCCACTCGGCTCTTCAGGCGTCCTCCATTTCCTCCTGGGGTCAGCAGCAGGAGCTCAGGGTCAGACATCACAGAGGTCAGAGGTCAGCAGTGTGAGCGTCAGAGCAGGCAGGACAGCAGAGCCTTCAGGAGGGCAGGTCAGAAGTCAGAGGTCAGCAGGACAGAACACATCCAGAAATAAACAAACACAGATCGCCACTATAATGATGGAAAGAACTGAACAGAATCACTTATAATATGTTTTACCCACAATGCTCTGTCAGAAGCGTGATGTCATCAAGATGTGAATCCTTTCCTGCTCAGTCATTGGCTGTTCTCTCAGGCTAGGCTAGAGTAGATTGAACTAATTATATATTATATAATTATAAATAAAATAGTTATAGTGTTGACGTTAATGTTGAAGTTTGCAGAAAAGCCTTGAAATCCGCATTAGGATGAGCTTTATATGCCAAGTGTGCACAAATACACAAAGACTCGTTCGTGGTTTCAGGAGCCCAGGGTACACACATTTCAACACAAGGAGATAGAAGGTGTTTAAATGAGCGGAAAATATAGTAAACAATAATATTATATATACATTCATTCATTTTCTTTTCGGCTTAGTCCTTTTATTAATTTGGGGTCGCCACAGCGGAATGAACCGCCAACTTATCCAGCATATGTTTTTACGCAGCGGATGCCGTTCCAGCTGCAACCCATCACTGAGAAACATCCATACACACTCATTCACACACACTACGGACAATTTAGTCTACCCAATTCCCCTATAGTGCATGTGTTTGGACTTGTGGGGGAAACCGGAGCACCCGGAGGAAACCCAGGCCAACACGGGGAGAACATGCAAACTCCACACAGAAATGCCAACTGACCCAGCCGGGCCTCAAAGCATATATGAGTTCACCCCCACTTATGTAATGTAAAAAAAAAAAACAGTTGCAAAACACTGCTGAAACTGGAGCATGTGCATGATGGAGCCAGAGGAGGAGCCGCGGAATCAAGCGTCCAACCAAACGCTTAAACGTCAAATCAACCACGCCCACCGAACGGCTCATTTGACCGCCTGTATCTGTATTATAACATAGGCTTGCTAAATAAATATAAGCACTTACATTTAAAAACACGTAATAATCTACGACTTATTAATAAACTGTGTGGTGTAAGCAGTTTTTTATAATTTACTATAAACAATGTATGTTGGACTGCAAAATAATTCTTTCATACACTCTAGCCTGAGGTAGACTAAGCTATGGTGAGCACAAACTAAATATTTCTCTTATAACGGGTTGTTGGTAATTATTATTATCTTCGTAGGGGTAGAAATAACGTTTAAAATATGAACAATAACCTATACACAACACATACATTTTTAAATTGTAGAGGTGTGAACCTACACTGGTCTCACGGTTCGATTCGGTTACGATTGTCATGCCATCAATTCGGTTCAATTGGATATCTCGGTGCATCACGGTGCATTGACGATGCTTTCCAAACCCAATTTTATATTTTCTTCACAACACAGCAATTCTTGTATTAAAACGTATAAATATATTTATATTTATATACTATTTGTAATACAATTTTGTCCTTTAATGCAAACAGTCAGATATGTGAACTGTACCTTTAAAAACTCAAGTACATGCACAGAACAACCCGAGCATTTATAGCAAATAAACAAATATAAATATGCTGCTCGCTTTCTGAGCCTTGTCTGGCGATTTCTTTCCTACACCCCTTTGATTGGTCACGCGCTCAACATAAAGATCTGCGATTGGCTCTTACACACTGGCGCTCTGCACCGATGATAAACACTGATACACGGCAGCGCATCGGCGATCACAGCTGATCCATGGCAATGGATCCATGATAGACGCGGTGGGGGAAACTCTGCAGACACTCGCTCGAGTCTATATCCAGAAGTAACACTGTGACAGCCGAGAGGAGATGAAAAGTCACGCCAGCAGGTCAAATGGGCCACAGTGAGAGAGAGAAAATGAGTACTTTCATTTTCTCAATCGCAGTGAAATAGGGGCTTCTGCTGTAAGTGTCAGTGAAAGACTGTTCAGTAAACACACACGCAGTCAAATTGTGCACATTTTCTGAAGTAGTTGAAGTGTTTTAAATACTCACACTCGCCATAGTAAGCTACAGAGACATAGCGGATATGAGATAAATGACGTCAGTACATAATAACCAGTTTTGATTATTACTGAACCGATACCGAATTGTCCGCGTCTGCATCGCGGTGCACCGAAGAAACAATTAATTTTGACACCCCTATTAAAAAGTTTTTTATTTTTAATAACAGGACCCAAAATATTCACATTGTGGACAGATATTTGCCATGCAGGAAAAATCGTGCGTTTATATTGACAAAAGATAAATACAGCGATATTTCTAAATATCAACAGGATATTACATATCCCAGCCCTGTATTTATTCCTTATTAATTTGTACAATAAACTTTGCAGTATTAATACATCAGCTGATGTCTGTCAGCTGCTGAACATCGCTTGATGTTGTTTATCATTTTTTCTTTATCTCTGTTTTCATTTGGTTTATTCGATGCCTTAATTATATCTGGCAAAGAGGAATTTACATGCACAGGGTTCCCGCGGGTCCTTAAAAAGTCTTAAATTAAAATCCGGGAAATTAAGGTCTTAAATTTACCATAAAGTTGCTGACAGGTATTAATTTTTTAGCCGGTGTGCTTAATGCCGATAGAGAAGCACAGTGGTCCACCGTAAAACATCTAATAGTTGATCAAGTTATTATGTGTGAAACGAGTGAAATGACAGCCTGCGTGATTTTTTAGCTTATTACGGTAGGTCGGCTACAGACGCTGACGTCAGTCTGCACATGCGTGCTGCCATTACGCAGTTGTAGTGGTGAGGTGACCATGGAGCTCAAAGCCGGCGTCGAGTCGCACATGAAATGAGAAGCACCAGCGGTACGTTGCAGCAGCTAATCATAGCTGGTCCAGGTTAATCCTTGCATTGTTTGCAGCTCGACCTAACGATGTTACTAGTTCAGACGCCACCACAGTCGGCTGTCCAATCTTAGGGTCCTTTCACACATAGACGTTTGTTTCGGAATCTGTCTCGTTTCCCCCCGTTAGCGCGGTTCGTTTGGCATATGCGAGTCCAGGAATCGCGCTCAGATCCGCGCCAAATTAATCGGTCCGAGATCGCCTGAATGAAACTTTGCAGTATTAATACATCAGCTGCTGAACATCGCTTGTATATTGTTTATCATTTTTTTAAATCTCTATTTTCATTTGGTTTATTCGATGCCTTAATTATATCTGGCAAAGAGGAATTTACATACATTTCAGTGTTTATTAGGTGTTTTCAAATAAAAAACCAAAGGTCAATGATGTATATAAATAATAAATAACATTTACAGCTATATTTGTTATATAAGATTCTCTTTCTAGAATGTTTAATATTTTCAAACAGCAAATACAGTAGATTAACTCAATAACATGCCCAAACTCAAAATGTCAGAGACGTCCTTTAAATCTAGTTCCAATAACGTTACAGGAGATGGATGTGGAGATCGGCTAACATTAGTTTTGTCTTCCTAATTATTATTTCAGACACATAAAGAGGATTACTGCTACACTGTAAAAAATAAATCCGTAAAATTTACGGTAAAAGAAACTGCAGCTGTGGTTTCCAGTATTTAACCGTAAAGAATACGGTGCAAACCGTAAAAGTAAATTCTCATTTTTACAGTAAACTACCGTATTTTATTAATTTATAGAGGTAATATGTCTGTATTTTCAATTAGCAACATCTACACATCTTTTGTTACACAGATAGACATGATAACACAGCCATATGCAGGTGGTGATGAGGAAGTTCATACATAATGAACCAAAGCTCATCACAAACAACTTTTCCCACAATCAGAAAAGTGTATCAGTGTAAAGAAGGTGCTCAGTGTCATTCACACAGCTACTAAACATCATAGACTGTAAAAGATATGGACGTAGTGTCCGTGGCGTCACCCATAGGTTTCTGAACACTGCAAAAGAAGCCACAAGTAGGGGCGGCCAACTGTCGCCATTTTGTTAGCGCGTCATCGCACCAAACGCGGCATACCAAATAAGGGCAAAGAGGCGGAGAGTGAGCGGAGCTACAGACACATGCTGGATTCTTGGACCTGGATTAAAACAGACTTATTACTTTAGGAGAACGTTTAATACTTCATCACCTGCGACTCGTTTGTGTTCTGACCACACGTGCTTGGTTGTACACTATATCAATAAAGTGTTTAGACTTTTAAAAACCCTGTTGTAACACACTGAGCCACTAAACATTGTTCTAATCGTTTTTCGACAGGAGGAAAACGCGAATTACTATCAAACACTTCAGATATAGTCTGTGTTAGTAAATGCAAGGCTGTTTATAAAATCCAGCACTAACACTGTATGACAACGCTTCAGATGACTGTTTTATAGCCTACAGCTAATCAATCTGTCAGATTCTGGAGTACAATACTGGTCTAAAGAACATTTAAATGATAAATGATCTTAAATAAAACAAATACATTTATAGAGATGGTATATAAGTATATAATTTCACTCACCTGTGAAATGGAGGCAACTTGAACGGTTTGTAAGCACAATTTAGTCCACACAGCATGCCATATCATCTGATAATTGTAGGAAATAATTCCAAAAGGCAAATGACTGAGTAAAGAAACATTAAACAAAACAAATACACGATGAATATGCCGAGCTCAGCGGCTAATTAGCCAGAATCAGCTGAGGTGACGAGACAGCGAGCAGCGAGGGCTAGCTGTCACTCAAGTGGCCACGCCCTTAATTATGCAAACTTAATATAACCTAATAAAAGCGAAACGGATGAGTTATAAAAAAATTCACCCCCCTCAGAGTTGTCATGAAGGGTAATTATGGCTATATGCACCAAAGCCATGGTTTGTACCAGGCTGTAAACATGTTTTTATCAGCTGTAAAAATGGCCAATTTACCAATGCAGAAAGAAAGCCCTTGGACTTCCTGGAGCCAGCCCCCCAAGGCGAGTCGATGAATTGCAGTTTTAGTTACTTCCGTATTGGCTTCCCAAGGGAGAGCGGGAGGTTGCCGCTTGCTTAACACCAGTATGGTAACACACATAAAATTAAAGTCATGAAATAAACATTGTTTATCAACATTAGATGTAACATAACTCACTAATATACATTACTGATGGGGAAACAACTAAAAATATCCATAGTAATGTCAACAAAAAGCATAAAAAGTGATGTGCCATGCAGGGAATTCTGAGACAGTCAATTTACGGTTATTCGTTGTATATATTAACGAAACATACTGTTAACCAGGTTACGGATTTTTACTGTAGCATTTTTACAGTTTTTTTACCGTTGAAATCACGGCCATTTTTTACAGTGTAGATAGCGATCAACTGTTTTCACGTTCGACATGCATCAACAAACAAAAGCCCACATTTAACCAAATAAACAGTGATCCATCAGATCCCAACGCAATCTCACTGCAATTCGTAACTTTTTGATTTAGTTGCTAATTCGTATGAATTCGCACGATCTAATTCATACAAATTAGGACGATTTGCTCATCACCCAATGACGGTTGGGGTTAGGGGTGGGGTTAGGTGCCACGCCTCCTTTTTAAAATCGTAGGAATTAGCCACTGAACTGACAAAACGTAAAACACTTACGTTTCCTCGTGAGATCAGGCTGCAGACCCTGTTGGTTAGAAACTATAGTTTACTGCTGAACAACTCATTTTATCATGGTAAAATAACACAGAAATCGAACATTGGTACTTCAGTCTCCTCCTGAAGCTCCGACGTCTGCTTAGAGAAGCTGTCAATCACAACTGTCAATCATGATGACACACCCCGCTTTTATAGCATTAAATTACTGGCTTAAAACATACTGTTTCCAAAAATGACCATTGAGCCTGTATCAGCTTGATAACCTGTGCCTCAATTAACCAAAACCATCTTTCAGGAAATTTTATTGCAAGTGTAATTAGGTTTTTTATTTGGGCTCAAGTCTCACTGGTTAACACGGGGCAGGCAGGCTTTATTACTGCAGCTAGCCCGCAGGGGGCGATCTAACAGCCGGGAGTGTCACTCAAAAGAAGGTGTGCAGCACACTTGTTCACCCCTCACAGATCTCTCTTTTAAATGAATATTTACTATATGATGCTTTACAATATTATAGTTATTTTATTATGTAGGTTCCTTGTTTTTTTTAACTATAGTAATCATCAGTAGATTAGTTTATTTTTTGTTGCTGGTAAAGAGTAAATATTCTGCCGTGTTAACCTCAGATATGTAATCAGGCTAAACTGAACGTAATCTCTGAAAACTGAACTGACACTGTTTCAATTCACTATATTCTTCTATATGAAGCTGCTTTGACACAATCTACAGTGTATAAGCGCTATAAAGTTTCAAATTGAGTTGAATTGAATTGAATATGTGATTATGTGATTGTGTGTGTGTGTGTTTTTTCTGTTGGTTTTTCTTGTTGTTTTTATAATATAATAATCATATGGTGTTATTTTTTTTGCATGTAAAGGAATATTCTCCAGTCTTGTCCTCAGTGTTTCCTCAGATGTGTGTGTGTGTGTGTGTGTCCTTCAGAATGAGGTGGACTCTGCGTGTAAAGTGCCCGTCCTGAACTCCTCTAAAGCGGACGGTCTGCTGTCGGTGAAGCCTCTGTCTGGAGCTCATGATGACTCCGAGATGCGGAGGATCCTGGAGGACTGCAAACGCCTGCAGACTGAGCTCAGCAAACTGCACGACGAGAACCGCCAGCTCAAGGTGTGTGTGTGTGTTACAGCACATGTATGGGTCTTAAACCATAGACTGTAAAAGATATGGACGTAGTATCCGTGACGTCACCCATAGGTTTATGAAGAACCCAAAAGAATCTACTAGAAGGCGTGGCCAACCGTCGCCATTTTGTTCGCGCGTCATCGCACCAACCCCGGGCATACCATACAAGGGCAAAGAGGCGGAGCGTGAGCAGAGCTACAGATGCCCTGCTTAGACAGGCTTTCCTAAAGGAGAAACCCTTAATACTTCATCACCTGCGACTCGTTTGTGTTCTGACCACATGTGCTTGGTTGTACACTTTATCATTAAAGTGTTTAGACTTTTAAAAACACTGTTTCATAAGCAACGTCATAAGCGCAATGCTTAGTGGCTCAATGCATTACACATAGAGCCACTAAGCGTTGTGCTTATGACGTTTTTCAACAGGAGGAAAGTGCGAATTACTTCCAGAAACTTCAGATATAGTCTGTGTTCGTAAATGCAAGGCTAATGATGAAGTCCAGGCAGAACACTGTATGACAACGCTTCAGATGACTGTTCTAGAGCCTACAGCTAATAATCTGTCAGACTCTGGAGTGCATTACAGCTCTAAAGAACATTATAAATGATAAATGATCTTAAATAAAACAAATACATTCATAGAGATGGTATATAATTATATATTTCACTCACCTGGCAAATGGAGGCCACGTGAATGGCTTGTGAGCACAATTAAGTGCAGACAGCATGCTATATCATCTGATAATTGTAGGAAATAATTCCGAAAGGCAACTGACTGTGTATAGTTACATATAACAGCACAAAAATACGATGAATATGCCGAGATCAGCGGCTAATCAGACGGAATCAGCTGAGGTGAAGTGACGGCGACCAGCGAGACCTAGCTGTCACTCAAGTGGCCACGCCCTTAATTATGCAAACTTAATATAACCTAATATAAAGGAAACGGATGAGTTATAAAAACATTCACCCCCTCACAGTTGTCACGAAGGGTAATATTAGCTATATAAATCAAAATCGTTCTTTGTACCAGGCTGTAAACACCTTTTTTTCTGCTGTAAAGTTGGCCATTCTAACAGTGGGTTAATAGAAATTTGCTCTATTATGGAGCCAGGACAAGCGGAATTTACATGAATTGCATTTTTAGTTACTTCCGTATTGGCTTCCCGAGGGAGAGCGGGAGGATGCTGCTTGGTCTTAAAGGGCACCTGTTACAACCCAGTTGTGTGTCAGCAGTTGTGTTGTGCGATATAGGATATGTTCAGATCCCCATATCGTCCCCCTGTGAGAATGCCAATACACGGTGCTATCACATGGGGGCACGGCAGTATTATGTTTACTTATTTGCTCACTTATTTAACTATTTCTAAACCATTTAATAACCTTTCGACTGATTTCTTTTAACTTATTTAATAATCTTCCTAATTTGCATTACATTTTATCTTGTAAAATAATTCAGACCAATGCAAATCACCTCGCTCTTACAGCTAAATAGGCTCTGAGACCGAAATTATTACACACAAGACTCGGGACAGGATTTGATGGTGACTTCGGGTCCATTTATCCGTTATTCGTGGGACTGCCGCAACATGGATATAATATAAATGGATGAAAGCAAATGAAATGATATTTATCTACACACAGAAGAAGTAATGATGCATTAAGGTCCTTTTAGATGAGAATCGGACAGAGGACTTGACCCCGCACGTGACTGTTTCTATGCGGTGGAGGTGTTTTCTCCATGTCTTTGTCCAGTTGAGCGCTGTGCGGCTTCAGGTCTGATCGTTATTACAAAAGTAATCATCAACAGTGTCACATTTGTATTTGCTGAAATCTAACACAATGTTGTGCTTGGCATATGTGTTTATTGTTTTCTGATAAGAGAAATAGTTTCATTTTAGACATAGGCTAAGTCTAAGTCTTGAGTTATACAAAACTTTACACTGAGCTCAGTATCTTTGATAACATTTTTAGTTTAATTATTCCAAAACGAGTGGTAAAATGCAGGTTGTAATTTAATATAGGCTAGTTTAAATAAATAAATAAAATATATGAAGAGTTTAGATGCAAAAACCTCTAAAATCCATTTGATATTTTTCTTAGACTCCTGTCTGTAGGCTCAGCAATTTCACTTTTAATAGTGATGAATAAGTTATTTTTATTGCCTTTCAAGTGAAATAACTAAACAAACATAGGAGGCTGGGAAAAATACTCATTTTAGGAGAACATTTCAGATGGCATTTAGAGGATTTTGCATCTGAACTCTTCATATTTTCATAGCCTATATCAGGGCTATTCAATTAGTTTGTCATGGGGGCCAGTTAATGAAAAGCATCCCAAACGGGGGGCCGGAGAGATATGACTTGCAATATAAGTGATGACACAACAGCAATATAAGAGCTCATATGCTGTATTTTTGCTCTTTAAGACACCCACGTTGACTTTTTCTACATTAAAATGTTAATATGTTGTATTCTGAAACTACATAACATCACTGCATTGTACAATGTGGCTTTTTTAACAAGCATATCCAAATGTATTTCCAGACACAAAATCAGTGTATTGCTGAAGTGGGCTTCTTCTACAGTCAGACACATTCATATGTTCTGTTTTAAACTGCCTAACAATTAGAGATGCAATGATTATAGATTTTGGTTGTACGATTATAGCCTGAAGAATAATCCTGGTTTCACAGTTATCACCATTATTCTGCATTTATTACATTTAAAACACGACTAGTTTAGAAAATGACAAGAAAACTGCTTATATATTATAGTGTTGTTTATTGCTGCTCAGTAACCAAATACAGCACAGAATATTAATAAAACACAAACAATAGTCCATTTCTGTCTTTGGACTTACAAATAAATGAAAAAGTTTTTGATTTAAACATGAGTGATCATTTTACAATGAAAATAAATGACAGAACAAAGAATAAATACATAAAAATAAGAATAAATAAAAATAGTATTTGTCTAATGTTAATTTAAGCTATATATAGCTAAGAATTTAAATGAACTGCTGTTATTATCTGCGTTCATAATCATTTGAATAATTTTTCATAATTCATCTAACATATCTTTTGTTTACATTGCACTAAAAGCCACACACAACCATCTTTTCTTGCCCTCTGTCTTGGACTCATCTTTCACACAGTTAAGAGAGAAGGGTGTAGTATCGCTGCTCGATCTGTTTCACGACCACTTATTTGTTTCATTCAATGAGTTGTTGGAAAGGTTCAAAATTTCCAAATCGAATCTATTCCGTTATTTTCAATTACGGAATTTTGCTAAAAAATATTTTACTACATTCCCCCACCAACCAGAGAATACCCTTATTGAAGATATATTTTTGCTCTCAAATTCTCAGAACCGCATTGCCTCTATCTATGGCCTGCTTCGTTCTGTACATAGGCCTTCTCTTTTTGCACTAAAGAATACTTGGGAGGGGGAGCTAGGCTTGGAACTTGATGAGGAGCTGTGGAATAATATCCTAGCTAAAACTAGCTCCATTTGTATTTGTGCTCGTTTGAACCTTATTCAGTTTAAAATTGTTCATAGAATTCATTACACCAAAGCAAAATTAAAAAAACTTTCTTTAACAGCTGATGACAGATGTAATAGATGCTCCTTGTCCCCGGCAGACCATACACACACATTTTACACCTGCCCTAAATTGAATTCATTTTGGTCTTCTTTCTTTGACCTATTATCAAGGGCTCTTAATATTCCTGTGAAACCTTGCCCAATTATAGCAATTTTCGGTTTACCTCCTAATGACAATTTATATAATAAGTGCCATATTGATATTATTGCTTTCGCCTCATTGCTCGCCAGAAGGCAAATATTGCTAAATTGGAAATCCTCATAAGCCCCTGCAAATCTGTCCTGGCTGAAAGACTTGTTGTCTTTTTTGCATTTGGAAAAAATTAAACACTCTATTAGGGACTCTGTCAGCTTATTTTATAAAAAGTGGAATCCTGTGATTTCTTTTGTCGAAACCTTACCTTCTTTTTAGATTTAACCCCCCCCCCCCCCCCACCACCACCCCCCTGTGTTTTTTTTTTTTTTTTGTGGGGTTGATTTGGGTTTGGTTAAGGGTAATGTTTTAGCTGTTTACATGGTTGTATTTCAGTATTACAATATGTTAAAAAAAACAGCAGATTATACTATTCCGTTTGCATGTCTTGTACTTATTGTCATTCAAGTCTCTGCTTAATAAAATATTATAACAAAAAAAAAAAAAAAAGCCACGCACAACTCTCACCGCTACAGCCTGAGAAAATTTGTACTGTGTGCCGCGCCTGCAGGGCGTGAGTGTGTCGGTTCGCTTTTGAGCTGTGCGCGCACCGCTTCCAATATGCGCACGTCTCAATTGGAAATACTTGCGCGTGGAAAAAGGCAATATGTCAATGGCTTGCTGCTATAGTTAATCCAATGTGCGTTCGTATTGGCATGACTAGTTGCAGCAGCTTTTTTCCGTGCAACAGAAATGCGGCGTTGAGAAGCCTTTAATGAATAAAAGTGGGGATAATAGTGAAATCGGCTAATCATTGCATCCCTAACGATATGTGCATTGTACAAAAGGCCTTTCCTACAAACATATTTAAATGTTTTCGGCTGCTCGCGTCACTCACTCAATGTCAGGTGACTCGCGCTCTGCAGTCTTTAACTGCAGCTCGTGCTTGAACAGACGCACGTCACTTCATAACTATAGCGGCCGTTTTTCGACTGAACTAAATTAATTTTTGATGTCTTGGTCACACTATTTGGGGGGCCGGAACAAATTGCTTTGGGGGCCGGGTTCAGCCCGCGGGCCGCCAATTGAATAGCCCTGGCCTATATAAATAAATAAAGGCCTAACATATTTTTTAATTAAATAAATAGGCTATTTTCTGAAAAAGCACATGTGCGTGTTTATCATTCCATCGAATTTAAGACAAAAATAAGACACATGTATATTCTGTGTATTTGAAGAAGCAGTCAATCATGCACTGAAAATATAGGCTATTGGCCACCTTAAAAATTAAATAGGCTATTAATAGCGGATATAAATGAAAGATAAATAGCTTTTTTGTGAAAGCAAGAGAGTGCTGTTATAAAGGAGTCTCAAATGACCAGCGATTGTGTATTACTGCAACACCTTTAATTCCAGAACATTTGAGCTGATTCTTTCATTTTCTATTTCGGTGGTTTCTTTTTTGCAAATCGTTTTATTTAACTTGTTTGTTAATCAAATCCCGGTTTGGTATTTAGCCAATCATTTTTACGCAACAAAGTAGGAAGTTAATTTGCTGTGAGATGTGGCTGTGTATTGCAGTGCCTTCATGTACAGCACACGCATCAACTGCTGCTAAGAGAGAGCGCAATGGAAATAATTTATTTTTTGCATGTTGATCTATGTGAAATTGCGAATACATGTCTATAATCGCCTCGCAATTTTAAAAATTGTATTGTTCACTTTACGTTGGCTAGTGTTATTTTCAATTCATGCTAAAGATGCGTGGTGCAGTCTGAAAGTGTCGGTCAAATGATGTTGATGTGAACAGCTGAAGCTGTCAAATTATTTGTAGTTCATTTATTATTAATGATGGTTATTAAAAATAATCATGCTATTCAATTTATTCAATAATGTAATTAAAACATGTAGTGGGTCTACTGTATTGCGAAACAAGCTAAATATCGTCTTTAAAATCGACATAGGCCTATCCACATGGATCTATCAAAATAGGCCTATCCACATAGGCCTATCCACATAGGTCTATCGGCATAGGTCTATCGGCATAGGCCTATCGACATAGGCCTATCGACATAGGCCTATCGACATAGGTCTATCCACATAGGTCTATCGACATAGGCCTATCGACACAAGCCTATCGACATAGGTCTATCGACATAGGCCTATCGACATAGGTCTATCGACATAGGTCTATCGGCATAGGTCTATCGGCATAGGTCTATCGGCATAGGTCTATCGGCATAGGTCTATCGACATAGGTCTATCCACATAGGCCTATCCACATAGGTCTATCGACATAGGTCTATCGACATAGGTCTATCGACATAGGTCTATCGACAAAGGCCTATCGACAAAGGCCTATCGACATGGGCCTATCGACATGGGCCTATCGACATGGGCCTATCGACATGGGCCTATCGACATGGGCCTATCGACATGGGCCTATCGACATGGGTCTATCGACATGGGCCTATCAAAATAGGCCTATCCACATAGGCCTATCGACATAGGCCTATCGGCATAGGCCTATCGGCATAGGTCTATCGACATAGGCCTATCGACATAGGCCTATCGACATGGGTCTATCGACATAGGTCTATCGACATAGGCCTATCGACATAGGCCTATCGACATAGGCCTATCGACATAGGCCTATCGACATAGGCCTATCGACATAGGTTTATCGACATAGGCCTATCGACATAGGTCTATCGACATAGGTCTATCCTCGATACACTATACTATCATCTATTGGCACAAACCTAGTCAGCAGTGTGTGAATACCTCCAGCCTCTAATGCTCGACATGATAAAAACAGCCTGCAGAAACACTTTGATTGACATTCTTCCTTTGTACGTGTCATCAGAGGGGGAAGCCCCGCCCACTAGTACCCATAGCACAAACAGTAGCCCTGAGTGAGAAGCAGCCGTCTGTCCATTAGAGTTTATTTGTTATTATTGCTAGTATTAATAATGTTATAATTGTTGTTATTATTATTGTTAATATTATTATTATTACTTTGTTGTTATTAATATAGCTGTCACTAGCCCACACGGATTCTGCACGCGCAGAAATCTGCAGATTTTTAGCCCATCGAGTATGTATTTACTAGTGTAAATATAAGTTTCTATTTATTCAGTATTGTGATATAATAATAGTAATATTAAATGTTCATATGATTTATTTACAGTTTATAAAGTAATATTTTCAGTCTTTCAGTAGATGTATATTATATGAGAGACTTGCTTTGTTTACCAAATAAGTGGATCTAATTGGATTTGCATTGTAAACATTAAATACAAGTTAAAAATGTATTATTTTTTATTTCATATATTAAGTTATTAGTTATGATACTCCTAAAAATCATTCCGCATAAATCCGCAGATTTTTTACAAAATTCTCTGCAGAAATAGCAAAACATGTCAGCAGATTCTGTCTGGCCGTATCACTAATATTAGTATCATTGCTGCTTTTATTGTCATTTATTCTTATTAATGGCATTATTATTATTATTATTATTAACATTTTTATTATTATTCTTTCTTAGTTATTAATATAGATATTTTTATTGCTTTTTTGCTATTCTTGCTTTATATAATTTATTGCTACTATTAATATTATTAGTATTATTGCTGATGTTATTATTAGTATTGTTGTTAATATTATTATTATTATTGTTGTGTCCAGGATGAGGGTCTGCGGCTGCGGCGGCTCCAGCCGCGCACTGATCATGTGTCCAGCAACAGCAGCACGTCTGTGGGCCGTGACTCTGTGTCTGGCTCCCTGCCCTCGCTGCTGGTGGTCATCGCCGCCATCTTTATCGGCTTCTTCCTGGGGAAATTCATCCTGTAAAGCGTCTCAAATCACGAACTGAAGCTGCGTCTTCCCTCCAGACAAACTCCACGCGTTTTACTAAAACTCAGTGTTTTTAACCGGATGGACGGACGCGAGCCAGCGACACGTGCCTCCTTCCATGTACATTCGTTCTTTTTCTTCTTCTGTTCCTAACAATACCAACGCAGACTGTTTTATTACTGTAATTATCATTTATTAATTATATTATATTATTATTATTATTATTATTCATGTACTTTCTCTCAGAACAGCATTTATCCACACAGATGTTCACTCTACTGTCTCATATTAGACGACGTTGAAGAAATAAAAACAGACCAAAAAATACTGAACGACTCGTTTGATTTTGTGGTTCAGTTTTAATTATTTGCTTAATTTTTCATCTGATTTTTTACTGGATTAAAAATGATGATGATGAGGGAAATGTGGTTTAATTGCCATTTCTTTTTATTAAATACTCAACACTTTTGAACTATATATATATATATATATATATATATATATATATATATATATATATATATATTACACACACAGTCCACTTTATTAGGTACACCTTACTAGTACCAGGTTGGACCCCTTTCGCCTTCAGAACTGCCTTAAACCTTCGTGGCAGAGATTCAACAAGCTACTGGAAATATTCCTCAGAGATTTTGCTCCATATTGACATGATAGCATCACACAGTTGCTGCAGATTTGTGGGCTGCACATCCATGATGCCAATCTCCCGTTCCACCACATCCCAAAGGTGCTCTATTGGATTGAGCTCTGGTGACTAGGGAGGCCATTTGGATACAGTAAACTTAATGTCATGTTCAAGAATCCAGTCTGAGATGATTGGCGCTTTATGACATGGTGCGTTATCCTGCTGGAAGTAGCCATCAGAAGAAAATCCCAGTAGATCAGCAGTTTCTGAAATACTCAGAGCAGCTTGTCTGGCAGCAACAACCATGCCACGTTCAAAGTCACTTAAATCCCCTTTCTTCCCCATTCTGATGCTCGCTTTAAACTGCAGCAGATCGTCTTGACCATGTCTACATGCCTAAATGCATTGAGCTGCTGCCATGTGATTGGCTGATTAAAAATGTGCATTAACGAGCAGTTGGACAGGTGTACCTAATAAAGTGGCCGGTGAGTGTATATATCACAGTATATGTAACTATTTCTGTATATTCAGTCTATTAATAATTTATAAATATCGAACACATGTAAAGCACTTACGCGGTACATAATATTAGACTAGATATTCTTTAAGACACCAGTATTCAGCTTTAAAGTAACATTTAAAGGCTTAACTAGGGTAATTAGGGTAAAGTTAGGGTAATTAGGCAAGTCAGTGACTACGTTTACATGGACATCAGTAATCGAATTATTTGCTTTAATCTAATTAAGAGAATAATAAGACTAAGGTGTTTACATGAGTTGCTTTTTGAATGTTCCTTTCATGATCGCTTTTTACATATTACAGCACATAATTCGATTAACGTCATTGCGTCACCGCGGTGTGTGTGTGTGTGTGTGTGTGGACTACCCTGTCGCAAAAAGCGGCTTAAAGTCCTATATGACAGTAATAGTTCGATTAAGGTGTTTACATGTCTGTACTGCACTTCAATAATGCGACTAAGATCGGCATACTCCACATGTCTTAACTCGATTTCTCTTTAGTTCGATTATGACCTTAATCAGATTAAATCAATCAAAAATGGCTGTTTACATGTTAGACTCTTAATCAGAGTATTGTCTTAATCGCATTAAAATCGAATTATTGGTGTCCATGTAAACGTAGTCATTGTATAACAGTGGTCTGTTCTGAACTGGAGACAATCCAAAACAAATAATGCTTAAGCTGGCTAATAATATTGACCTTAAAATTGACCTTACAATTAAAAACTGCTTTTATTATAGGCTAAATAAACCAAATAAGACTTCCTCCAGAAGAAAAAATATTATAGGAAATACTGTGAGAAATGCTTGAATCGGTTCAACAGCTTTTGGGAAATACTGGAAAAAGAAGCAATAATTGACAGGAGAATGTTGCTCTCAACTGAATATAATAGTAAATTCAACAGCTCAAAAGGCTACAGTAAGATTATTTAATGAAGTCTCTTCTGCTCAACAAACATGCATTTATTTGATCCAAAGTACAACAAAAACTGTCAAAGTTATGAAATAATTTTACTATTTATAGTAAGTGTTTTATGTTTTAAGATATTTTAAAATGTCATTTATTTCTGTGATTTCAAAGCTGATTTTTGCTTCTTTACCGCAGTCACATGGTCTTTCAGAAATCAGTATAATATGAGGATTTGATGATCAAGAAATATTTATTATTATTATTATTATTATTATTATTGTGTTTAAAATCAGCTGAGTAGGTTGTTTTAGATGTTTCAGAAGAACAGTATTTATCTGAAATAGAAGTCTTTTGTGACATTGTACATGTCTTCATCATCCCTTTAAAGTATCCAGGATGATTAAAATATTATATTTTGGCTTTTCTTTACCAAAAATTACATAAATGATACTGACTCTAAGCTTCTGAATGATGTAGTAGTGCACAGGTGTCAATTCCAGTTCCTGGAGGGCCGCACTTCTGCACAGTTTAGTTCCAACCCTAATTAGTTTCAAACTAATTGAGTCCTTCAGGCTTGTTTGAAACCTCCAGGTAAAGCTGCGGTCACACTAGAGTTTGAGCTTGCGAAATTCTGTCGTACGGCGCTGTGAAAAGGGGCGGGATTAAACAAGATGATTAGACATTAATAAAGCGAGCGATTGCTCCATGATTTAAATTCCTGTTCAGAGAGGTCATGTTTTGATCCTGGATTGGTCTCATGCAGTCAAGTGATGTGATTTCGCAGGTCAGAGTTCACCAAGCTTGAACTTTGCACCACAGCGACCTGCGAAACTTGACGCATGACCTTGCGTTTCCTGTCTGATGCATTCGCGCGCGTTTGAATGGAAGTCTATGGGGAGGAAAGTCCAGTGTGACCGCAGCTTAAGTGTGTTGAAGCAGGGTTGGAACTAAACTGTGCAGGGCTGCAGCCCTTCAGGAACTGGAATTGACACTTCTAGTGGCACGGTGGCCTTAGTGGGTAGCACTGTGGCCTCACAGCAAGAAAGTCGCTGGTTTGAGTCCCGGCTGGGTCAGTTGGTGTTTCTGTGTGGAGTTTGCATGTTCTCCCTGTGCTGGCGTAGGTTTCCACAGGGTGCTCCGGTTTCCCTTACAGTCCAAACACATGCACTATAGGTGTGTGTAAATGAGTGTGTTTCCCAGTACTGGGTTGATGCTGGAATAGTTGGCGGTTCATTCCACTGTGGTGACCCCTGATAAATAAGGGACTAAGCCGAATGAATATGTGAATGCTACAAAAGCTTGTTTATTTCAGATAAATGCTGATCTTTCTGTTCATCAAAGAATTTATATCAATACATGATGATGATGATATTAATAATAATAAACATTTCTTCATCATCAAATCACATCATACTGATTTCTGAAGGATCATGTGATTGCAGTCATGCTACAAATTCAGCTTTGAATTCACATGAAATAAATGTTAAACATATTTAAATAGAATATATTTAATAATATTAGTTTTAAATAATGAAAATATTTTAAAGTATTACAGTTTTGTGCTGTACTTTGGACCAAATGAATGCAGGATTGATGAGCAGAGGAGACTTGTATTGACCATGTATATAAACATGTTTTTCCCCCCCTTTATTTTTTTTTCATTTTTTTTTTTTTTTTTTTACAAAAATAGACAAACTATGAATTCTACAATATAAATATATCAATCATTAATGAAGCATTCTGTGTGCAGTGAAAAACATCAATTGTACCAACACCCATGTACTCTTGCATTAACACTCATACACTACGGCCAATTTAGTTATTCAGTTCCCCTATAGCGCATGTCTTTGGACTGTGGGGGAAACCGGAGCACCCGGAGGAAACCCACACCAACACGGGGAGAACATGCAAACTCCACACAGAAACACCAACTGACCCAGCCGAGACTCGAACCAGCAACTTTCTTGCTGTGAGGCCACAGAGCTAACCACTGAGCCACTGTGACACCCAACTTAGTTTTTACAGTTGCAATCAGAATTATTGAACCCCCTTTTGAATTGTTTTTTCTTTTTTAAATATTTCCCAAATGATGTTTAACAGATCAAGGCAATGTTCACAGTATGTCTGATAATATTTTTTCTTCTGGAGAAAGTCTTATTTGTTTTATTTCGGCTACAATAAAAGCAGTTTTTAATTTTTTTAAACCCATTTTAAGGTCAATATTATTAGCCCCTTTAAGCTATATATTTTTTCGATAGTCTCCAGAACAAACCATCATTATCCAATAACTTGCCTAATTACCCTAACCTGCCTAGTTACCCTAATTAACCTAGTTAAGCCTTTAAATGTCACTTTAAGCTGTATAGAAGTGTCTTGAAGAATATCTAGTCTAATATTATTTACTGTCATCATGACAAAGAGAAAATAAATCAGTTATTAGAGATGAGTTATTAAAACTATTATGATTAGAAATGTGTTCAGAAAATCTGCTCTCTGTTAAACAGAAATTGGGGGGAAAAAATAAACAGGGAGCTAATAAATCAGGGGGTTGAATAATTCTGATTACAACTGTATATTACAAAAGTTAGAAGCTAATTTTTGTGTTTTTTTTTGAGCAACTCGAGTCAATAATTATTATAACTGGACTTTTTCACAAACAGTCTAAGATTTGTGACAATTATTATATATATTATTTGACAGCTTTACATTTTAAATTTGAATTTTTATTAAGGTATTTTTCACCCAGTTGATCTGATTATAAACAGATTAAAACAACAAAATAATTTTTATTTATTTTTAAATGTTTAGATTATTTTTGTTATTTTAAAATGATTTCATTTGAAATATTTAAGTTAATGCATCTCTGCTATTGACCTCCAAAAACAAATCAATTGACAAAAAACACATTCAGCTTTATAGATGTACCTTTCCACTGTCATTCTCTCTTTGATTTAAATTAATCAATACATTTGTACATCTACAAACATGTTTTTGGACGATGTGTGTGATGATCAATAAATGTGAATCATTAAATAGATGAATTCAACAGACAAAAGTAACAATCTGAAGTGCATTTATTTGCATTTAAAATGACACTTGTGTAAAGTAAATTAATGTTGAACTGCATTTACATCATGCAGAAAGAAAAAAATAGAGAAAATAATAATGTAGTTCAGCAACATTATAACTGAAAGCTTATGACAAAATCCCAGCTGACCCTTCAGTAAATCAAACCTTAAAAACATCACTTTAAAATCCAACACAAGCTCATTGGAAATACGTGCTTCAGCATAAACATTTGTGAAACTACAAAACCGTAATTAAAGATCAATTGAACTGCAGTTTCTGTGTAAAATTAATGCAGTATGATGCCAACTTTGGTTCTTTTTCACACTAATGATATTTACAGGGACATTATTGACAAATCTTGTCATCTGAAACATGCAATGAAACTGGTTTCAGATTTGCAAAATGTAAAACAGCTCCCTCTAGTGGATTGTCACCTGAAATGTACAATATGTACCCTAAATAACATGTTTCAGGATTGCAAAAATGCAAACAGCGCCCTCTAGTGGATTTGTCATCTGAAACATTCGACAAAACAAACCCTATTTAATGTATTTTAGATTTTGCAAAAATGTAGATAGCGCCTTCTAATGGATTTGTCATCTGAAATGTGTGACAAAATGTACATTTAGTAATGTATTTCAGAATTGTATGTACCCTAAATAACATATTTCCGGATTGCAAAAATGTAATTATCGCTCTCTAGTGGATTTGTCATCTGAAATGTACCCCAAGTAATGTAGTTTAGGATCACAAAAATGTAGACAGCTCCCTCTAGTGGATTTGTCATCTGAAATGTACCCCAAGTAATGTAGTTTAGGATCACAAAAATGTAGACAGCTCCCTCTAGTGGATTTGTCATCTGAAATGTACCCCAAGTAATGTATTTTAGGATCACAAAAATGTAGATATCGCTCTCTAGTGGATTTGTCTTCTGAAATGTACAAAATGTACCCTAAGTGATGCATTTCAGATTTACGGAACTGTAAACAGCACCCTCTAGTGAATTTATCATCTGAAATGTGTAACAAAACATGCATTAAGTAACGTATTTCAGATTTGCAAAGTGTAAACAGCACCCTCTAGTGAATTTATCATCTGAAACGTGTAACAAAACATGCATTAAGTAACGTATTTCAGATTTGCAAAGTGTAAACAGCGCCCTCTAGTGAATTTTACACCTAAAAAGTACAATATGTACCCTAAGAAACATATTTTAGGATTGAAAGATGTAGATATTACTCTCTAGTGGATATGCTGTTTGAAATGTACATAATGTCCCCTAAGTAACATATTTCAGGATGGCAAAATGTAGACAGCACCCTCTAGTGGATTTGTTGTCTAAAATGTACAAAATGTACCCCATGTAATGTAATTCAGGATCAAAAAAATGTAAACAGCGCCCTCTAGTGCATTTGTCATCTGAAACGTGTGACAAAACATACATTTAGTAATGTATTTCAGATTTGCAAAATATAGACTTTGTCTTCTAGTGGATTTGTCATCTGAAACGTTTAATATGTACCCTAAGTGAAATATTTTAGAATTGTAAAAAATGTAGACAGCACCCTCTAGTGGATTTGTCATCTCAAAAACATACCACATGTACCCTAAATGACGTATATCAGTGTTGCAAAATTTTTTATATATTGCTCTCTTGTGAATTTGTCATTTGAAACATACAAAATGTACCTTAAATAGCATGTCAGAATTGCAAATATCCAGAAAGTGCCCCCTAGTGGATTTGTCAAGTGAAATGTGCAACAAAACATACATTAAGTAATGTATTTCAGATTTCCAAAATGTAGACAGCGCCCTCTAGTGGATTTGCCATCTGAAACATACACATATAACAGAATAAAGATAATAAAGTAACATATTTCAGGATTGAAAGATGTAGATATTACTCTCTAGTGGATTTGTTGTCTAAAATGTACAAAACGTACCCCATTTATTGTAATTCAGGATCAAAATAATGTAAACACCGCCCTCTAGTGGATTTGTCATCTGAAACGTACAATATGTACCCTAAGTAAAATATTTCAGGATTGCAAAAATGTCCTCTAGTGGATTTGTCATCTCAAAAACATACTACAAATGTACACAATGTACCCTAAATAACATGTCAGAATCGCAAATATCCAGAAAGTTCTCTCTAGTGGATTTGTCAACTGAAACGTGCAACAAAACATACACTAAGTAATGTATTTCAGATTTCCAAAATGTAGACAGCTCCCTCTAGTGGATTTGTCTTCTGAATTGTACAAAATGCACCCTAAGTGATGCATTTCAGATTTACGGAAATGTAGACAGCACCCTCTAGTGAATTTATCATCTGAAACGTGTAACAAAACATGCATTAAGTAACGTATTTCAGATTTGCAAAGTGTAAACAGCGCCCTCTAGTGAATTTTACACCTGAAATGTACAATATGTACCCTAAGAAACATATTTCAGGATTGAAAAATGTAGATATTACTCTCTAGTGGATATGCTGTTTGAAATGTACATAATGTCCCCTAAGTAACATATTTCAGGATGGCAAAATGTAGACAGCCCCCTCTAGTGGATTTGTTGTCTAAAATGTACAAAATGTACCCCATGTAATGTAATTCAGGATCAAAAAAATGTAAACAGCGCCCTCTAGTGCATTTGTTATCGGAAACGTGTAACAAAACTTACATTTAGTAATGTATTTCAGATTTGCAAAATATAGACTTTGCCTTCTAGTGGATTTGTCATCTGAAACGTTTAATATGTACCCTAAGTGAAATATTTTAGAATTGTAAAAAATGTAGACAGCACCCTCTAGTGGATTTGTCATCTCAAAAACATACCACATGTACCCTAAATGACGTATATCAGTGTTGCAAAAAAATGTATATATTGCTCTCTTGTGAATTTGTAATTTGAAACATACAAAATGTACCTTAAATAACATGTCAGAATTGCAAATATCCAGAAAGTGCCCCCTAGTGTATTTGTCAACTGAAATGTGCAACAAAACATACATTAAGTAATGTATTTCAGATTTCCAAAATGTAGACGCACCCTCTAGTGGATTTATCATCTGAAACATACACATATAACAGAATAAAGATAATAAAGTAACATATTTCAGGATTGAAAGATGTAGATATTACTCTCTAGTGGATTTGTTGTCTAAAATGTACAAAACGTACCCCATTTATTGTAATTCAGGATCAAAATAATGTAAACACCGCCCTCTAGTGGATTTGTTATCTGAAACGTACAATATGTACCCTAAGTAAAATATTTTAGGATTGCAAAAATGTCCTCTAGTGGATTTGTCATCTCAAAAACATACTACAAATGTACACAATGTACCCTAAATAACACATGTCAGAATCGCAAATATCCAGAAAGTTCTCTCTAGTGTATTTGTCAACTTAAACGTGCAACAAAACATACACTAAGTAATGTATTTCAGATTTCCAAAATGTAGACAGCTCCCTCTAGTGGATTTGTCATCTGAAATGTACAAAACATACCCTATTTAACATATTTCAAAATCGCAAAAATGTAGACAGCTCCCTCTAGTGCAGGGGTGTCCAAACTCGGTCCTGGAGGGCTGGTGTCCTGCTGACTTTAGCTCCAACTTTCCTCAACACTCCTGGCAGGAAGTTTATAGTATATCTAGTAAGAGCTTGATTAGCTGGTTCAGGTGTGTTTGATTATAGTTGGAGCTAAATTCTCCAGGACATTGGCCCTCCAGGACCGAGTTTGGACACCCCTGCACTAGTGGATTTGACATCTGAAACGTACAACAAAATGCATCCTTAATAACATTTCTGAATCACAGATATGTAGACAGCTCCCTCTAGTGGATTTGTTACCTGAAACGTACAATAAAACACATCCTAAGTAACGCATTTCAGACTTGCAATAATGTGGACAGTGCCCTGTAGTGGATTTGTTGTCTGAAATGTACAAAATGTACCCCATGTAATGTATTTCAGGATCACAAAAATGTAGACAGCACCCTCTAGTGGATTTGTTACCTGAAACGTACAACAAAACACATCCTAAGTAACGCATTTCAGACTTGCAAAATTGTAGACAGCTCTTTCTAGTGGGTTTGTTCAGCAAAATGTGCTCAGAGCAATGTATTTAGTATAAAATTGCACTCCAAGACACGTATTTCCTATAAGCCTGAACTAAAAAATCTGGAGTAATTTCAGAAAAATCCTCCTGTCTTTTTTTTTTTTTTCAGTGACCAAGAAAAACATCTTAATTTTAACTTGATATGTGTAGTAATGGGCGATATAAACGATATGCGATATAAACGATACAAAATTGGCCTACGATAGAGATTCTAATTCTATTGCACTATCGCGATAATGCATGTTTGATGACGCAATCTACCCGCGAAATTAAGAGCAACGAGCTGCAGGCGGCTGCAACGCATCATCTTGAATAAACAACAGTGCGACCATTTCGCTCGAATTTGCGACAAAAAATAATAAGCTCGATTGATAACTTAATTCACTCGGCCACGCTAAAACAACATGCTCTTCACACTAACTTATGGTGTATTACGTTGGAAATCTATTGTGACTGTAGCACATGCTGAGCTCTCAACAACAGCACTAAGCAACGCATGGCACCGAATGGCGACGTGTCGCACAACTTGCGAGACTCATGCATGGCATATCGAGGCTTGTCACACAGATTCCCACACAGCGCTTCCCACACAGATTTTACCTGGGCGGCCGATATATTATTGGGGCGGCCCGGTTCGGTGTTCGCGAGAAACTGAGAACACTCTGCCACAGACTCACATGCTCTGCATGCAGACCCACAGAGACGCGCTGGATACAGAACTGTTGTCCTGACTTTATAGCAGCTTTGAGAAGAGCGCGAAGACTAAATAGACTGATCCAGCTCATTTTTGGGGTGACAATGCGTTTTCCCTGGACATGTCCAAGAATCTGCTTTCGCTTTCGATATTAATTGTATTCATTTTTGCATTACTTTATAAGCAAACTTATCTAGTGCGTCTTAATCTCTCTGCAGCACCAACACTACAGCAGACAGAGAGAGAGAGAGAGAGAGAGAGAGAGAGAGAGAGAGAGAAAGAGCAGATCAAGACACCAGTTTTAATTTCATTAGGAGAACAAAATGTTTAAAATCAAATGTGTTACCTTAGGCTGCAGGTTAGAAATATGTTTTTATTTAAAGTCTCTGCAATACACAATTTTATTTGACTAATTTAATACTGGAAGTATTTTCAGTACAGTGTAAGTTCCTAAACTAAAAAGACACCAGTTTTTTTGTTCTCTGTAACTTGGCATTTAGGAACCAAGGACTTAAAAGAAAAGTTTTTCTTTCTAAAAGGCACTACATTTAGTTTATTTATCTGCAACATTGTGTTGTTTAATTACAGTTTTGCTTTTGCACAATAAATGTTCTCAAAATGACATGCAACGTTTCTTTATTTCCTAAATAAAATAGCAGTTTGGCTTTCCTAAGGGTCTCTGTAACCTGTTCTGAAATGGTTCTATTATAATTTATATATCGCAATATATATCGTTATCGCAAGAGGCTGCAATGTATATCGCAATATGGATTTTAGGCCATATCGCCCATCCCTAGATATGTGAATCTAAAATGCTATATAGTCAAACTCAGTCATGTAAATATAACGCCCACATCAATAATCTGACTCAATCAGCAAACTGTACTGAAGATCACAGAGTCGATGTTAGTGTTATTTACTGGCCTGAAGCTTCATATAAACACAGACGATCACCTCCATCAGCAGTTATTCATCTACAGTCATTATTATATTACACTTTACTTCAATGCAGCTTGAATTACAAACTCAAAGAGTATAAATATATCTCATATAAACCTCAACAATAATCATTCAAACTAAGCAAATTAATATGAAAAATATATATTCATTCATTTCGGCTTAGTCCCTTTATTAATCCAGGGTCGCCAAAGCGGAATGAACCGCCAACTTATCCAGCATGTGTTTTACACAGCAGATGCCCTTCCAGCCCCAACCCATCTCTGGGAAACATCCATACACACTCATTCACTACGGACAATTTAGTCTACCCAATTCACCTGTACCACATGTGTTTGGACTGTGGGGGAAACCGGAGCACCCGGAGCAAACCCACACGAACGCAGGGAGAACATGCAAACTCCACACAGAAACGCCAACTGACCCAGCCGAGACTCGAACCTGCGACCCAGCGACCTTCTTGCTGTGAGGCGACAGCACTACCTACTGTGCCACAGAAAAAAAAAATATATACACAGGGTAATTCAAAAAGAATACCGTAACTTTGAAAATCTGTGTTTAATCAAAGAAACATGATGGAACCTTGGGTAATTAGTCAATGTGAAGAGTACTTAACAGAGTTTCTTTTTCAGTAGAAAACAAGTTCATAGATGTTTAATATTGGTCAGTGTATCTTTTGGTCATTGGATTTTCATTTTAGAAACGGATATTGAAAAACCAAAAATGAGCCGTCTTTTTTATATTTTCGTTTTCAAATTCAAATATGAAAATTGAAAGACAATGCGTTTTTAGATTTTTGAATTTTGAAATGAAAATCATAAAACGGCTCATTTTTGTTTTTCATGGTGAAAAATGAAAAAGAAAGATTCAAAAATGATTTGATTTTCATTTTGAATAACAATAATAAAATCTCCAGAAAACAAAAACGAATAAAGGCTTGTTTTTTATATTGCAAAACCTGATAGGTTGACTCATTCACAGTGATGCAATGCTGCCACACACAGGCCAGCCTATAGGCTATTATTTTATTCCTCATTAAAGCCGGTTATATATAATATTTTATACAGTTACATTCAGAATTATTGAACCCCCTTTGATTTTTTTTTTTTTTTTAAATATTTCCCAAATGATGTTTAACAGATCAAGGAAATTTTCACAGTATGTCTGATAATATTTTTTCTCCTGGAGAAAGTCTTATTTGTTTTATTTTGGCTAGAATAAAAGCAGTTTTTAATTTTTTTTTTAAGGTCCAGAAATGCACCAAAGCCACTGAGAAAAACTGTAAGTAGAAAAAAAAAATAGCCCGGTATTTTTTTCTAATAGCCTTTAGGCAGCAATGTGGCAGCATTGCGTCACCGTGAATGAGTCGGTCTATCTGGTTTCACAATATATAAAAAAAGGACCTTTATTCACTTTTGTTTTCTGGTGATTTTATTTTTTGTTATTCGAAATGAAAAATGCATTTTTGAATTTTGCTTTTCCGTTTTTTACCATGAAAAACAAAAACGAGCCGTTGTTTGATTTTCGTTTTAAAATTCAAAAACAAAAATCAAAGCATTGTTTTTCAATTTTCGTTTTGAATTTGATTATGAAAAAATCAAAAAACGTTTCTGAAATGAAAATCCAATGATCAAAAGATACACTGACCAATATGACCCCTCCAGACACTCGAGTGGCATCAACCCGAAAGTTGTGTATTCTTTTTGAATCACCCTGTATAATCCAGAAATCAAAGTTCTGCCCTTTGTCACGTCAAACCTGAGAGATTATACTTTTATCAGAACGTAATAAAAATATACAAATATGGTTGAAAACAACATTATTAGCCCTCCTGTGAAATCATTTTCCCCAACTGCTGATTAATGAAGATTTTTACACATTTTTAAAGGGCACCTATGGTGAAAAATCTACTTTTCAAGCTGTTTGGACAGACATATGTGTAGGTATACAGTAGTGTATAGAGCGTCATATTGTGGTGATATAAACACACTCAGTCTTTTTTTTCAACTTAACAACATAATAACGGTGGACCAATCGGAGCGGTTTTGAGATCGACCGCACTTTACGTAGGAGTGCGATCCCCCGCCCACCAATGTTGATTGACAGGCGTGCATTACCACATCCTCAGTTTGTTGTTTAACATTCGCCGTTTTCAGCGTGAGTCAAAGCGATGTCACCAAAGAAACACCCTTGCTCTATGTTTGGATGTAAGGCTCATTGGGCTCAACACAAGATCTTTCATCGTCCTCCTGTGAATGAGCAACAGAGATTTTACATTTAGCAGCCATTTGTGCTGAACACGCAGTGAATGCAGCGTATGGAGATTCAGGCCATTAAACAGCTGATCCACCGAGTCTTTCAGCACTCTCTCTGAAAACACTGGACTGATCTCGACTGGCGGATCAACATTCACCACATGATCACTCTCATCGGCGCCAGTGTTTGTAACTTTAGGTGGGTTTGCATACCTCTGTACTTTTCATTGCGTCTTCCTTAAACTTCAGCCGTTTGCATTTCCCGCGGTCACAGAAGCTCACTGTCATCTCAACTAGGTGCAGCTGTAAAGTGTGAGCACGTTGCCTCGTGTGCGCGTCCCTCCATTGGAAATAACGAACTTGCCTGAGTTATAGCCTCAGTCAAAGTTAATCCAGTGTGTGTGGTTATTAGTCTCGGTGTACAAGCTCGGAACTTTAATCTAGCACACAGTCGGCATAACTTTGTTTAGATGCCGCAGTTTTGTTCCGTGCAGAAACGGTGTTGAGAAGCCTTTATGATTAATTAACCGTGACTAATTGAAGCGCAGTTAATAGTGAAACTGGTTAATCATTCCATCCCTATACGGATGACGCATGCATCGATACATAGCGGCTGTTAAACTATACAAAGACACAAATGATTTAGTAACTCTCACTCTGACACATTCTGGCACATCAGGATTATTGATTCCTCAACAGTCGTCTCTGCTTGGCTTGTGTCAGAGTCGTACATGTACGGCTGAATGCTCTCACTAGTGTTGCTTCTCTCCGTCTGCCTGTCTGTTGCCATAGGGAGCTCTTGGCTCCACCCCCTTGTTAAGTTGGGCGGGAAGTCAAAACTAATTTTCATGTGAAGCAACACGCCCCTAAAACAGCAAACTGTGTACACGCCCCCAAAATGACACTTTTTAACACATCATAATAAAAAAATCTGAATTGTGTTTTGAACTGAACCTAAACTGGCACACTCAGAAGAACCATAATATTAATATGAAATCTTAAAAAAGGGGTAAAATATGTGCGCTTTAAAAAAAGTATTTGCATACTGACCACCGAAAAAACTCCCGATCATAGATATATGTATACACTACCTGACAGAAGTCTTATCATCGATCCCAGTTGTAAGAGCAACACATAATAGCTGGACTTCTAGTTGATCATTTGGAAAAGAAGAATCATCTGTTGAACTGCATCCTAATCATTAAGACATTTGTGCTGCCCATTACATTACAAACCACAGGAGAGGGCAAATTCTTCAGCAGGATAGCGCTCCTTCTCAGACTTCAGCCTCCACATCAAAGCTCCTGAAAGCAAAGCAGGTCAAGGTGCTCCAGGATTGGCCAGCCCAGTCACCAGTTATGAACATTATTGAGCATGTCCGAGTTAAGATAGAGGAGGCATTGTAAATGAACACAAAGACTCTTGATGAACTCTGGGAGTCCTGCAGGAACGCTTTCTTTGCCATTCCAGATGACTTTATTAATGCGTGATTTGAGTCAGAGGTGTATGATGCAGTCCTCCAAGCTCATGATGGAGTCAGACACAATATTCATTCTGTTTCCACTGCAGCATGACTTTATATTCTATACTTGACATTATTTCTGTTCAGTGATGAGACTTTTGTCTAAGCAGAATCAGACCTTACTGTCCTAATGAAATTATTCAACATCAAGTCATCTAGAGGCCTTTGCCTTTCATGTACCCCCCTTCTGATCCCAAATTACTGTTCCTAAAACTTGAATAGGCCACAAGACTTTTGTCAGGTAGTGTGTGTGTGTATATCTATGGCTCTGAATGGCCAGTCCGCCACTGAACCTTGGCCCTACATTCATTTCAAAGGAGTGCTACCCTGTACTAAAATGGCGGCTCTATTGACGCACTCCTTCCAACAGACATCAATAGCGTAGGCAACATCTAATATAAATATCTATATTCTCCTTTAAGAATGTTCATTCCGTGTCGAAATGTCTGTCTGACTCTGACGGCGCTAGCATTTACAGACTTTCATCTTGTTTTATACGCTTAAACAACTAAATAAATGCTTAAGTCTATAAATATCTATGAAGTCTATTTAACGGATTTTATTTTATTATTCGATGCTGTAAAAGGAACCTTATTTTATTGAAAATAGTCACATTTAACCTTTCACCAGAAGTTAATTATTAGCTGGAAAAGACTGGCTGGAAGTACATCAACATACTGAAATAAAAGTCTCACAACTTCCGGTTCACGCGGATTAAACGGTAAATCAATAATTGTAAAAGTGCACTTTAATTTTTGCGCTAACTATATCTTTAATCACCTTGTGGATGCTGAACGTGGTAAGTCGTTTCCACTATAACGTTACCGTTCCCAGCGGCGGGCGCGGGCTGCTGGAGCGTCTCCGCCGCCGTGAGTCTCCGGTTGAGCTCGTGAATCTGCGTGTCCTGGTGTTTAATCTGCAGCTTAAAACAAATTTTCATGTGAAGCAACACGCCCTAAAACAGCGAGCTGTGTACACGCCCCCAAAATCACACTTTTTAACACATCATAATAAATAAATTTGCTTTTTGAACTGAACCTAAACTGGCACACTCAGAAGAACCATAATATTAATATGACATCTTAAAAAAGGGGTAAACTAGGTGCCCTTTAAACATTTAATAACTGATTTCTTTTATGTTTGCCATGATGACAGTATATAATATTTTTCTAGTTATTTTTGCAAGATACTAGTAATCAGCTTATATTTGATACTTAGAAAGCAAATTTATTTTAGGAATGCATGAGATGGTGGCGGCAATATTGATATTGGCTGATAAATATATATATATATTTAGTTTAAACACAATTAGGCTGATATCATTAACCTGATAAATGGTGTATTATTTCTGCAGGTTGACCCACTTCACGCTTTCTGCATGGCAGATTTGTGTTTATTCATATAATGATATTTTGGTTAATGTTCAGTATGTTGGTTGTTTTATTCTTGGCAGTAGGTTTTATTTATGTAAAAGAAAGTTGGACATAAAAAAGAATAGTTAATTATTAAAGTTCAGAGATAATTATAATAATAAATCTGATTCATAATGCGCTTTTCAGTAAATTAAAGCGCTACAACATTCATTCAATCTTTTTTTTTCTGCTTAGCCCCTTTAATAATCAAGGGTCACCACAGCGGAATGAACCGCCAACTATTCCAGCATATGTTTTACGCAGCAGATGCACTTCCAGCTGCAACCCATCACTGGAAAACACCCATACACACTTATTCACACTCACTATTATTTCAAAAATCTATTAATTTGAAGGTAGTTCCAGCAATCTGGAAAAGATCTCTTATAATCCCAGTGCCTAAAATTGCCCGTCCTGTAGATAATAATGATTTTAGACCAATTGCTCTCACATCACTTGTAATGAAATGCTTTGAAAAGTATATTGTGTCAGTGTTAAGAGAGAATATTAGTACCAAACTTGATCCACTTCAGTTTGCATATAGCAAAGGAGTAGGTACATGTGATGCCATCAATACTCTATTGCACTCTGTTTTAAATCATTTAGAAGGCCCTGATACATATGCACGTGCACTTTTCTTTGATTTTAGCTCAGCGTTTAATACGGTTCAACCACATGTTTTAATTAGGAAACTAAAAAAGTTAGGAGTAAACTCTACAATTATTGAATGGTATCACTCCTTTTTAACAAATCGAACTCAGGCAGTCAAAGTAAATAATAGTTTGTCCCAAGTTAAATATAGTAGTTCTGGTGTACCTCAGGGTTGTGTGAGCTCATCACTTCTGTTTACTCTATATACTAATGAGTGCTCAAGCAGGCACTCACAGAATTTGATTTTTAAATATTCAGACGATACGGTCATTTTAAGTTTGCTGAAAATACAAGATCCTGTTTCTGTCTATTTTTCTGAAATTAATTCATTTGTTGAGTGGTGTGATGAAAACTTTTTAAAAGTAAATACAAAAAAAACTAAGGAAATAATCTTTGATCCCAAGTGTGTTGTCGAGCATTCACCAGTGTTTGTACATAATCAAGAATCACTCAGGTACAGTCATACAAGTATTTGGGAATTCACATAGACAGGTCTCTAGCATGGGACACTCATGTAAACTGGATCTGTGAAAAGCTTCACCAAAGACTGTATTTTCTACGAAGGTTATGGTTCTATGGTGTTGATAAGAAAATCATGTACTTATTTTATCAAGCTGTATTTGAGAGTGTCATCAGGTATGGTCTATCTACATGGTATGGTAATCTTTCTGTAACCCTGAAATCAAAACTTTTTACCATTATCAGAACTGCTACAAGACTAATAGGATCTGAACCTCCTTCTAATATCCAAACACTTTACGAGCGATGCACTCTGAATGAAGCGAAAAGAATTTTAAACAATCTTCCCCTTTTACGATCTTTTACCTTCTGGCAGAAGATACAGAACCTTCCGCTGGAAGCGAAACAGATTTAAGAACTCTTTTATTCCAGTGTCAATCAGACTATTGAACACTGATCGATAGTGTGCCTATGCTTTTCTTCTGTATGTAACTCCTTCGCATGATTTGCTTATTTTTAATTGGTATTGTGTCAGAACTTGTTGAAGTGCTCTGTGAGTCCACAAAAAATTTCCCCTTGAGGGACAATAAAGTATACAAACAAACAAACAAACAAACACTCATACACTACGACCAATTTAGTTCATCAACTCCCCTATAGCGCATGTGATTAGACTGTGGGGGAAACCAGAGCACCCGGAGGAAACCCACACCAACACGGGGAGAACATGCAAACTCCACACAGAAACACCAACTGACCCAGCCGAGGCTCAAACCAGCGACCTTATTGCTGTGAGGCGATCGTGCTACCCACTGTGCCACCGTGACACCCCTAATTTTAAACTTGCATAATAAAATCACTTAGCAATATTTAGTAAAAACAATAAATAAAGTGCATCCCTAATAGTTTCTTGAGGGGGCTAATAACATTGACCTTAGCAGTTAAATAAAAATGTCTTGAGTAAAGTGCTGCAGTTGTGCATCAGTGTTTTCATTGGTCATTCAGTCAGCCAATCAGAGTCCAGAACAGCAACTTCGCCATTGTAGCAATCAGCTGGTACTGATGCTGCACTATATGTCTGCAGTCAGCCAATCAGAGTCCAGAACAGCAGTATCACCATGGTTACGTGCAGCTGGTGCTGATGTTGTGTTGTGCGTCCACAGTAAGCCAATCAGACTCCAGAACAGCAGCATCACCATGGTTACACTCAACTGGTGTTGATGCTGTGTTGCGTATCCATAGTCAGCCAATCAGAGTCCAGAACAGCAGTATCGCCAAAGTAGCGGTCAGCTGGTACTGATGCTGCACAATATGTCTGCAGTCAGCCAATCAGAGACCAGAATTGCCATGGTTACTCGCAATCAGACTCCAGAACCGCAGCATTGCCATGGTTACGTTGAGCTGGTGTTGATGCAGTGTTGTGTGTCCTTAGTCAGCCAGTCAGAGTCCAGAACAGCAGCATTGCCATGGTGACAGTGAGCTGATGCTGTGTTGTCTGGCTGTAGTCAGCCAATCAGACTCCAGAACAACAGTATCACCATGGTGACAGTGAGCTAGTACTGATGCTGCACTATGTTTGCAGTCAGCCAATCAGAGTCCAGAACAGCAGTATCACCATAGTTACGGTCAGCTGTTGGTGATGTTGCGCTGTCCACATTCAGCCAATCAGACTCCAGAACAGCAGCACTGCCATGGTTACGCTGAGCTGGTGTTGATGCTGTGTTGTGTTTCCTTAGTCAGCCAATCAGAGTCCAGAACAGCAACATCACCATGGTGACGATGAGCTGATGCTGTGTTGTCTGGCTGCAGTCAGCCAATCAAAGTCCTGAACAGCAACATTGCCATGGTGACCCTCAGCTGTTGCATTAATTTTGTTCTCCAGTCAGCCAATCAGACTCCAGAACAGCAGCATCACCATGGTAACGGTGAGCTGGTGCTGATGCTGCGCTGTGTGCCCACTGACGCTCTGCTCTGTGCACTGCTCGAGCGGCTGCTGGAAGGATGATGGTCTGCGCTCGGGCCGGTCGGGGCTGGAGCCGTCGCTGGGTCTCTGGCCGTTGAACAGCAGCTGTCGGCCGTCCTGCAGCCGCTGTGAGCGGAAGATCTCGAACTCAGTATGCGGCAGCTGGATGCCCAGAGCCGCGCATCCCTGAGTTGCCGTCACGTCCTGCTGCTCACCCAGCCTCCAGGAGCCGCGGACACCACACTGAGCCCCGGGGGAGAGGTTCAGCAGAGACACGGTCGACACATCCAGAGGGAGAACACACACCTGCTGCACTGCACACACACACACACACACACACACACACACACACACACACACACACACACACACACACACACACACACACACACACACACACACACACACACACACACACACACAGTTACACTCACATATGCACAGCAATTGAACAATGTTTACATGTTGTGTATATATACAGAGGTGGATGCTGCTGGAGGAAAACCTTTCCTGACTCGCTCCTCAAAAACACCCCAAAGTGCCTAATAATGTTTAGGTTTGGGTACTGTGCAGGCCATGGGACATGTTCAATTTCACTGTCATGTTCATCAGACCACTCTGTCTCCAGTGCTGCTGTGTGTGTTGCTGCATTATCATCCTGATACACGCCACCACCTTCAGGATACAACGTTTGACCCATTGGGTCACATGGTCCTCCAGATTGGTTGGGTAGTCCTTGGTAGTAACCCAGCGCCCATCTAGCACCAGTATTGGGCCTAGGGAATGCCATGATATTGAGCCCAAACCATCCCTGATCCCCCCATGCTTCACTCTGGGCTTCAGCAGTCTGGGTGGGACGCTTCTTTGGGGCTTCTCCACACCGTAACTCTCCCAGATGTGGGAAAGACAGTGAAGGTGGACTCATCAGAGAACAATACATGTTTCACATTGTCCACAACCCAAGATTTTCACTGCTGGCACCATTGAAAAACGACATTTGGTGTATGTATGTGTGTGTATATAAGTGTGTGTGAGAGACCTGTGAAGATGTACTCAGTAGCTCCGCTGATGCGTGCTGACTCTGCTCCTCTGCTGTATGCTCCTCTGGCAGTGATGCTGAAGGTTGGGTGTCTGCAGGCCGGATCAGAGTAATGATAGTAATGTCCCTCCCAGCTGCTGTTGCTGTCGTGGAAGATGAAGTGTCGGGTTAGGAACTGCACCTCGGGCCGGACCTCGCAGCGCCGGGACGCCCACTGACCTTGCAGGACCACCGGGAGAACGGGGAGAATGGGCAGAACCGGAGGATGAAACTCATCTGAGCGAGACACGATCCGGCAGACCAGACAGCGGCCATCATGATTCTGGAAACACAACAACATTACGTTATTAAGATTACGCTCTCAAACTGTGAAAACCTAAACGCTCTAAGACAGAGATGCCCAAACTAGAGCCTGCAGGCCAAAGTTAGCCTATGGGAACCTTTAATTTGGGCCGCCATCCCATCTGAGAGGAGATTGAGAAAGAAGAGATCATCATTTCTAATTTAACGTAACCTTTTCTTTGTTTGTTTAAATGTTGAGCTACAAAAAAGTCAATCAAAGTTTCAATTAAATGTTGTGCATGAAGCAGATTTTTAAAAATGTAAATACTGTCACTGGAATATGGAGGACAATACACAAGACATCGAGGAGCAAATCAAGGTTCAGCTTGACTCGTGTATTTAGCATTGAACAACATTGAGTTCTAAATGTGTTTATGTTTTAATGTAAGATGTTCATTATAAAATGTAAAAACAATATAATTATTAATATGATTAAAGTATTTTGTTCTGTTTATTTTTCAATATTAATAAATTAGGGAATTACCAGGGCTGCTTTAATGTAATTGTTTGGTATATTTACCTTTGGCCCACCCCCCTCAATCAAGTTTGGTTTTTGGCCCTTCATAAGAAAAAGTTTGAGCACCGCTGATCTTAAACAGCAAACACTGAAAAACATGCTCAAACTGCTCACACTTAAAATAATAGACACAAATGACGGAAAATTATACGGGTGTCGCAGTGGGCAGCACGATCGCCTCACAGCAAGAAGGTCACTGGTTCGAACCTCAGCTGGGTCAGTTGGTGTTTCTGTGTGGAGTTTGCATGTTCTCCCTGTGTTGGTGTGGGTTTCCTCCGGGTGCTCCGGTTTCCCCCACAGTTCAAACACATGCGCTATAGGGGAATTGGGTAGAATAAATTGTCCGTAGTGTATGAGTGTGGATGAGTGTGTATGGGTGTTCCCCAGAGATGGGTTGCAGCTGGAAGGGCATCCGCTGCGTAAAACATATGCTGGATAAGTTAGCGGTTCATTCAGCTGTGGCGACCCCGGATTAATAAAGGGACTAAGCTGAAAACAAAATGAATGAATTATGCATAAAAAGTACAAACAATTTAAATTAGGGGTCTCAAACTGCTGGCTGGCTGCTGCTGCCCCCCCCCCACTGTTTTCATCCACTGTATAAAGGCACATCACTATTTAAATAAAGTCAGATGTTAATGTGACTAAACTTTTCCTCTTGTAGGTAAGTCAGGATGATCACATTTGTTTCTGTTCTGCTTAACAGCAGAATAATGAGAGAGATATTGTTGGAGAAATTGTTCTAACTCTTCTTGAAAGTCAAGTTTACACACAATAAGATTATTCTGCCTCTGAAAAAGCTCAGATGATGGTGTCGAGGTTTTGGAAGTTTCTGATTGGCTAATTGACAACATTTGAGTTAATTGGAGGCACAACTGTAGAATAGTATTGAAGGAAAAGCTCAAACACACTGCTTCCTTGTGTGACAACATGGGAAATCAACAAGCCAGAATCAACACAAAAGCCAGATTACAATGAGCTCAATTACACTGGGAAAAAGACTAATGTTTGGAGACATGTGCTGTGCTCTGATGGAGCTAAGATTGAACTGTTTGGCCATAATGACCAGTGTTACATTTGGAGGACAAAGGGGAAAGCTTACAAGCCCAGGAACACCATCCCAACTGTGAAGTATGGGGGCGGCAGCATCATGTTGTGGGGCTGTTTTGCTGCAGGAGGGACTGGTCCACTTCACATGGCATCATGAAGAAAGAACATTATGTAGAAATACTGAAGCAACATCTCAAGACATCAGCCAGGAAATTAAAACTTGGCCACAAATGGGTCTTCCAAACAGACCATGACCCTAAGCATACCGCCAAATTAGTGAAAATGTGCTTTAAGGACAACAGAGTGAATGTTTTGGAGTGGCCATCACAAAGCCCTGAGCTCAATCCTATAGAAAATGTGTGGGCAGAGTTGAAAAAGCTTGTGCGAGCAAGACAGTCTACAAATCTGACTCAGTTACAGCAATTCTGTCAGGAGGAATGGGCCAAAATTCCTGCAAACTATTGTGAGAAGCTTGTGGAAGGAGACCCAAAACATCTGACCAAAGTTATGCAGTTTAAAAGCAAAGCTAAAAAATACCAAGGAAATGTGTGTAAACTTCTGACTGTCTAGAAATTAATCAAGAATTCTCTCATTATTCTGGCATTTAGCAAATGTAGATGATTTAGGTAATCCTAACAGACCTAAAATAGTAAACGTTTAGTCTGATTTACCATCAGACATGTTTAAAAAATGGTTATGCTCCTTTTTTTAGAGTGTGTGTAAACTTCTGCTTTCAACTGTAGATGTCCATAAGTGCTCTATTTTCACTAAAGCTCTATTTTTGTAAATATTCAAGGGTCATTTGATTATAGTCAGGGTTATACCTCCTGTATTCTGTTGTACACACACTTCTTCATGGCTTACATGTTATGCTGGTATTAATATGATCATTTTGCTAATATTCAATTCAAATGGTCTCATTAATAGATTTTTATTAAGATTTGCATAACAAATATGCATTAGTAAAGTTTTACTGCTGGCTGAACTGAACATGTTAAAGTAAATGTGAATATGTACACGTTTCCTCCTCATTGTTTTAGTTTTACAAAAAAGTGAAGATATTGGGAAGAACAATTGTCAGTAAAGTGACCCAGACTGCTTTCTGCTGTCTTATGCTATCTGTTAAACTTTTGGTTAAGCAACAATTGATTGGGACAGAATAATAATAATTATTGTTATGCCTATTATTAAATTGTAATATTTTCATAGCAAATAAAACTCCCTCTTCAATATGTACAACAAGAAACAAAAAGAAGGAGCTGACTGCATATACTGTGGGGAAGAATGTCTGAGTGCATCAATTTCATCAGGTTTTTTTCATGTGCTTGAATGTTAAAGCGGCCCTCCCCTGAATTGTCAGTCACTGATATGCCCCCCGCCCATATGAGTTTGAGACCCCTGGTTTAGAGATTGTCATTTCAAATGTAATGGAACCTTTTATTTGTTTATTTTATTGTTAAACTACTAAAGCTAAGTGAAATGAAATGTTTAAATTTAAATGCTGTAGTTTAAAAATGTACATACTGTCACCCGACAGATAGAGGACAAAGCAGAGAGTTTGGTGAGCAAATCAAGGCAAAGGCAGGTTCTGCTGGTGTATTCGGCACTGAACTCCACTGTGTTATAAATGTGATTGTTTATGTTTTTATTGCAATAAGTTATAACTAAAAAAAGTTGTACTGCATTAGTTAATATGATTCAAAGGGATGTTTTCTATTCATTCATTCATTTTCTTTTCAGCTTAGTCCCTTTATTCAACAGGGGTCGCCACAGCGGAATGAACCACCAACTTATCCTGCATATGTTTTATACAGCGGATGCCCTTCCAGACACAATCCAGTACTGGGAAATGTTTCTATTTATCTTTAAATATTTTGAAGGAAGTTAGGAAATGACCTACAGGTATGGCAGGTAAAGTAAAATAGTTTGGCATATTTACCTAGCTGGCCTCTGTTATACGTATTCCTCTAAACCTCACACTCTTCTGGGTCACGGTACCAATGTAACCCTGCCAGTTCTACACCACATAACCCGTTCCGAGCTATGATCGAACCAGCGACTCTCCGCATGGGAGTCTGTTGCTCTAACAAGGAGGCTAAAGACCATGCCTCCAGAGCGCCTTTAAGAGGAGTGAGGTTTACCTGCACAGCACTTCACTAACTGGTTACAGCAAATACTAAATAATATGCACTAAAAACTTTACATACTGCACTGAATTGCAGAATATATTGCATATTTATTATTAAAAGTTCCTCCATTTGCAGTTCTTTTTTAACAGTAAATTCCTGAAAATTATTCATGATGACTAAACCAGTCATGCATCTATTAATAAACAATCAATAAAACACACCACACAGTGCCACAGCCATCAGACACACACACACACACACACACACACACACACACACACACACACACACACACACACACACACACACACACACACATGTTTGTTTTTGTGAAAAGTGGGTACATTACATAGGCTTCCATTCATTTTATACAGATCAAACCGTATATTATATTGCCCTCACCCCACCCTACCCCTAAACCCAACCATCACAGGAGACAGTGTACAGCTTTACTCCCTGAACAAACTCATCCTGTGTGATTTAGAAGCTTTTTGAGAAGTGAGGACGTCACCAATGTCCTCATATTTCACCTGCTTTTTGTAATATCTGTGTCATACCCATGTCATTATACAGATTTGTGTCCTGATATGTCACAAAAACACGTACACACACACACACACACACACACACACACACACACACACACACACACACACACACAGAAACGCAGCGGCTATGATCCACCCAGAAAACCAGCATCGACTCTGGCACAGATTCTACAGCTAAATCAGAAAAGATGTGTGTTAATGAGTGTGTGTTTAATGGCAGCCTGATGGCGTCACACACATATCGCCCGCACAAATCAACACCACATGCTGGAAACACACACTCCAGATCTCGTCATTCTGCTGGACCATTTTGCAAAGCAGTTTTAATAAGTCAGTGTTTTTGCATGAGGAGGAATGTCTGTATATTTGCATTTTAAAAGCTCATGGCCAAAATGTTTGTGTCACTAAATGGGGTTTAGTCATAAACTAAATTTCGAGAGGAGCACGTGATTATGATTGAACACGGCTGGTTACTCATGAACCACTCATGTTCATCCAATCAGATGATCCCTGGCGCACTATAAAGAGCCAGGGTTTTCTCACTACAGTCATCTTCGATTTGAAGAACACACTGCTCGGTGCTACTTGCTACTTGCTACTTGCTACTTGCTACTTGCTACTTGCTACTTGCTACTTGCTACTTGCTACTTGCTACTTGCTACTTGCTACTGCATCTTCAACAACAACATCACAGCCTAAAACATCCAAGCCAGCGATCAAGCCATTGCAAGGAAACTGAACCCTCACCGCTCTCTGCCAGCAGTACATCAGTGGTAACGTAGATAGCACGCTCCAAAGGGAAGCCTCGCCTTAAAACAACCACTTGCAAACACAGACTAAACATTTTCAATTCAATTCATCTTTATCTTTATAGCACCTATACAACGTAGATTGTGTCAAAACAGCTTCACGTGAAAGAATATAGTGCATTGAATCAGAGTCAGTTCAATTTTCAGAGATTGTTCAATTCAGTTAGCCCAGGTCAGTGTGGGTTAATAATCACTACTGAGAGTCCAAACACTGAAGAGCAATTCCATCGATGCACAGCTCTATAGATCCCAAGCCAGCGGTTTCATAAGACGAGACCAGCGCTAATAGATTAAGTCATACAAACTCACCTCTAAAAACATCCTGCCTTGTCCATAGATCCATATCATCCTTAAAACATGAAGTAATTCGATTGCAAAGTCCAGGGATTTCAATCTGCAAACATTAGTCCACAGCTTATTCTTACGTCGATAAACATCCACCAAATGCACCGTTATCATCCATACTACTCGCCGAAGTGCGTCCAGTAGCGTGTCCAGTCATAACAACATTCAAAATGGCCGCCGGCTGTTTGATTGACATTTCTTTGAGCCAATAGCCGAAGTGAAGCATCACCATCCAATGGTCCCGCCCTCTCTCTTGAGAGATTAAGAATGGACTCTGAAATTGTGATTGAACTAGGCTAGATATGATGGTGAGTTTTAATCACATCAAAAAAAAAAAAAAAAAAAAAAAAAAAAAAAAAAAAAAAATTCTTTCACACAGTTTATACTATGTGATGACATCGCTTTTTAGTTCAGGGTTTGAAGTTGACAGTCGATATTTATAAATAAATTTAATTAATAAACAAATAAATATAAATTAAATACTCTGCCCCATCCGACAGCCATATTTTCTTCTGAAAAGAGTATTACCCAGCTAGTGAAAACATTAAATGCATTAAACATAGAAGTCTAATCGTAATATGCCACTGTGACTCATATGTCCACACACAAGGGCCATATGCAAGTTATATAGGCAAGTCAGTTAGACGAGGAAACGGCAAAATAATAAACTTCCCGCTTTGATATGAATGGGAAGAAGATATTTCCAATGTTTTATCCATCGACTAAAGCATTAGATACATTTACATAAAATTCTTATCAGTAAGGGGTTTAAACTCCATCCACTATCACTACACCTACTCAGTCTTCAAGAGATATTTCCACGACCACCAGACAAGCCACACACCACATCCTCAGCTCTCCATCTATCTGTCAGCCTGTGGGGGGGACGAATGCCCACCTCTACTATCCTTGTACTTTGCGTCAAGGAAGCTTTCATACTACGCATTAACAAAATGCACTGCCATTTACAGTTGCCCATGCCCTTATTAAGACACCTCGCATGGATATCAGCCTAAACAATTTATTATGTTCTGCCAGGCATGTACCATGTTGTAAATGTCATGTCTCATTTTCTCTTGTTTCTCTCATTCCAGACATCTTGACAAACAGCTTAGAAGCGGATCCTCATCCAACCTATTACCTGAGCTAAATAATCACCCTGATTCTAACTTCTCTGATTTCTCATTTCAGGTCTAACTCACGGATCCCACCCAGGTGGAACGCCTCATAATCGACCTGTCCGCGCCTCATAATTCTATTTTTCCCAGCATCAATAGCACTATCCCGCTAGATGAATATTCGCTCAACTACCACAACATAGACCAAGCCATATCCCTTATCAAAACCGCCGGCTATAATGCCTGGCTAGCTAAAGTCGATATTACATCTGCTTTCAAAGTCATGCCAATCCACCCAGTTTTCAGGCACCTTTTTGGGCATTCGCTGGTGCTCCAAAATTTTACTTCGCAGTCCGTCTAACTTTCGGCTGCAAAAGTAGCCCTAAAATCTTCGACATGCTTTCGGAAGCCGTATGTTGGATATTATCCAACCATCACGGAATTCCTTATCTCATCCACCTGCTAGACGATTTTCTTATCGTCTCTCCGCCGTCATCTCCTCCTAACAAAGATTTAGCGACCACCCAAAAGGTTTTCGCTGAACTAGGCATCCCCCTAGCCGAGGAAAAAACCTCCGGGCCCAGCACTTCCATCGAATTTCTGGGCATCCAGTTAGATTCAAAAAAAAAAAAAAAAAAAAAAAAAAAAAAAAATTTCATAGCATCTCTTCCAAAGGAAAAAAAATCGATCGCATTACTTACCTTTGTCAAATCTTTCTAGAAAACCAATCACGCACCAAACGCCAACTCCTCGCCATCCTCGGCCACCTAAATTTCGCTATGCGTATCATCCCGCAAGGCCGCCCGTTCATTACGCATCTTCTTCAACTTTCCACTACAGTCCCAGGTTTAGAAGACATAATCTCCCTCTCTAAACCCAGTCGCAAAGAAATAAGCTTATGGATTTCTTTCCTTAAGCAATGGAACGGCTGCTCCTTTTTCTACAGCGATCTAATAGCATCGCCAGTAGATATTAATTTATTCACGGACGCCGCCCCTTCCATAGGCTTCGGGGGTTACTACCAAGGTCGTTGGTTTGCGTCATCCTGGCCCCCCCAAATGCTTAAAATCCCCCCCAACGAACAATCCTCCGCTCTCTTCGAACTATATCCCGTCGTAGTAGCGGCCATTCTATGGGGCGAAGGGTGGTCCACATCCAGCATTTTAGTGCACTGCGATAACGAAGCCACAGTACAATGCATTAATAAAGGCCGCTCGCATTCACAGGCACTCATGCCTCTCCTAAGACGTCTGGTCTGGATAGCAGCTACCAAACAATTTTTAATCTCTGCTAAACATGTTCCTGGTTGCAAAAATCAAATTGCTGATGCTCTGTCTCGATTTGCTTTCCAGAAATTTCGGCTGTTGGCGCCAGAGGCAGACCCCCATCCAACACCTGTTCCTCACTATTCAGAGACGATATTGCCATAAACCATCCTCTGCATCGCCTCCGGGAAACATCCTTATCACTCATCCTCCAGGCAGTGGCTCCCAGGACCCAGAGATCGTATCTTACAGCATGGAATACTTTCAAACAATTCCATTCTCTGGCTAAAACTCCTTTTCCCGACTTTTCTCTCCTCTCTATTACCTCTTTTATCTCTTATTTACACACCGCAAAACACATGCAAGCCAGCTCCATCAGAAGCTACCTAAGTGGCATCCAGTTTTTTCACAAACTGATTTACGGTTCCACTGTAGACGCCATCACGAATGCACAAACGATCTTGCTCATTAAAGGAATCCAAAAGTCACACCCATCCCCCCCAGACACCAGACAGCCCATTACACTTCACATCCTCACCAAGTGTATTCACACCCTTCGCAAAGGATACAAATCCTCCCATACAGCACGTACTCTAGATGCTATGTTCACACTAGCATTCTTTGGATTCCTGAGATGTTCTGAAATCACCATAACATCTCTATTCAACCCCTCTATCCACCCCACCATATCCGATCTAACTATTCTGGATAAGGGGACTCTTGCTTTCTTCATCAAGCAAAGCAAAACAGACCAGATGCGCAAAGGCCACTCCATATACATTTTCGATATACCCTCTCCCACACAACCATTCCAAACCCTCTTAGCATTCATACACTACAGAAGATCATTAGACAAAAACCCCCATGCCTCGCTTTTTACTGATGACGCTAATCGTCCAGTAACTCGCTTCTGGTTCCAAAACCACCTGAAGGAGGTCCTCCGCATTTCAGGATTCCCTCCAGAGCCATTCTCTGCTCATTCATTTAGGATAGGAGCAGCCACCACAGCAGCCCACAACGGCCTCTCCCAACAACAGATACAAACACTCGGTCGTTGGTCCTCCAACGCTTTCAGGTCTTACATTCGCCTCAGCCACCATCACCTCAGAGAAGCCCAGCTGACACTCTGCAGCCATCATCAACACCCATAACAAACTATACATTCCCTGAAACCTACATCCTACCATTCTCTTCTTCACTCCAACTCCTCATTATCCTACAGATAAATTCTTTACAATACCCGCCACTATACGGCCGCAAAGGCCAGCGGGCATTCACATTATCCAGCCACTACTCGCATTACACCATAGCGCTAACTTAGCCAGCCTAACAGAGCTTGCAACCCTACACATAGACCGGTACCACGTTCCGGGGGGAGTTTTAACTAAACTGCCCAAAATAGCCATCATACTTAAAGAGGTTCTACCTAACCTTATCACATCTCCATTTTCGGAGTCATGGCTAGCTATCCTACCACATTCCCCATGTTCAATGGACCGGAACCACGTTTCGGGGGGAGTTTACACAACTCCCCATCCAACGCAATGAGGTTCTTTCTAACCTCTACCACGTCTCTTTAACTACAGAGACTCTGCCAGCTTAACAAGCTTCCAAGCCCCCCCCTAATTAACGGACCGGAACCACGTTCCGGGGGGAGTTTCCACAACTCCCCATCCATCCCAAAGAGGTTCCCCATAACCTCTAGCACGTCTCTATACCTCCAGAGACTCAACCAGCTTAACAAGCTTCCAACCCCCCCCCCCCTGATTAACGGACCGGAACCACGTTCCGGGGGGAGTTTCCACAACTCCCCATCCATCCTAAAGAGGTTCCTCATAACCTCGAGCACGTCTCTATACCACCAGAGACTCAGTCAGCTTAACAAGCTTCCAAACCACCCCCCCCCCCCCCCCCCCCCCCCCCGATTATGGACCGGAACCACGTTCCGGGGGGAGTTTCCACAACTCCCCATCCATCCCAAAGAGGTTTCCACAACCTCTAGCGCGTCTCTGCATCAGAGACCCCCAGCCGAGCTCTACCCTTTCCACACCACTGCCACAGCAGTGACGCTCAGCCGAGCCCAGACACACCTCCATTAAGGCATTTCAATACTGATACACCCTCCAGCACTGCCTAAGCAGTTAAACATCTCTGTGGAGATGTATTCCCTTTCTTACTGACCTCCATACATCTCTGCCTCGCAGAGACGCTCAGCCGAGCACACCGTCCCTCTTCCACCACTGCCACAGCAGTGACGCTCAGCCGAGCTCAGTTACTCTTCCACACTGATGATCACTACTGATACATAGCCCAGCACTGCCAAAAGCAGTTAAACGTCTCTGTGGAGACCTATAGTACTGACCTCCACACACCTCTGCAGCCGCAGAGACGCCCAGCCGGGCACTTTTTCTTCCCCCTTTCCACACCACTGCCACAGCAGTGACGCTTAGCCGAGCCAGATACTCTTCCAGGTCGCTTTCACTACTGATACATTTCCCAGCACTGATATAACAGTCAACGTCACTGTGGGACGTTCTTCCTTTATATTACTGACTACCACACACCTCTGCCGCAGCAGAGACGCCCAGCCGGGCACTTTTTCTTCCCCCTTTCCGCACCACTGCCACAGCGGTGACGCTCAGCAGAGCACATTTCAAGTTCATTAATTATCCACTACTGATACACTCCCCAGCACTGTATATACAGTTAAACGCATCTGTGGAAGCGTATTTCCTTTTTTGACTGACCTCCAATACACCTCTGCAATAGCAGAGACGCTCAGCCGAGCTTTTTCTCCCCCTTTCCACACCACTGCCACAGCGGTGACGCTCAGCCGAGCTCAGACACACTTCCACGTAATCATCCACTACTGATACACCCTCCTACACTGCCTATGCAGTTAAACGTCTCTGTGGAGTCGTAATTTCCTTATATTACTGACACCTTATACACCTCTCGCTCAGCCGAGCTCCTTACCCACTTCCACACCACTGCCACAGCAGTGACGCTCAGCCGAGCACAGATACACCTCCAAGTAAATATTCAGTACTGATACACACTCCAACACTGCCTATGCAGTTAAACGTCGCTGTGGAGGCGTACCTTCCTTAGTCTACTGACCTCCACACACCTCTGCCGCAGCAGAGACGCCCAGCCGGGCTCTTTTACTCCACTGACTCTACAGTGACACTCACAGAGCTCTTCCCCCCCCCCCCCCCCCTTCTGTCTGTCTTCTTGACACACTCCCCAGCAGCCAACCTTCGGCTGAATTTACCTGTACCACCTACCATCTCCCATCTCTGCTAACCAGAGCCGCTCAACCGAGCCTCATTTCATGCCATCTACCCATTAACTCTAGTCGAGCACTTCTTCACCTCCCTCAAGTCACTTCATCCAACACCTCCAAGCAGCCTCATGTACTGCCAAGGGCAAGTTTTTGCATCTCTGCTAAACAGAGTCGCTCCAACATACTTCATGCACCCTCATAGCAGCACCACAGCATGACATCCAACCTAGAACCATTCACAGTACCTTTTACCCTGCAACCAGCAGCCGGGTATAGCATTTCTAATTTGCCTTTTGGGGGGGTTCTTCAAATACGCGGCTGCTGTCCCGATTGAAGCATTTTGGGGAGTTCTCGAGATCTACCTGAGCTCGGAGCTCCCCTCACGCCCCGCAACGGGAGGGAGCCCGGGGCTCAGGGATCTCCTGAGCTCAGGGCTCTCTCCCGGGACAGCATGCCAAAACTGCTTTATATTCAGTCATCAGCTAAGTGTGAACTATTGAAATGGGGTTTAGTCATAAACTAAATTTCGAGAGGAGCACGTGATTATGATTGAACACGGCTGGTTACTCATGAACCACTCATGTTCATCCAATCAGATGATCCCTGGCGCACTATAAAGAGCCAGGGTTTTCTCACTACAGTCATCTTCGATTTGAAGAACCTCCCCTCCTTCCACCCCTATTCCTCCTCCTTCCTAGACGGGTGACACGGTGGCCCAGTGCTTAGCACTGTTACCTCACAGCAAGAATGTCAATGGTTCTAAGCTCTACCAAACCAGCTGGCATTTCTGTGTGGAGTTTGCATGTGCTCCCCGTGCTCACGTGGGTTTCCCCCGGGTTCTCCGGTTTCCTCCCATGCAAAACATGCAACTTAAGTCATGGTTTAATCAACTCATAGACTTGCTTCCTACTTAGTATCTATCTCTCCAAAGAGAAGCACTAGCTGATCACCACTTACCTCGAGGGGGGAGTTCTCGAGATCTACCTGAGCTCGGAGCTCCCCTCACGCCCCGCAACGGGAGGGAGCCCGGGGCTCAGGGATCTCCTGAGCTCAGGGCTCTCTCCCGGGACAGCATGCCAAAACTGCTTTATATTCAGTCATCAGCTAAGTGTGAACTATTGAAACTTCTCTTGAAAAAGATCTTCAGCCACATAAGACAGTTTAAACGCTGAACTGTTAAAAACTGAAAACTACACTCGAAAACATCAAAACTGAAAATTACGCTTGAAAACGGCAAAAACTGAAAATTACACTCTAAAATGTCAAAAACTGAAAATTATGCTCTAAATCACGCTCGAAAACGTCAAAACTGAAAATTATGCTCTAAATCACGCTCGAAAACGTCAAAACTGAAAATTATGCTCTAAATCACGCTCGAAAACGTCAAAACTGAAAATTATGCTCTAAATCACGCTCGAAAACGTCAAAACTGAAAATTATGTTCTGAAACGGCAAAAACTGAAAATTACGCTCTAAAATGTCAAAAACTGAAAATTATGCTCTAAATCACGCTCGAAAACGTCAAAACTGAAAATTATGCTCTAAATCACGCTCGAAAACGTCAAAACTGAAAATTATGCTCTAAATCACGCTCGAAAACGTCAAAACTGAAAATTATGCTCTAAATCACGCTCGAAAACGTCAAAACTGAAAATTATGTTCTGAAACGGCAAAAACTGAAAATTACGCTCTAAAATGTCAAAAACTGAAAATTATGCTCTAAATCACGCTCGAAAACGTCAAAACTGAAAATTATGTTCTGAAACGGCAAAAACTGAAAATTACGCTTGAAAATTTCAAAAACTAAAAATTGTGTTTTAAAGTGGCAAAACTGAAAATTACGATTGAAAACGGCATGAACTGAAAATTATGTTGAAAACATCAAAAACTGAAAATAATGATCTAAAACGACAAAAACTGAAAATTACGCTCGAAAACATCAAAAACTAAAAATGATGCTCGAAAACGGCAAAAACTGAAAATTACGCTCTAAAATGTCAAAAACTGAAAATTACGCTCGAAAATTTCAAAAACTAAAAATTACGATTGAAAACGCCATAAACTGAAAACTACGTTGAAAACATCAAAAACTGAAAATAATGATCTAAAATGACAAAAACTGAAAATTACGTTTGAAAACACCAAAAACTGAAAATTACGCTCGAAAACATCAAAAACTAAAAATGATGCTCTATAACGGCAAAAACTGAAAATTATGCTCGAAAACGTCAAAAACTGAAAATTATGCTCGAAAACGTCAAAAACTGAAAATTATGCTCGAAAACGTCAAAAACTGAAAATTATGCTCTAAAATGGCAAAAACTGAAAATTATGCTCTAAATCATGCTCGAAAACGTCAAAAACTGAAAATTACGCTCAAAAACGGCAAAATTATGAAAATTATGTTCTAAATTGGCAAAAACTGAAAATTACGCTTGAAAACATCAAAAGCTGAAAATTACGCTTGAAAATGTAAAAAACTGAAAATTACGCTCGAAAACGCCAAAAGCTGAAAATTACACTCTAAAATGTCAAAAACTGAAAATGATGTTCTAAAATGGCAAAAACTGAAAATTACGCTCTAAAATGTCAAAAACTAAAAGTTATGTTTTTAAGTAGCAAAACTGAAAATTACGATTGAAAAACGCCATAAACTGAAACTTACGTTGAAAAACATCAAAAACTGAAAAACTGAAAATTACGCTTGAAAACACCAAAAGCTGAAAATTACGCTTCAAAGCGTCAAAAACTGAAAATTACGCTCGAAAACGCCAAAAGCTGAAAATTACGCTCGAAAACGCCAAAAGCTTAAAATTATGTTCTTAAACATCAAAAACTGAAAATTACGCTCTAAAATGTCAAAAACTGAAAATTACGCTCTAAAACAGCAAAAAATGAAAATTACACTTGAAAACGTCAAAAAATGAAAATTATGCTCTAAAATTTAAAACACTGAAAATTACGCTCGAAAACGGCAAAAACTGAAAATTATGTTCTAAATTGGCAAAAAGTAAAAATTACGCTCTAAAATGTCAAAAACTGAAAATTACGCTCGAAAACGTCAAAAACTAAAAATTACGCTCTAAAATGTCAAAAACTGAAAATTGTTCTAAAACATCAAAAACTGAAAATTACGCTTGAAAACGTCAAAAACTGAAAATTAGGCTCGAAAACTTCAAAAACTGAAAATTATGCTCTAAAGAGGCAAAAACTGAAAATTATGCTCTAAAGCAGCAAAAAATTTACATTTTGCTCTAAACCACGCTCAAAAACGTCAAAAACTGAAAATTACACTCTAAAATGTCAAAAACTGAAAATTATGTTCTAAAACAGCAAAAAATGAAAATTACGCTTGAAAACGTCAAAAGATGAAAATTATGCTCTAAAATTTAAAACACTGAAAATTACGCTCGAAAACGGCAAAAACTGAAAATTATGTTCTAAATTGGCAAAAAGTAAAAATTCCGCTCTAAAATGTCAAAAACTGAAAATTACGCTCGAAAACGTCAAAAACTAAAAATTACGCTTGAAAACATCAAAAGCTAAAAATTCTGCTTAAAAAAGTAAAAAACTGAAAATTACGCTTGAAAACATCAAAAACTGAAAATTACGCTCGAAAAAGCCAAAAGCAAAAAATTACGCTCGCAAATGTCAAAAGCTTAAAATTATGTTCTAAAACATCAAAAACTGAAAATTACGCTCTATAATGTCAAAAACTGAAAATTACGCTCTAAAATGTCAAAAACTGAAAATTATGTTCTAAAATGGCAAAAACTGAAAATTACGCTCTGAAATGTCAAAAACTGAAAATTATTTTCTAAAACGGCAAAAACTGAAAATTACCCTCAAAAACACCAAAAACTGAAAATTACGCTCGAAAACATCAAAAACTAAAGATGATGTCCTATAACGGCAAAAACTGAAAATTATGCTCGAAAACGTCAAAAACTGAAAATTATGCTCTAAAGCGGCAAAAACTGAAAATTATGCTCTAAACCATGCTCGAAAACGTCAAAAACTGAAAATTATGCTCTAAAGCGGCAAAAACTGAAAATTATGCTCTAAACCACGCTCGAAAACATCAAAAACTGAAAATTACTCTCTAAATTGTCAAAAACTGAAAATTATGTTCTAAAACAGCAAAAAATGAAAATTACGCTCGAAAACGTCAAAAAATGAAAATTATGCTCTAAAATGTAAAAAACTGAAAATTATGTTCTAAAACAGCAAAAAATGAAAATTACGGTCAAAAACGTCAAAAAATGAAAATTATGCTCTAAAATATAAAAAACTGAAAATTACGCTCAAAAACGGCAAAAACTGAAAATTATGTTCTAAATTGGCAAAAACTCATAATTACGCTTGAAAATGTCAAAAACTGAAAATTACGCTTGAAAACAAAAAACTAAAAATTATGCCGTATAACGGCAAAAACTGAAAATTACGCTTGAAAACACCAAAAACAGAAAATTACGCTCGAAAATGTCAAAAACTAAGTTATGTTTTAAAGTGGCAAAACTGAAAATTACGATTGAAAACGCCATAAACTGAAAATTACGTTGAAAACATCAAAAGCTGAAAATTATGCTTAAAAAGTCAAAAACTGAAAATTACACTTGAAAACATCAAAAGCTGAAAATTACGCTTGAAAACATCAAAAACTGAAAATTACGCTCGAAAACGCCAAAAGCTGAAAATTACGCTCGAAAACGGCAAAAGCTGAAAATTACGCTCTAAAATGTCAAAAACTAAGTTATGTTTTAAAGTGGCAAAACTGAAAATTACGATTGAAAACGCCATAAACTGAAAATTACGTTGAAAACGTCTCAGGTTACGTATGTAACCATGGTTCCCTAAAGGGAACGAGACGCTGCGTCTCTATTAGGAGACACTATGGGATACAATCCCTCTCTTATAACCTCCTGAAGCACAGGTGAAATCAATCCAATTTAATTGGCGGGACCGTGTGTGTGACGTCAGACCGGGAGGTATAAAAGCACCACGGAAGCAAACAACTTCAGCTTCAAACCTCTCGAACGAAGCGCACCAGGCATGAAAAAGTATGGCAAAGCGACGCAGCGTCTCGTTCCCTTTAGGGAACCATGGTTACATACGTAACCTGAGACGTTCCCTGCAGGGAACTCTACGCTGCGTCTCTATTAGGAGACACTATGGGAACGCTATCCCAAACACGCCATAGTTTGATTTGCCAGGTATGAGTTCTCCTAATTCAAGAAAAGATACTGGTCCTCGAAGTAGGATCCAGATCTAATTGATAAAAACCTTTTGAAGGTGTGCAGAGTAGACCACCCTGCTGCCTTGCATATGCCAGCCATACACTGGCCAGAATAAAGAAGGCTTTTGAAGCCGCCATACCCCTGGTAGAATAGGCCCTTATTACCTCTGATAAAGAACGGTTCAGGGTCTCATAAGTCAGTGAGATAGCCTCGACTATCCAACAGTTCAGCATCTGCTTAGACGCAGGTGCCCCCATGTTAGGTGGGCCATACACAATGAACGATTGTTACATTGAACGCCATCCAGACGTATAATGTATGCGTCTAATGCGTCTAACGCACTGGGCAAAGCAGATTATGCGCTTTTGATCTGCGTCATAAAGGGTGAAGGATTAAAGACCAGCAGCACCGTAGGTCGAACCACCTCAGTGGAGACCTTAAAGAAGTACCCTGTTCTGGGGTACAGGAATGCTCTCACCATGCCAGGTGAGAATTCCAAACAAGAGGGAGCTACAGACAGTACTTGTAAATCTCCTACTCTTTTGAGAGAAAAATGCAATTTAGCATTAGAATGTTTTCTGACACCTCCTCAATGGGTTCAAAAAGGGGGGCTGCTGACATGCCCTCGAGCCCTATCAACAAATCCTAAGTAGGAACCCTATTGGTGCAATTAGGCCTCAACCTCTTGGATCCACATAGGAATCTGACCACCAAAAGGTCTCTGCCGAGACCGTAAGTACCATATGCAGACATTGCCCCTACATATACTTTAAGTGCCAGATTCCAAAACGCTCCTGGATAAAATTCCAGCACCAACCCCCAGGGGGTAAACTGGACCCAGGTGGTGGTCAGTACACCACAAAGTGAAAAATTTCCACTTGGTGGCATACAATCTCCTTGTGGAAAAGGCTTTGGAGTTGAATATGGTTTGAACACCCTCAGTTGAAACACCAAGATCTATGAGGTGGGTCCCCTCAGAGGCCACACCCATAGCTTCCACAGGTCCTGATGGGGGTGTATCACTCCCCCGCCTGGGACAGAAGAAGTCTCTGAACAAGAATCTCCCATGGGAGACCATTGAGGAAAGACACTAGGCCTGAGAACCATACTCATATAGGCCAATAAGGGGTCCAAATGGATCCTCTCCAGAACTCCCAGGACCAGAGCGATCGGGGGGAAAACACACAGACGAAGCCTCAGCCATGTCTGTACCATGACATTCAGCCGAAATGGTGCTGGATGTGTCAGTAAAAAGCCACAATGGGCATTGTTTATGTTTTGACAGGCGCATAGATCTACGTCGGCTCTGCCGAATCTCTGTCAAATGGCCACCACCACTTCTGGGTGCAGTTGCCATCCCCCTGGCGCCAACCCCTGCCTCAACAGGAGGTCTGCTCCTACATTTCTGGGCCTGAGATGTAAGCTGCCTTGAGTGAGCGCAGCTTCTCCTGAGCCCACAGAAGGATCTGCTCCGCCAACCTGCACAGAATTCAGACCCCCTGATGGTTGATATAAAAGACCACCGATGTGTTGTCGGTTTTCACTAACACATGGTGACCTCTTACTTAAGGGAAAGAAATGTTTCAGAGCCTGAAACACTGCTAACATCTCCCAGCAATTGATATGCATGAGGAGATGATGGTCCCTTCATTGCCCCGATGTGGGAAAGGCACCTCAGTGTCATTTCCCAACCCTCGCGAGAGGCATCTGAGGTCAGTGCCATGCGCTGAGAGATTACTCCCAATGTAGGGTTTTGGGACAGAAACCAGGGCTGTTACTATATCGATAAAGCTTGTAGATAATGCCACAAGGCTTAGATCATGCAGAATCCCTGGATTTGAGCCACCACTGTAACAATCTCATGTGTAGCAGACCCAACTACGTTGGTGGCTGCTGCTAACCAGCCTCTGAAACTGCTTGACAGTGATAGCTAGGCCCAGCCTGACACTCTTTACAGCCATCCGGATTAACTCGATTTGAGTAGGGGAACAGACACACGAACATCGTCGTGGAGTCCCATAATACACCTAAAAAGTGTCTGCTAATGTCTTAACAGGAACTGGCACAATAACACTTTTCTTTAGGATTAGCCGCAACCCCAACTTTTCTATGTAAGTAAGAACAACACCTCTATGTTGAATTCCTAACTCCTTAAACTGGACTAAAAATTAGCCAGCCATCGAGAAAATTGAACATACGAACCCTTTGTAGCCAAAGCGAAACCAATTGCGCGTTAACTACTTCGGTGAACGTGTGGGGTGAAAATGCCAGACCGAATGGAAGAACCCTGTAAGCCTTGCCCCTAAAAGCGAACCTCAGGAACCTCCTGTGACTTTAAAGGATGGATATGTCACAAACCAGCCCTCAGACTGTATTTGTGACACAATGGTGCTGATAGTCATTATTTTGAACTTCAGCGCTTGCTTTGATTAGCTGTCTCAATCTAATATAGGATATAACCCTCCATCCTTCTTTGGAACAATGAAGTAATAATAAAAACCCCTAACTCCCATGTCTGGAGGAGGATTTGTTCTATAACTTCTTTCCTCAGAAGGGAGTCTACTTCCTGTTCCATAACTAGAGCCTGCTTTAACTTTACTAAAAATGTAAACCTCATTATTGAAGCAAGAGGGGTGTAAACCAAACTGCATTTTATAGCTCCTCTTTAAGGTAAGCAGGACCCTACTGCGAAACATTTGGCAGCCGCTTCCACTCTGTCCGAAAATTCCGCAGGGGTACCAGTCCCTCAAGACTGGCCTCTATGCTCTCCTAGGTAGCTAACTCTGGGCACTGAAGTGAACTTACGACAGGAGGCCACCAAGTTAACTGCTCTTGGACCCTCCGTAGAGGGGGGTGAGTCCACTAGCGCCACCACTTTTGGAATAAAACCCTGGTGGACAACACCAGGGGTCTCCGCGCCCTGAGGCACCAGCGGTGGGAGGGTTGGCGGATGGACCCCCTGTGGGGCATGAGGAGGCAGCCTTTGCGCATTGCAGGACTGGCCTCTATGCTCCTCTAGGTAGCTAACTCTGGGCACTGAAGTGAACTCACGACAGGAGGCCACCAAGTTAACTGCTCTAGGACCCTCCGTAGAGGGGGTGAGTCCACTAGCGCCACCACTTTTGGGATAAAACGCTGGTGGACAACACCGGGGGTCTCCGCGCCCTGAGGCACCAGTGGTGGGAGGGTTGGCGGATGGACCCCCTGTGGGGCACGAGGAGGTGGCCTTTGCTCCTCGTAGGGGCTGCCCGAAGAATTTCCTAATACTAGAACTTCTTCGGAGACAATGTCTGTTTCACGAGAATGGTTCTTGGCCACAGTACGTGACGGTCTTTGTCTCCTGAGGGCGCTGCTTCCCACCCCATTATTTTTTGGGGGTGGCTAAATGGATGCAACGCACTCTTCTACCCAACACAATGCTGAGCGGATAAACTGGCTTGCGGCTGGGGCTGGTCCCACCTAGTCGCCCCAGAAGAACGGTTTCTTAGGGAAGAAAGCTCCTGTAGGAGCCCCACCCCCCTCTGCCCGCTCAACAGATTCTCTAAAGAGCCAGTGGGCGAAATGGGGGCGTCATGGAAGAGGCATTTGTCCTCTTTCTTGATACCGGACTGATTTAGCCACAAATTTCTCTGTGACCATCCATTTTAATGGCACAGAGAGACAGGTCCGAAGCCCGAAGCAGTTCTCGAACGATAACGGGCCTCGCCCTTCCCATAGGCGTCCTTCGGACGGTCTATTTGGTATGATTGTATAATTATATAGTATGACAACAACTAACCAGTTGACCTATCGCTGCATACACTTTACCAGTCAGAGCCGATGTTATTATTTTCACAGGCTTTGATGGCAAAGCAGGGTCTTAGCAGATGATTATTATATTATGTAATAATATATATTTTATAGGGGATTAATATAAATTAAATAACCTCAGCCAGTTTATCATATTCGGGGCAAAATGGGGAAATACATTTTGGCCCCAACGGCCTTCCATACTCTCAACTCCCTCAGAAGAAGAGGCGGAACCGCAATTTCAAAAATTCCACAGTGCGAGAGGAAAAAGCAGCCGTAGCAGCCTTTCGACTCGCGCTGAAAAGACGCCGATCTGGAGGCAAGGAGGAGAAGAAAACCCTCGAGTTTTGTCTCCTTCTTAACCTTCAGATCGAGCTGCAATTCCCGCGAAATCATGCTCCGCTCGGCCGCAGCGCGAGCGGAAATGAGCCGCGGGAAACGCTTCACAGCACTCGGCCAGGGCTTTTTAAAACGAGCACAAACACCCCTCTCGAGGACTGATTGTACATGCTCCTGGACAAAGGCACTGCAAACACACATAAATCGTGCGTGTCCTGATCCGTGATAACACAAGTACACGGGGAAACACAGGATTTAAATGCTATTTCTCTTAAAGCCTATTATTTTTAATAGTGATGCAAAAAGAGAGCATGTGTGTGTGTAAGTCAGTTTAATGTCTCATCGTAGTGCCATGTCAGTGCTTGTAAGTAGGAGGAAAAAGACTCATGTGTCTGAGTGAAGAGAGAAAAAGCTGAAGTTGTTTGCTTCCGTGGTGCTTTTATACCTCCCGGTCTGACGTCACACACACGGTCCCGCCAATTAAATTGGATTGATTTCACCTGTGCTTCAGGAGGTTATAAGAGAGGGATTGTATCCCATAGTGTCTCCTAATAGAGACGCAGCGTAGAGTTTCCCTGCAGGGAACTGAAAATTACGCTCGAAAACGTCAAAAACTGAAAGTTACGATCGAAAACATCAAAAACTGAAAATTACGCTCGAAAATGTCAAAAACTGAAAATTACGCTAGAAAACATCAAAAACTGAAAATTACGCTTGAAAACGTCAAAAACTGAAAATTCCGCTTGAAAATGTCAAAAACAGAAAATTACGCTAGAAAACATCAAAAACTGAAAATTACGCTTGAAAACGTCAAAAACTGAAAATTCCGCTTGAAAATGTCAAAAACAGAAAATTACGCTAGAAAACATCAAAAACTGAAAATTACGCTAGAAAACATCAAAAACAGAAAATTACGCTTGAAAACGTCAAAAACTGAAAATTACGCTAGAAAACATCAAAAACTGACAATTACGCTTGAAAACATCAAAAACTGAAAATTACGCTTGAAAACGTCAAAAACTGAAAATTACGCTCGAAAACATAAAAAACTGAAAATTACGCTCGAAAACATCAAAAACTGAAAACTACACTAGAAAACATCAAAAACTGAAAATTATGCTTGAAAACGTCAAAAGCTGAAAATTATGCTCGAAAACATAAAAATCTGAAAATTACGCTCGAAAACATAAAAATCTGAAAATTACGCTCGAAAACATAAAAATCTGAAAATTATGCATGAAAACGTCAAAAACTGAAAATTACGCTCGAAAATGTCATATACTGAAAATTAGGTTCTAAAATTGCAAAAATAAACCTTTTTGCTGTAAAATTGTAAAAACTGAACATTTATGGCAGTAACTCATTTCAGACATTATAACATACTTTATAAAAGACAGCTAATGGGACTGAGATAAAGCAGACGCTGTGAGGTCCGTGTAACGCTTTGCAGTGCTTTGTTCAATTCACACCGTCAGAATTACACAAATGTAAAATGCGTTTCAAACTTCCATTTTCCATTTTTTCTGAGTACTTCAACAACGGATAATTGTCACGGTTTGATTTTTGATTCTACAAATTTGGGTTGTTGCATTTAAATCTGATCTCAAAGCAAACTTTAAATAATGACACATTATTGTGATTTTCCCTTTTTCTTTTTTGCGCTCGCAGTCGGGCCGTACCATTGCCGCCGAAGGGGTGTGGAGTTCTGGATTAGTGCGCAAACCTAGCAGACCTACACTGCGTTCTATTCAGAAGAGCTCATCCCTATGCCCTAATCCCTTCGAATGGTTTACCCTCCGGAGTGACCGCTTCGAAGGGATAAAGTGTGTGGGGGACCAAATAAGCTTGTCTTTGAAATGCACTTCTGCATAATCTAACGAGACGATATAGAGGCTCGTCGCACTCTTTTTTGATGCACATCTGACCCCCATAATACACGCCTGGAACGAACAATCTGCATGCTGCGCTTTATTTATTTATTTATTTAGAAGCACGATCGCCTCACAGCCAGAAAATTTTGCATGTTCTCCCCGTGTTGCCGTGGGTTTCCTCCGGGTGCTCCGGTTTCCCCCACAAGTCCAAAAACATGTGGTATAGGTGAATTGGGTAAGCTAAATTGTCCGTAGTGGGTATGTGTGTGGGTTGGGTTGCAGCTGAAGGGCATCCGCTGCGTAAAACATATGCTGTTGAGGTGGCGGTTCATTCCGCTGTGGCGACCCCAGATTAATAAAGAGACTAAGCCAAAAAGAAAATGAATGAATATTTATGGATGTTTGTATAGACTGTGTATGGCTTTTTTTAAAATATATTTATCATTTTGATTTATTTTATAATTATTTTATTTATAACTCAAAAATATTACACTGCTTGCCTAGAAAAAAATATTATAGTTACATTTATTTTTAAGGTCAGACTCTAGTCTTTCTGTGACAACATCCCTGCATTTTACAAATTTTAAGATGTCAACCTTTACACAATAAAAATAATGTCACAAATAACAAATTATATATATATATATATTTATTTATATATGTATTTATGTATTTATTTATTTATATTGTAAAATAAAAATCTTTCTTCTGGAGAAAGTCCTATTTGTTTTATTTTGGCTAAAGCAGTTTTTAGTTTTTTAAAACCCATTTTAAAGTCAAAATTATTAGCCCCTTTAAGCTATATATTTTTTCAATAGTCTCCAGAACAAACCATCATTATACAATAACTTGCCTAATTACCCTAACCTGCCTAGTTACCCTAATTAACCCAGTTAAGCCTTTAAATGTCACTTTAAGCTGTATAGAAGTGTCTTGAAGAATATCTAGTCTAATATTATGTACTTATTTAATGGCATCATTCATTCATTCATTCATTTTCTTTTCAGCTTAGTCCCTTGAATAATGTAATCTATCTCAAGAATGTATGCAGAGGAGTGCGTAGTGTGACTTTCTAAAGCAAAAAAAATGGAGGCAAACAGATCTGAAAAATCACATTGCTACAATGGCAGTGCTGAAGATCACAGTAACTGTAAACGCATGAGCACACATTTAAAGAAGAAGCGGATTTTGGCCTTAAGTTACACAAATTTTTTTTAAATGCAGACTGTAATGTTACATTGAGGGGTCCTCAAGTCTGCAGAGTTTACACTGTCTAACACACAGAGAGAGAGAGAGGTTTGTTTTTGTGAATTGTTGGGACATTGTAGTTTTCTATTGTTATCAGGGCTGTGCAGAGACCCTTCATTACTGTCAAATAGACCACAGTATGTTAGGATGCATAACTGTGTGTCGCAAGTTGTAATGAGTAGCACTGGTGTTCCTCAAGGAACAGTTTTAGCTCCATGTTTATTTACATTCTATACATCAGATTTTTAATACAGCTCCAAAAAATGTCATCTACAGAAGTTTTCTGATGCCTCTGCAATTGTCGGTTACATAAAAGATCACGATGACGGTAAGTATAGGTTGCTTTTAAAAAGTCTTGCTGACTGGTGTGAAACAAATTGTCCTAAATTAAATACAAATGAGACCAAAGAAATTATTGTTGATTTTAGCAGACACCCACCACAAGTTGTGCCAGTGATCATACAAGAGTCAGAAATTGAGATTGTTTCTTCATATAGGTACCTGCCTGGGTGTATATCTAAATAACAAGCTTGATTGGTCTGAAAATACAAATCGGGTGTATAAGAAAGGCCAGAGTCGCATTCATTTGTTAAGACGACTGAGGTCCTTTGGTGTGTGTCAGACACTCAGGCCCGGATTAAGAATTCAGAGGCCCCTGGGCACAATGTCTTGTAGGCCCCCCTACAAGGCCGCACCTCTATAGTTGAATTAAAAAATAAGATTAATATAATATCTTTAAAATAAAGTTAATCTATAATATTTTGCCCACATTTTTAAATAAATGACATAGTACATATATTTATAGTCAACAAAGATTTACCTGATTTTAAAAGCATTGAAAGCACACTTTGATAAAAATGGATTTTAATATACTTGTTAAAGTTCACTGAAGCAGTACTAAAATTTATATTTAAGAGTATTTTTAATGTATAACTTCTACAAATTTATAATGCATGATTTGGATATAACACCTCTCCAATCTAGTTCTATGAATCTGAGACTTCCATAATGCACACACTGATTAATGATTCCTACTGTCTCCCTCGTGATGAAGAAGAGTAGGCAAAAAGCTCTTGATTTTAAAGCTGAAAGTATCCGAAATCACACACACTATACCAGTTCTCTCCTGCCTCTCTCCTCTTCAGGGGCTTTTTCTGTCTCTGTCTCTCTCTCTCTCCTTGAGGTCGGAGAATATGGGTGATCAGGGCGACTAACATTGTAAATACAGATTAATTATATTAAGATGTCGCTTACATTTAACACCAGGTGGAAAATAACTGTTTATAGAATATTTATAATTATTATCCTTATTAAATACCTTGGGACTCATTTTATATGTTATATACTTTATTTAAATTTTTAAACAAAAACATTTCCTTTCTATTGAAAATAAATGTATTTCCAATCTGCTACGTAATGGGGGAAAAAAGAAGAACGTGTTCACCAGTCGCTGGATTCGAACCGAGTTCATGATCGATCGCCTCAAAACACATATCCATGCTCTTTACGAGCTTTGCCACTGCCACCTGCTGTCTACCGCGCTCTTTAGTTATGTTGACTCTGTTGATTGATCAAACGGCGCTGGCGGGAAGCACTTAACTAGCTTATTACAACGAGGCGCGCTATTTGCACTTAGCCTAAATAGACACTCCAAAATGAGCACCCCCCCCCCCCCCCCCCCCTCGCAGGGGCCCCAAGTGCGCACGGGCCCCTGGGCCTGTGCCCATAATGCCCATTGGCTAATCCGGCCCTGCAGACACTGTTAAAAACTTTTTATGATTCTGTGGTGTCTTCTGTGATTCTGTATGCTGTAACCTGCTGGGGAGGGGGACTGTTGGAGAAGGACAAAAACAAATTAAATAAGCTTATTAAAAGGGCAGGTTAGCACCCACTATAGAAGAGATTGCACATGATCGAATGCTGGACAAATTTGTCAGTATGAGGAACCACGATCGTCATCCTCTTTTTGATACAGTCCAATCGTGTGCAAGCTCTTTTAGTGCAAGATTAATTCAACCCCGGTGTTACAGAGAAAGATACAGGAAGTCATTTTTACCAACAGTGATCAGACTGTATAACCAAAATCATACCAGATGATTTGTGCTGAATTGTATTAGTATTAGATATGGACAAGTGTTTGCTCGTTGTTTTGGAACTAAGGTGTGCAGTATGAATGTAATTTTATTAGTGTTGTTTTTATGTATATGTAACTTATTTTATCTATTTTTTTAGTATGGAAAGCTCTGCTGTGACATGTGAATTTCCCTTTGGGGATTAATAAAGTCAAAGTCAAGTCAAGTCAAGTTCATTGAGCCCATACGTGCACGTGCCTGATAGTTATTATACTGTACAATCTGTTTTATGTGACTGTATTAATTTTACTAAATCTGATTGTGTGTCTGCCTCTGTGTAAACGTCTGTCTATTTACATTTAATGTAAAGTGGATTATAGATCATGTATGGGTGTTTTCCAATACTGGGTTGCAGCTGGAAGGGCTGGAACCGCTGCGTAAAACATATGCTGGAATAGTTGATGGTTCATTCTGCTGTGGTGTCCCCTAAAATAGAGACTGAGCCAAAGGAATGAATTATGGATCAAGCACAAGAAGAGAATGATTTAAGACAAACTTGAGTGTGCACTATATAATATAGGTGTAATATAATGTTATTGTTATTATAACAGGCTTGACGTTAACTTTTTTTGCTTACCAGCCACTGCGGCTAGTAGTTTTCCAAAGTTAGCCACTCTGCATTTTCACTAGCCACAATTTTGCTGTTAGGGAATTTTATTTAATAGGCTAACATTTCACTTTTACTTGATTTAGGTCATTTAAATCTCCTCTGACCACCCAAATTATAATATGCATAGTATACCAGCTGATAAAAATGGTTTTTGTGACAATCTGTTTTTGTGAAATAATGTCATATAAAACCATAGACTGTAAAAGATATGGAAGTAGTATCCGTGATGTCACCCAGAGGTTTCTGAACACTGCAAAAGAAGCTACAAGTAGGCGCGGCCAACCGTCGCCATTTTGTTAGCGCGTCATCCCACCAAACGCGGCATACCAAATAAGGGTAAAGAGGCGGAGAGTGAGCGGAGCTACAGACGCATGCTGGATTCTCAGCGTTTTGCTTAGACCTGGCTTAAAACAGACTTATTACTTTGGGAGAACGCTTAATACTTCATTACCTGTGACTCGTTTGTGTTCTGACCACATGTGCTTGGTTGTACACTATATCAATAAAGTGTTCAGACTTTTAAAAACACTGTTGTAACACATTGAGCCACTAAACATTGTTCTTATGACGTTTTCCGACAGGAGAAAAACGTGAATTACTATCAAACACTTCAGATATAGTCTGTGTTAGTAAATGCAAGGCTGTTTATAAAATCCAGCACTAACACTGAATGACAACGCTTCAGATGACTGTTTTATAGCCTACAGCTAATCAATCTGTCAGATTCTGGAGTGCATTACAGCTCTAAAGAACATTTAAATGATGAATGATCTTAAATAAAACAAATACATTTATAGAGATGGTATATAAGTATACTTTCACTCACCTGGGAAATGGAGGCAACTTGAAAAGTTTTTGAGCACAATTAAGTCCACACAGCATGCCATATCATCTAATAATTGCTGGAAATAATTCCAAAAGGCAAATGACTGTGTAAAAAAACATTAACCAAAACAAAAATATGATTTATATGCCGAGCTCAGCGGCTAATTAGCCAGAATCAGCTGAGGTGACGAGACTGCGACCAGCGAGGGCTAGCTGTCACTCAAGTGGCCACGCCCTTAATTATGCAAACTTAATATAACCTAATAAAAACGAAACGGATGAGTTATAAAAAAATTCACCCCCCTCACAGTTGTCATGAAGGGTAATCATAGCTATATGCACCAAAGCCATCGTTTGTAGCAGGCTGTAAACATGTTTTTATCAGCTGTAAAAATGGCCAATTTACCAATGCAGAAAGAAAGCACTTGGACTTCCTGGAGCCAGCCCCCCAAGGCGAGTCGATGAATTGCAGTTTTAGTTACTTCCGTATTGGCTTCCCGAGGGAGAGCGGGAGGTTGCCGCTTGTATGAAACACACCTTCACCTAAACTGAAACATTATTTATACTGAGTAAAAATGCAATTGACTGTCTTCCAGCAGGGGGCGCCCGTAGACCCGCAGAAATAACGCTGTTGCCTTGGTTACTGCAGTAAACAAAACAGTGAAACGCAGCAGGATTTTATCGATTTCATAAAATACATCTCAAGATTCGCCGATTAAGTTCAGGCACTTCCATACAACTATACATTACATAACTGAAAATAATATAAAATGTAATACCTTGCAAAACAGAATTCATAGTACTTTTAAGACCCTTAAATTTCTCTAAATTGATCAACTTTAATACTTTTTAAGACCCCGCGGACACCCTGCTTCATGTTATGTGTGTTTGAGTGACAGATTAGAAATGTCATCATATTTCATCATCAGATTGATTCTTTTTCTGCTGGTCATGCTGGATTCACACTAACAGAATTAACTAAGTATTCGCGCGAATAGATTACACACAAAATCAATGCAAATGGTGAATGATGCAGGATTCATGATGCGTTTGTCTCCCACGCTAGAAAAAGTGACGCGGAGCTCCTGCTCATTCATTTTATGTTGTGTGTTGCTGCTGAAGCACGCATGATGAGCAAACACTGGTTGCAGAGATAGATAGCCAAAGTGGCTGTAGCGGGAGCGGCTGTCTAACTCGCCACAGGAGAAATTCGCTCGCATCTGGCGGTTAATGTCAAGCCCTGATAACAATGTATCATCACATGTCACAAAAATAATGACAGCATGTTATTTTACTACGGTTTCTGCTGGTTTGCACACTAATCCAGAACTCCACACCCCTCCGGCGGCAATGGTATGGCCCGACTGCGAGCGCAGAAAAGAAAAATGGAAAATCACAATAACGTGTCGTTATTTTAAGTTTGTTCTGAGATCAGATTGAAATGCAACAACCCAAACTTGTAGAATCAGAAATAAAACCGAGTGACAATTATCTGTTGTTGAAGAACTCAGAAAAAATGGGAAATGAAAGTTTGAAACGCATTTTTCATTTGTGTAATTCTGACGGTGTGAATTGAACAAAGCACTGCAAAGCGTTACACGGACCCTGTGAAACTCATGGTTCATTCTGCTCTTGTTGTGGAGGATTTTGCAAAGCAGTTTTAATAATAAGTCAACGCCTTTGTATAAAGAGGAAATTCTATATTGAACACTTTACGAGCTCATGTGAACCACAGCTGGTTTATGTGTCAAAAAAGCACATGGCTTCTCTTGAAGGAGCTCTTCAGCCACATCAGACAATGTTTAAAAGCCCTCCTTCATCAAAAACATCAGCCTGTAATGTCTAACAGCACTAATTCCTACAGTCTTTATTGAGGTTGAGGCTAAGAAAACCCCAAAAACTCAAAACAACATGAAAACATAATCAAAGACTTTTACAGTCACAGTAATCAGCTCACACTGAGTCTGCACAACACTGGAGATTCATTCTGTGGCACTTTAAAACTTTAAAGCTTTTAGAGCGTGACTTACAGTTTTTGGCGTTTTAGAGCGTAATTTTTAGTTTTTGACGATTTAGAGCGTAATTTTTAGTTTTTGATGATTTAGAGCGTAATTAAATTTTTTTGCCGTTTTAGAGGGTAATTTTTAGTTTTTGTCATTTTAGAGCGTAATTTTTAGTTTTTGACGATTTAGAGCATAATTTTTTGTTTTTAATGATTTAGAGCGTAATTTCATTTTTTTGTCGTTTTAGAGCATAATTTTCAGTTTTTGACATTTTAGAGCATAATTTTCAGTTTTTGATGCTTTAGAATGTAATTTCCAGTTTTGTCATTTTATATCATAATTTCTGTTTTTGTAATTTTTGAGCATAATTTTCAGTTTTTGCCGTTTTAGAGCGTAACTTTTAGTTTTTAAAGTTTTAGAGTGTAATTTTTAGTTTTTGACATTTTAAAGTGTAATTTTCAGATTTTGTCATTTTAGAGCAGGGGTGTCCAAACTCGGTCCTGGAGGGCCGGTGTGCTGCTGAGTTTAGCTCCAACTTGTTTCAACACACCTGCCAGGAAGTTTCTATTATATCTAGTAAGAGCTTGATTAGCTGATTCAGATGAGTTTGATTAGGGTTGGAGCTAAACTCTCCATGACACCGGCCCTCCAGGACTGAATTTGGATACCCCTGTTTTAGAGCATAAGTTTTAGTTTTTGACAATTTAGAGCGTAATTTTTAGTTTATGTTTTAGAGCATAATTTTTAGTTTTTGACGATTTAGAGCGTAAGTTTTAGTTTTTGACGATTTAGAGCGTAAGTTTTAGTTTTTGACGATTTAGAGCGTAAGTTTTTGTTTTTGACGATTTAGAGCGTAAGTTTTAGTTTTTGACGATTTAGAGCGTACGTTTTTGTTTTTGACGATTTAGAGCGTAAGTTTTAGTTTTTGATGATTTAGAGCGTAATTTTTTGTTTTTGACGATTTAGAGCGTACGTTTTTGTTTTTGACGATTTAGAGCGTAAGTTTTAGTTTTTGACGATTTAGAGCGTAAGTTTTTGTTTTTGACGATTTAGAGCGTAAGTTTTAGTTTTTGACGATTTAGAGCGTACGTTTTTGTTTTTGACGATTTAGAGCGTACGTTTTAGTTTTTGATGATTTAGAGCGTAATTTTTTGTTTTTGACGATTTAGAGCGAAATTTTTTGTTTTTGACGATTTAGAGCGTAATTTTTTGTTTTTGACAATTTAGAGCGTAAGTTTTAGTTTTTGACGATTTAGAGCGTCAGATTTAGTTTTTGACGATTTAGAGCGTCAGATTTAGTTTTTGACGATTTAGAGCGTCAGATTTAGTTTTTGACGATTTAGAGCATAATTTTTTGTTTTTGACATTTTAGAGCGTAATTTTCAGTTTTTGTCATTTTAGAGCGTATTTTTTGTTTTTGACGATTTAGAGCATCATTTTCAGTTTTTGTCGTTTTAGAGCGTAATTTCCGTTTTTGTCATTTTATATCACAATATCCGTTTTTGTCGTTTTAGAGCGTAATTTCCGTTTTTGTCATTTTATATCACAATATCCGTTTTTGTCATTTAGAGCGTAATTTTCAGTTTTTGTCCTTTTAGAACGTAAGTTTTAGTTTTTTACAATTTTGAGCATAATTTTCAGTTTTTGTCATTTTATAGCATATTTTTTTAGTTTTTGACAATATCATGAGTTCACACTTAGATATGCTTAGTGTTAATAGCAGGTTTGTCCCGGGAGAGGACCCTGAGCTCAGAGTTAATTGAGCCCAAGGCTCCTGCCTGGTCAATAAGCATTTAAAGGGGGTCCGAGATCAGGTAGGTTGAGTGCTCCCCTTAAAAAAAGGAGTATAAGGAGGAGATGGGGTGGAAGGTGGGATTCTTCTAAAATGAAGATAAAATTGGTCTATTTATTGTAAGCTTGGATAAGAAAAGAAGTGGTGCTCAATCATATCACGTGCTTCTCTAAAAATTAGTTTATGAAACTTTACTTAGAGAATGTAATTTTCTGTTTTTCTCCTTTTAAATCATATTTTTCAGTTTTTGTCATTTGGTCATTTGGTCATTTTCAGCTTTTGCTGTGTTTTTTTCAGGAAAGTGTGTTTACATAGAAAAGCAATAAAAGAGTATCAGATCATCTAAATGTAGGAATGTTTTGAGAGTGTGTGTGTTAGTCACCCTGGCGTTGTGTAGCGCGGGCTGGTAGCTGGAGGGTCTGTATGTGAGCCTGTGCTCCGCCTGGGTGTGGATGTCTCCCAGATACAGCTCCTCCAGCGGTGGCTCCAGATGCTGTTTCTCCAGACGCAGCAGCTGCAGCTCATGCATGCTGAAGTTGATCTGCGCTGTGCATTCGCTGTCTTTCTCTTCACTCCACAGCTCATAGCTCATGTTTAGCCTCAAGGACCCAGAGACGCCTCTGCAGCCGCGCTTCAGCCGCAGACCCAGCGCCGCAGCCGCAGTCTCAGAGTGAAACACCACCTGCGTGCTCTGGATCTGGTAGTCGGCTTCGGTGCCACCCCGGACGATCCAGGAGGCCTGACGTAGCCGCAGCCGGCCCCGCACCAGCAGCGTGTGTGTTGGGGAGCTGCAGTGAACGTCGCTGTAGTAGAACTGAAGCGCACTGAAGCTGCTGTTGTGGAGGAAACGATACGAGCGCGTGATGAACTCAGGTCCGGGGCGAACCTCACACCTGTACACACAAAATAAACACAGAAAACGTTAAAAATTTAGTTGAAACCTGATGTACTCAAATATAATAATAATAAGCTAAAGCTAAATATTTGTGGTCTTGACTTTTTTGCCATTACATTTTTTACAGTATGGGTGCATACAAATTTTGACTTGTTTCTTGTCCAAATATCAAAAAAGTTATAAATAAAATGCCAAAAATGGACAATAATGCAATAAAAATGACGGAATCTGAAAATGAGGCACCCATCACCAAATACTAAAAATTATGCTCTCAATCGGAAAACTAAAAATCATGCAATAAAAATCACAAAAAACAGAAATTATGCAATAAAAACAGCAAAAACTGAAAGAGCAAAAACTCAGGAGAAACGTGTGGGTAGGTTGATTGCAAAAAAAACGTTTTTCTAACTTTGGGATTTTGTCTAAAATTTATTTGTCAATATTAAGTGAGTTTGTCCTTAATGGTGCAGTATGTAAGTTTGACACCCAGTGGTTGAACTAGGTATTGCATCCCTGGTTCAAAACAAATGCAAGAGCAGGTTGCCAGATTGACGATGCAAACAAAGGCTGATTTAAATTGTCTTCTAAATAAAAGCAATGGCATGCAATAGAAGGAATATTTTCCATATTAAAAGGTGTTTTTCTCCTAACCAACACCTCAAATGTATATATTAGAAACGGCTTTTATTTCTCACAGCTGAACAACAGAACACTGCCAATGATCAGCTCAGGTACAGCTCATGTGCTTTATTCAGTGTTAAATGCTAATAATGTGAGCTTGAATGCTATGTTACATGACATGTATTGCCATACTACTGAAAGCAGCAGCAGATCTGGAAAATAAAATAAACCATTTGAAACTGAACTTTAGACTCAGTGCAAACCAACATATATCAGTGATTCAGCATCTGCATTTAATAATGACAAAGAGGTTTAATATGTATTCATTAGATTATAAACCTCACCATTGTGCTGGAGTGCAGTGAGTGCACTATTCTGTGCTTCTGAATGGCTGTATTTACATTTCTGTCGTGTTTCGTCTGGTGCAAACAGCCAGATTGCTGATCACTGAATATCTCGTAGCGTGTTGTTAGCACACTGGGTTACAATGTGCCCTGCTCAACTAATGTTTACCTTTGTAATATTTATATGATTTGTTAATTAATATAATTAATATATATTCTTGGCCCTCCAGGAATTGAGTTTGAGACCTATGCACTAAGGCAACCGGGGTGCTGAAATATTATTGGCTAAACTGGCATTGGGTGGGTTAAATGACCAAAACAAAGACAGCCGTTCTGCCACATAACGCACATTTTCAAAGCAGAATATCTGACTTCAGCATTGTTATTCAGATAAACAAGAATGTTCACTGAGCATGTTTCTGAAATATCTGCAAACATATTATGGTGTTTTTATGCTTTAGAGGAGTCAAAAACTGACATGCTGCACCTTTCAAACAAACAACAAAATCTGCCAGTGAGTTAAGTAAAATTATCTTATTTTTGTTTTGATGTTTGACATTGAAAATGATGAAAATTGAGACATTACTAAAATGCTCTCAAAAACTGAAAATGATGCACTAAAATGACTAAAATTATGCTCTAAAACAGCAAAAACTGAATTGATGCTGTAAATTACAGTACAGGTGTTTTCTCACCTTGTGGAGACCCAGTGGCCCTGGATGTCAGGTGGCATCTGGACGGTGATGCGGGCTCCGCTGTGCAGGTGTTTCAGCATCTGGACACACTCAGTGTCTTTAGAGGACCAGTCCAGACGAGGAGACGAGCCCTTCACACACACTCAACAACAAACACACAACATAAACACTCACTGTCTGGATAACTGTGCTTCAATACACCTATTGGTATGTTTCATTTTGGAATATCACATAAAACAATGCTTAATGTAAATGGGAAGATGTGCACACATTCTGAAAATATTACTGTATGTGGTATTGTGGTCCAAATTCTAAATATTGGAGAGGGTTTTATTCACTTAGGTCCTCCTCCAATGACTCGACACACATGCAGGTTGCCAGATTGACAACAGCGTACACTGTAAGATGCTCAGCTAATGTTTACATTTGTAATATTTGTATTATTTGCAAAATAAAATGTGCATTTTTATGACTGAATCTCCGTCTCATTTTGTGGGCTGCTTCTGTCCTCCAGAGGGCGCATGTTCAGCTGTGTCTGCATACATTGAGCAGCCTTCAGGACTGAAATTAAATACACTGTTTTCCACAATCTGGCAACCCAGGGTGCTGAAATACAATTGGCTGAACTGGCAGTGGGCAGAGTTACAGAGATCACAACAAAGACAGACATTCTGACACAGAATGCACATTTTCTACATCATAAAAATACCATAATATGTCCTCTTAGCATGTTTGTTAATATCTGCAAACATATTATGGTATTTTTATGATGTAGAACAATCAAAAACAGCAAAGCACCTTTAAAGAAACTACAAAATGTTTAGACCACATGGTCTCAGTTCAATATAAGCTGTAAAAAAAACACCAGAAAAAAAATAAATAAATAAAATCACACACTAGTCAATGTGAATATTTGAGAAAATGAAGTGCTTAATGAGTGTGGGAATGTGCTGGGGATTTGGACAGAGTCGAGGAATTATAATTCATTTTTAAATGTCATATAATGACACTGGGAGAAAGCAGAGCACATGGCTGGATAACACTAAACACATTTCTGGCCTGTGATCAGGAGCTCCGTGAGGACGCCAGATGAAGAGAGGAAAACCTGGAGAATCTGAGGATTAAAACCTCGGAAATGAAGAATCTGAGTGCCTGAGGCTTCAGATCAGCGTTCCACATGATGGAGCGTTCATCGCAAAATCTGCATTACAGCAACACAAACGTCAGCAAATATACAGGTTTCCCAGAGCAGGATCTCATTTACACATGAATTCAGAGCCTAGTCAGGGGAGCGGGAAGCTTTCAGATTATACAGTAACAGCATGAGCTCACTTCCACCAACAAAGGGAAAACAAGGATGTGTCTTCAAAAATAATGTGCAAGAGAACATTCCATTCTTCACACACACACACACACACACACATACACACACACACACACACACACATACACACACACACACACACACACACACACACACACACCACACACACACACACACACACACACACACACACCACACACACACACACACACACACACACACACACACACACACACACACACACACACACACATTTGCTTATTGAACAATTTTAAACTGTATATTTTTGAATAACTTTATACATTCATTCTTGTCTATATACTGATTACATTAATCAAACTTTACTTTTAATTTGTCTATATACTGAATACCAAAACACTGTTAAATAAAATTTTATATTTTAATTTTATTATTGTCTATATACTGATTATGTGTCCCAAGCTTTACAGTTTTATTCTTGTCAATATACGTATGTAAGCCACACTTGCCTCTTTTCTACTTGTCATTATACCGATTAACTAAACCAAACTTTACACTTTAATTCTTGTCTACATACTGATTACGTAAACCAAACTTTACATTTGTTCTTGTTTATATATTTACTGCATAAACCAAATTTTACATTTTTATTTTTGTCTATATACTGATTACATAAAACACTTTGCAATTTTATATTTGTCTAAAAAACTGATTACATAAACCAAACTTTACACTTTTATTCTAGTCTAAAAAACAGATTACATGAACCAAACTTTTGCCTTTTATTCTTGTCTATAAACAAATTACATAATACAAACTTTACACTTCTTTTCTTGTCTATATACTGATTACATAAACCAAACTTTACACCTTTATTCTTGACTATATACAAATTACATAAAACAAACTTTACACTTATTTTCTTGTCTATACCTGTATATTGACTACACAAACCAAACTTTACACTTATTTTCTTGTCTATACCTGTATATTGACTACACAAACCAAACTTTACACTTCTTTTCTTGTCTATATATTGACTACACAAACCAAACTTTACACTTCTTTTCTTGTCTATATACTGGATATATAAACCAAAGTTTACACTTTTATTCCTGTCTATATAGTGGCTATATAAACTAAACTTAAACTAAATGTTTTCATCTTGTCTACATACTGCATATATAAACCATAATGTACACTTTTATTCTTGTCTGAGTAATAATAATAATAATAATTCCTTACATTTATATAGCGCTTTTTTAGACACTCAAAGCGCTTTACATATTGGGGGAATCTCCTCATCCACCACCAGTGTGCAGCATCCACCTGGATGACGCGACGGCAGCCATTTTGCGCCAGACCGCACACCACACACCAGCTGATTGGTGGAGAGGAGACAGAGTGATGAAGCCAATTATGATATGGGGAGGGTTCGGAGGCCATGATGGACAGAGGCCAGTGGGCAAATTTGGCCAGGACGCCGGGGTTAAACCCCTGCTCTTTCTCGAAGGACATCCTGGGATTTTTTAATGACCACAGAGAGTCAGGACCTCGGTTTAACGTCTCATCCGAAAGACGGCGCTCACTGAGCAGTATAGAGTCCCCGTCACTGTACTGGGGCATTAGGACCCACACAGACCGCAGGTTGGGCGCCCCCTGCTGGCCTCACTAACACCACTTCCGGCAGCAACCTAGCTTTCCCATGTGGTCTCCCATCCAGGTACTGACCGGGCGCAGCCCTGCTTAGCTTCAGTGGGCGACCATGTGAGAGTTGCAGAGAGCTAGCTGCCAGCTACCCACACCAAACTTTACAATTTTATTTGTCTCTATATACTGATTACAAAAACCACTTTTCTTTTATTCTTGCCTATATACTGATTATGTAAACCAAACTCTACACTTCAGCCAGAGCAGCTGCAAACATTAGCGAGCTCCACTGATTCTCCTATCAGAGCCATCGCTCTCCATGAGAAAGTAAGTGCTGTCTGCAGCTGTACTCAGATCAGATCAGCACATCTGCATACACTCAAACATCTTGTGGGAAAACAAAGCATCACACTGACGAGCAAACTCATCTGCATATGCCTCAGCATTACAATATTTCTGATCCTCAATGGACTGTCACCTAAAAAGTGTAATCGTACAAACATCCACATACACTTCATTAAACATGTGCACAAAGACTTCACCTATATGCTATAAAACTGCAGGTTAACTGTGTTTATATATCATAACTTATATTTGATTGTAACAATCACTTGCTGGACTGAAGCAGCTTAGGTTTATATTGTACATGTTTTATACAATATGTATTACTGTAGTATTTTTGATGTGCGTGTATTTTTAATTGAATAAATGCAATCTTGTTGAGCAGTAAATGCGCTTACTTTCTTCCTGAAGCCTTAGGAAATACTACATTATCTTCTGAATTAAAAATTGTAGCAATTACAAAGTTACAGATTTAATATTGTTCAGTGCCCAGATGAAAAAAATACTGCAGCAATTAATAGTAATAATATGGTGTTTTTGAACAATACCATAGTAAAGTACAGTTGCTATAGTAACAACAAATATACGGTAGTAACTGCTGTGTAGTGGTGATTCTACAGTTGCTATGGTAACACAACAACTATAGTAACTGATGTGTTGTGGTGATTCTACAGTTGCTATGGTAACACAACAACTATAGTAACTGATCTGTTGTGGTGATTCTACAGTTGCTATGGTAACATAACAACTATAGTAACTGATCTGTTGTGTTGATTCTACAGTTGCTATGGTGACACAACAACTACAGTAACCTGGCTGTTGTGGTGATTCTGCAGTTGCTATGGTAACACAACAACTATAGTAATTGATCTGTTGTGGCGATTCGACAGTTGCTATGGTAACACAACAACTATAGTAACTGAACTGTTGAGGTGATTCTACAGTTGCTATGGTAACACAACAACTATAGTAACTGATCTGTTGTGGTGATTCTACAGTTGCTATGGTAACACAACAACTATAGTAACTGATCTGTTGTGGTGATTCTACAGTTGCTATGGTAACACAACAACTACAGTAACCTGTCTGTTGTGGTGATTCTGCAGTTGCTATGGTAACACAACAACTATAGTAATTGATCTGTTGTGGTGATTCTACAGTTGCTTTGTTAATAACAACTATAGTAATTGATCTGTTGTGGCGATTCTACAGTTGCTATGGTAACACAACAACTATAGTAACTGATCTGTTGTGGTGATTCTGCAGTTGCTATGGTAACACAACAACTATAGTAATTGATCTGTTGTGGCGATTCTACAGTTGCTATGGTAACACAACAACTATAGTTACTGAACTGTTGAGGTGATTCTACAGTTGCTATGGTAACACAACAACTATAGTAGTATAAACAAATCACCCAATACTGTAGATTTCCACAACTATAAAGTATATTATGCAACAATACACCACAGTTTACTATAGTAAAACCTAAAGCATACTATACTACAGTATTCTGGAGCATTCATTTACAAAGCATTGTGAATACTGAAATATATATTATACACTTAGTAAGTTTCAAAAACACTTTATTATTAATTACTATAAATGATTATAGTATTTTGATGTGGCTGGGATCAATGAACTGACCTCCATTCAGTTTCTGTGTGTTTTTTTCTCACACTAATTCATGACAAATCATGAAGGTCCTGCTGCTTGTGTTGCTCTCCATCAGAGCGTCCAGAACTCTGAAAGAAACCGCGGAAAAGATTTCCAGCTGAGCTCACAGATCTGGGCTGAACGTCAAACACACACAGCATCCGGATCCAGTCCAAAACACAAGCTCTTTACCACACGGCCTCCGTCTTCCGGACAGACGCTTTCACGGCCCTCTCCTTAATTCTGATTATATACACACGTTTATGAGCGCGCAGACGGTTTAATAGACGGAGGAAAGAGGTTTCATCATGTGGCTCAGAATAACATCTAATGGACTTTCAGCACAATCATTATTTTCTCTCTACACTGTAAAAACGAGGATTTTCTCAGTGTTTTTATAGATTACTGGAATATGTTTTACATCTTTTTCATTATGGTTAAACATTTTATTCAACGTAACTTGTAATCTTTGTATTTGATTTTTTATTTATTAGCAGATCGTTTGTGTTTTAGGGATAATTTCAAGATGATTCTTTCACAGTTAAAATAAGTCAAAGACTATTTTTCTCTTTTTTGTAAATATTATAAGCAATTATTTTCAAAGTAATATAAAGTGTTTTTTGTGCATTAATTATTTAATATGATTTATAAGTTACACATATTATGATGCTTTTTTCACAGATAATGTTATAATTTTAGCCAATTTGAACTTTAAGCACAATTCATTAATATTCCTTTGGCTTAGTCTCTTATTTTTCAGGGGTCGCCACAGCAGAATGAACCGACCACTATTCCAGCACATGTTTTACACAGCGGATGCCCTTCCAGCTGCAACCCAGTACTGGGAACACCCATACACACTCATACACTACGGCCAATGTAGTTCATCAATTCCCCTATAGCGCATGTGTTTGGACTGTGGGGGAGCACCCGGAGGAAACCCACACCAACACGGGGAGAACATGCAAACTCCACACAGAAACACCAGCTGACCCAGCCGGGACTTGAACCAGTGACCTTCTTGCTGTGAGGCAACAGCGCTAACCACCAAACCACCATGCCGCCCACATATATATACATATATCAAAACAAACTAATTTTGGACACAATCTTTGCACAGCGCTAGAATATATAATAGAAAACGGTAACATGTTTCCCTGGATATATATATATATATATTCTCATTCATTCATTTATTTTCTTGTCGGCTTTGTCCCTTGCGGGGTCGCCACAGCGGAATGAACCGCCAACTTATCCAGCACAATTTTACGCAGCGGATGCCCTTCCAGCCGCAACCCATCTCTGGGAACTTCCACACACACATTCACACTCATACACTATGGACAATTTTAGCTTACCCAATTCACCTGTACTGCATGTCTTTGGACTGTGGGGGAAACCGGAGCACCCGGAGGAAACCCACGCGAACCCAGGGAGAACATGCAAACTCCACACAGAAACGCCAACTGACCCAGCCCAGCCGAGGTTCGAACCTGCGACCCAGCGACGTTCTTGCTGTGAGGCAACAGCACTACCTACTGCGCCACTGCGTTGCCTATATATATATATATATATATATATATATATATATATATATATATATATATATATATATATATATATATATATATATATATATATATATATATATATATATATATATATATATATATATATATATATATATATATATATATATATATTGTATAGTATATCCTTTTAGCAAATCTAAAAAACTTATTACAAATTATGCTTTGGCTGAGATGACTGAGAGTAAATTTGAGAAAACTCATGAATTATTCAGTATAAAGATTCAGTTTTGAGTTGCAATTACATGATGACATCATCACACAATGACATCACAGCTCCATTCAGCAGCATTTAGCGTTTTGCTCTGAAGCTGATCTGAAATCAGTGACGTGCACGTGAGCCGCTGTGAAAGAAGTCTGGCGTTCTGGCTTCTCTGTGACCCGATCCTGAGGTTTTTCCCTCTATAAATTTACAGCAGGCTTTAATCTCTCCTGACGGCAGGCTGTTTTTACGGCTGCTGGGAAAGACTGCTATAATGCGCCACTTAATTGAACGTTAGATTCTCTTAAACGCACTGGAGGTAAGGAGCGGATGAGGATCTCCTTTTATCTCTGGCTTTTGTTTGATGTGGTTGACCAGCGCTGATGATGAAACGGGTCACATGACCTTCAGTATGTTTTAATGCTGACCTTCAGACTACACAAACACATCAGCGCAGCACAGATATTGTGTGTTACTGTAATATTATCACTTTTCTTCTATTAATTATTTAAAAAAACAGATGTAATAAAATATGCAATGTAACTATACTGTATCGTGTAACACTGTGTAATGTATAACGCTATATAAGACATTATTATGTAACAGTATGTAATGTAGCTATGTAATTTAACACTATGTTACAATGTAACATTATCCAGTGTAACACTGTGTAATGCAACTATCTAAGAAAACGCTATAATGTAAGACCATGTAACACAATGTAATGCGTCACTATGTAATGTTACATTAAATACAACCATGTAATGTAACACTATGTAGTCTAATATTGTTGTGTAACACTATATAAAACTTTGTAATGTATCACTGTGTAATGTAACTATGTAAAGTTACACTAAATAATGTAAGACCATGTAACATCATGCATCATCATGTAATGTAACACTTTTGTAATGTAACACTATCCAGTGTAGCACTATGTAAAGTAACTATGTAAAGTATGGAAAATAACACTATATAATATAAGATTATGTAATGCAATGTAATATTACACTCTATAATGTAACACTATGTAATGCAACACTGTTATGTAACACTATATAAAACTATATAATGTAACTATATAATGTAATTATATAATATAAGACGATGAAATGTAAAACTAACACTATGTAATGCAACACTATAAAAAAGTATGTAAAGTTACGCTGTGTACTGTAACTATGTAAAGTAACAGTATATAATGTATGACTACTACTATATATATATATATAGTACACTAAATAACTCACACAATGAACAAACTAATCTGGACTGTGTATTTGTTGGACTATACACTCACTGGCCACTTTATTAGGTACACCTGTCCAACTGCTTGATAACGCAAATTTCTAATCAGCCAATCACATGGCACAATGCATTTAGGCATGTAGACATGGTCAAGACGATCTGCTGCAGTTCAAAGCGAGCATCAGAATGGGGAAGAAAGGGGATTTAAGTGACTTTGAACGTGGCATGGTTGTTGGCTAAAATTCTAGGCTACAATTCACACAGAAACTGGACAACAGAAGATTGGAGAAACGTTGCCTGGTCTGATGAGTCTCCATTTCTGCTGCCACATTCGGATGGTCGGCTCAGAATTTGGCCTCAACAACATGAAAGCATGGATCATCCTGCCTTGTATCAGCGGTTCAGGCTGGTGGTGGTGGTGTAATGGTGTGGGGGAGATTTTCTTGGCACACTTTGGGTCCATTAGTACCAATTGAGCATGGTGTCAACGCCACAGCCTACCTGAGTATTGTTGCTGACCATGTCCATCCCTTTATGACCACAGTGTCTCCATCTTCTGATGGCTACTTCCAGCAGGATAACACACCATGTCATAAAGCACCAATCATCTCAGACTGGTTTCTTGAACATGACAATGAGTTCACTGTACTCAAATGGCCTCCACAGTCACCAGAGCTCAATCCAATAGAGCAGCTTTGGGATGTGGAGGAACAGGAGATTGGCATCATGGATGTGCAGCCGACAAATCTGCAGCAACTGTGTGATGCTATCATGAGAATATGGAGCAAAATCTCTGAGGAATATTTCCAGTAGCTTGTTGAATCTCTGCCATGAAGGATTAAGGCAGTTCTGAAGGCAAAAGAGGGTCCAACTCTGTACTAGTGAGGTGTACCTAATAAAGTGGCCGGTGAGTGTATATTAGTTTATATATATCAATATGATTTTAACTGCGGGTCAAATTCAATCATTAATTAAAAAACAATTACTTCATTATGTGACAACATGCCTAATTGGGTAAATTAGTGCTCAAATGTTGAGATTTGATTTAAAAACACTTGATTATAGGTAAATATATCATCAACATGCATTTTGAATCAGAATAAAGTTGTTATTAATATGTATCTTAAGTTGCACAGGTATAATTTTAGAAAAAGCAAATACATTGAATTAATTTTTCGTTTGCCAAAAATAATTATGATATTTACAGACTGTAAACTTTCGACTGTAAATATATCAAAAGTTCATTTTCATTAGTAATATGCATTGTAATTTCTTCAAGTTTAAAGGCAATTTTTTCAATTAACTCTCAGACTCCACATTTAAAGTTGTGTCATATCAGCTTTCCATAAATCTCAAATAAATAAATACATGTCTCTTAGGACTGTTTTTGTGGTCCAGATTCACATATAAAGCAAAAACCAGAAATGTAAATCATCTAAAAAATCTCGAATGCAGGTGCTCGATCAAAAATAAACACTGTAGCAAAAGACCAAAAGAACATCGGCACACTGCCACTTTACCTCTCAAAAGTCTTTAATACAACGTTTCGACCTGATGAAGACCATGTCGGTCGAACCGTTGTATTAAAGACCTTTGAGAGCTAAAGTGGCAGTGTCCAGATTCACATATACACAATCCTAACCAATATTGTTTTGGCAATAAATAAAAATTCCCTGAGTAGTTCAATTACTCTCTCTAAGTGCAGATTACGTGACACCAAAGACATTTTGGTAAGACTTTATTTTGATTGTCCCTATTGCACATTTTGTTGGTTAAAAGTTGCAATGCAGCAAGCCAATTACTTCTCATCTGAGTATTATTAGACTGCCTGCTTAATATCTGCTGATACTGCTCCTTCAACAGACATTTAACTGACGGAACTTTGCAAGTACATTTTAACTCACACTAAACCCAAACCTAACAGTCTACTTATGATCTAATAAGAATTAGTTGGCATGTAGATGCAATGTAACTTAAGTTCAACAAAATGTGTTAAAGAGACCATCAAAATAAAGTGACATCGACATTTTTACTTCATTTACTCAACATATTTCTGTTCTATCCACCAACAGTTAATCATTTTAAGTTTTTGTCATGTTTGTGCACATTTCTGTGAATTTATAGATGAATGAAACACTTACCCATCATCATCATCATCATCATCATCATCATCATCATCGCTATCATCCTCAGCACCGCACACACAGCCATCGTCTTTAATTAATACTCCCGGATTCGTTAGTCGTCAGATTAATCCCTCATTGAGTTTCTTCTGTTTTATCCACAATCTGTAAGATTCAGTGTTTCAGAAGCGCAAAAACATCCATCCAACTGGAGCTTTAACATCTGGACTGAACATACACACACACAGAAGAGTGACTGAACCAGCAGGAGGAGATCATGAAGAAACACACGAGAGGGAGAGAGGGAGAGAGAGAGAGCACAAATGAATCTGTTTAACCATAAGAAAAGGTTAACCCATTGAATTCATTTTGCTTTGTTGTCCATAATCTACACATACATGTAACTATTGTAATTAACTATGTCAACTCTAACTCGGGCAGCACGGTAGCTCAGTGGTTAGCACTGTGGCCTCACAGAAAGAAGGTCGCTGGTTTGAGTCTCGGCTGGGTCAGTTGGTGTTTCTGTGTGGAGTTTGCATGTTCTCCCCGTGTTGGTGTGGGTTTCCTCCGGGTGCTCCGGTTTCCCCCACAGTCCAAACACATGCGCTATAGGGGAACTGATCAACTAAATTGGCCGTAGTGTATGAGTGTGTGTGAATGAATGTGTATGGATGTTTTCCAGTGATGGGTTGCGGCTGGAAGGGCATCTGCTGCGTATAACATATGCTGGATAAGTTGGCGGTTCATTCCACTGTGGCGACCCCAGATTAAGGGGTCTAAGCCGAAAAGAAAATGAATGAATGAATGAATGAATAGTTGGCGGTGTACTGTATGTACTGTATGTTTATGTACTGTATGTTTATGTACTGTATGTGGTCTTTTATTAAAACTAAGCAAAAAATATAACTGGCTTGAACATAATCAAATTAACTTTCTAGTCATCTCAGTTTACATCAGTCAAACTGACTACAAATATTCAACTTTGCATAACTTAAAAACATTGTTGAAAATGGATTAACTGATTAAAAAAAGTTCAAGTAGCATAAAAGCTTTTGTTGACCTGACATTTGTTGTAGCATTTTTAGTGTAAATGTCATCTAAATGTTTATTAATTAATTTCATTTTCATTCATATTACTTCCATTTGCATTTGTACATGCATCTATTTCATTTCTGATCATTTTTATGAAGCATTTTGGGTTTAAAAAATTGCATGTAAAATAAAACACATTATTATAATTATTAGTGTCGTTATTGTGTATATATGCAAAATACAATGCTATTCATTGTTTATATAACATTCAATTCAATTCAATTCATCTTTATTTGTATAGCGCTTATACAATGTAGATTGTGTCAAAGCAGCTTCACATGGAAGATTATAGTGAATGTAAACAGTGTCAGTTCAGTTTTCAGAGATTAAGTTCAGTTTAGCTCAGTTCAGTGTGGGTTAATAATCACTACTGAGAGTCCAAACACTGAAGAGCAAATCCATCGATGCACAACATGCATTGTTTGGCAATACTTGAAAAGTCATGCCAATAAAGCTCCTTTGAATAGAATTGAAATGGAATTGAGAGAGAGAGAGAGAGAGAGAGAGAGAGTGCTTGGTGGTTGCTAAGACGTTGCTAGGTGGTTGCTAGGGTGTTCTGAGTGGTTGCCAGGCAGTTGCTATGGTGTTCTGAGTGGTTGCTAGGCAGTTGCTAAGGCATTGCTAGGTAGTTGCTAGGGTGTTTTGCGTGGTTGCAAATGCGTTGCTAGGCAGTTGCTAAGATGTTCTGATTGGCTGCTAGGTGATTGCCGAGGTGTTGCCAAGATGTTCTAGGTCGTTGCTAATGCGTTGCTAGGTGGTTGCTAGGTTTTGTATGTGTGCTAGACCGTGGCTTGGATCTTCTGAGTGGTTGATAAGGTGTTGCTGGGCAGTTGCTATGGTGTTCTGAATGGTTGCTAAGCCGTTGCTAGGCAGTTGCTAAGGTGTTCTGAGTGGTTGCTAACGGTTGTTAAGGCATTGCTAGGGTGTTCTGAGTGGTTACTAAGGCGTTGTTAGGTGGTTGTTATGATGTTCTAAGACATTCATTGCTAATGTGTTCTGGGTGGTTGCTAGGCAGTTGCTAAGATGTTCTGATTGGCTGCTAGGTGATTGCCGAGGTGTTGCCAAGATGTTCTAGGTCGTTGCTAATGCGTTGCTAGGTGGTTGCTAGGTGGTTGCTAGGTTTTGTATGTGTGCTAGGCCGTGGCTTGGATCTTCTGAGTGGTTGATAAGGTGTTGCTGGGCAGTTGCTATGGTGTTCTGAATGGTTGCTAAGGCGTTGCTAGGCAGTTGCTAAGGTGTTCTGAGTGGTTGCTAACGGTTGTTAAGGCGTTGCTAGGGTGTTCTGAGTGGTTACTAAGGCGTTGTTAGGTGGTTGTTATGATGTTCTAAGACATTCATTGCTAATGTGTTCTGGGTGGTTGCTAGGCGGTTGCTAGGGTGTTCCAGGGGGTTAATAAGGTGTTGCTAGGCGGTTGCTAAGGTGTTTTGAGTGGTTGCTAGGCAGTTGCTAACATAAATTACCATGTTATTACCAAATTAGCATTTCATTAGCATTGATTATGAATTAGCATGTCACTAGCATGTTGCTGTTATAAACTAGCATGCCGTTAGCATGAATTTAGTATGAATTTGCATGTTTGCTATATGATTAGTATGTTTGTTAATGTTTCCAGTATGGATTAGTATATTGTAAGTATGAATTAGCATGTTGCTAGCATGTTTATAGTATGAATTTGCATGTTGCTAGTATGATTAGCATGTTTCTGGATCAGATTATTGTTAGTATGAGCTGGTGTGTTGTTAGTATGTTCAATGTAAAGTCAATGGCAGTTTTTTTTAACAATGGAAGTCTATTGGACAGTTGCTAGGGTGGCGTAAGTGGTTGCTAGGGTGTGGCTAGTAAGTTAAAAGGTCATCAGTGATTGGCAGATTGGTAGTTAAATGAGCCCAACCTTAAGTCTGACAGTCTGGCGGAAAGTTATGATTTTCTCAAGCCACCATAAATATGATATATTGAATAATATTGTACATTATTTATATTTTATTTAATTATAATATATATTTATATTTATAATATATTTCCTTTTTTTTATTTTTTATTTTTTACTACTGCTATATATTGTGTGTACTGGTTTTTTTTTTTTTATTATATATATGTATATGTATGTTACTTTTTTATGTAAACTGTAGAACTGCTTTGGCAATACATTTGTAACATTTGTCATGCCAATAAAGCAACTATTGAATTGAATTGAATTGAATTGAATTGAGAGAGAGAGAGAGAGAGAGAGAGACTTGTTTATGTTTATGGCATATGCAGACCGTACACTGTAAAACAAAACAAACAAAAAAAAAAGTCAAATTTACAGTAATAAATTAATTGTCATCTGTGGTTGCCACAATTTTACAGTTAAAATGCCAGCTGTGGTTGCCAGATTTCTACCATAAAAAATACAATAGAAGCCATAAATGAAAAAAGGTAAAAATCACAGTAAAAAGAATTGTCAGCTGTGCCAAAATTCTACCATAAAACATACAGAAGCCATAAATTAAAAACAAAATTACAGTAGAAATTGTCAGCCATGGTTGCCAGAATTCTACCACAACAATTTACTGTAAAAAATAAATTATAAAAGCCATAAAGGAAAAAAATGTTGTGGTTGACAGAATTATACTGTTCAAAATACGATAGAAGCCATAAATGGAAAAAAGGTAAAGTAAATTGTCTGCTGTGATTGCCAGAAATCTACCCTAAAAACATGATAGAAGCTATAAATAAAAGGTAAAATTTACAGTAAAAAATGTCAGCCATGTTTGCCAGAATTCTACCACAACAAGTTTACCATAAAAAAATACAGTAAAAAATGGTCAGCTGTGTTGCCAAAATTGTACTGTTCAAAATATGATAGAAGCCATAAATAAATAAGGTAAAATTTACAGTATAAAAAGTCAGCCATGGTTGCCAGAATTGGACCGTACTTAAATAATAGAAGTCATTGTGGAAATAATAAATTTATATAATCTAGTCTCAAATGAACAATAATCTACATATAACTGAAAAGTTATATTCTTTGGTTTTAATTACATCATTTCATTAACAGCCCAGCTATGAGAGACATTAACCTTTGTCTTTCTGACTACTGGCTGAGACAATGTAATGCAAATGCTATGAGCAGTTTCTTAACCACTCAGCCTTTGTCTTAGGGTGATACTTTCAGGCCAAAGAAACCCCTTGTGCTGATTAACTTGTGTGGCAGGTTTTCTAACACCTATATGCTGGTTAACCCAATACCTAATTTGCATGCTTTGTTTAGCCATCTCCCCTCCTCCTAAGAATACAATATAGACAGGACATCTTTGTTTCAATTCAGACTTGTGATAAAACTAGCAGACTGCAGACCTCCAGTAGGCTCCTGCAGACACATGGACTTCTTGAAGACGCTGTTTGACTGCAGATTAACCAACACGTCTCAGTAAAAGAATTCTGCTTGTTTCGAGTCTCCTGGACTGGGTTCTCTCTCTTCTCTATCATCACTTATTTTTTTACAACACCATAAATTAAAAAAAGTGTCAAACTTATGGTAAAAACCTGTCAGCTGTTGCCAGAATTCTACCATTAAAAATAGGATAAAAGCCATAAATTAAAAAAAGATAAAAAAAATGTCAGCTGTGGTTGCTAGAAATCTACCCTAAAACACGACAGAAGCAATAAATAAAAAAGGCAAATTTTACAGTAAAAAAATGCCAGCTGTGGTTGCCAGAATTGTACTGTAAATATATGATAGAAACCTTAAATTAAAAAAGGTAAAATTTACAGTAAAAATTGCCAGCTGTGGATGCCAGAGTTCCACCATTGAAAATGCAATAGAGCAGGGGTGCCTAAACGTATTCGTATGAAGGGTCAAATTTAATTGAGAGCAGTGGGCCAAAGATAAATATACCAAACTATTTTACATTATCTGCCATGGGTAATTTCCTAATTTACTTTGTAATATTTAAAAATAGATAGAAAACATTACTTTAAATCGTATTAACTAATGCTGTATAACTTTTTAAGTTATAACTTCCATCGCCATCATTTTTCCTCTCTTCTTAGATGCGATGGCGGGCCAAATCACAGGTTACCATGGGCCAACTTTGGTCCTAGTTTGGGCATCTCTGCAATAAAAGATAAACGAAATGTCTACAATAAACTACTGTATTTCATTAATTTATAGTGTTATTTATACTGTCACTGTACATAGTAAGGAAACTTGTTGCCAGGTTATGGATTTTTACAATTTTTTAAACGTTGGGCAATAGTAAAACTGTTATGATCACCAGCTGTGTTGCTCTTGCAGGCTGCTGGACAACACTCACATTCAACTGCACTACAAATCCCATCATGCACTTCACTCACACACCTGGCCTAGATCCCCTATGATTGCGAACAGACACAGCTGAAGCTGTTCAGGACTAATTACACAGGCTATTTATACACCTCTCACACACACGCATGCATGCACGCACGCACACGTTCCTGAGTCTTGTAAGCTGTCAAGTGAACATTGTGTTTTGTCTTGCCTTGCACTGATCTTTGCTTTGTTTGTTTGTTTGTTTGTTTGTTTTATGTTGCTTGCTGCCCGGATCAACCACTCGCCTGTTATTGATCACTCTTCTGGATTTGGCTGTATGTTTCTGTTTACCCCTGATTGTGACCATTGCCTGCCTGACAATTCTCTGTGTAATAAGTCCTGCATTTGGATCCGCAACATCAGCATCTCCTTCCGTGACAAAAACAGATAACAAAAGTAAAAAAACAGGTGTTTTACATACAATACAAACTGAAAATATGCCAAATTATACGTCATTAAAGAAAGAAAGAAAGAAAGAAAGCTTATAACAAAGTGTTTTTAAAGCTTTGTTTGTTTGTTTTTAGTTTGTTTAATCAGTGAGTGCTTAAATTCCTTTATAAAAATAATATTCAAAATGTGTAAAAGGCCAAAGGATAGATATTGTGGCCAAAGTTAAAACGAGGAATTTGCTCTCATGACTTAATTTGTTTCCTGGTTTTAGTAAATCTTGTTAAAGGTAACTAATGTATTCCTGTTTAATTTGGAGCAAATCATAACAAAGTGGCCACAATTTAATAAAACACGAGAACAACTTCAATTGCGTGCACTATTTACTTAAAACAAGAGAACAAATGGCTAAAACAGACTGATATGATATAGTTTATGGGAACAAATCAGTCAGGTTGTGGCTATGAGTGTATATGTTTTTCCTTGTACGTCACACATTAAACAGAATTTCATTTAAAGCAATCTGTGAACAGTTTCCCGTAGTTTGTGATTCATGTGTTTCCCATTTATTTATGATTATGGATTGCATAATGGGTCCTTGTTCTCTGCTCTGATAACTTTTGATGCTGGAAAATATGACTAAGTGACATTTATTGCGTTTTTTAGTGGTTTGGAACAATATATTGTCTGGATTATTCATGCAAATTACAGTAACGAGCTATAATATGAAACATTTTTATTGTAATATATCATTCAAACTCTTATAACTGTCACTTAAAGGTCACTTTAAAACTTTCATTTTCTTTTCGGCTTAGTCCCTTTATAAATCTGGGGTCGTCACAGCGGAATGAACCGCCAACTTATCCAGCGTATGTTTTACACAGCGGATGCCCTTCCAGCTGCAATCCATCACTGGGAAACATCCATACACACTCATAGACTACAGACAATTTTAGCCTACCCAATTCACCTATACCACATGTCTTTGGACTTGTGGGGAAAGCGGAGCACCTGGAGGAAAACCCACGCAAACATGAGGAGAACATGCAAACTCCACACAGAAATGCCAACTGACCCAGCCGAGGCTCAAACCAGCAACCTTCCTGCTGTGAGGCGACAGCGCTACCCACTGCGCCACCGCAATGCCCACTTTAAAACATTCATTCATTCATTAATTTTCTTGTCAGCTTTGTCCCTTGCAGGGTCGACACAGCGGAATGAACCGCCAACTTATCCAGCACGATTTTACGCAGCGGATGCCCTTCCAGCCACAACACTTTAAAACATTTGTGCAGTTAAATATTGAACACAAACATCAGAGTAAACACAATAGTGTTTTTGTTATTGTAAAGTGTATTATACTGTATATACTATGGTACTTACAACTCTTAAATTTGCTATGAATGCTCCATCATACTGTACTATTAACTATAGAGAACTGATCAACTGTAACAAATACTGAACTTTTTTTAAGTACTTTACTATTGACCTTATTCTTCAATGCAGAAGTGCGCTCGTTTTTGCGATTGTTTTAGAACTTCCGATTCAGTTGCCTATGGGAGCAATGACTAGGAATAATAAACGGCTGAAAACGGTCAAACTACTCACTCTACAAACAAGTGTTTGCATGATTATACAGACAAAATAGAATAATATAATAGGAAAACCTCAGTTTGCAACATCAAGCAGCAGAACGAGCTGTTTTTAACGTCTAAAAATGAATGGAAGTGAATGAGACCGGAAGTCTCGAGCCAAAATTATTCCAATGGCTGCGCCCGCTCGTACGCGGAGAATAAGGTGAATAGTATGGCTCAAATCATTAGTATTTACTTATTGTCACAATCATCAGTGATCCAGCCTGTGCAGATCGCTGGTAGACATGCAGATCACTGGAGAACTACAAATCTGCCAGCAAAAGAACTACACATTCAATCATGCACCACTCACACACCTGGCTTAGATCCCTATGATTGCAAACAGACACAGCTGAAGCTGTTCAGGACTAAATACACAGACTATATATACACCTCTCAAACACACATGTTGCTGAGTCTTGTTAAACTATTAGTGAACATTACGATGCACTTTCCTTGTTTTGCCTTGCCGTGTTAGACCCAAGCTTTGTTTTGTTTGTTTATTCCTGTCTACTGCCTGCCTTTTTGACCATCTGCCTGTTTATCGACCACGACTCTGGATTTCCTGTATACATCTGTTTGCTCCTGTTGACCATTGCTTGCCTGACCATCTTGCTAATAAATCCTGCGTTTGGATCCTGTTGTCAGCATCCACTTCAAGTTACACAAGTTAAGTTACTTCCAGCAAATGCTTGCAAAATAAGTTGCATTGTTGCATAAATCCTATAAATGATTATATATTATAATTATGATGATGTATCAGTCTCGACTCTCACAGTGCAACATTTACAGACTTCTCTACATGTTACAAAAGTTTAAGTTGATGCTTTACTGTAAAAATAAACACATTGTGTGTACACTTTTGCATCAATACTACAAGCAAACTAACTAACGGTTATATTTTGTCCAATCCAAATCATCAGAGAAGGACTGCCATTCCAGAGCAGAAGCAGATAACATAACAAATGCATTCATTCTTCACCCTGTGACTAACAATGTGCATTAGTCAAATTTTGATTTATACTTGTAATGTACATTGTAAAAAAATGCAGGGTTATTTCAACACAACTAATAGAATCTTTGTCCATATTTTACGCAACTTCGGTTGAAATAACCCAGCATTTTTTTAGAGTTTAGTCATGCATTTATACTTTGTACTATGCGTTTCTCCCATACCTGTATATACTGTTATACCATAACAAGTACAGTATATACTATTATATAATATATACAAGTATATACTGTATATACTATTATACCTGTATAATAGTAATTGATCTGTTGTGGTGATTCTACAGTTGCTATGGTAACACAACAACTATAGTAATTGATCTGTTGTGGTGATTCTACAGTTGCTATGGTAACACAACAACTATAGTAATTGATCTGTTGTGGTGATTCTACAGTTGCTATGGTAACACAACAACTATAGTTATTGATCTGTTGTGGTGATTCTACAGTTGCTATGGTAACACAACAACTATAGTAATTGATCTGTTGTGGTGATTCTACAGTTGCTATGGTAACACAACAACTATAGTAATTGATCTGTTGTGGTGATTCTATAGTTGCTATGGTAACACAACAACTATAGTAATTGATCTGTTGTGGTGATTCTACAGTTGCTATGGTAACACAACAACTATAGTAATTGATCTGTTGTGGTGATTCTATAGTTGCTATGGTAACACAACAACTATAGTAACTGATCTGTTGTGACGATTCTACTGTTGCTATGGTAACAAAACAACTATAGTAATTGATCTGTTGTGGTGATTCTACAGTTGCTATAGTAACACAACTACTATAGTAATTGATCTGTTGTGGTGATTCTATAGTTGCTATGGTAACACAACAACTATAGTAACTGATCTGTTGTGACCATTCTACAGTTGCTATGGTAACAAAACAACTATAGTAATTGATCTGTTGTGGTGATTCTACAGTAGCTATGGTAACACAACAACTATAGTAATTGATCTGTTGTGGTGATTCTACAGTTGCTATGACAACACAACAACTATACTAATTAATCAGTTGTGGCCATTCTACAGTTGCTATGGTAACACAACAACTATACCAATTAATCAGTTGTGGTGATTCTACAGTTGCTATGACAACACAACAACTATACTAATTAATCAGTTGTGGCCATTCTACAGTTGCTATGGTAACACAACAACTATACCAATTGATCAGTTGCGGTTATTCTACAGTTGCTATGGTAACACAACAACTATAGTAATATAAACAAATGACCCAATACTGTAGGTTTCTTTAACTCTAGCATATATTATACTACAACCCACCACAGTTTACTGCAGTAAAAACTACAGTATACTACAGTATTACAGTTTATCAGTTCACTATAGTTAATACTACAGTAAGCTGGAGCATTCATCAACAAAGAGTTGTATAGATATATAGATTATTTATAGATTACATAGAATCACCCAGACTTCATCATTTCTCATTGCTGGTGCTAAAGTGAATCCACATGGTACAGTATGACTAGAGTAAAGCAGAGAGTCAGTGTGTGTGTGTGTGTGTGTGTGTGTGTGTGTGTGTGTGTGTGTGTGTGTGTGAGCGCTGTATCAGACAGAAGAGTCTCAGTTCTTCATCTGAGAGGAATGAAGAGATAAAAGACAGAGCTTGAGTTTGGCTCACTTTAAAACACTTTAATCTTGTGGTTTGGCTGTGTGTGGGAGAGAGACACCTCCTTTACTCTCACTCACTCACACACACACACTCTCTCTCTCTCTCTCTCTCTCTCTCTCTCTCTCTCTCTCTCTCTCAGTCTTTTATGTATTGAGAAAGGTTGAAACCTCTACTTTACAAGCTAGAAAGCCAGGACATTTTGATTTCTCGAAAATGTTCATCAGTAGCTGTAAAGCTGGAATGACATCACAATGTACTCTTCTTATTTTATTTATAGTACACTGAAAGAAATATCTTAGTGAACAGTTTCTGTATGTGCTTTTGGGTTTATTTGTGGTGGTGCACTGCATTATGGGATGTTGATTTCTGCTCTGTCCACTTTTGATGTTGTAAATTCAACTCTACAGTTTAACAAAGTGACTTTTATTGACATTGTAGTGGTTTTAATAATAAGAAATAATATCTAGAGAAATAAGAAATAACAGAAATAACAGAAAATGTGCTGCAGTTTATTACAAGGTTTCTGTAGCGTAATATACAACACCATCCCAGACAATATGGCACTGCACACCATTGCACATGCTCAGAAAGGTCACTTTTGACAACTTTTCAAGGTTAAAAGTTTTGGAGGAAAGATCAATATCCCATAATGCAGCTCAGAAGCAGAAATAAACTGGGAAAAGTCAAAAGTAAAAATCACAGAATACAGAAAAGCTGGTAATAAAAGCCAGGCTCAGACTACAGGAGTTTTAGCCTGATTATGCCCAACTTTCACTCAGAGATGAAATTTTGGCGAGGACTTCCATCGCTTCCGATTCTAGATGCAGATTATCTGGTAATGTGAGCTGTTTAAAGATAGACTTTCGCACCTCACAATCTTCTAGAGCACACATCAGAGCCTCCCCAATCATGATATCCAGCATTTTTAATCTGGCTGATCAGAGTTGTTCCAAAGCCAAGAACTGAGGAGAATTGCGTTGGTTTAAATAAATAAGTATAGGTTATTTATAAAAATATATCCTTTTTTTATTAGCCAGATTTAACGTTATTCTAATACCAGTGTGCACATATTTACGACACGTGTCGCCGGTACTGAAACGTTGACAATTATCTCCATAAACCAAAGTGATTAAACATTTTAAACTGTGTTTTTAGATTTTTTTTCCTGTAATACAGAATTTGTTTAATATAAAATTATTAGGCCAACGTCTACCTATCTTGCAGTGTGCGCACATTTAAGATTTGAGGTAATAAAATCGTTGCAGATTCTTCTCATGTGTGTGTTGCAACCAGATTTCATTATTGGTTAGGATTTTAAATCTCCTGAAGTTTAAGCCCGGCTTAACAGATCATTTTTAGAGTGTAGTGCTTGCTTTAAAGGATGTATCTGTGCACTTCATTATTTTGAAAAAAAAGGGGATTTGTCCTCATAAACCTTAATCAAATACCATAACCTTCCCTCCCCCTGGAATCTACTTCACTTCTGGTCACATGGAATGACTTCAGGGGAGGGCGATCAGTCATTTGGGAAGCGGCTATCAGTCATTTAGGGAGGGGCTATCAGTCATTTGGAGGTGGGGCTATCAGTAATTTAGGGAGGGGCTATCAGTCATTTGAGGTGGGGCTATCAGTAATTTAAGGAGGGGTTATCAGTCATTGGGGTGGGGCTATCAGTCATTTAGAGAGGGGCTATCAGTCATTTGGGGTGGGGCTATCAGTCATTTAGAGAGGGGCTATCAGTAATTTAAGGAGGGCTATCAGTCATTTGGGGTGGGGCTATCAGTAATTTAGGGAGGGGCTATCAGTCATTTGAGGTGGGGCTATCAGTCATTTAGGGAGGGGCTATCAGTCATTTGAGGTGGGGCTATCAGTAATTTAAGGAGGGGTTATCAGTCATTTGGGGTGGGGCTATCAGTAATTTAGGGAGGGGCTATCAGTCATTTGGGGTGGGGCTATCAGTCATTTAGAGAGAGGTTATCAGTGATTTGGGGTGGGGCTATCAGTCATTTAGAGAGGGGTTATCAGTCATTTGGGGTAGGGCTATCAGTAATTTAGGGAGGGGCTATCAGTCATTTGGGGTGGGGCTATCAGTCATTTAGAGAGAGGTTATCAGTGATTTGGGGTGGGGCTATCAGTCATTTAGGGAGGGGCTATCAGTCATTTGAGGTGGGGCTATCAGTAATTTAGGGAGGGGCTATCAGTCATTTAGGAATCGTCTATCAGTCATTTGGGGTGGGGCTATGAGTCATTTAGGAAGTGGCTATCAGTCATTTAGGGAGGGGCTATTAGTCATTTGGAGAGGGGTTATTAGTCATTTGGGGTGGGGCTATCAGTAATTTAGGGAGGGGCTATCAGTCTTTTGGGGTGGGGTTATCAGTAATTTAGGGAGGGGTTATCAGTCATTTGGGGTGGGGTTATCAGTCATTTGGGGCGGGTCTATCAGCTATTTAGCATTATATAATTTAGAATGTAAAGTATATCGTACAAATAAAAGTATTGTTGAATCTCTCTCTCTCTCTCTCTCTCTCTCTCTCTCAGAGATGCTGGCAGAGCTTCTGAAAGTCTGACTTCATACGGTCTGCTGTTTTCAGACTCTGTTCTTCTCTGTCTCTGATGTTCAGTTAATGTTTCTGGAAAACCACATCCTGTGCAGACTTTAGTGGAATGGCTTACAAAGTAATGTGTTACTGTAATTAAATTATATATATATATATAAACAGTTGAAGTCAGAATTGTTCGCCCACTTTTGATTTTTTTTTCTTTTTTAAATATTTCCCAAATGATGTTTAACAGAGCAAGGAAATTTTCACAGTATGTCTGATAATGTTTTTTCTCCTAGAGAAAGTCTTATTTGTTTTATTTCGGCTAGAATAGAAGCGGTTTTTATTTTTTTAAAAGCCATTTTAAGGACAATATTATAAACCCCGTTAAGCTATATATTTTTCTCGATAGTCTACAGAACAAACCATCATTATACAATAACTTGCCTAATTCCCCTAACCTGCCTAGTTAACCTAATTACCCTAGTTAAGCCTTTAAATGTCACTTTAAGCTGTATAGAAGTGTCTTGAAGAATATCTAGTCTAATATTATTTACTGTCATCATGACAAAGATAAAATAAATCAGTTATTAGAGATGAGTTATTAAAACTATTATGATTAGAAATGTGCTGAAGAAATCTGCTCTCTGTTAAACAGAAATTGGGGGAAAAAAATAAACAGGGGGTGAATAATTCTGACTTATAGTTAAAGTCTGAATTATTAGCCCTCTTGTATATTTTTTTTCCAATTACTGTTTAAAGGAGAGCAGATTTCTTCAGCACATTTCTAATCATAGAATAATAACTCTGATAACTGATTTATTTTCTCTTTGTCATGATGACAGTAAATAATATTAGACTAGATATTCTTCAAGACACTTCTATACAGCTTAAAGTGACATTTAAAGGCTTAACTAGGTTAATTAGGGTAAAGTTAGGGTAATTAGGCAAGTCATTGTATAACAGTGGTTTGTTCTGGAGACAATCCAAAACTAATATTGCTTAAGGCGGCTAATAATATTGACCTTAAAATGGGTTTAAAACAATTCAAAATTGCTTTTATTATAGTCGAAATAAAACAAATAAGACTTTCTCCAGAAGAAAAAATATTATCAGACATACTGTGAAAAATTCCTGAATCTGTTTATAATTTGGGAAATAACAAACAGCAAAAAAAAAAAAAAAAAAAAATCACAGAAGGGTGAATAATTGTGTAACATCAACTGTATATACATATATTTACGTATTATTACATTATAGAGACAATAAATGAATATAGGTTTTAGTATTTTTTATCTTTGTCTCACTTTCACTTTTGATGTCAAATATATATATTTTACATTAACTATCTTTTCCAGTTTTGATTACAAATGAAAACCTCTGTAATTACCAATGATTGTAAGATCAGTGCTTAAAAATTATTAATGAAATGAACATGAAGCTGCTTAATGTCCTGCAAATGACCTCATAACCTCATCATCATTTAGTGAAGCATTATAGTGATATTCTGGCTGATGTCACTTCATAACACTGGTAACTTATTGACTTTTGATTATAAAACACCATAATTCAATAAAAGCCCACTCAGCTTCAATAACATCTGCGATCGCTTACTGCGTGTGTAACAGACTCCAGAAAGACGAACTCAGGAGATCATAAATATGAAACCTGAGATAAATAAGTAGAAGCGTTTGGACGTGTGCAGTTATTAATTTCCACCCCTCCGCTGATGCAGACGCTGTTTATCCCAAACATCACGCACTGCTTTTCATTCATGTTTCTGATGAGTCTGCTGTTTCTCTGTCTTCCTCTATATCTGTTGATAGTTAAAAAGGCCAGGCAGTAATTCACAGCTCTGATTATTCCCATCAGTCATGATCATGAAGAGCATGTGAATCAGTTCTGCGGTTAAACTGCATTAACCTCATGTAAATCACTCTCCATCAAAATAAACCCATGTTTGTTTTGAGAACTGGACCATTTTACATTCAAACACAATTGATTAAGCAGACTGAATCAAGGCATTGTGAAGAGTCTCTCTGAGAATCATTCTGAGCATGCTGGCAATCTAGCAACCATCCAACGACACCCTAGCAACCATTCAGAAAACCTTAAAAAGCTACATAGCAACACATAATAACTTAATAACCCAAATTCAGAATGCTGACGCAGTCACATAACACCTGAGACAATTCAACACATCTTTATTTCAACTTAAAAACCACCTAGTAACTCTTTAGCATCTTTCCAGAACACACAAGCAATGACCAGACAATGCTATAAACCACATAGCAACAGAAAATAACAAACCAAAATAATTAAGTAGCCACATTACACCGAGAACAACCTAATGATGCTCTACCAAACACATAACAATACCTTAGCAAGCCCTCACAACACAATAGCAATGCCTTAGCAACCACACAGGACATCCTAACAACCACTTACAATGTCACAAACATAGCAATACATATTGTAACGGTGGTGTGGGAACGGTGATCCAAAACAGTCAAATAAAAATCAAACATTACAAAAATATGTTTGTCACTTGTTTTTAAATCGTTTTTCTTGGGCGCCAGACAGAATGTCTGTCAAAATACCTTTAAAAGAACATATAGCACGGCTAGCTCTCACCACCAGTTACAAACAGTGGCGGTTCGTCAGAAGTTAACCCCCAAATTGACACAGAATAAAAAGATTCAACTTCAGTCATGTTCATGTTGTGAAACACCATAGATATATACACTAGATGTCGCCTACCCTGCTGTTGTCTATTAGAACGAATGCGTCAATAGAGCCGCCATTTTAGTACAGCCCTGCTGAAAAATCCAGCTTAAACCAGCCTAAGCTGGTTGGCTGGTTTTAGCTGGTTGACCAGCCTGGTTTTAGAGGGGTTTTGGCCATTTCCAGGCTGGTTTCCAGCCATTTCCAGGCTGGTCTTAGCTGGTCAGGCTGGAAAATGACCAGCTCAAACCAGCTAAAACCAGCTTGACCAGCCTGGTTTAAGTTGGACATAGCTGGTTTTGGCTGGTCAAGCTGGTTTTAGCTGGTCAACTCCCAGCCTGACCAGCTAAGACCAGGCTGGAAATGGCTGGAAACCAGTCTGGAAATGGCCAAAACCCCTCTAAAACCAGGCTGGTCGACCAGCTAAAACCAGCCAACCAGCTTAGGCTGGTTTAAGCTGGATTTTTCAGCAGGGAGGGTAGCGCTCCTTTGAAATGAATGCAGGACCAAGGTGAAGCGGAGGACTGTGGCCATCCAAAACCAGAGAAATACACATACTGTATACACATATATCTATGATCGGGAGTTTTCCCCGGTGGTCAGTATGCAAATATTTTTTTAAATTACGAAATATTATAATTTTACATCACTTTTCTACATTGATGGATGTGACCGCACGGGCATTCCTGATAAAGAGTGAGTGTTTGTGTGCATGGAAATGCATTATCCTCCTTCCCTGTTTAATTTGATCTAATCCATGTCCTGAAACACACCTCCTCTCCTGCTTTCACTTCTCATTCTGACGGGAGCGATCCGTTTGTGAATGAATCTCCATTATGAACGACTCGTTCACTTAGCCGACAATAATACAAGTTTCTAGCACGGCAGCGTCTTGTTGTCATATTTTATAACATAGTTTGCTTATTTTATTCAACAAAACTAGCATAAGTCTAGAATTTAGTGTGAGTTGGTGCTACTTTGCCTTATGGTGAATGCAGCAGACTGTATTATCATCAATAAGATTACTTTTTAAGCACAAAAGTTCATAACATACAAAAACATAAAAAAACTAAATCTTACCTATGAAATGTTCTGCCTTTGTGCTTTGTTTTCTTTGTTTGCTCGTTACTACACCCGTACATAGCGCTAAAGTCCAGCATCTTCACATTGTCACACTGTCTTGACTAGTGCGGTTGAATCACTTTTGTACTAGGAGCCCTGTACCAATGTGGCGGAGCTATTGACGCATGCTCAGGGTCCCTATGCGATATCTAGTGTATATATCTATGGTGAAACACTATCAAAATGTCCACTGTTGATTATACAGTATTAGACTTCTGTTTTCAATAGTGATTTCAAAACTTTTAATAGAGGAAGTCCTCGGCTATGCAGAGGCTATTATTAATCAGAAATTGACTGTACATATTTCCCAGGGATGGGTTGCAGCTGGAAGGGCATCCGCTGCGTAAAAAAACATGCTGGATAAGTTGGCGGTTCATTCCACTGTGGTGACCCCGGATTAATAAAGGGACTAAGCTGAAAAGAAAATGAATGAATGTACAGTTTTAAGTTAGAAAATGCAGTCTTGAACTTACAAACAGTCGGCAAGTGCCGGAGAACAGATGCAACACATTGATCAAATGTAGTTTTCAGTCACGCTCATGTAGAAGTCACATTCAACTCATTTAGTTTTGCCTTCGTTTTTGATTTCAGTCGTGACAAAGCACAAAGAGTCTTCAACACATGATTATTTACAACACGCTTTTACACATAATAGTTTAACTCATTTATAATAACTACTATTTTATCTTACTCATGGTGACAGTCAGTGCAGAATATTTGACTAGTTATTTAGCAAGATAGTTGTATTCTAGTCCCTTTAAGTGTTCTATAGACTTTGATTCAGATTAAAGTGTAATTTAAAGACTTCACTAGGTTATGTTCACTAGGAAAGTTGGAATAATTAGTCAAGTTATTGTATAACTGGTTTGTTGTGTAGACAGTCAAAAACACACAGTAAATATTTCTTAAAGGAGGATAATAACAGACTTAAAATTGTTTTAAAAAAAATTAAAAACTGCTTTTATTCAAGAAATGAACAGTAATAAATCAGACTTATTATGACTCCAGAAGAATTATTTGTGTTTTATAGGAAACACTGTGAACATCTCCTTGGTTTGATTTAGATCACTTTGGAAACATCATTTTAAATTAATGGGAGGGCAAAAAAATGGACCTCAACTGCATCTGTTCAATTCAATTCATCTTTATTTGTCTAGCGCTTATACAATGTAGATTGTGTCAAAGCAGCTTCACATGGAAGATTATAGTGAATGTAAACAGTGTCAGTTCAGTTTTCAGAGATTAAGTTCAGTTCAGTTTAGCTCAGTTCAGTGTGGGTTAATAATCACTGAGAGTCCAAACACTGAAGAGCAAATCCATCGATGCGCAGCTCTACAGATCCTGAACTACGCAAGCCAGTGGCGACAGCGGCGAGGAAAAACTTCACCAATTGGCGAAAGCGAAGATTTAAAAAACCTCGAGAGAAACCTGGCTCAGTTGGGCACGACCATTTCCCCTATGGCCAATCGTCTTGTGCAGAGCTGCAGTCTAGGCGCAGGAAGCTGGACCTCAGCGAAGACTCGTCTGTCCTTGGAGCGTCACAGGACTCAGTCTCATGCTCTCACTCCACGATGACCACCACAGCAGCTGCTCAGGATACGGCCTGGTCCAGAAAACCTTGGGATCATCTCGTCGCTGGTCTCGGATCACATCAGTGGCACTGCATAGTCTGAGGGCCTCGAGATGAGTAACCCCCAGGTGGAAATACAGAATAAGGAGAATAATTAGCGTAGCTGCTGTTCATAGTGTATATAAACGAGAAGCAAAATCATGTGTGGGGCACATCATGCGTCATACCGCTATGTACTGCACTGAGTGTATGCTTTGCTAAAAAGATAGGTCTTTATTCTAGTTTTGAAGAGTGAGAGTGTGTCTGAGCCTCGGACATTATCAGGAAGGCTATTCCAGAGTTTAGGGGCCATAAATGAGAAGGCTCGACCTCCTTTACTCGACTTCGATATTCTAGGTGCTACCAGAAGCCCTGAGTTTTGAGATCGTAAAGAGCGGGTTGGGTTGTAGCGAGACAGGAGGTTGGTTAGATAAGCAGGAGCTCGATTATTTAAAGCTTTATAGGTAAGGAGTAATATTTTAAATTCAATATGAAACTTAACAGGCAGCCAGTGTAAGGAGGATAAAATTGGGGTGATATGATCATATGTTCTAGATCTGGTAAGAACTCTGGCAGCTGCATTTTGCACTAGCTGGAGTTTGTTAATAGAGGATGCTGGGCAGCCAGCAAACAGAGCATTACAGTCATCCAGCCTAGAGGTCATGAAAGCATGAACTAGCTTTTCTGCATCTGATATGGATAGCATACTTCACAATTTAGCGATATTTCTCAGATGGAAGAAAGCAGTTTTTGTGACATGGGATATATGATTTTTGAAAGTTAAATTGCTGTCTAATATGACACCCAGATCTTTTATAGTAGAGCTAACGCTAACTTTGTATCCCTCTAGTTGCAGGTCCAGTTGTGAGAACTGCTGTCATCTTGACAATTTGCAACTGTATTTTTACAAACGGGATATTTGCAGTCTGTCAGTTCAGAACACAAAAAATCTGAAGTTTGAAAATACGTCTATAAAAAATTCAGCCTTGAAAATTTAAGTTGTCTTAAATTTCAGATGTTCAATATTCAAGTCATGAAATTTTAATTCAAATTAAGGTGGCATTTTTTAAAGGCATATAAAAATTCAGATTTATTAAAGGGTCACAAAACACTAAAACGCATGTTTTCAGATGTTGAATTCATGAGAAAGACTGGGTTCAAACCAATCAGCGCGCTCTATTGTGTATGCGGTGCAACTTCATTAATATGCATGATAGCTTCAGAGACTGTTTTACCTGTTACAGTGTTCAGACGACAGAGAGACGCCACCTTGTGTTGCCAAAACAAGTGGAAGAACGAGAATTTAGACACTCGGGTCGTCAGTGTTGCGTTTATGAATGTGCCGCAATGAAGGTTTTGTTTTTATTTTCCCGCTATGAGAGCGCAGCTGGACTCACGTGTGGATTTCAGTGCATGCACGTGACAGAAATGCGTTTGTAAGGAACATGTTTTACCCGAGAGCTTTTCGCATCTGGAAATGGTGAAATGCGGATTTGCCGCTCGTCTCCTTTTAAAAAGACGCAGTTCCAGTTGGTGTTGATTGTCCTGTGTCTACAGATTTGGTAAGTGTGTGTGATCAGTGTCCTTTGTTTGTTCATTCAGATGGCAAAGTTAGTTCGTATCGTCAGCAGTGCTCTTTCAGTTTTTAAAGACAGACCTTAGTCTAAATTATTTAGTTACTGAGTTTACAGTATGTTAATCCCAGCCAACAGGGAACGCTCCCAGAACATTCACTAACGTTCTTTAAAAGTTGTGGAAATGTTAGTACACAATGTTATCAATGGAACGTTTTTAGAATGTTCTCATAACGTTCTTATACTGTTCTTAAAAAAATGTTCTTAGAACAAAGTTTTAGGAACGTCTTCAGGACATTATTTGTACTTGATGAACGTTGTCACAATGTTGATAAAAAAAACGTTCTTGGAACATTATATTTTGGTGAAAATGTAGGTTTTGAAAACATTGTAAGAACGTTATGCTAACCATAAAAAAACGTTCTAGCAACATTAAGCAAACTGGACATTTCAACGTTATTGGAACGTTCCAAACAAACGTTCTTAGAACATTATATTTTGGTGGAAATTTACTTTTTAAAAATGTTGTAAGAGCGTTATGCTAACCATAAAAAAATGTTCTAGCAACATTAAGCAAACTGGACATTTCAACGTTATTGGAACGTACCAAACAAACATTCTTAGAACATTATATTTTGGTGAAAATTTAGGTTTTAAAAACGTTGTAAGAACGTTATGCTGACCATAAAAAACGTTCTAACAACATTTAGCAAACTGGACATTTCAACATTCTTGGAACGTTCCAGATAACGTTACGAGAACGTTCTCACAAGCTAAATTTGTTAGCTGGGATATCACTGCACTAATATAGTACAATATTATAGACTGAAAGATCCGCTGTAAATGCTGCTCTCCGAGTGTAAACATGTAAACACCACAATCAAACTATTATTGTTGTGTAGGATTTTTGCTGCATTTTGTGACAGGATAGTCTATACACACACGGCTTTCTGACTCTACCTACTGAGTGCATCTAAGTTATAGAGAAATGCGGAGGGTTTTTTTTCTCCCATTCGCCGTGTGGTATCAAACACTCCATTAAAACTCCACTCTCCAGCAGCTCCTGCATCCAATATCTGGTTTGTCATGGGGGGCACGCAGGAAATGTTCCTGAATGAAAGTGAAAGTGCCAAACTGCAGTTAAAGTCCACAAATTAATAATTTGGCAAATAATTGGATTACTGATGTCCATGTAAACACAGTCACTCTCTTTCTCCCCTGCGTCTGTGTTTGTTTTGCTCACTGAAAATCAGCGCATGCCCAAAGGGAAACTCCCATTTATGCAAATCCTTCCCTCTTTCCCTCCCCTGACACTCCCACCTAAACAGAGCTGGACACGCCCACTTTCCTGACTTTTTCCAAACTAGAGGTGTGAAAACACCCTGCTGAGACAGGGGGGTTTCGTGGCCCTTTAAATTACACTTGTCAATCATTTAAAATCAGATTGTTTTGGCATATTATTAGCTCCATACTGGTTCCAAGTGTTTGGTGTGTCAGATTGTTGTTGATCTGAATGTGAGTTTACATGATCCCTCCTCATTTGACATGTACTGAATATATCGGCATCAGTTTAAGCACAGTGTGGTGACGTGACTAATACAGAAGTGATCTGTGTGTGAGTGTAAACACACACGGCATCACGTGTTTCCCATCAGACTCCTGCAGGACTGTGGAAAGTTCAAGCAGACCAGGGCTTGATGATAATCACTGCTTTATGCTGAAAACACTGCATTTCCATGACAACGGTGGGCTACGGGACGGGCCTTTGTGGACGTAAACACACACACATACACACACACGTATACAGACACACACATGCACGCACACACACAGACACACACAAGCATCTACACGCTCTCATACACATTCACACTAGTGCACATCACACACACATGCAAATGCAACACAAAACACACACACACACACTTTACAGAAACACATGCATACACATGCTTACACACACGCACGCACATACTCAAACACTTTACAGATACACATGCGTGCACATGCTCACATACATACACACACACTTCAAATACACACATAGAAACACATTCAACACACAAAAAGACAAACTCACTCACACACACTTCAAATACACACATAGATACACATTCAACACACCAAACACACACACGTAACACAAAACACACACATGGATACATACACACACACTTCAAATACACACATAGAAACACATTCAACACACAAAAAGACAAACTCACTCACACACACTTCAAATACACACATAGGTACACATTCAACGCACCAAACACACACACGCAACACAAAACACTCACATGCATACATACACACACACTTTAAATACACACATAGAAACACATTCAACACACAAAAAGACAAACTCACTCACACACACTTCAAATACACACATAGGTACACATTCAATGCACCAAACACACACACGTAACACAAAACACACACATGCATACATACACACACACTTCAAATACACACATAGAAACACATTCAACACACAAAAAGACAAACTCACTCACACACACTTCAAATACACACATAGGTACACATTCAATGCACCAAACACACACACGTAACACAAAACACACACATGCATACATACACAGACACTTCAAATACACACATAGATACACGTTCAACACACAAAACACACACATGCATACATACACACACACACACACACACACTTCAAATGCACACATAGATACACGTTCAACACACAAAACACACACATGCACACTCACACACTTTACAGATACACAAGCATGCACGAACACACACACTTTATATAAACACAGATACACATTCAACACACACAAACACTTCAAATACACATTCAACACGCGCACACTTACACACTTTACAAATACACACACATGCACACACACTCACACATTTTACAGATACAAAAGCATGCACGAACACACACGCTTCAAATAAACACAGATACACATTCAACGCACACACTTCAAATACACACTTTACAAATACACACACATGCGCGCACACACTCACACACTTTACAGACACACCTTCATAATGCATGCACGAACACACACTTTAAATACACATTCAACACACGCACACATACACACTTTACAGAAACACATGCATACACATGCTTACACACACGCACGCACATACTCAAACACTTTACAGATACACATGCGTGCACATGCTCACATACATACACACACACTTCAAATACACACATAGAAACACATTCAACACACAAAAAGACAAACTCACACACACACACACACACTTCAAATGCACACATAGATACACATTCAACGCACCAAACACACACACGTAACACAAAACACACACATGCATACATACACACACACTTCAAATACACACATAGAAACACATTCAACGCACCAAACACACACACATAACACAAAACACACACATGCATACATACACACACACTTCAAATACACACATAGAAACACATTCAACGCACCAAACACACACACATAACACAAAACACACACATGCATACATACACACACACTTCAAATACACACATAGATACACGTTCAACACACAAAACACACACATGCATACATACACACACACACACACACACTTCAAATGCACACATAGATACACGTTCAACACACAAAACACACACATGCATACATACACACACACACACTTCAAATGCACACATAGATACACGTTCAACACACAAAACACACACATGCATACATACACACACACACACACACTTCAAATGCACACATAGATACACATTCAACGCACCAAACACACACACGTAACACAAAACACACACATGCATACATACACACACACTTCAAATACACACATAGATACACGTTCAACACACAAAACACACACATGCATACATACACACACACACACACACACTTCAAATGCACACATAGATACACGTTCAACACACAAAACACACACATGCATACATACACACACACACACACACTTCAAATGCACACATAGATACACATTCAACGCACCAAACACACACACGTAACACAAAACACACACATGCATACATACACACACACTTCAAATACACACATAGATACACGTTCAACACACAAAACACACACATGCATACATACACACACACACACACACACTTCAAATGCACACATAGATACACGTTCAACACACAAAACACACACATGCATACATACACACACACACACACACTTCAAATGCACACATAGATACACGTTCAACACACAAAACACACACATGCATACATACACACACACACACTTTAAATGCACACATAGATACACGTTCAACACACAAAACACACACATGCACACTCACACACTTTACAGATACACATGCATGCACGAACACACACGCTTCAAATAAACACAGATACACATTCAACACACACACTTCAAATACACACTTTACAAATACACACACATGCGCGCACACACTCACACACACTACAGACACACCTTCATAATGCATGCACGAACACACACACTTTAAATACACATTCAACACACGCACACATACACACTTTACAAATACACTCGCATGGACACCCTCACATACACACTCACTTTCACACAGACACACACACACACAATAGATAGAATATAGACCACTGTAATTTACTGCTGTGATGCAACGCTGAAGGCTGGGTCAGTTGGTGTTTCTGTGTGGAGTTTGCATGTTCTCCCCGTGTTGGTGTGGGTTTCCTCCGGGTGCTCCGGTTTCCCCCACAGTCCAAACACATGCGCTATAGGGGAATTGATCAACTAAATTGGCCGTAGAGTATGAGTGTGTGTGGGTGTGAATAAGTGTGTATGGGTGTTTCCCAGTACTGGGTTGCAGCTGGAAGGGTGTCCGCTGTGTAAAACATATGCTGGAATAGTTGGCGGTTCATTCCGCTGTGGCGACCCCTGATGAATAAAGGGACTAAGCTGAGGGAAAATGAATGAAAGCTAGTTGTTTTAATCTACGGTAGCCTTGGACATGTTCATAAACTCAGGGCCGGCCCTGTACATTTGGGGCCCTAAGCAGAATAATTTTGGGGCCCTACCTTGCTCTATATAGTGGAGTATTGCCATTGCAAACCGGCCCACAATGATTCTATTACTTATTAGATGCAATCAATGAAACAGAAAAGTAAAGCCTGAGTTCATTCATTCATTTTCAGCTTAGTCCCTTTATTATTCCGGGGTCGCCACAGCGGAATGAACCGCCAACTTATCCAGCACATGTTTTACGCAGCGGATGCCCTTCCAGCCGCAACCCACTACTGAGAAACATCCACACACACTCATTCACACACACTACGGACAATTTAGCTTACTCAATTCACCTGTACCGCATGTCTTTGGACTGTGGGGGAAACCGGAGCACCAGAAGGAAACCCACGCGAATGCAGGGAGAACATGCAAACTCCACTCAGAAACGCCAACTGACCCAGCCGAGGCTCGAACCAGTGACCTTCTTGCTGTGAGGTGACAGCACTACCTACTGCGCCACTGCGTCACCTAAAGCCTGAGTTCTTCTACTTAAAGGTGCAGTATGTAAGTTTGACACCCAGTGGTTGAACTAGGTATTGCACTCCTAGATCAAAATAAACACACGCGTGGGATGCCAGATTGAGTACAGGAGCGAGTGATTTAAACCGTGTTCTAAATAAAATCAACGACACGCGATAGAGGGAATATTTTCCATATTAAAAGGAGTTTTAGTTCTAACCAACACCTCGAATTGAGATATTAGAAACGGCTTCTATTTCTCACAGCTCCGGTTTTCCAACAAGGCAACCCGGAGTGCTGAAATATAATTGGCTAAACTGGCATTCTGCAGGCTAAATTTACCTAAACAAAGACAGCGTTCCGGCACGGAAAAACCATTTTCAAAGCAGAATATCTGACTTCAGCATTGTTTTTCAGTTAAACAAGTATGTTCACTTGGGATGTTTCTTAAATATCTGCAAACATATTATGGTATTTTTATGCTTTAGAACAGTCAAAAACTTACATACAGCACCTTTAATAACTGTCTGAATGATTTGGAGAATTTAAAACTGTTTCTGTCAACTAGCAATTTCAAAAATGAAGAATTAAATGATCTTTATTAAAGGGACCAGATATTCCTACTCGGTGTCCTTCTGGAGTGTTTAAAACAGGGGTGCTCAACCCTATTCCTGGCGATCGACCTTCCTGCAGTTTTCAGTTGCAGCCCTTATCAAACACACCTGCCTGTAATTATCAAGTGCTCCTCACGTTCTAAATAATTGGTTCAGGTGTGTTTGATCAGGGTTGGAGCTGAAATCAGCTGGAAGGTCGATCGCCAGGAACAGGGTTGAGCACCCCTGGTTTAAAACATACTCTATCAAACAGATTGAAGATTCTATAAAACACAGGTGTCAAAGCCAGTTCCTGGAGGGCTGCAGCCCTGCACAGTTTAGTTCCAACCCTGCTTGAACACACTGACCTGTAGGCAGGGGCGGACTGGGAACGCATTTTCTACCGATGGGTGCGATGGGTGCGCGTCAGGCCATGGTCACGGTGGCAGGCCACCTCCGATGCGATCTAAAAAGCGAAGGGCGGGGGTGGAGAGATGAGTGCGCAGGCCAAAGTGACTGTCAGTCAGGCCACTTCTGAAGCAATCTTCAGGGGGAATGGGGGTTTTCGGTGGGTGCGGCAGGCCAGACCCACGGTGGCAGGCCAGATTGACCGTCAGGCCACCAGGAAAAGTCCCGGTGCTCCCAATGGCCAGTCCGCCCCTGCCTGTAGGTTTCAAACAAGCCTGAAGGACTCATGTAGTTTGATCAGGTGTGTTTAATTGGGGTTGGAACTAAACTGTGCAGAGCTCCGGCCCTCCAGGAACTGGCTTTGACACCTGTGCTATAAAAGATCCTAGGTTGAGTTTTTCAAAAGCAAAAACCCTGCAATTAAACGACACTGAACAATAATTAATTAAATGCATTACGTAGTAATAAAATATACATTCTGAACTTATTCAAAACTTAAATAAAATACTAACAACTAAACAATTAACATTAATGCAAATATTGATCCATAAATAATCAAATCAATAAGCAAATATGAAAAATATTCATATAAAAAAACATAAGTAAAAGGGAGGCAGCAAATACTGGGTTAATGTTAACACCCAAACACAAACTTTATTATTCCCTTATTCAGTCTCCTTCCATCTGTTGCTTACATTTGAGATGCAGGGTCTGGAGCTTATATTACACTATGATTAATTAAATTAGGACATCACTTTTATAAACATGTCTCAGGAAAAATATTACCAGTGTGCAAAATATGTCAGTGAAAGACACTTCAGTGTTGCATTTCAGTAAAATGAGTTTTAGACAAAAAAGCGGGTCTGTAAAACCAGGAAAAATGTAATATTTCATATAAATAGACGACTTTTATTAATCTGCAATTGCCTATTTTCGATGCTATTAGAGTATGTCTTTAACATCATCATTAGCACTTAAACGCAATGCCAAAAATGGTTTTGTGCTCGTCTCTTCTCGTCGTCATTTTTCCTTTCTACGCCTGAAGAATTAGTTTCGTTTCATTTCCGTGGTTTAATTTACAAAATAAATCAGCCATATAATAGGGCAGGCAATGAAGCAAAGGCCATGGCTGTGTCTGTGCACGGATTGGCGTTCTTGTGTTGACCAGTAAGTGAAGAAGATTTTATTCTCTCAGTGTGAAGTATTTTAGGGGTGTAAAGCAGTTTAGGGGTGTTTGCAGCATGCCAGTCTGTGGTAAAATACTTATGTCTGTGTAAGCTGAGAAAACTGCACAGGAGCCTGCTGCTATGAGCTGACTGATTCTGAATATGTAAACTACTGATTGTATATGCTAAACACTCATATGAAGTTATACGTGTGTGAAGTATTCAGGAGAGTAACAGTATGAGGTTATTATGCTATCATGACGATGTATGTAACCACTTAGTTCTTTTGCATAAGTTGCATCCGTGAAGGTCATCTCTGTTGTCAAAAGAGCTGCTACCGTTGATATGAGCTAGTGGGCTGACAGCCATGAGTAACAGAACCACCTGAGAAAGACTTATCCAAGCATGGTCAGAAGTTTAAAAAGGAGACACCTAGGGGTGTGTCAGAGTCTGTAGAAAGATTGTGGAAAACACAGAGACTTTAGAAATTGTCCAGGAGAGACTTCAGATTCTCTAAGGTCTGCTCTGCAGTTTCTCGGCTTTATTATGTAAGAATAAAGTCTATTTTTTCTGGTATCCAAAAACCTCCAGTCTGATAGTGCCTCATTGATGAAAAGGTCGGCAACATACCTGTCAACATTTGGATGTGAAAATAAGGGATAAAAGAAAACACAACAAGATCGACATGTCTAGATGTTATTATTGTTATTATTATTCATTCATTTATTTTCCTTTTGGCTTAGTCCCTTTATTAATCTGGGGTCGCCACAGCAGAATGAACCGCCATTATTATTATTATTATTATCATCATTATGATGATGATGATGTGTATATGTATGTTCAAACACGCACCCAAAACCCAGTGTCCACTTGAACTCAGCATTAAATCCCGTACGTACAGAATCTGCTTGGGAAACAGCGTCTATTATCACTATGGAGCGCATCAGCTGACAGTCATGCATCTTTATATGAACTGACTGTTTTGAGGATTGCATAGGGGCAATGGCACCAGTAATGAAAAGGAAATGAATCGCGCCGTTTTTATGTTTATTTCAAAGTGTTTCCATGCATAAATAAAATGAAAGCACAGAACCGAATCACATTTAAGAGCAAGGGCGGCCCCTGGTGGTTCGGCGGTATGGGTTGCATATAGGGAGGATCGGCTCTTCTCAGAAAGATAAAAAATACGGGAAAATACCTTTACGGGATGACAGCGGGATACAACTGTAAAATACGGGAGAATCCTGGGAAAAACGGGAGGGTTGACAGGTATGGTCGGCAACTACGACAAATATGAGGTCGACAATCACAACATAAGTCTCGCAGCTTACCTTGAACGAGCGAACTTGAACCGCGAGAACAGAACACATATGAGAAATGAGTTGCTGCGAGCTTCCTGTTGATCACATGACCTTCACACAAAAACAATTTCAACTTTAATAAAATTGGGCTTTTCATTTTTTTTAAGTGTAATTAAGTGTAATTTTTTAAGTATAAATATTTAAGTACTGAAGCACTGTCAGTGATGATAATTGTAAAATGCAAATAAAAACGATTTCAGGAAACGGCTCACGCCACTAGCGGGTTGTGGGGGCCCCCTAGTGGCCGCGGGGCCCTAAGCAGCCGCTTAGTTCGCTTATAGGGAGGGCCGGCTATGCATAAACTGTGTGTGAGAGGATTACAAATCACTGGACTCAGTAAGAAACACTCTAAACACATAGCTAAATACTGCGCTGTGTCTGCTTTAATAGGCAGTCTGGATGTGTGGGAGAAGACGATGTCATATCCTTAATGCATCTATTTACTAATTTGCGCAGAATTGATTGAGTGTTTTAATATTGTCACGTAAAAGAAATTCACTGATTGGTGAAGTTTTTTTCCTCGCCGCTGTCGCCACTGGCTTGCATGGTTCGGGATCTGTAGAGCTGCGCATCGATGGATTTGCTCCTCAGTGTTTGGACTCTCAGTAGTGATTATTAACCCACACTGAACTGAGCTGAACTGAACTGAACTTAATCTCTGAAAACTGAACTGACACTGTTTACATTCACTATAATCTTCTATGTGAAGCTGCTTTGACACAATCTACATTGTATAAGCGCTATACAAATAAAGATGAACTGAATTGAATTGATGAATTGTTTTAATATTGTCACGTAAAAGAAATTCACTGATTGTATTTACTGTGAAACACGATGGGCTCTTTGTGATTATTTGGATGCCGTGTTGCTTTAATTAGTATAAGTCATTCCAAATAAATGAATCAAATGTGTTATATGAGCTGCAGAAATCACGACTTTAAAGTTGTATTTCTGCTTAATGATCAGAGAGAGACGTCTGGAATACAGTTACACCCAGAGCGTCATGGTTTCAGCCGTCGCCTGTGTGTCTGTCTGTCTGTATGAACACATGTTGCAGGAGCCCCGGGGCCCAATGGAGGAATGCAGATCTGTGACTTATTACAACTGCTTTATAAACTCATCAGGGGAGGAGAAAGAAACGCTTATTAAATCAAGACATCATCTGTGGGACATTATGAAGACTCTCTCTGAAAAACATTATGAATATTAAAGCAGCGCACTGCAATTTGACTTGACAACACCCTAGCAGTCATCCAGTGAGACCCTAGCAACCACTCAGAACCCTCCAAAAACTGCATAGCAACACGTTATTACTAATAAAGGACCACAATTCAGAACACTTAAACAGTCACAAAACAACTTAGGAGCCACTTAGCAACAACAAAGAAAACCCAGGCAAACATTAAACCAGCACGCTGCAATCTGACCTGGGAACACCCTAGCAACCACTCAGAACCCCCCAAAAATGACATAGCATCACATTATTACTAAATGACCCTAATTCAGTAGCCACAAAACAACTTAGTAGCCACCTAGCAACACCTTAGCAACCACCTAGAACACCCAAGCATCATTAAACTAGCACACTGCAATCTGACTTGGCAATACCCTAGCAACCACTCTGAAACCACCCAAAAACTACATAGCAACACATTATTACTGAAGGATCACAATTCAGAACACTTAAGCGGTCACAAAACCACCTAACAACAACAACCTAGCAATGCACTAGCAAGCATTTAGAAACACTTTAGCAACCACCCAGAGCACCCACCCAGGACACCATAGCAACCGTTCAGTAACTATTTATAATATGTTGCAAATATAGCGACACATAATATCCACCCAGAACACTTAAACCACAAAACAGGCAAATGCCTTGTTGATGTCAGAGGAGAATGGCCAGACTGGTTCCAGCTGATAGAAAGGCAACAGTAACTCAAATAAGCACTCGTTACAACCGAGGTCTGCAGAAGAGCATCTCTGAACACACAACACGGCCAACCTTGAGGCGGATGGGCTACAGCAGCAGAAGACCACACCGGGTGCCACTCCTGTCAGCTAAGAACAGGAAACTGAGGCTACAATTCACACAGGCTCACCAAAACTGGACAAGAGAAGATTGGAGAAACGTTGCCTGGTCTGATGAGTCTCCATTTCTGCTGCCACATTCAGATGCTCGGGTCAGAATTTGGCATCAACAACATGAAAGCATGGATCATCCTGCCTTGTATCAGCGGTTCAGGCTGGTGGTGGTGGTGTAATGGTGTGGGGGAGATTTTCTTGGCACACTTTGGCTCCATTAGTACCAACTGAGCATCGTGTCAACACCACAGCCTACCTGAGTATTGTTGCTGACCATGTCCATCCCTTTATGACCACAGTGTCTCCATCTTCTGATGGCTACTTCCAGCAGGATAACGCACCATGTCATAAAGCGCCGATCATCTCAGACTGGTTTCTTGAACATGACGATGAGTTCACTGTACTCAAATGGCCTCCACAGTCACCAGAGCTCAATCCAATAGAGCACCTTTGGGATGTGGTGGAACGGGAGATTCACATCATGGATGTGCAGCCGACAAATCTGCAGCAACTGTGTGATGCTATCATGACAATATGGAGCAAAATCTCTGAGGAATATTTCCAGTAGCTTGTTGAATCTCTGCCACCAAGGATTAAGGCAGTTCTGAAGGTGAAAGGGGGTCTGACCCGGTAAGGTGTACCTAATAAAGTGGCCAGTGTGGGTACATTGCTTTATTCGCGAATATTGTAAGTAGTTGCTAGTTGTTTGCTAGGACTTTGTTACAGTAGGTTGTACTGGGTGTCATGTGACTACTACTACTACTACTACTACTACACACACACACACAACCTAGACTCACTCGCACACTACAGACGGACTCCCTCTCTCACACAGACACACACAGCAAAAGCACACAGTGACTGCCCTCTAGTGGACACTGAGTGACACAGCGGACACAGAACAGAGGATAAATAAAAATATAGCATTTATATAAAGATAAGTATTAATACAATAATACATTCTAAAAAAGCGTGGATTTTAAAAAATAAGTTAAGGTATTTTTTTTAATTGATAAGGATTAATATTGAAAATTAAAATAATCCAAATCAACAATCATAAAGAGACTGAACATTCTGAGAAACGTTTGTAAGTAAAGCTATTAACTCGTGGTTTACGTGGCATATATACATTTGTTGTTGTTTGTAATTACATAATGCATTCACACTCACTGTGTATATATACACATACAATTTGTATTGAATATAAATAAATATTTAATTAAGAAATATAAACATGTTCTCAAATATACACATGTATGTGTGTGTGTGTGTGTGTATATATAGACTTACCGGCCACTTTATTAGGTACACCTGTCCAACTGCTCGTTAATTCACATTTCTACTCAGCCAATCACATGGCAGTAGCTCAATGCATTTAGGCATGTAGACATGGTCAAGATGATCTGCTGCAGGTCAAAGCGAGCATCAGAATGGGGAAGAAAGGGGATTTAAGAGACTTTGAACGTGGCATGGTTGTTGATGCCAGACGGGCTGCTCTGAGTATTTCAGAAACTGCTGATCTACTACAAAATCTCTGAGGAAAATTTCCAGTACCTTGTTGAATCTCTGCCATGAAGGATAAACCCTGCTGAAAAATCCAGCTTAAACCAGCCTAAGCTGGTTTTAGCTGGTCGACCAGCCTGGTTTTAGAGGGGTTTTGGGCCGTTTCCAGCCATTTCCAGCCTGGTCTTAGCTGGTCAGGGTAGAAAATGACAAGCTTAAACCAGCTTGACCAGCCTGGTTTAAGCTGGGCATAGCTGGTTTTGGCTGGTCAAGCTGGTTTTAGCTGGTCATTTCTAGCCTGACCAGCTAAGACCAGGCTGGAAGTGGTCAACACCCCTCTAAAACCAGGCTGGTTGACCAGCTAAAACCAGCCAACCAGCCTAGGCTGGTTTAAGCTGGTTTTTTCAGTAGGGGTATGGTGAGATTTTGAGTGAAAATCACCTTCCATCAGCAAGAGCATTGAAGATGAAACGTGGCTGGGTCTTTCAGCATGACAGTGATCCTAAACACACTGCAGAGCAACAAAAAAGTGGCGTCGTAAGAAGCAGAACCAAGTGGCCTAGCCAGTCTCCAGAGCTCAACCCCACAGAAAGTCTTTGGAGGGAGTTGATAGTCCGTGTTGCCCAGCGACAGCTCCAGAACATCACTGCTCTAGAGGAGATCTGCATGGAGGAATGGGCCAGAATACCAGCAACAGTGTGTGAAAACCCTGTGAAGACTTGCAGAAAAACTTGGACCTCTGTTATTGCCAACAAAGGGTATATAATAAAGTACTCAGATGAACTTTTGCTATTGACCAAATACTAAGCTGGTTGGCTGGTTTTAGCTGTTCAACCAGCCTGGTTTTAGAGGGGTGTTGGCCATTTCCAGCCTGGTCTTAGCTTGTCAGGCCGGGAGTTGACCAGCTAAAACCAGCTTGACCAGCCAAAACCAGCTATGTCCAGCTTAAACCAGGCTGGTCAAGCTGGTTTTAGCTGGTTTAAGCTGGTTATTTTCCAGCCTGACCAGCTAAGACCAGGCTGGAAATGGCTGGAAACCAGCCTGGAAATGGCCAAACCCCCTCTAAAACCAGGCTGGTCAACCAGCCAACGAGCTTAGGCTGGTTTAAGCTGTTTTTTTTTCAGCAGGGAGGCAGTTCTGAAGGCAAAAGGGGGTCCAATCTGGTACTAGTAAGCTGTACCTAATAAAGTGGCCAGTGAGTGTATATCCTGCTCAAAAAACAAAGGCAACACTTGTTGTTACATTGTGTTGTTTAAGTGCTCTCTTTATTTTTGAAACAGTATAGGCCTTTTTCTTGGCTGCTGCATGGAGGCCGCCATAGCGACCAGCGTCTTCCGGTAGAATGTTTAGAACTTCCGTTTACAGTGTTTACAACTGGTAATTGGCGCTCCGAAAATGGGTTTCAATAGCGTTTTGAGTGGATTACAGAGTGTTTTTGTGACACACAACTTTGAAAGGGGTGTGTTAAAGCCGTTATAATCTGCCAGATGTGGTTCACATAAATATATATACATATCTATGTGTGGTTCAAGCGCGAGAGAAAAACGTTCTACTAGTTCACGTGTCTGCCGTCAGAAATACAGTGTGTGTCTGTGTGTTTCCCCGGCCTGTCAGCTGTTAGCTCAGCGGCTCTTCAACACACACACGCACGCAATACTTCTGCATCATAGAGCAAACCAGATTACTGGCATGAAACTTAACAGGTGTGTAAGACATGCAATTTACAAAAATGACCAATAATGTCTGTTACTGATACTCTGCTGGCTGATCTGCTGTTCATTCTAATCGCGAGCCGTTTATGTTTCATGTGTATGGGTGTTTCCCAGTACTGGGCTGCAGCTGGAAGGGCATCAGCTGTGTAAAACATATGCTGAATAAGTTGGCGGTTCATTCCGCTGTGGCGACCTCTCATGAATAAAGGGACTAAACTGAAGGAAATGAATGAATGACTAAAAATAGAAAAAAAAAAAAAACACACCAAAAAAACCATCAGAAGCATCTCAGAAAGGCAAAGACTCACATAACCACGAAACTCCAAGCGTGTCGATTTCAACAATATTTTATTCCAAAATAAAAACTCAACAGGAATCAGATGGATTGCTCTTTTTTTGCTGCTGGTTCAGTTCTGTCCGTTTACACTCGCGGAAAAAACAGCACGACCTCTCAGGGTCAAAGGTCAGAGGTCAAAGACAGAGGATCTCTATAAACACTACGCTTTACAAACTTACCAAAAGCCCTTAAAACTCTTTCACTCGCTTCTGTTCTGATGCTCTTTTGCATATATAATGAAGGACTGCTTTAGTGTGAGGAAAACAACAACAACAAACACAGAAACAACCGTGAATGAATGAACAAATGAACGACGACCGCAATAGAAATATGCTCAGGATTCAAGTAGAAACACACTCTTCAGCCGCGTCTGTTTTCTGGAGCGTCCTTAACATTTTACACAGAATATTTGATCATTTATGACTTTAAAACCCAAAGAAACGGAGGAGAAATGTTGGCACCGTCTTACTTTAGTTGTTGCTCTTTTACACAGATCATTTCATCAAAACACAAAGGGAAAGTTCAGAATTAAAGCAGAATCATCGTGTCGAGGCGTCTCTGTCAGATTCACACGGGACTATAAATACACTCACGTGGCAGAAATGTCATATTTATCAATCGGTTTTCAGAAATCGGACAGTTTAAGGCAAAGTTTGTTCTGGAAATGTAGTTTTTCACTTTCTGGATGTGTAGATGAAGAGCGGGTCACCAGAGGTCAGAGGTCGCGTGTTCATTCTGGCCTCAAGCCTAAACGCAAACACAGAAAACAGAGCAGAATTAACCTAATCCCTGTGGCTCTTTAAAAACACAATCATTATTGAAAGAGTGCTGTTATTCCTCTCATGCTGAAGTGATGAAAATGAGGATTTTCATGAAGATAAATGTAATAATGCAGGGGCCATGAAGACGGAAACCAGAAAATAGGAGGAGATAAAGGTCTAAACACACATACACACACACACACACAAACACACACACACACACACACACACACATATATATATATATATTAGGGCTGCACAATATTGGAAAAGTATTGTGATATTTATTATTTTGCGATATATATTGCGATATGGGCAGCACGGTGGCACAATGGGCAGGACAATCGCCTCACAGCAAGAAGGTCACTGGTTCGAGTCCTGGCTGGGTCAGTGTGGAGTTTGCATGTTCTCCCCGTGTTGGTGTGGGTTTCCTCCGGGTGCTTCAGTTTCCCCCACAGTCCAAACACATGCTCTATAGGGGAATTGATGAACTAAGTTGGCCGTAGTGTATGAAGCCTGGTTCAAGCTGGATTTCTACTTTCGCCTGGCGCCGCATCACGCACCTCCGCTGACTGCGCGCACCTCACGAAACACAAGGCTTTTATACTTGACGCGTTCGCCGTTGTGATATTCTTTAAAGCGACAGGGGGCGCTCAAAAGAAACTGATCATAAAATCAGAAGGATAGTCAGAGAAGTAGGAGGTTTCTGGAACTACGTCATATCATTAATATCATTCAAGATTTTAAAACTAATTATTTTTATTGTTTTTATAAATTATTTTAATTAGGGATGCACCGATACCATTTTTTTGAAACCGATCCGATCTCGATACTAAAATTCTGAGTATCGACCGATACCGATCCGATCCCGATATTGTGCTGTTTTTTATTATTATTTTTTTATTAACATAATATGGTTTCTATAGTTCTGCTGATTAACTCAAATAATATATCTTCTTCAGTAAAAATAACAGACCTATAGGGCTACTGTAGATGACAGATGGCACAATTTAACTAAATATGATGCTTGCTATAAACTATGGACTACATTATTTGAGCATTCATTAACATTGATCTGATGTGGTCCAGCTTATGTTTCCTTTTTAATTTTCAGATTTTTCTTTGAAATCTGTAATAGGCTACCACTATTGACCCTAATCATTGGTAAAACAATCGGCCTTTTAGCAAAGCCTGATATGTTCCTGCAGGTTTGAAGCAGACTAAACTAAACCGTCTGAGGCCAGTTTTACTTAATAAACATTCCCTCGCCTATAGCCGCGTGAGATGGACAAACTGAAAGCATGTCTGTAAAATAATTTTTTGTCTGAAAATGTATCTTGTTAAAACAAATTTCGTTTGGTATAATTTGTAGGTTATTTTAATGTAGTTTTGTTGGTCAGTTATCTACAAAATAAACAAGAATATTTGAGGTGAAGTTTAAAACAAGGTCCGCTTATATGCTTTAGTGCACAATCTGACAAACTGCTCTGTTAAATAAAATGTTAATATATATATATAAAATAACAGCGAAATATTCACAGTTTCAGAGTAGCCTATATTAGGCTAAATACTTTTCTGTTAATGACAATTCATATGCCCCCCGGGCCGTCATTTTCACTTTTAATAATTTAATCAACTAAACCACAATGAGCCAGGCTTTACAAACTTTTCGCGGCACAAACATAAGAAGGAACAAACATTCGTGGAAGGAACATAATAACATAAACTTAGCCTATTATAAGAATAATCTTACGGAGCGGCGCATGTCGCGTCTGCGCAGCCGGTGCCTGAATGAAGCGCTTGCATCACTGAGACACAGCGCGCAGCCCTCCGGTATACGGACACTTCCAAAACAGCAGCACAAAGGGGAGAAATCAGTGCGTTGAGGATGTCCAATGATTATTGAGCCTTTTCTGATTTAAAGTTTCAGGTAGGCCTACTTTGTGTGTGAAGCGGAGATAATAGGCTGGCTAACCCTACTCTAGTGTAGTGAATGCGATCTGCTGATCTAACAGACACTGCGCGTGATTTAGAAACAGCAATGATCTCTATGTTTCAGGTCAAAAGGAACCCATTTAATGCAAAACTAAATGCATTTCCACACTGATTATTTAAACTAACAAGAACAAATAGTATTGGAGAAAGTTTTTCGTGCTGTCATGAACGCGACACGCGGCTTGAATTGTGAATGAATGGAGAATGATTGACAGGCGCAGCGGCGGGAAGCGCTGAAGTGAACATGAATTTAACCACGTGAATATTCATCTGTGCTTCACATTACACTATAGAATGGCTTCAAAACATTTATGATATAGTAGGTCTGCTTGTCAACTTTCTAGTGCTTTATAATAGGCTTCCTTCGTGGCTTTTGTTGGCTTATAAATGACACAAAATACAGCGCACGTGCAAGATCGGATTTGGATCGGTACCTGCAGGCCGATACCCGATCCAGCAAAAATATGCGATATCGAACCGATATCCGATCCAAGTATCGGGATCGGTGCATCCCTAATTTTAATGATTATAAGGATTTTTATAACCATTCAAGATTTTTATTATCAAACTTTGATGCATCACTTGCTTTTGTTCATATCTCGGACAGTTTTACCTATTAAAGTTTATTAAAATATTAATGACAAGAGAACAGGGGTTACTCTACAAATATATTATTATTATGGCAAGAATAAAAGCAAAAAAAAAAAGCACACTTACTGAAAAATACAGATGTTTTTATAGATTTAGCGCACTGTTCGCTCGAGTCTCAAAAAATGCCGTGCGCACCGCCAGCCGAAATGATGTCGCGCGCACCCAAAGCGAACTTACGCTAACACCGCGATGATGTCACATTCGCCGCGCGCACTCAAGCGAACTATACTCGATGCATCAGCTAGTCATAGAGATAACCAGATGATCAATAACTCTTGGCTAGAAATTGCAACAGCTGTGGGAAAGGAGGAAAGTTTTTGTTAAAATGTTTGGGAAAACCTGAGGGATTGTTAAAGCTAAAAGATGCCATGACAGAAGTGGAGACTCGGGTACACAATTAGAGACATATGTTTTTCCACCATTCATAGGTTTTACACTGATGTAGATATCACGATTCTGAATTTAAAACAATTTAATAGATACAAAACTATAATGAAGGAACAAATTATTTCTTTGATAACTGGGAAGGAATATTTGAACCTGTCGGTTCACAATATACTGATGGCCTGTTTTTCTGGGCTTTATTGGTGATCATGGTCAGGAATGTTGGAGCATTATTGGCTTTTTAGCATAAGTAGAGGACAGAAACTAGCCAGACAGTAATGTGTGAACTGTGGAGCGGGCTAAATAAAAAACATCTGTATTTTTTAGTAAGTGTGCTTTTTTTTTTGCTTTAATTCTTGCCATAATAAAATATATTTGTAGAGTAACTCATGTTCTGTGGTCATTAATATTTTAATAAACTTTAATAGGTAAACCTGTCCGAGATATGAACAAAAGCATCAAAAAAAATCTTAAATGGTTATAAAAATCCTTATAATCATTAAAATAATTTATAAAACAATAAAAATAATTAGTTTTAAAATCTTGAATGATATTAATGATCCTTCTGATTTTATGATCAGTTTCTTTTGAGCACCCCCTGTCGCTTTAAAGAATATCACAACGGCGAACGCATCAAGTATAAAAGCCTCGTCCGTTTTGTGAGGTGCGCGCACAGTCAGCGGTGCGCGATGCGGCGCCAGGCGAAAGTATCAATCCAGCTTGAGTGTGTGTGAATGAGTGTGTATGGGTGTTTCCCAGTGCTGGGTTGCAGCTGGAAGGGCATCCGCTGTGTAAAGCATATGCTGGATAAGTTGGTGGTTCATTCCGCTGTGGCGACCCCAGATCAATAAAGGGACTAAGCCAAAAAGAAAATGAATGAATGAATGAATATTGTGATGAATTTCAGCAGATGACTCAATATCTCTATTTGGAAAGAACTGATACTGTTAGATGGATTGGGATGATTCTGCAGTGGGAGCGCGTCTCCATAAAGTCTAATAAACAATCTTTACATTTTTTAAAAAACAGGGGGGCTAATAATAACTTTAACTGTATATATACAGATACATTTAATACATTAATCACATTTATTTTATTTAAATTTATTAATTTTATTTGTTGTATTTTATCTTATTTTATACATTTGTATATTTTTATATATATATGTGGGTGTAAAAATATACAAATGTATAAAATACAAGAAATAAAATAATTTAATTTAATTCAAATAAAATAAATGTGATTAAATAATTAATTCCATACACACACACATAAACACACGACATACATATACCACATATTTATATATATATATATATATATATATAGAGAGAGAGAGAGAGAGAGAGAGAGAGAGAGAGAGAGAGTTAATTAGTAAAAACAGATAACTATTTAATTTTCAGAATCAAGATATTGTGCAATTGTACTAATATGCATTAATAATCTTAAATATTAATGATCTCCTGAACAGATCTTTTATTTGTGGCGTGGCCTTTCATGTTTTTTCCTTGACGCCCCAGACCAGAGCGTCATAACAAATATAAAAACATCATTTCTGAAAATTAAATTAATTAATTAAATTAAAATCCAGTTTTAGTCATTTTCCCAGTGCTGAGGGGCATCCGCTGTGTAAAACATATGCTGGATAAGTTAGGGGTTCATTCCACTGTGTTGACCCCTGACTAAGCTAAAGGAAAACGAATGAATGAGTTTTAGCCATTTTCATAAATCCCTTTTTTTGCAGTAGAACCCTTTAAAGCACAACCAGAAACATGATATCTGAAAATTTGAGCAAAATAAACTCCAACATACATATAAGGGAAACACAAACTGAAATAAAAATGAGCCAGACAGAATCTACAGCCTCAGTTAATCACAGGAGCTGAGAGACGTCTCCCATCATGCTCCGAATGGAACAAGCAGAGTTGAAGGTCACACAGGACAGCAGAGGTCAGAGGTCACCACAGGCATAATGACGATGATGATGATGAAGGCTGAAGCAGTGTTAGATGATGATGTTAGATGCGGAGAGCAGACACACACACACACACACACACACACACACACACACACAGCAGCGCTCCGTCAGTCAGTCGGTCGGTCAGTCACACCTAAACTCACATTGTAAATTTGAAGGTAAAACACGTCTAAGACTCTAAACTTTGATATTTGAATTTCTAAATTTGAACTAAAATGTCTAAAATTATAAACATTCCAAATTTGAACTTCAAACATTTTTAACTTCAAATTTGGAATTTATTAATAGAAATTTTGAATTTGAACTTCAAAAATGATCTCAAATTCTAAACTACAATATTCTAAATTTAAAGTCCCCATGAAATCAAAACTAGCCATATTGACTTTGTTAGCTCACATTGCTAGTTTTGTGCTGAACAATTCATCTGTGCATGTCATTAAGAAAAAACAATAACTTGCTCTTGTAATCTTTAATTGAAACCTGAAAATGTACTTCCTGTTTGTTTTGAGTTAAATTCTCAGATTAGGCCTGTCTGAGGTATTGGGCGGGGCTAACACACTTAACCGCGCCCCTCCAGCTGTCAGCTATTACAACAAACAGTAATAGTGAGCAGGAGGAGTCTGTTAGGCTGTAATAACTCTCCTCAAACCCTTTTCCCCATCTTTCTGAATGAGACGCCTACTTTACTACATCCAATCAGCTCGCAGCAGAAATAAAACAAGCCAAGCACACTGTTTTGTCATTTAATATTCTGTTTCTCTAGGAACTGCGTCACAATACAAAAATAAATAAATAAATGGTCTCAGCTTCCGGTTCATGCGGACTTTAAACTTCAAAAAACTTTAATTACATTAACTTAAATTAACTTTCATTTAAAAATGTACAACATTGTAACATCCTCAATTGTAAGTCAATTTGGACAAAAACATCTTCTAAATGTAAAATTCTAAATTTAAAATAAAAAACTTTAAAAAGAATCTAAAGTATAATTTTCTTAATTTTTACATCACAAAGCTTCTGAAATTAACTTAAAAACCCTTCTAAGATTCGAAACGAACTTCATAAATTTGAACCTTAAAATTTGAATTGAAGTAAAATACTTTAAATTCTATTTTAAATTGGAAACAAAAAAAAATAAAAATTCTACACTAACATTCCAAATTTAAACTTAAAAAAAAAAAAAAAATGGTTACAATTTGAGTTACTAAAATTTAAATAAAAAACATTTAAAAATCTAAACTAGCATAACGTCTAAAATTCTACTCTGAAATTCAGAATTTGAACTTTAAATTTAAAAATGTGAATTCCAAAAGTCTAAAGTTACAAACATTCAATTTGAAATTTAAAAACCTTACAAAATAATAAACTAACATTACAAATTTAAATTTAAACTTCAAAATGGTCTAAAATTCTTTCAACTTTCAAAAGCTTCTAAAATCTAAACTTAAAAAAAGTTAACAAAACTAAACTGACATTCTAAATTTGACCTTTGAATTTCTAAAGTTGAACTAAAAAAACTTAAAAAAAAAAAAACTTCTATTTGAATTTTAAATTTAGAGTAAAAATTGTTTTTACAATTTTTGAATTTGAACTTTAGAAATTCTAAACTACAACATTCCAAATAAAAACTTTTAATACTTTAACTTGAATTAACTAACTTAAAAACTAGTTTAGATTCTAAATTAACATTCTAAATAAAAAATAAATAAATAAATAAATAAAAATAAATTTACAATTCTAAAGTATAGTATTCCAAATTTTTACTTCAAAAAGCTTCTGAAATTTGAATTTAAAAAGTCTTTTAAAATTCTAAACTAACATTCTAAATTTGAACTCCAAAGAAATGTGACGGTTGGGTTTAGGGTTGGAATTATTAAAATATAATTTATTGGGTAATTTAATAAATAACATAAATAACACCCGGTACAACTACTGTTTTTACATTACTGCGTTGGTTGGGTTTAGGGTTGGGGTAGACGTTAATAAAATACAATAAATAGGAAATTCAACAAATAAAATAAATAATTCTCGTTAACTGCTGGCTGCAACCATATCTGATCTAGCAACAACCGTTATAAACTTGATATTTGAATTTCAAAATGAACAAAAATTATCTAAATTCGAAACATTTGAAATTCAAAGAACCCTTAAAATTCTACAATAACAATCAAAATTTAAACTTAAAAAAAAAAACGTTTAAAATAGAATTTCTAAATTTGAAATGAATAACGCCTAAAATTCTACTCTAACATTCTAATTTTAACTTAAAATGTCAAAATTTGAACTACAAAAGTCTAAAATTCTAAACACTCGAAATTTGAAATTCATAATTTTTAATTCTAAACTAAAACTATAAATTCAACCTTCAAAAATTTTTTATAATTTGAATTTTCAAATTAAAAATAAAAAAAAATTCCAAAAAAATAAAATAAAATAGAAAAATAAAAAAGTCTAAACTTCCAAACGCTTCCAGTAATGTCTTAAATTCGTAACGTTTTAAATTCTCTACTATTACATGCAATAATAAATGAACAGTGTAATCTTAATAAAGCTGCTAATAAATGAGTTCAGTGGTCGGTCAGTCAGTGATTGGGTCGGTCAGTCGTTCGGTCTTACCTGAGCCTCAGTCGCCGAGATCTCAGTCTCTTTATGAACCACTACTTTAGTGACGGACATGTCTGGGTGCTGCTCTTTGGCCTCTTTAATGGCCTGAGCCAGAGCCTACCCACAATGCACCAGCAGAGAGAGACAGACACACACACACACACACACACACACACACACACACACACGCCTGATTACACAATTACACACCATTATAATTACATCACCCTGATTCTCTAGGACTGCATGCACAAATTCATTATATGCAGATCTGCTCAATGATTCACACATTTGATTGGTTTACAGACGCTGATATGCAAATTAAAGAGGGAGAGTTCTTTTCTATAAACCGCAGTATAAATATCTGTTGAAATGTTATTGAAGGATGTTATTCTCGACAATCAATAGAGTTGATGCAGATTTGTAGATGTGTATTTAAATTTTACAACTCAAGATAATTCTCTTTGCATTTTAGATTTGAGATGATGGTTATATTTAACAGAAACAACACTAAAAGCTGCTTGGTATTGGTTTGGTATTATATCTATGCATAAATAAATAAATAAATAAATAAATAAATAAATAAATAAATAAATAAATAAATAAATAAATTTTTACAACATAAATGTGTTGAAAATGTTAAACATCTTTAAAAATATGTAAAAAAAAAAAGTTCATTAAAATTTTGTAAAAAAATTAAAAAGTTTATTAAAATTTTGTAAAAAATAAAAAAGTTTATTTAAAATATAAAAAAAAAGTTATTTAAAATTTTGTAAAAAACAAACAGAAAAGTTTATTAAAATTTTGTAAAGAAAAGTTCATAAACATTTTGTAAAAAAAAAATTTATTTAAAATTTTGTAAAAAAAAAATTTATTTAAAATTTTGTAAAAAAAAAATTTATTTAAAATTTTGTAAAAAAAAAAGGTTATTAAAATTTTGTAAAAAAAAAAAAAGTTTTTTAAAATTTTGTAAAAAAAAAAAGTTTATTAAAATTTTGTAAAAAAAATAAAAAAGTTTATTTAAATTTTGTAAAAAAAAATAAAAAACGTTATTTAAATTTTGTAAAAAAAATAAAAAAGTTTATTTAAATTTTGTAAAAAAAATAAAAAAGTTTATTTCAATTTTGTAAAAAAAATAAAAAGTTCATTAAAATTTTGTAAAAAAAAGTTATTTAAAATTTTGTAAAAAAAAAAAGTTCATTAAAATTAGTAAAAAAAAAAAGTTATTTAAAATTTTGTAAAAAAAAAAGTTATTTAAAATTTGTACAAAGAAAAAGGTTTATTAAAATTTGTAAAAAAAAAATCATTAAAATTTGTAAAAAAAAAAACAAATAATTAAAATTTGTAAAAAAAAAAAAAAAGTTCATTAAAATTTGTACAATAAATTAAATATTAAAAGAAATTGAGAATCATTAATGTAATTATCTTTTTGATAAATAATAAAATTAAATGTCACAGTTTTTTACATTTCTGTCCACTAAAGTGCTGTGCAATGCAGGTTTAATATGTAAGAAAATGTAGGATTTTCTATTAAAAATGCAAAAAAAAAATCTAAGTAAAATAAAATAAACTAAACAGATTTCTGTGCTGTCAAAGAAAAACAGCTGATCGTAATAAATAATGGAAGCACATACAGTATTCGATTGTATTGTGAGTTGTGCTGCTGAGGAAACACTGATCTCAGCACTGAAGAGTCTGCTCTGTCCTGCTCGACAGGTGTGTGTGTGTGTTTTACCTGATCGTGGTCGATGTCTGCATCTCCACTAATGACGATCCGCTTTTCGATGCGAGTCTCTGAAATCCCGTCTTTCACCGTCTGAGAAAACACACACACTGTTACACACCTGACACTCTAGCCTGATCTCACAAGGAAACGTAACTATTTTAGGGTTTAGTGGCTAATTCATACGAATTCATATGAGTTCAGTCGTACGAAAATGTACGATTTTAAAAAGAAGGCGTGGCACTAAACCCCGCCCCTACACCCAACCATCATAGGGGGATAAGCAAATCATACTAAATTGTACGAATGAGATCATACAAATTCATACAAATTAGCCACTAAATCAAAAAGTTACGAATTGCTGTGAGATAGTGTTGAACACACACACACACACACACACACACACACACACACACACACACATTCAAGTATTTAACAAAAAAATATTAAACATTTTTTGGAACATTCTAAATGTGAGAGGTGTCGCACTGCGGCCTCACAGCAAGCAGGTCACTGTTGGAGTCCCGGCTGGGTCAGTTGGCGTTTCTGTGTTTTTAGCATAGAGGTAATGTAGTCATTCAACTTCCTCATCCGTAATGTTGCAGTGTGTGTTTGAATAATGATAGCTGGCTCCTTTACTTGAAAGCTCAGATTTGATGATCATCATTTGTTTTGTTTGCAGAGTTTGAGGTTTACTGTATCATTATTATTCACACCTTAAAGTTAGCTTTGATTGTTCAGCGTTCACACTTCACCATCGCACACACTCTGTAACATTTCATTTATTAAGAGTCTCTTTAACACTTCTGTTTATTTTATTATAAAGAGATCAGAGATTTAATATATTTTTGTTTTTGACTATTAAACCTATTTGCCTTAGTAATGTTGGTAATTAAAATACAGTGGTTAAATTAAAAAATCCTAATGTTCCTAAAGGTATTGTTAAAAATATTCAATAATTATCGATACCAAATGATATGAAACATGATACCGTGATCATTCATTCATTCATTTTCTTTTCGGCTTAGTTCCTTTATTAATCTGGGGTCGCCACAGCGGAATGAACCGCCAACTTATCCAGCATATGTTTTACGCAGCGGATGCCCTTCCAGCCGCAACCCATCACTGGGTACCATCCGTACCATCCGTACACTCTCATCCACACTCATACACTACGGACAATTTAGCCTACTCAATTCACCTGCATGTCTTTGGATTGAGGCGAAACCGGAGCACCCGGAGGAAACCCACGCGAACGCAGGAAGAACATGCAAACTCCACACAGAAACACCAACTGACCTAGCCGGGGCTCGAACCAGTGACCTTCTTGCTGTGAGGCGACAGCACTACCTACTGCGCCACTGCGTCGATGAATTCGTGATCATTTAAAAAAAAATTAAATATCGCCCAGCCCAAATACAATCGACCATTGAGCGAGCTGAGAGAGGATCACATGAGCTCTACTGGTGCTCCTATTGGCTGTTGTTCAGAAAGTCACTCTTCATTTGCATAAAGTTGAAGGTCGCTGTTGCTTGGTAAACAGAGGTCGCCAGAAATCAATGCCTCTCTGTTGAAATGAACGGTTGCTTGTCGATTTGCCGCTGGAAGTTGCTTGTAGTGTGAATGAGGCTAAAGTTGGGGGTTCATTCCGCTGTGGCGACCTCTGATGAATAAAGGAACCAAGCCGAAGAAAAATGAATGAATGAATGAATAAAACATCTAAAAACTCTAAACTCCAGCGTCCTAAATATCAAGTAAGGTCTTACAATTGAAACTTGAGTGTGTGTACTTGTTTTTATATCCAGGTAGGGACCTAGACCTGAATGCACACAGACTCGTGGGAGACTCAGCCTCCCCAAATTTGAGGTCTCCACAGGTAAACATGCTGATAAATGAGGCAGAATGAAGGACTGTGGAGATGTCAAAGTGCAGATTGTTTCCTGTGAGGGTTGAGTTTAGGGGGAGACCAGAGAATATACAGTCTGTGCAGTACAAGCATCACTACAGCTGTGTGTGTGTGTGTGCTGACCTTGGTGATGTGTGTAGTGGTGGTGGTGCTGTTCTTCTCAGATGTGATGGTCTGAGCGCTCATGAACACACCTGGATTAGAGTCTCCATTGGCATCAGCCTGCAGAAAAACACACAGACACACACATACATGCACACAATTATTAAACACACACACACACACACACACACACACACACACACACACACACACACACACACACACACACACACACACACACACACACACACACACACAAACATATCCACAGTTATTAAATACACATGCACAGACAAACACAAAATTAATAATCACACATGCGCGCACACACACAATTAATAAACACACTCACACAAACATTAAACACACACACACACACACACACACACACAGACAGACACACAGTGAAGAATGCAGAATAGAGAGCAGTGACTGACCTCTGAAGACTCATATGTGATGGTCTTGGTCTCAGTGTGAACCACAGGAACATCTTGAACTGCTTCCTCACACTGCTGAAGACAAACAGAGGAAAACCATCAGAAAACACACATGCACACACACACATACACAGATAGACAACTCCTCCAGACATGCAGGTGTGTTGTGTGTGTTATTATAAGATCATGTGTGATCATCATGCCACATTCAGCCTGTAGAGGTGTGATTAATCACTCAGTGTTCTTCATCAGTCAGTGCTGCGCTCTGAAACACACACCGTGAGCTGGTTACCTCCACAGCAGCAACAGCACTGTATTTATACACTGTCTTATCTTCATTGCGTCCAGGATTCAGCTCAATCTCACAGGTTTGAATCATTAACTGTGAACATGAAGAATCCCCTTCTTCATCATCACTCTCTGTCTGCTCTGAAGAGGGAAGTTCTCCAGAGATTTGAGATTCCTCCACTGATTTATTCGGAGAACAATCACACGCATCTCCAACCGCTTCATTGATTTTCTCTTGATCTAAAAGCTCAGTGTTGATATCCGGCAGGTTCTGCTCGCTTTGGGTTTCATTGGTGCTTTCTTTCACTGCATGTTTCTCGTTTTCATTTTTAAATGTAATAGTTTGGGGTTTTAGATCCCAGATTTGGAGCGTTTCTTCTTTTATTTCATGGCACATCACTTCTTGATTTCCAGCAGGAGTTTCATTGGTGTTTTCTTCCATTGCAGATTCCTCATTTTCATCTTCAAACTTAATAGTTTGGCTTTTTTGATCACAGATGTGGAGCATTTCTTCATGTATTTCATGGCACATCACTTCTTGGTTTTCAGCACGATGTATTTGAATTTTCTTGGTGTTTTCTTTCATTGCATGTTCCTCATTTTTATCTTCAGTCTCAATATTTAGAGCACAGATTTGGTGCATGTTACCAACTTCATAGCACATCATTTGATTCCCTGCAGATATTTTCTGGATTTCTGCGGTGATTTCATCTTCTACAGGTGAATATTCAAATGCAGTTTCATTGATTTTATTGTCAACCTCAGTGTTTTTTCTTTTTGGATCACAGATTTGGAGCATTTCTTCTTTTATTTCATGGCACATCATTTCTTGTTTTTTATCAGGATTTTCTTGGATTTTCTTGGTGTTTTCGCCCATTGCAGATTGCTCATATTCATCTTCAAACTCAATATTTTGGGGTTTTAGAGCACAGATTTGCTGCACATTATCAATGTCTTTATGGAACATCAATTGATTCCCATCAGAATTTTCTTGGTTTTCTGAAGTGATTTTGTCTTCTAAAGAAATTTCAAGCACAGTTATCTTATATTCATCTTCAACCTCAATACTTTTTTGATCACAGATTTGGAGCATTTCTTCATGTATTTCATGGCACATCACTTCTTGGTTTCCAGCAGGATTTTCTTGAGTTTTCTTGGTGTTTTCTTCCATTGCAGATTCCTCATTTTCATCTTCAAACTCAATATTTTGGCTTTTCGAATCACAGATTTGGAGCATTTCTTCATGTATTTCATGGCACATCACTTCTTGGTTTCCAGCAGGATTTTCTTGAATTTTCTTGGTGTTTTCTTTCATTGCATGTTCCTCATTTTTATCTTCAGTCTCAATATTTGGGGGTTTTAGAGCCCAGATTTGGTGCATGTTACCAACTTCATGGCACATCATTTGATTCCCTGCAGACATTTTGTGGATTTCTGAGCTGATTTCATCTTCTACAGGTGAATATTCAAATGCAGTTTCATTGATTTTACCATCAACCTCAATATTATTGCTTTTCGAATCACAGATTTGGAGCATTTCTACTTTTAATTCATGGCACATCATTTCTTGTTTTCTATCAGGATTTTCATGGGTTTTCTTGGTGCTTTTTTCCATTTCTGATTGCTCATTTTTATCTTCAAACTTGATATTTTGGGGTTTCGGATCACAGATCTGGAGCGTTTCTTGCTTTATTTCGTGGCACATCACTTCTTGGATTTTAGCAGGATTTTCTTGGATTTTGGTGTTTTCGTCCATTGCAGATTCCTCATTTTTATCATCAGTCTCAATGTTTTGGGGTTTTAGAGCACAGATTTGGTGCACATTATCAATGTCTTTATGGAACATCAATTGATTCCCATCAGGATTTTCTTGGTTTTCTGAAGTGATTTTGTCTTCTAAAGAAATTTCAAACACAGTTATCTTATATTCATCTTCAACCTTAATACTTTTTTGATCACAGATTTGGAGCATTTCTTCATGTATTTCATGGCACATCACTTCTTGGTTTCTAGCTTTATTTTCTTGAATTTTCTTGGTGTTTTCTTTCATTGCATGTTCCTCATTTTTATCTTCAGTCTCAATATTTGGGGGTTTTAGAGCCCAGATTTGGTGCATGTTACCAACTTCATGGCACATCATTTGATTCCCTGCAGATATTTTCTGGATTTCTGAGGTGATTTCATCTTCTACAGGTGAATATTCAAATGCAGTTTCATTGATTTTATCATCAATCTCAATATTTTTGCTTTTTGGATCACAGATTTGGAGCATTTCTACTTTTAATTCATGGCACATCATTTCTTGGTTTCCATCAGGATTTTCTTGAGTTTCATTGGTGTTTTCTTCCATCGCTGAATACTCATTTTTATCTTCAAACTTGATATTTTGGGGTTTTGGATGACAGATTTGGAGCGTTTCTTCATTTATTTCGTGGCACATCACTTCTTGGATTTTAGCAGGATTTTCTTGGATTTTGGTGTTTTCTTCTATTGCAGATTCCTCATATTTATCATCAGTCTCAATATTTGGGGGTTTTAGAGCACAGATTTGGTGCACATTATCAATGTCTTTATGGAACATCAATTGATTCCCATCAGGATTTTCTTGGGTTTCTGAAGTGATTTTGTCTTCTAAAGAAATTTCAAGCACAGTTATCTTATATTCATCTTCAACCTCAATACTTTTTTGATCACAGATTTGGAGCATTTCTTCATGTATTTCATGGCACATCACTTCTTGGTTTCCAGCTTTATTTTCTTGAGTTTTCTTGGTGCTTTCTTCCATTGCAGATTCCTCATTTTCATCTTCAAACTCAATTTTTTGGCTTTTCGAATCCCAGATGTGGAGCATTTCTTCATGTATTTCATGGCACATCACTTCTTGGTTTTCAGCACGATGTATTTGAATTTTCTTGGTGTTTTCTTTCATTGCATGTTCTTCATGTTTATCTTCAGTCTCAATATTTGGGGGTTTTAGAGCACAGATTTGGTGCATGTTACCAACTTCATAGCACATCATTTGATTCCCTGCAGATATTTTCTGGATTTCTGAGGTGATTTCATCTTCTACAGGTGAATATTCAAATGCAGTTTCATTGATTTTACCATCAATCTCAATATTTTTGCTTTTCGAATCACAGATTTGGAGCATTTCTACTTTTAATTCATGGCACATCATTTCTTGGTTTCCATCAGGATTTTCTTGAGTTTTCTTGGTGTTTTCTTCCATCGCTGATTGCTCATTTTTATCTTCAAACTTGATATTTTGGGGTTTCGGATCACAGATCTGGAGCGTTTCTTGCTTTATTTCGTGGCACATCACTTCTTGGTTTTTAGCAGGATTTTCTTGGATTTTGGTGTTTTCTTCCATTGCAGATTCCTCATTTTTATCATCAGTCTCAATATTTTGGGGTTTTAGAGCCAAGATTTGGTGCACATTATCAATGTCTTTATGGAACATCAACTGATTCCCATCAGGAATTTCTTGGTTTTCTGAAGTGATTTTGTCTTCTAAAGAAATTTCAAGCACAGTTATCTTATATTCATCTTCAACCTCAATACTTTTTTGATCACAGATTTGGAGCATTTCTTCATCTTTTTCATGGCACATCACTTCTTGCCTTCCAGAAGGAGTTTCTTGGATTTGTTTAAAGTTTTCTTCGATTGGGTGTTCCTCGTTTACATTTTCAAGCTCACTACTCTGGCATTTCAGATCACAGATTTGGAGCATTTCTTCAACCTCATGGCACATCATTTGGTTTCCAGCAATCATTTTGTCTTCTTCGGGTGGATCTTTAAATATAGTGCCCTTGATTTTATCATCAACCTTTATATTTTGGCTTTTCGGATTCCATATCACATCTACATTTCCAGCTGGATTCTCTTGGGTTTCCATGATTTCCTCTTTAATAATTTTGTGTTTTGGATGCCAGGTTTGGAGCATCTGTTTATGTATTTCATGCCACTTCACTTCTTGGTCTCCAGCAGAAATCTCTCTGGTTTCTGAGCTGTTTTTTTCTTCTTCTTCAGATGCAGTTGTCTTCATTTCATTTTCCACCTCAATGCTTTGGTGTTTGTGATGCCAGATTTGGTGCACATCTTCATCCAGAGTATGTTTTTTATAGCACATCATTTTTGGGCTTCCAGAATGAATCTCTTTAATTTCTGAACCAATTGTGTCTTGCTTGTATGTAGCTTCCTTAATTATATGTTTTGGATCGCAAATTTGGAGCATATCTTTATCGATTTGCCTCATGTCTTGGTTTCCAGCAGTAATTTCTTGTGTTTTTGAGCCCGTTTCTTCTTCTCCACATGGACTTTCAAATGCAATTTCATAGTTTTCATTCTTATCCTCAATATTTTGGTGTTTTTGATCCAAAATTTTTGAGCCAGTTTTTTCTCCTTCAGATTGAGTTTCCACTGAAGATTTCTTGATTTCACACTCAATATTTGGGTGTTTTGAACCCCAGATTTGGTGCAAATCGTCATCATCTTCATGAAACATAATTTTATTGAATCCAGCAGGATTCTGTTTGGTTTTCGAAGCCATTTTGTGTTTTTCAAATGGTCTTTCAAATGCAGTTTCCCTGTTTTCCCTGTTATCTTCAATAGTTTGCTGTTTCGGACCACAGGTTTGCAGCATGTCTTCATCTATTGAGAAAATGTTTTGGTTTCCAGCAGACATTTCTTGGCGTTTTGGTCCAGTTTCTCCTCCTTCTTCAGATTGAGTTTCAACTGAAGATTTCTTGATTTCAGACTTAATATTTGGGTGTTTTAAACCAAAATCATCTTCACGAAACATCTCTTTTTTAATTCCAGCAGGACTCTCTTTGCTTTCTGAAGTGATTGTGTATTTTTCAGGTTGTGTTACAAATGCAGTTTCTCCATTATCATTGTTATCCTCAATATTTAGTTGTTTCGGAGCCCAGATTTGCAGCATTTCTTCATCTTTCCGCAGACTCATCAGGTCTGGGTTTTCATCATGAATATGTTCACAGGTTTGTACTGAAAACTGATCATGTTTGACAGCTCCATCCCAGTTTATTGCATCTTCTTCTCCATTATGAATGAATGCGGAGCGTCTTCCCATAGCGATGGCCTCATTAAGAGCCTTCATGTACTTTAGTTTTTCACCAGCAGAGGGAGTCTTTACATCTGAACTCTGGGGCAAACACAGCACACTTCACATCACTGCTGAATCACAATTCTGGATAAGCCTGAAAAGTGTGAGTGTGGAAGCTTCGGGACAAACTATTTCCTCATTACTGTTGCTTAGTTATGAGCACCTGTCAATCATCATGAGACACACTAAATCTACTCTCAAATACTATTTAGGAGAAATAGAAGAAAAGCATTCGTTATTGAGTAATTGCATCAACCGTAACATCAAAAGAGCTGTGAGCTGAGAAATAAACCAACCAGAAATATTCATGCTATCCATTCATTTAGAGTCATTACATTATAAAATAAATATCATCGACATCTGGTAGTATTTGGCCATTTTAGACGCGTGACATTTGGCTCTGTTTCACCAGTAATACTACACATACAACAAATTATAGATATATTTTAAAAAGGTGATCTAAAAGGTGATCTTAAAAAACAAGAAGCACTTGAATTGTTCAATTGTTCTCAACAGAGAAAACAACAACACACATTTACATATACACATACTTCCCCACTAGATGACACTAATCTGCCTTCATTAATTGGACTTAATTAAATAAAAATAAACAAATTCTACAATTTAAATGTTTTTTTTTAACTAAAATATATATAGTTATATATATATATATATATATATATATATATATATATATATATATATATATATATATATATATATATATATATATATATACTATATATTTAGTTATATATACTATATATATATATACACTGTATATACACTATATATAATATATATATATACTACAATCTCCATGTGAAGCTGTTTGACACAATCTACATTGTATAAGCACTATACAAATAAAGGTGAATTGAATTGAATATAGTATAAAATAGTATACTCATCCCATAAAAAACACTTTGTTTTTGATTGCAAGGATCGCAAGCACAAGACTGAAGTTAAAAGTGCTGTATTTCAGTCTTTGACTCTTCTAAAGCATAAAAATACCATCATATGTTTGCAGATATCAGTGCTTCAGATCAGTTCAGAAACAATGCTGAAGTCAGACATTCTGCTTTGAACATGTGTGTTACGTGCTGGAGCGTCTGTCTTTGTTTTGGTCCCTTTAACCCGCCCAATGCCAGTTTAGCCAATTATATTTCAGCACCCCGGGTCGCCAGATGGTGGAAAACAGAGTATTTCATTCATTCAGTCAGAAAGGCTCTCAAAGCATGCGTCCGTGACTGAAATGTGCCCTCCGGTGGACAGTAGCAGACTCTGAAATGAGACGCAGATTCAGAGTTCCACATGAGGCGGTTATTAATTAGCAAATAATATAAATATTCCGAACATAAACATTAGGTGAGCAAGTCCCCCGTGTCCTAACAACATGCTACGTGATGAGATACGCAGTGATAAACAATCTAGCTGTTTGCACTGACGAAGCACGACAGAAATGTAAATACAGCCATTCAGAAGCACAGAATAGAGCATTCACTGCACTCCAGCACAATAGTAAGCTTTATAATCTAATGAATACATATTAAACCTCTTTAACATGATTAAATGTAGATGCTGAATCACTGATATGTGTTGGTTTGCACTGAGTCTCAGTTCTAGAGTTTCAGACGGTTTATTGTATTTTCCAGATCTGAGCTGAACTATCTGCTGCTGCTTTTTAGCAGTATGGCCAGTGGTGGATTTAGGTTTAGTTCAGTGGTTTAGATTTATTTAAAAAATAAAATAATAAAAAGGAGCCCCAGTAAGCTTTGAAGTACGACTTACTTCATGCAAGTGTATTCATTTAGAGTGATAATCCCAGAATAAAGACGTTTAGGGGCCATTCACATTTGGCGTCTTTTGCAAGCGAAAACCGAAACAACGCTGGTGAAAGCAATGAGCCCATAAAACCATTCTTGCACGCCTCACACGTGCTGCTCTGCTCCCGGTGTGAATACCGGTTGATTACATGCACGCCGATAAAATACACGCCGCTAATGCGCTGTGAAACCGGAGTAACTATGCAGAGGTGTCAGCATGCAGAGAGCTTTTCAAGTCAATAAAACTAAAGTTATAATATGATGATGATCTTATTTTGACTATATGGCTATGAAGCAGAAAGAAGAGATGATGAATCAGGGAGGTAAGACTTAATAACATAAATTGTCGGCCATGAGTCGGGCCTAAGACAACAGATAATTACATAAAACATATTTTTTTTTTGTATTCTATAGAATTGTCTTTAATATTCATGCCAAAGATTTCTAAACAGATCTTAGCCTCTCACTCCAGTTTTTTCTTTACATTGTTTTCCAGTTACATTTATTTATTTATTTAGAATAATAATAATAATAATCAGATTTATATTTATTTATACTAAATAATTATAATCAGGGCTTGACATTAACTTTTTTGATCACCAGCCACAGTGGCTAGTAGTTTTCCAACATTACTAGCCACTCGCCATTTTCACTAGCCACAATTTTGTTGTTGGGAAAATATTTTTTATTATATGCATACATTTGACTTTGACATGCTAAAATGACTTGATTTAGATTTTGTGTTTTGTCCACATGCCTCCTCATTCATTTCACGTTATGTGTGTTGTGTATGAGCAAATGAATCATGGTTTCATAGTGTTATACTGCAAACAGTTTTTATTTCACATGACTTTTCAAAACTCAAAATTAGGGATTTACCAAATTTATCTCTGACCACACCAAACAATAATTATTTTTTTGGCCACAAATTTTAAACGTGTCAAAACAAGCTGAATATAGCTGTATACTATACTTTTTATTTAACAAAACATTTCTTTAAAAAAAAAAAGAAAAAGAAAAACAATTGACTTTTAAAAATAATTATTGTCATGTATCAAAAATATGCACAGTAATCTGTCCTCGCTAAAGGTCTCTCAGATCAGCAGTTCACTACCAGTGGCGGCTGGTCAATAGAGGGCGCTGGGGCGCCGCCCCCATCAAGTTAGACTCCTTTAATATGTCAATATTTATTATCACAAATATTAACAAAATAAACTGATTTAATTATAACATTCTAACATTTATTGTAGTCATACTAACATTTATTGAAAAAAAAAAATGTATGAACAATATTTTTTCATAAGTGTGCGGGGCGCCACACTAATGGGTGTCTATGTAGGTACACAAACTTTTGCAAAGCATGTGATATGACGATAAGCTCTAATTGGCCGGTTTTAAATTGTCTTTGGGGCGCAGCGCTCTGCGTCCCGAACCCTCCCATTTTGTTGTTAGAACGAATCATATTTGTTTTTATATGATTGGCCTTATGTGATTGGACCATTCTCACTTACACCGTTCAGCAGCAGCTCGTCAGTTAGCTGTGCTGACCTTTAATCATATAATGAAAGCAAGTGCAAGATGAAGGAAAACTGCAAAGATATCCGTTCACAAGGCGTTTAGATGAAGAAAAAAAAAAAGAATCAAGGAGCTTGGACCAGATCGACCTTTCTTGCAAAACTAATGAAAACAAATTCACCAGCAGTCAAGTGATGGCGAGCGCGCGTACACTCGGGGCTTTTCCAGCCTTTTACTGTTTTCCGTGTTTGCTGTTTCAAACAGCATGACGCAAGAGAGGCTGAATGCATTGGCCATGCTGTCAATAGAGAAGAGACTGGTGACTGAGATGACTGACTTTAACCTAAAGGTCATTGAGAAATTTTCAAGCCAGAAAAAAAGGAGAGCAAAATTTATTTTTAAGTAGTGCTACTGGCCAGTGATTAGGCAACATTTGTGTGTGTGTGTGTGTGCGTGTTTACTGATTATCTTGATTACTTCATTACTGATAATAAACCCAAATTAAACTAAAATAAACTGATTTGTGATGCATTTATTGTATGCTTTAGTCATATTTGTTTTTTGGTACGTCACCTGAAAAATGGCTTTTAAAATACGCCCCCCTCACATTTTTTAACACCAGCTGCCACTGTTCACTACACATACATGGAGAGTTCATCTCATATTAAAGCAATGTTGTTGTAAAAAATACGATAATTAAACCATATTAACAAAAATAACCGTAGGCAAAAGAAAGCCGGTGAAAAACATACTGTGTGATAATGAAAGGATGATCACACGGTTAAGGCCAATTAATAATCTTCTTACAAAAAGACATATTTGGAGCTCTTGAAAGCAGCAAGCCTGTGGGTGCATTAGCACAGCTTTTTGTCTGGTCTATATGAAAGAGAAGCGATGCCAGTTGCGTTTCAGGCACGGTTGCTTCAAGCAAGAAAACAGGAGCGCGCACGCGTTTTAGTCGCACGCATCACATCAGCTGTTAGCGCAACTGATCATCCTCTCATTCGTTATTTACCTGCTTTCCATTGGTCCCGCGAACGCAATTATTTTTGTAAGTCGTGCTGTTTCTCGATTCTAAGTTCACATTTGCACGCATATTGGGTCATCCTTATAGTCGAACCCTGCTTTAAGACAACCACAATTTAAAATGATTTTCAACCAGACAAAGTGGCTAGTGGGAGTGTCTGTCTTACCCGCCAGAGCTGAAATCTACCCGCATTTGGCAGGTGTTAATGTTAAGCCCTGATATTAATATGTTTTTGGGTTGTGGGGGCATGGCCATTGTCTAGCAACGCCCTTGGAGGTTACTTTAATGGGCTATATTTGTTTGTTGACTTCAGCTCAGCATTTAACACTGTCATACCCTCTAAGTTAATGATCAAACTTAGAGACCTGGATATCGACACGTCTCTCTGCAACTGGGTTATGGACTTTCTGACTAACAGACCTCAGAATGTGAGATCAGACCACATCTGCTCCACCACCATCACACTCAACACTGGTGTACCACAGGGCTGTGTGCTGAGCCCCTTCCTCTACTCCCTTTTTACCATCGACTGTAGGCCTGTGAACAGTTCTAACACCATCATCAAATTTGCAGATGACACCACAGTGATTGGTCTAATCAGCAACAATGATGAGACTGCCTACAGGGAGGAGATACAGCATCTGGCCACCTGGTGCACCGACAATAATCTGCTCCTTAACACCGACAAGACCAAGGAGCTCATTGTGGACTTCAGGAAGGGACGAACAGGCTCACATGATCCCATCCACATCAATGGGATGGCCGTCGAGCCTGTCTCATCCTTCAAGTTCCTGGGGACCCACATCTCAAAGGACTTTTCCTGGACCACCAACACCTCCAGCCTGGTCAAGAAGGCTCACCAGCGCCTATTTTTCTTAAGGCAACTTAAGAAGAACCAGCTGTCATCAGCCGTCTTGGTGAACTTCTACCGCTGCACAATAGAGAGCATCCTGACGAACTGTGTCACAGTCTGGTATGGAAGCTGCTCTGTTGCGGAGCGTAAGGCACTGCAGCGGGTGGTGAAAACTGCCCAACGCATCACAGGGACCACACTGCCAACCATAGAGGACATCCAGAGGAAACACTGTCTGCGCCGAGCACGCAGTATTCTTAAGGATTCCCCTCACCCTGCTCACAGACTGTTTTCTCTCCTGCCTTCTGGCAGGCGCTTCAGGCTCCCCCGGACAAAAACCAGCAGACTAAGGAACAGCTTTTTCCCCAGAGCTGTCTCCCTTTTGAACTCTGCCCCCCACTGACTCTTTGCCCCCCTGATACACCCCCACTCTCCTCATAACTCAGACTCCTCATAATCACTGCACTATTTAACATTTGCACATTTAAAAATTGCACATATTCATTGCACTGATTCATTTATTCTAACTGTACATACCCATGTACATTTGTAATTATGTACACACCCACTGTACATATACATTTGTAATTGTTTATCTATCTGCACACTTCTGATTATTAATAGCAACCTGTACATATATCCATCTATTGTAAATCTCTGTTCATAGCTAACACAACCTGTATATAATGTTCATAGTACATCCATCTGTAAATATCACCATAGTTTTTCTATAACTGCACTTTATAACTTATTCCTGTATCCTGCACTTGCTGCTATTGCACTCCTGGTTAGACCAAAACTGCATTTCGTTTCCTTGTACTTGTACATGTGTAATGACAATAACGTTGAATCTAATCTAATCTAATCTAATCTAATCTAATCTAATCTAATCTAATATGATGGTATATGATTGAAAAGGCAAGAAAGGTCCAGATGTAGTGAAATATTAATAACATTTCAGTTTGTTTGTGTGCTGTCTGCATTGTTTGTTTGAGACAATTACATGTGTTCCAATGGGAGTAATAAAAAGTCATGGGGTGCTTCGCCCAGGGTGCCATTTAAACTAAAGTCGTACTCACTATGTACAGTTGCCTTGAACCGGGCCAAAGCACGCTTGTCCCCCCCTCCCGTCTCCCCCGACGGCCCGCACTCACATTACATCCGGGCCTGGGCGCGCTTTCGTCAGCGATGACGTGCTGTTCAGTAAGCGCTCTCGCTCAGCACAGTGGAGATTTCTTTAGTTATATCGTTTAAGTGGTTTGATATGCGGCGACATGCAGTCAAATATTTCGCCGAACAGATCAGCCACTTTTGACGCTCATAAACAATCATAAAGTCCTCGTGCTGCAGGAATTAGGAGGTTTGCTGAAGGTGCAGCTGTCGTGCAGTGAGGGGTTTGCATCTTTAATAATCTACGACAGTTTGTGTTCATTGAACAGTACGAATGATTAATGAATCCATATGAAACAGTCGCTTAAAAGTCACGTCTCGCTTTCAGTTTCGGGCTCGGGTGCGTTTTGCACTCACACACAAGCGTACCGCGCCTGAGCCCAAGTGAACCGCGCTCTGGCACACCTCTTCCAACCGGGCCAGGGCCGGCCAAGTGTACCGTGCCTGAGCCCGATTCAGAGCACTCACACTTCTCAAACGATCCGGGAAACGGGCCTGGGCACGGTTCGGATAGCATAGTGTGAGTACGCCCTAAAACCGCCACTGAGTATGGCAATAAGTGGAGTTTATTTATAAACTAATTTCGAGAGGATCACGTGCTTATGATTGCTAGCGGCTGGACCCACATTATCCAAATCAACATGCACCAATCAGATGATCCCTTAACTACTATAAATATCCCGGGTTCCATATCACCGCTATCTTCGCTTTGAAGAATCCCCCCTTCCACCCCTACTCCTTCCCTTTTCTAGATGGGTGACACGGTGGCCCAGCGCTTAGCGCTGTTGCCTCACAGCAAGAGTGTCAATGGTCCTAGGCTCTACCTAACCAGCGGGCATTTTCTGTGCGGAGTTTGCATGTTCTCCCCGTGTTCACGAGGGTTTTCTCCGGGTCCTCCGGTTTCCTCCCACCGATTAAAAACACGCAACTTAATTTGATTGATCAACTTTATAGATTTGCTCCCTATGTAGTACCTATCTCGTTAAAGAGAACTACTATCTGCTCTTCAACACTACGAAGGGGGAGTTCTCGAG
>LR812520.1:71953973-72071473 GCA_903798195.1 Danio kyathit
CACGCGCACACACACACACACACACACACACACACACACGCACGCACAAACTAAAATCTCACACACACACACGCACACACACAAACTAAAATCACACACACACAGGCGCACACACACACACACACACACATGCACGCACACACACACACAAACTAAAATATCACACTAAGACACAAACACACATATATATACACACACACATACACACAAACAAACACACACACACTCACGCACGCACGCATACACACAAACTAAAATCTCAAACACACACACACACACACGCACACACGCACGCACACACAAACTAAAATCTCACACGCGCACACACACACACACACACGCACGCACGCACAAACTAAAATCTCACACGCGCACACACACGCACACACACAAACTAAAATCACACACACACAGGCGCACACACACACACACACATGCACGCACACACACACACAAACTAAAATATCACACTAAGACACAAACACACATATATATATACACACACACATACACACAAACACACACACACAAACTAAAATCTCACACACTAAGACACATACACACACATATGCACGCACATACTAAAGTCTCACACACTAAGATCTCACACACCCGCACACACACACACACAAAAACTCCTCTCTCAAATACACAATCGCACACTTTTCCTCAAACACACACTCTCTCATTTTCCCTCATATACACTTTCTCACACACACACACTCAAACTCTCTTACACAAACACACGCATGGACACACTCTCTCCCACACACAAACTCTTAATCTCACACAAAACTCTCTCTTACACACTCACAAACAGCATCTCCTCCACACGCGCACACACCCACACGCATGCACATTCTCTCTCTCACACACACACACAGCTCATCTTCTGATTCTCACACAGATTAAATATCTCCGGCTCTGTGACGGCGCTGGTAAAGTCTGTTCAGTGTGTGGAGTTTTTCATTAGGAGCGCTGCAGGAACAATGTTGTGTGTGTGAGACAGTCAGTGCTCAGAGACTCAGATCACACCACACACACTGCAGTCTTTCACTCTGCGCTCTTCACAAAACCTCATTGACCAGATCTCTCTCTGTGTGTTTCTCATCGTCACAGCTGTCTCCAACAGCAGAGTTTCCATCCAGCTGTTTTCATGCTGGTTTTTTTTAATGTACGTGTGTGTGTGTGCATGTGTGTCTGTAAGTATGTGTGTGTCTGGTTATAATAAACAGTGATCTTTTACCTGAAGGCCATCCGTCAGGTGATCTGTCTTTACTGGAGCGTCTTCAGCTTCAGCTTTCACCTCCTCAGACTCCTGAAACACAGAGCCGGAGCTGATTAAACACACGATATTACAGTTCAGCTAGATTTAACACACAATGAGTGATCGTGCGGGAACAATCATCAGTGCAGTGACAAAACCATCCAAGAAAAAAATGAATAGACACAAAGGATGACAAACAAACGCACAAATAAAAAAATAGCACTTCCAAAAACCAACATGTTGATGAGGCCAAACCACTCCAAAACCAAAGCAACACAAGCAGGTTATTTACTCCTAAACACGGTAAATAAAGAGCTCAGATACTCAAGGAAAGAGTCTTATTAATGAAAATATTTCAGCCAAAACTAAATGATTCACTCAAAATCACTCAGACTTTTTCATCTGTCAACGAACACCAGACCAAACTCCTCCAGCTCTGCTGTTTTGTGTGCTTTTTGGACTGTTTTTGTTCCACACATTAAAATATGCGTGAAATGAAAGTTGCTGAGACTTTATTTCAGCATGATGACGTATTTCCAACTAAAACTGAATATGGAGAAGGGTCTAATCTGGGCATCTCCATGTTGTGGTAGCAGAATCTGCGCACGCTGAATTCCGCAGATTTTTAGGCCATCATTATTTACTTGAGTAAATGTGTGTAAATCTATATTTATTCAGATTTTAAATTAATTACAGTAATATTATTGACATTTAATGTCATTTAATATAAAAGTGTTCATCTGATTTATGTACAATGCAGTTTGTAAAGTAATATTTTCTGTCTCTTAGTAGAGATATTCATTCATTCATTTTCTTTTCGGCCTATTCCCTTTATTAATCTGGGGTCGCCACAGAGGAATGAACCGCCAACTTATCTAGCACGTTTTTACACAGCGGATGCCCTTACATAAACAATGAAGACAAAGATATAGCCATGCAACATGGTTCATTCATTCATTTTCCTTCGGCTTAGTCTCTTTATTAATCAGGGGTCGCCACAGCGGAATGAACCACAATTTCAGCATATGTTTTACACAGTGGATGCCCTTCCAGCTGCAACCCAGTACTGGGAAACACCCATACACACTCATTCACACACACACACACTACGGACAATTTAGTCTACCCAATTCACCTGTACTGCATGTCTTTGGACTGTGGGGGAAATCGGAGCACCTGAAGGAAACCCACGCGAACGCAGGGAGAACATGCAAACTCCACACAGAAACACCAACTGACCCAGCCGAGGCTCGAACCAGCGACCTTCTTGCTGTGAGGCGACAGCACTACCTACTGCGCCGCCTAGTAGAGATATTATATATATTATATGAGAGACTTGCTTTGTTTACCAAATAAAGTGAATCTAATTGGTTTTGCATTTTAAACATTAAAGTTAAAAATATATTATTTTTTATTTCACATATTAAGGTTTTAGTTATGATACTCCCAAAATAATTTCGCAGACTTTGACCAAAATTCTCCGCAGAAATAGCAAAAAACCTGCTTAAAAGATGTTTTATTGGGATTTGATAGCAGTGATCAGTGTTGCCAGATGTAGCTGACTGATTCCAGCCCAAAAGTGGTCCAAAACCCACCGAAATGCAAATACAAAACCGCCCAATCTGGCAACACTGTTCGTGATGTGTGTGTGTGTGTGTGTGTGTGTGTGTGGTTCTTTATTGACAGCCTTGTCTGTGCATCTTGTCGCTAAATGCAGTGAAAAGTCCTACATGACGGTAATAGTTTGATCTTGGTGTTTACTTCAATATTGCCACTAATATCTGCATACGCCACGTCTTAATTCCATTTCTGTTTAGTTCAGTTATGACTTTAGTCGCATTAAGGTCATCAAAAGTTGCTGTTTACATGGTGACTCTTAATCAGAGTATTGTCTTAATCGTATTAAAATCATATTAAAGTGCTGTTGTCCATGTAAACATACTCAATGTTCGACTCAACCACACTGTCAGGCTCTGCGAAGTTGCCTTTGCGAAGCAGCCTTTTCTGTACGAACAGTACGCGAGTGAAATTGGACAAACTTGGGGGTGGGGGAGTGTGGGGGCGTGTGTCCTAAAAATTTGAAAACCCCTGCTCTAATTCATTGATAAAAATGGAGTGTTCCTTTATTGTTCTACTGAAAAGAAACAGTAATCTTTGACAGACCGAGAGTGGGTAAGTTGTAAACGTTATTATTTGGTGAACTATCCCTTTAATTCTGGATTATTTTGTGGACGGGGCTGAAATGCGACCTCTAGAGGACAGAAGCTAGTGTTGAGGCTCACTTCTGTTTGTGTCATCAATTTGGCAACCATGGCCCTCAGCTACTAACAGCGCCCCCCGCTGCTGGAGTCAGCTTCCAGAAATGATCAGATGTGCTCCAACATTAGGCACATTCACATCAAGACTGAACACACATCTGTTTAGCTGTGCCTTTACTGAATGAGCACTGTGCTACAGCCCACAGATCGCACTATTGTGTCTTTCTTTTCTTTTTAATTCTTTTATAACCGGTTTAACACAATTTAATGTGTTTTTATTTTCTTATACGCGTCTCTTGTATTCTTGTTTATGTAAAGCACTTTGAATTTCAGTGTGTATGAAATGTGCTATAGAAATAAACCCTCTTCAGTACTTTGAATTTGGACTTAAATACCAAGTTCAACCACTAGGAGTCAACCCTACATACTGCACCAATACCTATACATGACTTTTTCAACTTGTCACCCAATTAGGAGTGAACATCTGCCTTTACATTTCCTTTTTGCAACATAATTCCACATTTTATCCATGCAATTCTGAAATTTTCAACTTTATAATTGGTCATTATGTTTCGTAAGTTATACGGTTAACTATTTCAGACCTTTTCCATCTTAATTGTTTTTAAAAATCCTACATACTACAGCATTACCTGTACATGATCTTGTTTTTTGGTGAACTACCTCTGGGTTAGTTTGTGGATGCACCAGAAAATGCCACCTCTAGAGGACAGAAGCGAGTTTTGATAGTCAGACACACTGTTTGCGTCATCAATCTGGCAACCAACTTGAAAAAAAACCCTCTCCTTTATTTTGAATTTGGACTGCAATGCCTAATTGATCCACAAGGTGTCAATCCTACATACAGTTGAAGTCAGAATTATTCGCCCCCTGTTTATTTTTTTCCTAAATTTCTGTTTAACGGAGAGAAGATTTTCCCAGCACATTTCTAATCATAATAGTTTAATAACTCATCTCTAATAACTGATTTATTTTCTCTTTGTCATGATGACAGTAAATAATATTAGACTAGATATTCTTCAAGACACTTCTATACAGCTTAAAGTGACATTTAAAGGCTTCACTAGGGTAATTAGGTTAACTAGGCAGGTTAGGGGAATTAGGCAAGTTATTGTATTCACCTTATTCTCCGCGTACGAGCGGGCGCAGCCATTTGAATCATTTTGGCTCGAGACTTCCGGTCTCATTCACTTCCATTCATTTTTAGACGTTAAAAACAGCTCGTTCTGCTGCTTGATGTTGCAAACTGAGGTTTTCTTATTATATTATATTATTTTGTCTGTATAATCATGCAAACACTTGTTTGTAGAGCGAGTAGTTTGACCATTTTCAGCTGTTTATTATTCCTAGTCATTTCTCCCATAGGCAACTGAATCGGAAGTTCTAAAACAATCGCAAAAGCGAGCGCACTTCTGCATTGAAGAATAACGTCAATAATGATGGTTTGTTCTGTAGACTATAGAGAAAAAAATAGCTTAAAGGGGCATATAATTTTGTCCTTAAAATGGTGTTTAAAAAAATTAAAACTGCTTTTATTCTAGCCAAAATAAAACAAATAAGACTTTCTCCAGAGGAAAAAATATTATCAGACATACTGTGAACATTTCCTTGTTCTGTTAAACATCATTTGGGAAATATTTAAAAAAGAAAAAAAAATCAAAGGGGGGCGAATAATTCTGACTTCAACTGTATGTCACCCAATAATGAGTGAACATCTGCTTTTAAGTTTATTTTTGCAACATAATTCCACATTTTATTCATGCAATTCTGAAAATGTCAACTTTATATCTAGTCGTTATATTTCGTAAGTATTTTTTTTTTTTTTAAAAATCCATACTTACATATTGTATCATTACCTGAAGGACAGAAGCAAGTTTTGATAGTCAGGCACGCTCATTTCTGTTTGTGTCGTCAATCTGACAACCAAGTGAAAAAATAAAACCCTCTATATTATTTTGAATTTGGACTGCAATTCCTAATTCAACCACTAGTCCTAGTACTAATTCAATCCTAAGTACTGCATCATGACCTGTAGCATACCTGTCAACATTTGGATGTGAAAATAAGGGATATTTTCTTTTTTTATTTTTCTTTTATTTTTTTGGTTTGATTACATTAAATAACAGAGCTGTCACTTTAAAACTGCACCTATCTATAGTGAAAGCATTTGACTGTTTTCCTAACTGTTTATGCTCATTTAAGACAAAATTTGTTGTGTTTAAAAGAAAACCCAACAAGATCGACATGTCTAGATGCTGTTATTATTATTATTATATTATTCATTCATTCATTTTCTTTTCGGCTTAGTCCCTTTATTAATCTTGGGTCGCCACAGCAGAATGAACCGCCATTATTACTATTATTATTATGATGTATATGTCTGTTCAAACACGCACCCAAAACCCAGTGTCCACTTGAGCTCAGCATTAAATCCCGTACGTACAGAATCCGCTTGGGAAACAGCGTCTATTATCACTATGGAGAGCATCAGCTGACAGTCATGCATCTTTATATGAACTGACTGTTTTGAGGATTGCATAATGGCGCCTGTAATGAAAAGGAAATGAATCGCGCCGTTTTTATGTTTATTCCAAAGTGTTTCCATGCCTAAATAAAATGAAAGCACAGAACCGATTCATATTTAAGAGCAAGGGCGGCCCCTGGTGGTTCGGCGGTATGGGTTGCATATAGGGAGGATCGGCTCTTCTCAGAATGACATAAAATACGGGAAAATACCTTTACGGGATGACAGTAGAACTGTAAAATACGGGAGAATCCCGGGAAAAACGGGAGGGTTGACAGGTATGACCTGTAGTTGTTATTTTTTGCTGAACTAACCCTTTAAATGTGGGTTAATGCTGTTTAGTGACCATTAGCACACGCACACACACACATATCTTACGTACAGCGAGTGCTGGAGTGTTACACACACATCTTACATGTGCTTTACTGAACGGCGGATGTGAACAGTGTGCTGTAGACGTGTTTAGTCTTCTGTCCCACTCGTTCACAGCACACGCTTCATTACTGATCTGCAGAAATGACCTCTTCAGCTCACTGACGCTCTGATGATGCTGCACCAGTGCTGTGGGCGTGTCCTTCTCCTGACCCACCAATCACAGCACACACAAACACATCAGTGGCCGGAGCTTCACAAAGACTTAAAGATCACTCACTTCTGATTGAAGCTTGTTTTCGCCATAGAAATTAATAAATGATCAATAAATGATCAACATTTTTTGATTATGTTTTGTTTCTTTAAGCTTTTAGGTTTTAATTCTGATTTTTTTCCTTCGGAGACAATTACTGTTAATTTCTCAGCACACAAATAAGTTCAATTAAGTTTTATCTCTCAGAATTGTAAGTTTATTTTGCATAACTTTTACTCTTATTGTCAAAATTATAAACATAAAATGAGTGATTGGAAATTAAAACAAGTTAAAAATTCTTTTTTTTTATTACAATTGTTTTTAGCTTGTAATTGTGTCTTTTTTCCTCTGAGACTTGTGTTTGCATGTCACAACTGTTTAAAAAATTTAATTAAAAAGATAAAATAGACTTTTTCAAATCAGAATTGTGAGTTTACATCTCAATATTAATATTTAATAACATATAACATTTAATTAATATTTAATATTTTCTGCCATTACATTTAATAGTGCACATTATTATGAGTTTAATGACTATTATGAGTTAATATGAGTTTAAGGAGTTTAATACCGGTGTTTAGCACACAAATAAAAATAATATCACATAATTTTGACTTTCTTTCTCAGAATGGCAATTATAAAGTTAAAACTTTCTTAAAATGATAATCGTGACTTTTTTTCTCAGAACTGCTTTTTCTTTGCATTTTTATCTTGCAATTCTGACTTTTTTATTAGGTATTAAAAATATAAATGACACTTTTTACATGACGGTCATGACTTTTTCTACACAACTGTGAGTTTTTCTCTACCAATTACAAGCTAACGTTAGTCAATTAGGGTTTTTTTTTTGCTATGTAATTTCAAGTATTTCTTTTGCCAATTCAGATTTATTTTTTAAATGTTCAAGATTACATTCTGTCATTTGACTTTCTTCTGCAAAATCACAACTATAAACTTTATATATATTATTTATATATATATATATATATATATATATATATATATATATATATATATATATATATATATATATATATATATATATATATAATTTTTGCAAACTAGTTTTTATTTATCCAAAGAAAAAAAAATGTTTCCTATGAAATCTGAGTCTACATCTTGCAACTGCTTTTATTATTACACTCTCACACACAATATTCTGTATATAAAAATTATGGATCACACTTTACAGTAAGGTTTCACTACTAATTATGAACTATACTTGTAGAGCATTTAATAATCATAATCATTTACTAATGCATTATTAACATGCACCATGAGTTAACATCAATTAACAATGAACAGCTGTATTTTCGTTAACTAACATGAAGAAATACTGTAATAAATGTATTATTTATTGTTTGTTCGTTAGCAAATGCATCAACTAACATTAACTAATACAACCATATTGTAAAGTGTTACCAAATTATGACTTTATTTTATTTTAGTTTCTCTCACTAATTAGGATTTAATATCTGTCAATTTGCTTAAAAAAAAAACTTTTATTCTTGCAATTCCCAAACTTATATTGTGCTGTTTTGACTTTTTCCATTAATCTCACATAGTTTTTTTATTCATCACTGCAATTTCTACTTTTCATTTGTTTTACGATTGTTAATTCATATCTCAAAATTATAAACAACAGATTATATTTTGTAATTGACTTCTCCCCTCAGAATCACATTTTAATTTTTACATTTTTACATTTCTGTAGCAAAAACAAGCTTCCTTTTTATTTCATTGCTCAAAGCAGCCGGATGCATTAGTGATTTCTTTAAATTTACCATCTTGCTAAATATTAATAAAGTTTCTGAATGTTTTAATTCATGCAAGGCCTTGAAAAATTCTAAAGCTAAAATATGAACCCTTAAAGTGCTGTTATCCTCCTGTAGTTCAAGTTTACCATAGTAAAATCAGCTCATACTGTATGTCGCCATGTGAATTCAGATCATATAAGTGTTAAACCCCCACACGCACACACACACGTCAGCTCATGCTTCACAAACCTCCAACATGAGATTACTGTGCTTGACGAACACATTCTCTCCTTTAATCCGCTTTATAAAACTATACTAGAAAAACACAAGAACAAAAAAAACATTAAAACCTTCTCAGAAGCTCATCTCAGACACTGCTGGGAGGAACAATAAACAAAACAATGAAAAGTGAAGCAAAGATGATTTTCTGTACAGACCAAACACAGGAGGTTTTCTGCTCACATGACGAATGATGAAAACCAACACAACAGCATCAAACCTCCTCAACCATACTGAAATCTGAGATATGGCAATATATACACACACACACACACATATCTAACATGTTTAGATTTCACAGATATAACAATATACGGGTAACACTTTAGTTCAAGTACCAATTCTCACTATTAACTACTGGCTTATTAATTGCATATTATCTAGATATGGTCTGTTTATTAGAGTTTAAAAAGCACAAATTCTGCATCATCTTATTCTACATCCCTAGTCCTGACCAATAAACACAACGACTATATAAATGACTATTAAAAAGAAGCAAGTTAAGAGTTTGTTGAGGCAAATTCACAGTTAATTGTTTATTAATAGCGAGATTTCTGCCTGAAAATATAGTGTACATACAATTGAAGTCAAAATGATTAGCCCTCTTCTCAATTTTGAAATATTTCAGTGTGATCAGGGCCTAATGTTGTGTTCACACCAGATGCGGAACGCGCGGATAAATCACGATATTCGCACATAAATAGACGGGAGTTGTTGGGATAATTAGGTAAAAATAAATGCATATTATAAAACAACGAAAGTGTTTTTAACCCTGCATGCAGATCAGCCTGTTGTTGGAGACTCCCAAAACCAAAATATGACTTATTATAATGCATAATAGGGGCTCTTTAACTTCTGGGCTTACTATCTGCCCATTCTTAAAATATTAAGTGTTTATTAGCAATTATAAAGTATGATCTTAAAGTCTGACCATCCAAATATTTTAATTATAATTCATAAATGAATATACATGTTCATATATCAGATTTCAGCTATTTTTTGTGGTCTGCAAACCCTGTACCTGTGTCCTCGTGTGAGCGTCGTCCTCAAAGTCAGACTATAATGAGTTTGTGTGAAAGAGAAAACATGAAAAATACATGTAAAATCACTTTTTCTGCACGGTAATACATGCTGGCTTCAACACAACCACTTTATGCCATCCCAACGCAAATCAATGAAGTAAATGTAATGTTTTTTTGTTAAAATTAACCTGTCTCATCAAAAATAAATGAATAAATGTGTAGTTTCAGCTCATTTTAAATAAGGACTTAGAAAAAGCTGCAAAAATATTTTCTTGAGTGTGTGTGAAATATTGAGAATAAAGAGCCACGCACACACACACACACACACATACAAACACACACCTCCGTTAGCGATGTGTCGTCATCACAGGCCAAATCCGTCTGGTCGCTGTCCGTCTGAATAATCAGAGCAATCACAGCAATAAAGAAAAGAAAATCCAGAATATTATGATAGTAATGATGATGATGATCCCTTATGAAGATGATGGACGGATGAAGAGATGCTGAAGGTGATGAACATGCATCAGAACACAGGAATATCTTCATCCAGAAAATGAGCTTTAAATGAATCTTCCATAAGAGTCTTGATGAAGATTTCAGCGAATGCATCCAAGAGAAGATGAAATGATGCAAGAGCCACTCAGACGCAGAAACACACAATCTGGCAACCAGTGAAGAGGAGTGAAACACCACGCATTACACACACTTTCCACATATAGGCTGTGCTATAGAGCAGGGCTATTCAATTAGTTTGTCATGGGGGCTGGTTCATGAAAAGCATCCCAAACGAAGGGCCGGAGAGATATGACTTGCTATATGAGTGATAACACAACAGCAATATAAGAGCCCATATATGTTGTATTTTTGCTCCTTTAGACACCCACGTTGGCTTTTTCTACATTAAAGTGTTAATATATTGTATTTTGAAACTACATAACATCACTGCATTGTACAATAGACTTTTTTCTTTTTTTTAAACTTTCAAATGTTGTATTTCACAGCACAACAAAAGCAGTGCATTGCTGAAGTAGGCTTCTTCTACATTCAGACACATTCATATGTTATGTGTTGAACTGCATAACAATTAGGGATGCAACAATTATAGATTTTGGTTGTACGATTATATAGTCTGAAGAATAATCATGGTTTGATGGTTATCAGGTCTAATGTAAATTCAAGCTTTATATTAGGTGAGCTATTTAGATGACCTGTTGTGGCCATCTGCGTTCATGCAGACATAATCATCTTAATATTAATTCGTCTTCCATATCTTTTGTTTACACTGCACTGAAAGGCACGCACAACTCTCACTGTGAGATGTTTTCTACTGCGTGTGCCTGCAAAGACGCAAGCGCGTTGCTCCACTTGTGCGCGCATATTGTCATATATTCTTACATTAGAAACAACAAACTTGCAAGCGGAAAAGACGTGATATGGGAACGGCCGCTGCTATAGTTAATCCGGTGTGCGGGCGGATTAGCCTCAGTGTACATACTTGGAACTTTAAACTAGGGCACAGTTGGCAGCTTGGCATAACTTTGTTTAACTGCAGCAGTTTCGTTTTGTTCCGTGCAACAGAAATGCGGCTTAGAGAAGCCTTTACGATTGATTGTGACGAATTAAAGCGCAGTTAATAGTGAATCGGCTAATCGTTGCATCCCTATTGACGATATCAGTGCATAGTACAAAAGGCCTTTCCTACAAACATATCCAAATATTTTTGGCTGCCCGCGCTACTCGCTTAATGTCAGGTGACTCACGCTCTGCGCAGCTTCTGCAGCTCATGCTGTATTGAACAGACGCACCTCACTTCATCACTATAGCGGCTGTTTTTCGACTGAACTAAATTTATTCTTGATGTCTTGGTCACACTGTTTGGAGGGCCGGAACAAATAGCCTCGGGGGCCGGGTTCGGCCCGCGGGCCGCCAATTGAATAGCCCTGCTATAGAGTCAGAACTTATGAGGAACAACGCATGGCATTTAGCTGCTATTTAACATATAAACTCTGTTAGACGTTACATGGAGATTTTATAGACGATATTCATTTCCTATTTGTGGAAAGGTGGACACAATCAGGAGTTTATGCTTTTTACAAGAAATGTTGCTGAAAATGAGTCGATGGAACGAGATGAATGATCTGAAAGCAGCTCTCACTGCAGTCAGAACACACACACACACTCAGCTTTACACAGATATACACATTAATTTGCAATCATACACACACACACTCTCTCTCTCACACACACCCTCATCCCTCCCACAAATTCACTCACTCACTCACTCACTCACTAGGGCTGCACGATTTGGGAAATTTCCAATTCATATTGTGATTATTGAGGTCAATCTTGCGTACACATAAACACATAATATGTGATTATGAATGTTATTGTGAGTTAACTTGATGGGTTTTTAAGGTAAATGCACACACAGATTTGTGAGAATGCTGAAATGTGTATTTGTTAAACTAGCAACGGTTTAAAAAAAAAAAAAATTACAAAATGAAATATTGGTGTGGCATGGTGGCTCAGTGGTTAGCACTGTGGCCTCACAGCAAGAAGGTTGCTGGTTCGAGTCCTGGCTGGGTCAGTTTCAGTGTTTCTGTGTGGATTTTGCATGCTCAATGCTCAGGTGTTGTATCAAAACCTGATTCCCAAGATAAATCTGACTCGCCACACAGCGCCTGCAAGTCTCAAACTCACAGCGGTTTATCATAAAACTTTCATCGACCATTTTTCCTGCTATTGACAACAAGAATGAACATAGAAGTGTGACAAGCAGCACCTACATGTGTTCAAAAGAATCTAAAACGCCAAATGGGATGAATTTATGCTGCAATTACATTAGTTTAATAATTACATTACATTAGAGCAGGGGTTTTCAAACTGTGGGGCGCCAGCACCTATTAAGGGGGGCGCGAGAACTTAAGGCGTGCATGCGAGTAAATTATGATGACTATTTTTATGTGTTCACTAGAGTGAATCTGATTAACGTTAGCTCCACATCTAACTATCAGGCTCATGTAGAGTTTATGCGTTCCAGTAAAATATATGCAAATAAAATGGAGCGGCTGCTTTTTAAAATGAATGACGGTGAATGAAAGTCAATCTCGTGAGCGTCTGACAAAAAAAGTGCCCTTCTGAATCAAATCAGCAGGATGATGCCCTTCTGGACCTTTCACTTACTTTGAAGACATACGACATGAAGACATGCAGACTACCTTTACATGGACATCAGTAATAGTTATTTACCTTAATCTGAATAAGGCAATAATATAATTAAGGTGTAACGTGAAGTGCTTTTGAATGTTGCGTCACCAGGATATCCACGTTTCCTGCAGAGTCTCATGTCATTTCAGGTGTTTCATCTTTAATTTTTTGACTTTAACTGCAGTTCGGCACTTTCACTAATGAATATTTCATTCATGCCCACATGACAATCTGGGGTATATTTAGTAACTGGTGGAAGATGTTTTAATGGGATTTGATAGTGCACGCCAAATAGAAAGAAAAAAACTTCTGCATTTGGTGATCAGTGTTGCCAGATGTAGCTGACTGATTCCAGCCCAAAAGCCGTCCAAAACACGCCGAAATGCAAATTCAGAATCGCCCAATCTGGCAACACTGTTCGTGATGTGTGTGTGTGTGTGCGGTCCTTTACTGACAGCCTTGTCTGTGCATCTTGTCGCTAAATGCAGTGAAAAGTCCTACATGACGGTAATAGTTTGATCGTGGTGTTTACTTTAATAATGCCACTAATATCTGCATACGCCACGTCTTAATTCCATTTCTGTTTAGTTCAGTTATGACTTTAGTCGCATTAAGGTCATCAAAAATCGCTGTTTTCATGATAGACTCTTAATCAGAGTATTATCTTAATCGTATTAAAATCATATTAAAGTATTTCTGTCCATGTAAATGTACTCAATGTTCGACTCAACCACACTGTCAGGCTCTGCCAACTTGGAGTGAAATTGGACAAACTTGGGGGGCGTGTGTCCTAAAAGTTTGAAAACCCCTGGTCTGCAGCAGTGGTTCTCAAACTTTTTTCACCAAGTGCCACCTCAGAAAAAAATAGTCTCTCCAAGTACCACCATTACCATACGGTATTGAAATAAAATAGCATAGCAGGCCTAATTAAGCAGCTACAGCACTGCACAGTTTAAAAAAACAGGCAGAATAATTCTTATTATTTTGAATATTGATTATTGTCAGCTACTTTAAACGTTATTAATAGTTTGAATATTAACACTGTACTGTGCTTACAGATAAAAAGAAATAAAACGTCAACGTTTAAATTAAAATATGCTGTTAAAAGTTAATTAAAAAAGGCACCGTTCTTAAATGTAAAGTATTATCATAAAATAGCCTAATCATCAAAACCTGGAAATCTTCCTTAGACCTCATAGATATAAGCTATATGTCATCATATTCATATATAAACTTTTTTTGATCAATTTTGAAATATATGATGTATATATGACTTATTTGCATATATTTGAAATCTAAACATTAACTTGTATCTTAAACATATGAATTGCATTTACATATTTAAATTAGAAATCACATCTGCTTACTGTGTGTTAGAGTAGGCTTTGTGTGTCAGAAAAGCAAGAGATTAAACTATACCTGTCAACATTGGGATATAAAATTACTGCCGTAACAAATATGGGGAGGAGATTAGCTTCAAATGATAGAATACATAACCAACATTAGAAAATGAAAACTAAAAGGTTTAGCCTATTAAAATCAGTTTACTGATCACATCGGTGTTATCGAACGCGTCAAAGAGTTAAAAGTGTGTTCATTTTTACTTCAATTATTCAGCGATTCCTCCACGTACCACTAGAGGAAAGCCTACACAGCTTTAGGATTTATCTGAGACCTAAAATGGCTTTTTTCAAAACTTATAGCAGCATTAACTTCCACTCTTGTGCTTTTTGCTCTGGAAATACACAGAAATCTTGTAAAAAATCTACTTTTTAACTTGTTTATTTATATTTTGAATATATATATATATTGAAGTCTGTATTTATCAGAATTATTAGCTTTCCTGAATTTTGTTTCCCCAATTTCTGTTTAACAGAGAGCAGATTTATTCAGCACATTTCTAATCATAATAGTTTTAATAACTCATCTCTAATAACTGATTTATTTTATCTTTGTCATGATGACAGTAAATATTATTAGACTAGATATTCTTCAAGACACTTCAATACAGCTTAAAGTGACATTTAAAGGCTTAACTAGGTTAATTAGGGTAACTAGGCAGGTTAGGGGAATTAGGCAAGTTATTGTATAATGATGGTTTGTTCTGTAGACGATCGAAAAAATATATAGCTTAAAGGGGCTAATAATATTGACCTTAAAATGGTGTTTAAAAAAATTAAAAACTGCTTTTATTCTAGTCGAAATAAAACAAATAAGACTTTCTCCAGAAGAAAAAATATTATCAGACATACTGTGAAAATTTCCTTGCACTGTTAAACATTTAAAAAAGAGAAAAAAAATCAAAGGGGGCGAATAATTCTGACTTCAACTGTATATGACTTATTTGCATATCTTTGAAATCTAAACATTAACTTGTATCTTAAACATATGAATTGGATTTACATATTTAAATTAGAAATCACATCTGCTTACTGTGTGTTAGAGTAGGCTTTGTGTGTCAGAAAAGCAAGAGATTAAACTATACCTGTCACCATTGGGATATAAATTTACTGCCGTAACAAATATGGGGAGGAGATTAGCTTCAAATGATAGAATACATAACCAACATTAGAAAATGAAAACTAAAAGGTTTAGCCTATTAAAATCAGTTTACTGATCACATCGGTGTTATCGAACGCGTCAAAGAGTTAAAAGAGTGTTTAATTTTACTTTAATTATTCAGAGATTCCTCCACGTACCACTAGAGGAAAGCTTGCGTACCACAGTTTGAGAACCGCTAGGCTATATTATATCGGTTATCGGCCTCCAAATCTAAACAGTTATCGGTTATTGATATGCATATCAGTGCATCCCTAATGATAAAATATCTATAATCTTGTTTGTTTGTTTTGTTCGCAGCACAAAAACTGGTAATCTGTTCTCAGAAAGTGTGTGCGGTTATTTATTTAATATAGTCACAGCATTTTCTCATCATATAACCACACAGGCTGACATCACGATTAATCGTGCAGCACTATCACTCACATACACACTCACACTCACACACCTCCTCATCCTCAGAGCTGTCCTGTAAGCTCTGCGTCAGCTCGGAGCTCAGTTTAGCGGCACGCGGCTCCAGGTAGCACAGACAGAGCGCCAGCGGGAAGGAGAGCGTGAGCGCGTACGGCACCGAGAAGGAAGTGGACAGCAGGAAGAAGAAGATGAAGAGGAAGCAGGGGATGAGCGAGGGCGAGCGCACGGGAACGCAGCGCTGCAGACTCTGCGGCAGGAAGCGCAGCTCCGTCAGATCCGGGAAGCTGAGGTATCCGTCATCGTCCAGTAACGCGGAGACGTCTGGAAGATGCAGCGAGAAGGAGAAGAGCGTCCCGCGCCGGCGACTCAGCCTCTGCTTCCGTGCCGACAGCAGCAGCGCCCGCTCCTCCAGCAGCGCCGCCCGCCGCTCCTCCTGTGCCCGCCGCCGCCGCTCGCCCGCGCCGCTCTTAGCTGGACTGACGGAGGCGGCGCGCTGACGCACACACACACGGCGCCTGCAGCGCACTCTAGTGGAGGACACGGGGGACGACGGCAGAGACAGATCCGACACTAGAGCATCTGACGAGTACACACACTGATGAAGAGGACACACACACACACCATATGACACAGAGGATGGAGATATGTGTGTGTGTGTGTGTGAGGGGGTGTGAGTGAGAGAAAGAATATGTGTATGTCAGTGTTTGTGTGAGAGTGTGTGTGTGTGTGTGTGTGTTTGTGTGAATGTGTGAGTGATTTGGTGTGTGAGAGAGTGAATGAATGTGTGAGAGTGAATGCGTGTGTGCATGTGTGTGTGTGTAAATGAGTGATGGAGAGAAGAGGAAGAACAGAAATAGCGCTGGTTAGTTGGATTAATCGAGTCATCATCAGTAGGAAAGTAACGTCAACAATGAGCTGATTCAGACTGGCAGCGATGCTAAAACAAACACGACTGGAGTAAATTAGGAGTGAGTTAGTTTAGAGTCGAGTGTGTTCAGAGCGCCATCTGCTGTTAAAGCTAGCCTACAGCACCGTCTGCTGAACTATGCAATAATAATAAATGTATCATTATTTTTGACACCTTAAAGTTAGCTTTGATTGTTCAGCATTCACACTTTACCATTGCACACACTCTGTAACATGTTATTTATCCAGAAAAGAGTCTCTTTAACACTTTTGTTTATTTCATTATAAAGAGATCAGATATTTAGTTTAAATATTTTTGGTTTTGACTATTAAACCTATTTGCCTTAGTAATGTTGGTAAATTAAAATAAAATGGTTGAATAAAAAAAATCCTGAAGTTCCTAAATGTATTGTTAAAAAATATTCAATAATTATCAATACGGAATGATATGAAACATGATGATCAATTTTTCTTTGCAATGTCGCCCAGCCCTAGTTGTAACATTAAGCTGCATTCACACCAGATGTGGAAGAAGCGTCAAGCGCGAGTGATTTACATGTTAAGTCAATGCAAACGCGCGAATAGGCATCCTGCGGCGCGATACGCGCAAATGGCGCGGCGTTAATGACACGAATTGCGCGAATGGCGCAGCGCGAATGACACGAATTGCGCGAATGGCGCGGAGCGAAGGACGCGAATTGCGTTAACCAATCAGGAGCTTGCTCTTGTGGGAGCATGATTGTGACGTAGCCCCTGTTGTTGGTGTCCAGGGGAAATCCTCCAGCCGATACCGACAACAGTTCATCAAACTGGGCTTGGCTCAGTCAGAAGCACCGCTGGAAGCCCCAGTCATCCAGGTTAAGTTTCTGGAGGAGTTTATGAGCTCACAGCGCTGGGTGCACCTCTGAAAGTATCTAGTGGACTCAGACACGGCTCCAAACGTATCGACGCTGTTTTACAGCCTTCATAAAGCACATAAACACAGTTATTTTATCAATAAAATCCATGTTAGCCATTTAGCAACGGAGCTACATTCACCGAGCAGACAGAAGCCCTGCCCATGAAGCAAATCCGCGTCTGTTTTGAAGTGAATTTGACGCGCGAATGAAGCGGAGTCTGACGCGCGAATGAAGCGAGTAAACTGAAATGTTCACGCGTCTATTTACTCGCGAATAGCGCGATTTTGCCGTGCGTTCCGCGTCTGGTGTGAACGCAGCATGAGCGGTAAAATGCAGCTCTGTGTGAACGCAGAAGGAAAACTGCCGGCAAGAGCGTGGTCTGTCTCTGGGACAAAAGCAGCTACATGAATGGTTAAGTTTTAAATCAAAATGAAACAATCAAGAAAAAGACTTATTTAATACAAGCGCAGCTCTTTAGAGCTCATTTCTGGTTAGTGACGTAAAATATTATCGATATTGTGGAATGGATGTGTGAATGATCCTTGCCTGTGTGAACAGCACATATTTGAAATTACAGGTAAAGTCATTACGGTAATTTTCCAGATATTTACTGGCATCACTGTGTGAAAGGGGCTAAAGGCAATTCATTAGTTCAAAAGCGAAAGGAAAAAGCAACCGTGGCATTTCAGTATCCCACATATTGACAGCATCATCTCCCTGATGCAAGCTCTATCTCTATATTTATATCTCGATACGGTCAACATTTTTACAATTTTCGATATACAGTTGAAAGCAGAAGTTTACATACACTCTAAAAAAAGGAACATAACTATTAAAAAAAATGTCTGATAGTAAATCAGACTAAACGTTTACTATTTCAGGTCTGTTAGGATTACCTAAATCATTTACATTTGCTGAATGCCAGAATAATGAGAGAATTCTTGATTAATTTCTAGACAGTCAGAAGTTTACACACATTTCCTTGGTATTTTTTAGCTTTGCTTTTAAACTGTATAACTTTGGTCAGATGTTTTGGGTCTCCTTCCACAAGCTTCTCACAATAGTTTGCAGGAGTTTTGGCCCATTCCTCCTGACAGAATTGCTGTAACTGAGTCAGATTTGTAGGCTGTCTTGCTCACACAAGCTTTTTCAACTCTGCCCACAAATTCTCTATAGGATTGAGCTCAGGGCTTTGTGATGGCCACTCCAAAACATTCCCTCTGTTGTCCTTAAAGCACATTTTCACTAATTTGGCAGTATGCTTAGGGTCATGGTCTGTTTGGAAGACCCATTTGTGGCCAAGTTTTAATTTCCTGGCTGATGTCTTGAGATGTTGCTTCAGTATTTCTACATAATGTTCTTTCTTCATGATGCCATCTATGCTGTGAAGTGGACCAGTCCCTCCTGCAGCAAAACAGCCCCACAACATGATGCTGCCGCCCCCATACTTCACAGTTGGGATGGTGTTCCTAGGCTTGTAAGCTTTCCCCTTTGTCCTCCAAATGTAACACTGGTCATTATGGCCAAACAGTTCAATCTTAGCTCCATCAGAGCACAGGACATGTCTCCAAACATTAGTCTTTTCCCAGTGTAATTTAGCTAATTGTAATCTGGCTTTTGTGTTGATTCTGGCTTGTTGATTTTCCCATGTTGTCACACAAGGAAGCAGTGTGTTTGAGCTTTTCCTTCAATACTATTCTACAGTTGTGCCTCCAATTAACTCAAATGTTGTCAATTAGCCAATCAGAAACTTCCAAAACCTTGACACCATCATCTGAGCTTTTTCAGAGGCAGAATAATCTTATTGTATGTAAACTTGACTTTCAAGAAGAGTTAGAACAATTTCTCCAACAATATCTCTCTCATTATTGTGCTGTTAAGCAGAACAGAAACAAATGTGATCATCCTAACTTACCTACAAGAGGAAAAGTTTATTCACATTAACATCTGACTTTATTTTAATTGGTGATGTGCCTTTATACAGTGGATGGAAACTTCTGCTCTCAACTGTATCTATCTTGGTATGTTTGATTTTGCTTTTAAACAATAAAGAACACTTGATTATTCCTAATATTCAATGCATCACCCAGCACTAATGCAAGCGAAATATTTACATTCCACTTTGCTGCTGTGTGTTTTTATATGCAGTCATCTGTATGGAGCTGATATTATGTATTAAACCAGCGGGTGTTTTTGTTTATGGTCTGGCGGTTACCTTGGTGACAGGGCTGGTCTGCTCTGCTTCTTCGGTGGTGGCTTTGTTCTCCTCCTCGGTGGAGTTAATCTTCTCCTCGCTCTTCTTCTCTGGTGTTTCTGCGATGATAAGCTCATCCGGCACAGCGGCGGGTTTACTGCTCTTCAGCTCCTCCTCATGGTTAACACTCGCTGGTGCTGAAAACAAACACACACATGTTTAGAATCAGACTTCACAATATGAGCTAAACAAACATCTCATATCATGATAACCATATATATATATATATGAAGTACCAACTCAATTAATTAATGCATTAATATTCACTTTACCTGGAACTTCACGGTTTGATTAAATTAAAATGTTTGATTAAAAATGTAGAAATATAAAATAAATATGATTAAAATAGAAAGCAAAGAGAGAATATAGAGTCTGCACGGTGTGTCTGTAGTGTGTGTGTGTTTGCGTGTGTAGTACTGTTGTACATGCTGGCAGTGATGGTGTGTGTGTGTGTGTGTGTGTGTGGTACTGTTGTCTATGCTGGCGATGACTGTGTGTGTGTGTGTGTGTGTGTGTGTGTATGTGTGTGTGTGTTTGTGTGTATGTGTCGTACTCTTGTCCATGCTGGCGATGACTGTGTGTGTGTGTGTGTGTGTGTGTGTGTGTGTGTGTGTGTGTGTGTGTGTGTGTGTGTGTGTGTCGTACTGTTGTCCATGCTGGCGGTGACAGTGTGCCGTCTGCTGGTGGTCCTCTGGAAGTGTGGGGCGGCGCGGGCGATCTGTGAACTGGCTCTCCGCGTCTGTGCCTGCGTTCGGCCGCTGTAGCGGAACTTTGAGCCCAGAGTCAGGAAGCGTTTGGGCGGAGCCTCAGGAGAAACCAGCCTATCAGAACACAGCAGCACAGCCATCCTTAGAGACAGTTACCAAGAACGCTCACTCATTTATAACAGCAGCTATCAATCGCTTTTAAAAACTAAATTATTATTGTAAAATAATAATAATAATAATAATAATTATTATTAAAACTTTTACAATTACCAAAACTAATAAAGTAACTAAAACAATAAAGACAAACATGTTTACAAGTCTATAAATTACAGCACATGGTGATGACATGACATTTATTAATCATACCACAGTGACTATTAAATTATTACCAGAGTAACTACTTAATTATCGATCCATCAATCAACCAAATAAATAAAAAGTGTTTTTACCATGCACAAATGGCAAAGAACATTTATTGTAACTAAAATAAAAAGATAAACACTGACTGATTCAAATAAAACGCATTAAAAAACCCTTTAAACTCATTTAATTCAGTTGGTTTATTTAGTTTAACTCAATGCACCAAACTACAGCAGCTGATAACAGTGCCGGCCCGTCCAACAGGCAATATAGGTGGTCGCCTAAGGCCCCGCATTTCTTGGAGGGCCCCCACAAACACTGCTCTTGAATAATAACTGTGAACATAAGCGTGAGGACAAGCGGTTACGTATAAATCATGAACAATGCGCATTTCACAATGCACAAACCCCCTTAAACGTGATACAATTCATAACAACGATGAGAAAAAACCTCCACATTTCATTAAAAGAATAGTTCTGTATAATTCATACATGACAAATAGCCGATAAGATAATAAATACACAACAACAGTACGAATCAAAGCAGAAACTATTGGAAATAAACCCTGCAGCACCACACTCTATTTTGCATAACACCATCTGCGATCGGCTATTGGGTGAACTAGAATGACGTAACGTATTCCTACACAGATTCCACACATCTCTCCAAACTGCTCATGTTCTATATAAACCTGAAAAAGTCTTAAGTAATATAACACCCCAAGTGTCGTTTCTATTTTTAATCAATCTTAATTGAATTTTAATTTGAAATGAAATGGCGTCTAAACAGCATCTTTCCGGAGCCAAAAAAAGGAAGATAAGAAAAGCAGAGGAAGAAAAGCAAACTCAAAGTAAAGGTCCATCCAGTATGTTCTGCTATGCATGATACATTATTTAGTAGTACTTTACAATACTTTGCAATACTTGTAAACATATGTAAACAATATGAGTCAATATGTTAAAATTAGGGGCTGCACAGTGGGTAGCACGTTCGTCTCACAGCAAGAAGGTTGCTGGTTCGAGTCCTGGCTGGATCAGTTGGCGTTTCTGTATGGAGTTTGCATGTTCTCCCCATGTTGGTGTGGGTTTCCTCTGGGTGCTCTGGTTTCCCCCACAGTCCAAACACATGTGGTATAGGGGAATTGATCAACTAAATTGTCCTTAGTCTATGAGAGTGAACGAGTGTGTATGGGTGTTTCCCAGTGATGGGTTGCAGCTGGAAGGGCATCTGCTGCGTAAAACATATGCTGGATAAGTTGGCGGTTCATTCCGCTGTGGCGACCCCAGATTATTAAAGGGACTAAGCCGAAAAGAAAATGAATGAATGAATGTTACAATTAATAAAAATGTAGTTTTCTGTGCTTTCTTCTCACTGTTTTTACACCTTTTTTTATCTCGCCTAGGGCCCCTCAACCCTACGGGCCAGCACTGCTCATTTATTCCACGATATTTAAAAAGAAAAATATATATTCTGACTTATCCATCTACTGTTTTACTGAGAAACTCCTTTCCTTTTTATCCCATTACAGAAATAAGCTTCCAGACTTAACTGACTAAAATTACAATACAATTCTGTCAGATTACATTTGTCAAAAATAATGTATAATAAATGTTGAACCTGGCCTCATCCAGTGCTCTCTTTCTGAGCATTGAGCATCCAATTACTGTTTTGGAAATGTATGCAAATAAGCACAAACATAATTCTATCATGATTGACTTGTATATTTACATGACATGCAAAAACTGTAAAAAATGAAAAGATACATCAAAAAATGCTTAACATGACAAAACACACTACAAAATAAAACTGATTACCAACATGGCTCAAATCTCAAAAGAAGAAGAACAAAATTATTTTATAATGCAGTATAATATATAATATAATATATAATATATATATAACCCAGCATAGGAATCTGAGTCTGACCTGAAGATATTATTCGATTTGCATATTCAAACATGATGAAAAAACTAACAAAAGCATAGAAAAACTACTGTATATATGTCAAAAGAATTGCACATTACTAATAGTTTTTAAAAATGAAAAAAAAAAAAAAAAAATTAAATATCAAAAGCGAAAAAAGCTGAATTAAAAGAATAATAATTAAAACTAAACAAAAAAAAACTAATTCACAATATTAATAAACCCAGCATAGCCATCTAAGTCTAACCTGAAGATAATGACTCATTTTATATTTAACGTGACAGATGCATTAAAAAATATATGAACATGACGAAAGAAATTGCACATTACTAATAGTTAAAAAAAGAAAAGAAAAAGCGACACAAATCTGAGAAACTTTTGCATATTTAAATATTACAAAAACGAATGCATAAAAAAATATACATTATTAATAGGGGAATCTCTATAGTGTTAGTAAAAATTTTTAAAAATAAAACAATTCCCAATATTAATGAACGCAGCAGCGCTGTCTGACCTGAAGTTAACGACTCATTTGCATATTTAAATATTACAAAAACTAATAGATGCATTAAAAAATATACATTATTAATAGGGGAATCTCTATAGTATTAGTAAAAAAATGTAAAAATAAAACAAATTCCCAATATTAATGAACGCAGCAGCGCTGTCTGACCTGAAGATAACGACTCATTTGCATATTTAAATATTACAAAAACGAATGCATAAAAAAATATACATTATTAATGGGGGAATCTCTATAGTGTTAGTAAAAAAATGTAAAAATAAAACAAATTCCCAATATTAATGAACGCAGCAGCGCTGTCTGACCTGAAGATAATGACTCATTTTATATTTAACGTGACAGATGCATTAAAAAATATATGAACATGACGAAAGAAATTGCACATTACTAATAGTTAAAAAAAAAAACTGAAAAACTTTTGCATATTTAAATATTACAAAAACGAATGCATAAAAAAATATACATTATTAATAGGGGAATCTCTATAGTGTTAGTAAAAATTTTTAAAAATAAAACAAATTCCCAATATTAATGAACGCAGCAGCGCTGTCTGACCTGAAGTTAACGACTCATTTGCATATTTAAATATTACAAAAACTAATAGATGCATTAAAAAATATACAATATTAATGGGGGAATCTCTATAGTATTAGTAAAAAAATGTAAAAATAAAACAAATTCCCAATATTAATGAACGCAGCAGCGCTGTCTGACCTGAAGATAACGACTCATTTGCATATTTAAATATTACAAAAACTAATAGATGCATTAAAAAATATACAATATTAATGGGGGAATCTCTATAGTATTAGTAAAAAAATGTAAAAATAAAACAAATTCCCAATATTAATGAACGCAGCAGCGCTGTCTGACCTGAAGATAATGACTCATTTGCATATTTAAATATTACAAAAACTAAGATGCATTAAAAAATATACATTATTAATAGGGGAATCTCTATAGTATTAGTAAAAAAATGTAAAAATAAAACAAATTCCCAATATTAATGAACGCAGCAGCGCTGTCTGACCTGAAGATAATGACTCATTTGCATATTTAAATATTACAAAAACTAAGATGCATTAAAAAATATACATTATTAATAGGGGAATCTCTATAGTATTAGAAAAAAATGTAAAAATAAAACAAATTCCCAATATTAATGAACGCAGCAGCGCTGTCTGACCTGAAGATAATGACTCATTTGCATATTTAAATATTACAAAAACTAAGATGCATTAAAAAATATACATTATTAATAGGGGAATCTCTATAGTATTGGAAAAAAAATGTAAAAATAAAACAAATTCCCAATATTAATGAACGCAGCAGCGCTGTCTGACCTGAAGATAACGACTCATTTGCATATTTAAATATTACAAAAACTAATAGATGCATTAAAAAATATACATTATTAATAAGCGGAATCTCTACAGTGTTAGTAAAAAAAATGTAAAAATAAAACAAATTCCCAATATTAATGAACGCAGCAGCGCTGTCTGACCTGAAGATAACGACTCATTTGCATATTTAAATATTACAAAAACTAATAGATGCATTAAAAAATATACATTATTAATAGGGGAATCTCTATAGTATTAGAAAAAAATGTAAAAATAAAACAAATTCCCAATATTAATGAACGCAGCAGCGCTGTCTGACCTGAAGATAATGACTCATTTGCATATTTAAATATTACAAAAACTAAGATGCATTAAAAAATATACATTATTAATAGGGGAATCTCTATAGTATTAGTAAAAAAATGTAAAAATAAAACAAATTCCCAATATTAATGAACGCAGCAGCGCTGTCTGACCTGAAGATAATGACTCATTTGCATATTTAAATATTACAAAAACTAATAGATGCATTAAAAAATATACATTATTAATAGGGGAATCTCTATAGTGTTAGTAAAAAAATGTAAAAATAAAACAAATTCCCAATATTAATGAACGCAGCAGCGCTGTCTGACCTGAAGATAATGACTCATTTGCATATTTAAATATTACAAAAACTAAGATGCATTAAAAAATATACATTATTAATAGGGGAATCTCTATAGTGTTAGTAAAAAAATGTAAAAATAAAACAAATTCCCAATATTAATGAATGCAGCAGCGCTGTCTGACCTGAAGATAATGACTCATTTGCATATTTAAATATTACAAAAACGAATGCATAAAAAATATACATTATTAATAGGGGAATCTCTATAGTATTAGTAAAAAAATGTAAAAATAAAACAAATTCCCAATATTAATGAACGCAGCAGCGCTGTCTGACCTGAAGATAATGACTCATTTGCATATTTAAATATTACAAAAACTAAGATGCATTAAAAAATATACATTATTAATAGGGGAATCTCTATAGTATTAGAAAAAAATGTAAAAATAAAACAAATTCCCAATATTAATGAACGCAGCAGCGCTGTCTGACCTGAAGATAACGACTCATTTGTATATTTAAATATTACAAAAACTAATAGATGCATTAAAAAATATACATTATTAATAGGGGAATCTCTATAGTATTAGTAAAAAAATGTAAAAATAAAACAAATTCCCAATATTAATGAACGCAGCAGCGCTGTCTGACCTGAAGATAATGACTCATTTGCATATTTAAATATTACAAAAACTAAGATGCATTAAAAAATATACATTATTAATAGGGGAATCTCTATAGTATTAGTAAAAAAATGTAAAAATAAAACAAATTCCCAATATTAATGAACGCAGCAGCGCTGTCTGACCTGAAGATAATGACTCATTTGCATATTTAAATATTACAAAAACTAATAGATGCATTAAAAATATACATTATTAATAGGGGAATCTCTATAGTGTTAGTAAAAAAATGTAAAAATAAAACAAATTCCCAATATTAATGAACGCAGCAGCGCTGTCTGACCTGAAGATAATGACTCATTTGCATATTTAAATATTACAAAAACTAAGATGCATTAAAAAATATACATTATTAATAGGGGAATCTCTATAGTGTTAGTAAAAAAATGTAAAAATAAAACAAATTCCCAATATTAATGAATGCAGCAGCGCTGTCTGACCTGAAGATAATGACTCATTTGCATATTTAAATATACAAAAACGAATGCATAAAAAATATACATTATTAATAGGGGAATCTCTATAGTATTAGTAAAAAAATGTAAAAATAAAACAAATTCCCAATATTAATGAACGCAGCAGCGCTGTCTGACCTGAAGATAATGACTCATTTGCATATTTAAATATTACAAAAACTAAGATGCATTAAAAAATATACATTATTAATAGGGGAATCTCTATAGTATTAGAAAAAAATGTAAAAATAAAACAAATTCCCAATATTAATGAACGCAGCAGCGCTGTCTGACCTGAAGATAACGACTCATTTGCATATTTAAATATTACAAAAACTAATAGATGCATTAAAAAATATACATTATTAATAGGGGAATCTCTACAGTGTTAGTAAAAAAAATGTAAAAATAAAACAAATTCCCAATATTAATGAACGCAGCAGCGCTGTCTGACCTGAAGATAACGACTCATTTGCATATTTAAATATTACAAAAACTAATAGATGCATTAAAAAATATACATTATTAATAGGGGAATCTCTATAGTGTTAGTAAAAAAATGTAAAAATAAAACAAATTCCCAATATTAATGAACGCAGCAGCGCTGTCTGACCTGAAGATAACGACTCATTTGCATATTTAAATATTACAAAAACTAAGATGCATTAAAAAATATACATTATTAATAGGGGAATCTCTATAGTATTAGAAAAAAATGTAAAAATAAAACAAATTCCCAATATTAATGAACGCAGCAGCGCTGTCCTGACCTGAAGATAATGACTCATTTGCATATTTAAATATTACAAAAAACTAAGATGCATTAAAAAATATACATTATTAATAGGGGAATCTCTATAGTATTAGAAAAAATGTAAAAATAAAACAAATTCCCAATATTAATGAACGCAGCAGCGCTGTCTGACCTGAAGATAATGACTCATTTGCATATTTAAATATTACAAAAACTAATAGATGCATTAAAAAATATACATTATTAATAGGGGAATCTCTATAGTATTAGAAAAAAATGTAAAAATAAAACAAATTCCCAATATTAATGAACGCAGCAGCGCTGTCTGACCTGAAGATAATGACTCATTTGCATATTTAAATATTACAAAAACTAAGATGCATTAAAAAATATACATTATTAATAGGGGAATCTCTATAGTATTAGTAAAAAAATGTAAAACTAAAACAAATTCCCAATATTAATGAACGCAGCAGCGCTGTCTGACCTGAAGTTAACGACTCATTTGCATATTTAAATATTACAAAAACTAATAGATGCATTAAAAAATATACATTATTAATAGGGGAATCTCTACAGTGTTAGTAAAAAAAATGTAAAAATAAAACAAATTCCCAATATTAATGAACGCAGCAGCGCTGTCTGACCTGAAGATAACGACTCATTGCATATTTAAATATTACAAAAACTAATAGATGCATTAAAAAATATACATTATTAATAGGGGAATCTCTATAGTATTAGTAAAAAAATGTTAAAATAAAACAAATTCCCAATATTAATGAACGCAGCAGCGCTGTCTGACCTGAAGATAATGACTCATTTGCATATTTAAATATTACAAAAACTAATAGATGCATTAAAAAATATACATTATTAATAGGGGAATCTCTATAGTGTTAGTAAAAAAATGTAAAAATAAAACAAATTCCCAATATTATTGAACGCAGCAGCGCTGTCTGACCTGAAGATAATGACTCATTTGCATATTTAAATATTACAAAAACTAAGATGCATTAAAAAATATACATTATTAATGGGGGAATCTCTATAGTATTAGAAAAAAAATGTAAAAATAAAACAAATTCCCAATATTAATGAACGCAGCAGCGCTGTCTGACCTGAAGATAATGACTCATTTGCATATTTAAATATTACAAAAACTAATAGATGCATTAAAAAATATACATTATTAATAGGGGAATCTCTATAGTATTAGTAAAAAAATGTTAAAATAAAACAAATTCCCAATATTAATGAACGCAGCAGCGCTGTCTGACCTGAAGATAACGACTCATTTGCATATTTAAATATTACAAAAACTAAGATGCATTAAAAAATATACATTATTAATAGGGGAATCTCTATAGTATTAGTAAAAAAATGTAAAAATAAAACAAATTCCCAATATTAATGAACGCAGCAGCGCTGTCTGACCTGAAGATAATGACTCATTTGCATATTTAAATATTACAAAAACTAAGATGCATTAAAAAATATACATTATTAATAGGGGAATCTCTATAGTATTAGAAAAAAATGTAAAAATAAAACAAATTCCCAATATTAATGAACGCAGCAGCGCTGTCTGACCTGAAGATAATGACTCATTTGCATATTTAAATATTACAAAAACTAAGATGCATTAAAAAATATACATTATTAATAGGGGAATCTCTATAGTATTGGAAAAAAATGTAAAAATAAAACAAATTCCCAATATTATTGAACGCAGCAGCGCTGTCTGACCTGAAGATAACGACTCATTTGCATATTTAAATATTACAAAAACTAATAGATGCATTAAAAAATATACATTATTAATAAGCGGAATCTCTACAGTGTTAGTAAAAAAAATGTAAAAATAAAACAAATTCCCAATATTAATGAACGCAGCAGCGCTGTCTGACCTGAAGATAACGACTCATTTGCATATTTAAATATTACAAAAACTAATAGATGCATTAAAAAATATACATTATTAATAGGGGAATCTCTATAGTGTTAGTAAAAAAATGTAAAAATAAAACAAATTCCCAATATTAATGAACGCAGCAGCGCTGTCTGACCTGAAGATAATGACTCATTTGCATATTTAAATATTACAAAAACTAAGATGCATTAAAAAATATACATTATTAATAGGGGAATCTCTATAGTGTTAGTAAAAAAATGTAAAAATAAAACAAATTCCCAATATTAATGAACGCAGCAGCGCTGTCTGACCTGAAGATAACGACTCATTTGCATATTTAAATATTACAAAAACTAATAGATGCATTAAAAAATATACATTATTAATAGGGGAATCTCTATAGTATTAGAAAAAATGTAAAAATAAAACAAATTCCCAATATTAATGAACGCAGCAGCGCTGTCTGACCTGAAGATAATGACTCATTTGCATATTTAAATATTACAAAAACTAAGATGCATTAAAAAATATACATTATTAATAGGGGAATCTCTATAGTATTAGTAAAAAAATGTAAAAATAAAACAAATTCCCAATATTAATGAACGCAGCAGCGCTGTCTGACCTGAAGATAATGACTCATTTGCATATTTAAATATTACAAAAACTAATAGATGCATTAAAAAATATACATTATTAATAGGGGAATCTCTATAGTGTTAGTAAAAAAATGTAAAAATAAAACAAATTCCCAATATTAATGAACGCAGCAGCGCTGTCTGACCTGAAGATAATGACTCATTTGCATATTTAAATATTACAAAAACTAAGATGCATTAAAAAATATACATTATTAATAGGGGAATCTCTATAGTGTTAGTAAAAAAATGTAAAAATAAAACAAATTCCCAATATTAATGAATGCAGCAGCGCTGTCTGACCTGAAGATAATGACTCATTTGCATATTTAAATATTACAAAAACGAATGCATAAAAAATATACATTATTAATAGGGGAATCTCTATAGTATTAGTAAAAAAAATGTAAAAATAAAACAAATTCCCAATATTAATGAACGCAGCAGCGCTGTCTGACCTGAAGATAACGACTCATTTGCATATTTAAATATTACAAAAACTAATAGATGCATTAAAAAATATACATTATTAATAGGGGAATCTCTATAGTGTTAGTAAAAAAATGTAAAAATAAAACAAATTCCCAATATTAATGAACGCAGCAGCGCTGTCTGACCTGAAGATAACGACTCATTTGCATATTTAAATATTACAAAAACTAATAGATGCATTAAAAAATATACATTATTAATAGGGGAATCTCTATAGTGTTAGTAAAAAAATGTAAAAATAAAACAAATTCCCAATATTAATGAACGCAGCAGCGCTGTCTGACCTGAAGATAATGACTCATTTGCATATTTAAATATTACAAAAACTAAGATGCATTAAAAAATATACATTATTAATAGGGGAATCTCTATAGTATTAGAAAAAAATGTAAAAATAAAACAAATTCCCAATATTAATGAACGCAGCAGCGCTGTCTGACCTGAAGATAACGACTCATTTGCATATTTAAATATTACAAAAACTAATAGATGCATTAAAAAATATACATTATTAATAGGGGAATCTCTACAGTGTTAGTAAAAAAAATGTAAAAATAAAACAAATTCCCAATATTAATGAACGCAGCAGCGCTGTCTGACCTGAAGATAACGACTCATTTGCATATTTAAATATTACAAAAACTAATAGATGCATTAAAAAATATACATTATTAATAGGGGAATCTCTACAGTGTTAGTAAAAAAATGTAAAAATAAAACAAATTCCCAATATTAATGAACGCAGCAGCGCTGTCTGACCTGAAGATAACGACTCATTTGCATATTTAAATATTACAAAAACTAATAGATGCATTAAAAAATATACATTATTAATAGGGGAATCTCTATAGTGTTAGTAAAAAAATGTAAAAATAAAACAAATTCCCAATATTAATGAACGCAGCAGCGCTGTCTGACCTGAAGATAATGACTCATTTGCATATTTAAATATTACAAAACTAAGATGCATTAAAAAATATACATTATTAATAGGGGAATCTCTATAGTATTAGAAAAAAATGTAAAAATAAAACAAATTCCCAATATTAATGAACGCAGCAGCGCTGTCTGACCTGAAGATAATGACTCATTTGCATATTTAAATATTACAAAAACTAATAGATGCATTAAAAAATATACATTATTAATAGGGGAATCTCTATAGTATTAGAAAAAAATGTAAAAATAAAACAAATTCCCAATATTAATGAACGCAGCAGCGCTGTCTGACCTGAAGATAATGACTCATTTGCATATTTAAATATTACAAAAACTAAGATGCATTAAAAAATATACATTATTAATAGGGGAATCTCTATAGTATTAGTAAAAAAATGTAAAACTAAAACAAATTCCCAATATTAATGAACGCAGCAGCGCTGTCTGACCTGAAGTTAACGACTCATTTGCATATTTAAATATTACAAAAACTAATAGATGCATTAAAAAATATACATTATTAATAGGGGAATCTCTACAGTGTTAGTAAAAAAAATGTAAAAATAAAACAAATTCCCAATATTAATGAACGCAGCAGCGCTGTCTGACCTGAAGATAATGACTCATTTGCATATTTAAATATTACAAAAACTAATAGATGCATTAAAAAATATACATTATTAATAGGGGAATCTCTATAGTGTTAGTAAAAAAATGTAAAAATAAAACAAATTCCCAATATTATTGAACGCAGCAGCGCTGTCTGACCTGAAGATAATGACTCATTTGCATATTTAAATATTACAAAAACTAAGATGCATTAAAAAATATACATTATTAATGGGGGAATCTCTATAGTATTAGAAAAAAATGTAAAAATAAAACAAATTCCCAATATTAATGAACGCAGCAGCGCTGTCTGACCTGAAGATAATGACTCATTTGCATATTTAAATATTACAAAAACTAATAGATGCATTAAAAAATATACATTATTAATAGGGGAATCTCTATAGTATTAGTAAAAAAATGTTAAAATAAAACAAATTCCCAATATTAATGAACGCAGCAGCGCTGTCTGACCTGAAGATAACGACTCATTTGCATATTTAAATATTACAAAAACTAATAGATGCATAAAAAATATACATTATTAATAGGGGAATCTCTATAGTATTAGAAAAAAATGTAAAAATAAAACAAATTCCCAATATTAATGAACGCAGCAGCGCTGTCTGACCTGAAGATAATGACTCATTTGCATATTTAAATATTACAAAAACTAATAGATGCATAAAAAATATACATTATTAATAGGGGAATCTCTATAGTATTAGAAAAAAATGTAAAAATAAAACAAATTCCCAATATTAATGAACGCAGCAGCGCTGTCTGACCTGAAGATAACGACTCATTTGCATATTTAAATATTACAAAAACGAATGCATAAAAAAATATACATTATTAATGGGGGAATCTCTATAGTGTTAGTAAAAAAAAAAAAAAAAGCAAAAGTGAAAACAGATTGTCAATATTAATAAACGCAGCAGTGCTGTCTGACCTGAAGAAGGTGTGATGCTCCACACACACTTTCCACAGTCTCTTTGCTGCTTTGTGGTTCGGGAGCTTAAATCCGATTGTGCTCTCGAACTGTTCCAGCTGAAGGAAAACAGAAAACAAAGAGTTTCAGATGCGTTCAGACACAAAACACCTTAAAGGGTCCCTATTTTACCCCTTTTTTAAGATTTAAGATCAGCCTTTTGTGTCTCAGGAATGTGTCTGTAAAGTTTCAGCTCAAAACACCCATCAGATTATTGATTCTAGCTTTCAGAATATTAGAATTGTCTGCTGTGAACACGCTGTAGCTGTTTTTGTGGACTGTGTCTTTAATTCTGGTTCTCTCCGCCCACCGTTCCCACGTGTCTGTCAGAGTGTGTCTCAATCTCCACCTCGGCTGCGTCAGATAAACAGCACAATGACAGACATGAAGGAAGCAGATCTCACATAACATCTGTGAGAAATACGACAGTAAGAACTTTACCAATCAATATTTGATGTACGTGTTGTTGAGTTAATTCAAGCCTTTCTGCAAAGATGAGTCACACAATGTCATTACAAAGTTCACAAACAAGCACACACACAAGCACAGACAGTCCGCACATTTAACTTTGCAGTGTTTTTGCATGGCGAATGTGACAGGATACAGGTTAATATCCACTGCTGTATGGATATCTGTTATGTTAATGTAGAAAATAAACCAGATTTATCGTCCACAAACCAGGATTGAAGTGTCTTCTTTTATAATTGTTCTGACATGCAGCTGTGCTGATGAAGTAAAGACGGTAAAATCGATGCGATTCGTTTCAAACATTGATTTAGAAACGTGTAAAACTTGTGAAACTCATTCATGATCACATTGGATGATGACTGATGATCACAGAGAGCTGAACAGAGCTTTTATTCCCAGTTGTTTGGTGCACGTCCTGTCTTGTTGATATGCTTATACGCGTTACAGAGACATGTTAACATGCGGCTGTCAATCAATTCGGTGGGCGGGGAAACCACACTCCTACATCACGTTGTGGTGGGCCTCAAAATGGGAGGGATTTGGATCCTATTTTAACGTCAGAAATTTTTTTAAATAGAGATTTGTTGTGTGTATATCACCCCAATATGACTGTGGACACACTGTACTACACACAGTTCTGTCCAAACAGCTTACAAAAGATGAATTTCATCATAGGCGCCCCTTTAAGGTTAAACTACTCTCTTAACTTGCAGATTTGGGGTCAAACCTTACAAATAATGTCAGTCCTAAATTCTCTAAGAATATTTCAACAGTAAACCACTGTTGTTCAATGGCTTGCCTAATTAACCTAGTTAAGCCTTTAAGGTGGACATATTATGTTCCTTTTTACAAGATGTAAAATGCGTCTCGGCTGTCTCTAGAGTGTGTGTGTGTGAGTTTGAGATGAGAATATCACACAGATAATGTCCTCTACCTCTCTGAAACTGACCCTTTTAGGCTTTGATCCTAATTGTGGCGTTTTGGTGACTGTCGCTTTAAATGCAAATGAGATGGTGCTCTTTTCAAAAGAGGCTACAGATGCATATGCATAATCATAGTGACAGATGTAAAACAGCAGTGTGTGTGTTGTCAGTGCTGGTCAGGTGTGCATGTGTGCTTCAGTGTGAGTGTGTGCTTCATGCTTCTGTCAGTCTATGTCGCTCCTGTCGCTGTTCATCTAAAACTCCACATCTATAATCCTCTTAGTCTATGCTGACATTATCTTCAGCAGCTCAAACACTCTAATGGCTAATGGACAGACGGCTGCTTCTCACTCAGGGCTGCTGTTTATGCTAATGAGATGAAGAGATGGGCACTGGTGGGCGGGTTTTTCCCGCTCTGATGACACGTACAAAGGGAGAATGTCAATCAAAGTGTTTCATTCATCAAGTCTGATTATAACAAACACAATGAATTCATGTTGAGCTTTAGAGGCTGGAGATACTCACACACTGCTGACACACACACACACCTGGGTTAAACCCTACATAAAGGTCATGTTTGCATAATAGGTGTTGTCTTGCTGTTCCGGATGAAGTGTTTGGTCTCACCTCTCCCGGCCGGACCTTGATGTAGAAGTTGTTTCTCTTGTAGGAGATTTTGAGTATTTTTGGCCAGGCGAAGCGATTGATGCGCAGTTTATCTCTGTAGACGAGGAGGCCGCTGGAGCAGACGCCCAGCATGATCTCCACACCCTCTGAATCCTGAAACACACACACACACCATCAGAAAACAGCACAACTATTACTCATGCTCTCGTAGTTTATGCTCATATTTTGAACATTTGATTTTTATATATTCTTTTTAGGTCTTGGTATTTAGTTTTGATCATTTTGTTAGGGGTCTAATAATACTGAAATATTGCTATATACAGCTAAAACCAGAAGTTCACATACACTCTAAATAAAGGAGCATAACCATTTTTTAAACCTGTCTGATGGTAAATCAGACTAAACGTTTACTATTTTAGGTCTGTTAGGATTACCTAAATCATCTACATTTGCTAAATAACAGAATAATGAGAGAATTCTTGATTAATTTCTAGACAGTCAGAAGTTGACACACATTTCCTTGGTATTTTTTAGCTTTGCTTTTAAACTGTATAACTTTGGTCAGATGTTTTGGGTCTCCTTCCACAAGCTTCTCACAATAGTTTGCAGGAATTTTGGCCCATTCCTCCTGACAGAATTGCTGTAACTGAGTCAGATTTGTAGGCTGTCTTGCTCGCACAAGCTTTTTCAACTCTGCCCACAAATGTTCTATAGGATTGAGCTCAGGGCTTTGTGATGGCCACTCCAAAACATTCACTCTGTTGTCCTTAAGCACATTTTAGCTAATTTGGCAGTATGCTTAGGGTCATGGTCTGTTTGGAAGACCCATTTGTGGCCAAGTTTTAATTTCCTGGCTGATGTCTTGAGATGTTGCTTCAGTATTTCTACATAATGTTCTTTCTTCATGATGCCATCTATGCTGTGAAGTGGACCAGTCCCTCCTGCAGCAAAACAGCCCCACAACATGATGCTGCCGCCCCCATACTTCACAGTTGGGATGGTGTTCCTAGGCTTGTAAGCTTTCCCCTTTGTCCTCCAAATGTAACACTGGTCATTATGGCCAAACAGTTCAATCTTAGCTCCATCAGAGCACAGGACATGTCTCCAAACATTAGTCTTTTCCCAGTGTAATTTAGCTAATTGTAATCTGGCTTTTGTGTTGATTTTGGTTTGTTGATTTTCTCATGTTGTCACACAAGGAAGCAGTGTGTTTGAGCTTTTCCTTCAATACTATTCTACAGTTGTGCCTCCAATTAACTCAAATGTTCTCAATTAGCCAATCAGAAACTTCCAAAACCTTGACACCATCATCTGAGCTTTTTCAGAGGCAGAATAATCTCATTGTATGTAAACTTGACTTTCAAGAAAAGTTATAACAATTTCTCCAACAATCTCTCTCTCATTATTCTGCTGTTAAGCAGAACAGAAACTAATGTGATCATCCTGACTTACCTAGAAGAGGAAAAGTTTAGTCACATTAACATCTGACTCTTTTTTTTAAATGGTGATGTGCCTTTATACAGAGTATGGAAACTTCTGCTTTCAACGGTATAAATATATATATATATAAAAAGAGTTCAGATACAAAAGCCGCTAAATCCCACTTCCGCCAAAAATAAGCTAATGACATTAAGGGAATGCTTTATGCACGTACAGTAGTACATGATCAGCAAATAGATTTTCTTCAAATCATCTGAATCGCAGCGTCAGCGCATTCAGAAATAACAGTTTGTTGGCAAAAGCCGCTAAACGCCACTTGTCTTTAACAGCAAAGCCGCTATATCCCAAGAACCAATCAGAAGGCATGAATTGAATCATGTGTGTTTAATGTGGCAGCACGCTGATACGCCAGCTTTATGAGGAGACGGTTTTATTCCGCTTCAGATTTAGATTTTACAAGATGAGCCTTTCCGACTGTCAGTGAATGGCAAACGAAAACGTCCCTTACCTCAAAACTCATTACAAGAAAAAGAAAACGCTGTACATTCGGAAGTGCAGTCATTTTTGCACAGTGACGCTACTTTAAATGAGTCCGATTTATTATGCATTAAACAGCAAATTAATTTCACGAAAGATGAAGTTAGACAAAATGCCATTCGTTTATCCCACGAATGCTGACATGATAAAAACAGAAGAGACGAAAAAGAGATGTTACGATCAAGACCTTGAGTATGGTGAGGATAAATGAATGACAGCTTCTAAAAGTGTCTGAGGCATCCCCTTTTTGCCCAGTAGACCTACCTTGTGTTTTATTTGTTAATTTAAGCTATTTCATCAAAGATATATATAATGTATAAAACTCTACATAACTTATATTACTTCATACTACACAGTATATGTCTGATAAGCTTTTTATATTAATGGACATTGCACAGATATTAATGTTTCACAATGTTTTGCTCTGTTCTACTTGCAGTACACCAAAATATCTGAATTGATAATATTTTTTTTAGTATTTGCATTTTGCAGATGGCATGTTATGATAGCGATGCACATGGTAAATATGTTTTTATTCACTTTATTTTAACGTTTACACACTTTCGCAATGCACAATGTTTTATTTGCTAATGTAAGCTATTTTTCAAAAAAAAATATAACATATAAAACTTATATTACTTCATTACCTAAATGCCTGATAAGCTTTTTATATTATTGGACAATGCACAGATATTGATGTTTTTACACAACATTATTTTAATGTAACAAGCTTAGTTTACAATCTAAATCCCAAATATCAGAAATGACAACAGATAGTTCAGATTTAATGATGTCAGTTTTAATGTAATTGATTAACGCACTTGACACATTTCATTCATTCAATTTCCTCTGTTTTAGTCCCTTGTTTATTAGGGGTCACCACAGTGGAATGAACCGCCACTTACTTGACAGATTTATATATTTGTAATCTTAGGTGGTTTGAGTAATGTGTTTTATGTTTGGTAAAATAATTTCTAAAAGCATCTTTAGTGATTTTCAGCTAATTACACTGTCTTGTTCCAATAGGTGGATTTAGAGGTTTTTGCAAAAAAAGCACAAGTGGATTTAGCTGGTTTTGACGCAAAAGAAAATTGACCTTGTTAAAAACCAAAAAATTGTCTAAAGTAACATTTAAAAAAAAAAAAAAAAAGGTATTTTATTTACCAGCTAATAACTTTTTCATTATCTTTAAAATGAACCTAATCAGAGAAGCCTGATAGAAAATGTTTAATTACAAAAAAAGATCTGATGAATTTAGAGGGTTTTGCATCTGAACTCTTCATATTATAATAATATTTCAGTTAAAGACAAAATAATGAGCCTCCTGTGGATCTTATTTTAATCAATATAAAGCTTTAATACATTTGCTTTGTTTAAATGCACCAAAAAATAGTCAATATTCACTGAAAAATTGATAAAAATTATATTAATTTTCAAAATGAGGTATAATCAATCATGCCGAATAAACAAGATGCATAAAATAAACGAAAATAAGGCACATAAGCAAAGCTGGTTTAACATGTAGAACCGTTCTTACACTAGAAAACAGAGAGAAATAAACAAATGCATGGTGAATGTCTGCAGTGCTGGAGTCAGAGTGACTCAGCGGTAAAATCCTGCGCCTTTACTGTACTGGAGATACAGCGCACACGCACACGCACACACTATAAAGCAGATCAATAATAAATAATAATAATAATGACTGCGTGATGGAAGAAGGATGAACCGCAGCACAATGACACGCTGTCTGCAACCGCATGCACATACACTCCCATTATTAATGCAACACACACTGACGCATGGCTCTACACACACACACACAGATGCAGCGCTGCATCTTACCTCCTCCTGCAGCACCGCTAAACACTCCAGACGCGTGAGCAGCTGATGAGGACGAGCGAGAGAAAGAGAGAGAGAGAGAAATGACAGATAAAGATAAAAAGAAATGAGAGAAAAGGAGAAATGAAAGAGAGACCGAGGGAGAGATAGAGAGAGCGAGGGAGAAAGAGAGGGGGAGAGGCAAAGGGTCGCAGCAGCCAATCAGAATAGATGATACAAAAGGAGTGGGAGGGGCTAAATATGTCTTGGTGCATCATTTGCATGATTTATCTTGTGGGTAATGCAGTTTGTCCATCATGAATTACAGAGATTAACTCTAATATAAGCAAATAAATAATATGTAAAATATGTTGGTAAATATAATAAATATAAGAAAATAATAACAAAAATAGACTATATATAAAAATGTATATATACAGTTGAAGTCAGAATTATTCGCCCCCCTGTTTATTTTTTTCCACAATTTCTGTTTAAGGTAGAGCAGATTTCTTCAACACATTTCTTATCATAATAGTTTTAATAACTCATCTCTAATAACTGATTTATTTTCTCTTTGTCATGATGACAGTAAATAATATTAGACTAGATATTCTTCAAGACACTTCTATACAGCTTAAAGTGACATTTAAAGGCTTAACTAGGTTAATTAGGGTAACTAGGCAGGTTAGGGGAATTAGGCAAGTTATTGTATAATGATGGTTTGTTCTGGAAACTACCAGAAAAATGTACCTTAAAGGGGCTAATAATATTGACCTTAAAATGGTGTTTAAAAAATTTAAAACTGCTTTTATTCTATTCTAAATAAAACAAATAAGACTTTCTCCAGAAAAAAAAATATTATCAGACATACTGTGAAAATTTCCTGAATCTGTTTAACATCATTTGGGAAATATTTAAAAAAGAAAAAAAATTCAAAGTGGGGCGAATAATTCTGACTTCAACTGTGTGTGTGTGTGTGTGTGTGTGTGTGTGTGTGTGTGTGTGTGTGTGTATGTATATATATATTAGTCTATTTTTGTTATTATATTTCTTTCAATAATTTTTTATATTTCATATTACTTTTTTCTTATTCATGCATCTCACTCACTCACTATCCTTCAGCTCAGTCCCTGATTTATTCCACAGGGGAATGAACCGCGCACGCACTATGAATGAATTAATTTTGTTTTTCACCTACACCACATGTGTGAAACCGAACTGCCTGACTGGGACTCGAACCAGCAACCTTCTTGCTATGAGGCGACAGTGCTAACCACTGAGCCACCATGCCACCCCATATAGATTTCTATATGTACAGATGTATTATATAATCACTACAGTATTTTATTCATTGTTTAAGAATGCACAATGCTTTGGCAATAGACCATTTCAATGTGGTCATGTCATTGGTCCATGAACATTTCCTGCGTGTTATCATATTATTTCATAACTGTAACAAGAGGCAATTCAATCATAACTTAATGTTAAAACAGTTATCATACCATTATTTATCAATATGTGGCTCTTTTTGCATTCTCAGAAGCTATAGAAATAAAAAAAATTAACAGGAAATGCATTGGGACCATTGTTTTTGTTTACATCCCTCAAAATGGTCTATACTATGTGTCTTTAAATGTTTGAACTGATCTTCTGGGTAATGTAGTTTTTCCATTATAAATTTTGAATATAACCTTTAATAATTAAATAAATAAATGAATTCAATACAAAGACTACGATGGTAAAAAAAATATATATTCTGTACTTTATTTAACAATAACTGGATTTATTTTTTACATATTTAGGCAAATTGCAGTTTTTCTATCAAGAATTACGGAGATTAACTCTAATAAGCAAATAAACATGTAATATTAATATTATGTTGGTATATATATATACAGGCAGTGCAGAATTATTAGGCAAATGAGTATTTTGACCACATCATCCTCTTTATGCATGTTGTCTTACTCCAAGCTGTAAAGGCTGGAAAGCCTACTACCAATTAAGCATATTAGGTGATGTGCATCTCTGTAATGAGAAGGGGTGTGGTCTAATGACATCAACACCCTATATCAGGTGTACATAATTATTAGGCAACTTCCTTTCCTTTGGCAAAATGGGTCAAAAGAAGGACTTGACAGGCTCCGAAAAGTCAAAAATAGTGAGATATCTTGCAGAGGGATGCAGCACTCTTAAAATTGCCAAGCTTCTGAAGCGTGATCATCTAACAATCAAGCGTTTCATTCAAAATAGTCAACAGGGTCGCAAGAAGCGTCTGGAAAAACCAAGGAGCAAAATAAACTGCCCATGAACTGAGAAAAGTCAAGCGTGCAGCTGCCAAGATGCCACTTGCCACCAGTTTTGCCATATTTCAGAGCTGCAACATCACTGGAGTGCCCAAAAGCACAAGGTATGCAATACTCAGAGACATGGCCAAGGTAAGAAAGGCTGAAAAACGACCACCACTGAACAAGACACACAAGCTGAAACGTCAAGACTGGGCCAAGAAATATCTCAAGACTGATTTTTCTAAGGTTTTATGGACTGATGAAATGAGAGTGAGTCTTGATGGGCCCGTGGCTGGATCGGTAAAGGGCAGAGAGCTCCAGTCCGACTCAGACGCCAGCAAGGTGGAGGTGGAGTACTGGTTTGGGCTGGTATCATCAAAGATGAGCTTGTGGGGCCTTTTCGGGTTGAGGATGGAGTCAAGCTCAACTCCCAGTCCTACTGCCAGTTTCTGGAAGACACCTTCAAGCAGTGGTACAGGAAGAAGTCTGCATCCTTCAAGAAAAACATGATCTTCATGCAGGACAATGCTCCATCACACGCGTCCAAGTACTCCACAGCGTGGCTGGCAAGAAAGGGTCTAAAAGAAGAAAAACTAATGACATGACCTCCTTGTTCACCTGACTGAACCCCATAGAGAACCTGTGGTCCATCATCAAATGTGAGATTTACAAGGAGGGAAAACAGTACACCTCTCTGAACAGTCTCTGGGAGGCTGTGGTTGCTGCTGAACGCAATGTTGATGGTGAACAGATCAAAACACTGACAGAATCCATGGATGGCAGGCTTTTGAGTGTCCTTGCAAAGAAAGGTGGCTATATTGGTCACTGATTTGTTTTTGTTTTGTATTTGAATGTCAGAAATGTATATTTGTGAATGTTGAGATGTTATATTGGTTTCACTGGTGAAAATAAATCATTGAAATGGGGATATATTTGTTTTTTGTTAAGTTGCCTAATAATTCTGCACAGTAATAGTCACCTGCACACACAGATATCCTCCTAAAATAGCTCAAACTAAAAACAAACTTAAAACTACTTCCACAAATATTCAGCTTTAATATTAATGAGTTTTTTGGGTTCATTGAGAACATGGTTGTTGTTCAATAATAAAATTAATCCTCAAAAATACAACTTGCCTAATAATTCTGCACTCCCTGTATGTATATATATATACACACACATACATACACACATACATACATACATACATACATACAGTGCTCAGCATATACTGTACAAGTAAACCCCTCACAAATCCTAAATATTATATTTGTGCAATTACATTAGTTTAGTTAGTACTGAAGCCAAATCTGGAGCTTATCTAACAAAATAACTTACAATAACGGTCTAAAAACTAGCACAGCCAAATTTATATGTTAGAGAAAAATATTAAATACAAATTTTAAAAAGAGGAAAAATCAAGAGAAGCAAAAAAATATTTGAAAAATTTAGTTTGTAATTTATTTTTGCAATATTTAGCTTGAATTTAATTGTATTCTCTTTCAATTTCTAAATGTGTTTGGTGACTAAAATATTATTTTAATAAATATATCTGTTTAATAAATCTGTTTTGCTTAAATGCACTAAAATACACTGCCTATAGTCACTGAGAAATGGAGGAACATATTCATCTTCCAAATGGGCTGTACTCAATTATGCTGAGCACTGTATATGCTCATGAACTTTTTTTTGCATATTTATATATAAGGGTGTGCGATACAACATTTCCTTCCTGAATGAATCAGTTCTTCAAGGAGTCATTTGAGTAAGTGATTCTTTGAGACTCACTTGCTTCTGATCTAAATGAATCAGTTGTTTTGAACGAATCATTTAAATGAAAGAATTAAAGCAGGCTGAAATTTGCCAAGACCTACACAAAAACACACACACTCAGTGAAGTTTACAAACCCAAAAACCACTCAATTGCAAGTCAGTTTTGTATTTAAACACATCAATCCAGAAAACATTTCAAGCAAAGCAAACACACTGCGATTAACAGACCAGTGACGCATGCTGATATTTACAGGGTTTTATTAAACTTCGAGACTTCACTGGTGTTAAAAAGAGATCAAGATGAGAAGTGCAGTGAAGACACACACACGTACACAGACACATACACAAACATACACGCGTGCTCTCACCTTGGCGCGGTGCAGGTCGACTCCATACATGGAGAGTTTCTTTGCGTTTTCCAAAAACAACATGTCGGCTTCAGCAGGAGTCATTCCTCTAAACACACACACACACACACACACACACACACAAGAAAATGAACATCATCAACACACTCATTAACAGTGGTGTAACGCATCACATATCTCATGGTTTGAGTTGCGGATTGAAAGATTACAAATGTCTTTAAAGATATATGTTTCATTATAAAATACATTCTGAGGTCCTCTGTCTCCAAAGAAATGCAAATGGTCAGTTTCAAAGCACAGTTGTGTCTATTGTCTAACCAATGATAAGGTAACATGGTCAAGCGGGTCAACTGGCCCTAGTACGACCCCCAGTACGTTATTTGCTCACTTTGTTTTAAAATGAATCTTGAATGGGAACTTATATGCGGATGAGATTGGAGCTTGGGAAAAGGCATTTTACCCTGCTGACAATACTTCATTTGCATGCTTTGGTTACTATTGTCCCCACTTCTATGTATCATTGTCTGTAAACATAGATATATACACTAGATGTCGCCTACCCTGCTATCGTCTATTAGAACGAATGCGTCAATAGAGCCGTCATTTAAGTACAGGGTAGCGCTCCTTTGAAATGAATGCGGGACCAAGGTGAAGTGGAGGACTGTGGCCATCCAGAGCCAGAGAAATACACATATACACATATATCTATGATCGGGAGTTTTCCCCGGTGGTCCGTATGCAAATATTTTGTTCAATTACGAAATATTAAGATTTTACATCACTTTTGTACATTGATGGATGTGACCGCACGGGCATTCCTGACAAAGAGTGTGTGTTTGTGTGCATGGAAATGCATTATCCTCCTTCCCTGTTTAATTTGATCTAATCCATGTCCTGAAACACCCCCCCTCTCCTGCTTTCACTTCTCATTCTGATGGAGGGAGCGATCCGTTTGTGAATGAATCTTCGTTATGAACGACTCGTTCACTTAGCTGACAATAACACAAGTTTCTAGCACGGCAGCATCTTCTTGTCATATTTCATAACATTGTTTGCTTATTTTATTCAACAAAACTAGCATAAGTCTAGAATTTAGTGTGAGTTGGTGCTACTTTGCCTTACGGTCAGTGCAGTAAGAGACTGTATTATCATCAATAACATTCCTTTTTAAGCACAAAAGTTCATAACATACAAAAACATAAAAAACTAAATCTTACCTATGAAATGTGATGCCTTTGTGCTTTGTTTTCTTTGTTTGCTCGTTACTACAACGCAAACACAGCGCTAAAGTCCAGCATCTTCACATTGGCACACTGTCTTGACTAGTGCGGTTGAATGACGTTTGTCCTAGAAGCACTGTACCAATGTGGCGGCGCTATTGACGCATGCTCAGGGTCCCTATGCGATATCTAGTGTATATATCTATGGTCTGTAAAACGTATTTAAAACTGAGTGTCTGCTGTAACAGTTTATGAGTTCTTTCGATGACGCCGCAGCGACGCTGAGTTCCTCTTATTAAAGGATTCTGCTTTGAAGATACCCGAAAGTTCTCCCTGGTTTTTTGGCTCGTCTTAGAAACTCACAACAGGATCAAACCATTTTTCAGATCAGCAAAAACAGGAGGAGACAAATGTGAGTTTATTACTAAAACAGCACTGAAAGAAGCGTTTGGTTTCAACAAAGATAACTTAGAACCTGTCATTTTAATGAAAATAATATCAAGAAATAAGCAGCTGAATAAAAAAAGAAAAAGGAAATATTCTCTGTTTTTTCAGTGAGCGTGTGCCGAACCGTGGGTCATCCATTACACTCCTTACTCATTCACAAATACAGCAGAAACATGAACAGGATCACAATTCATTTACAATTCAATTAAACTGCTTTAATCAACCTATAGGACAGATGACTTTAGATGTTCACACACACCCATTTACAGTCAATACACAAACACACACTCTGTTATGCTTAGGATTCAGTGTGTGCATCAGTAAACAGAGCAGTGCATTGTGGTTTCACACACACACACACACACACACACACACACACACACACACACACACACACACACACACACAGAGTCTTTGTGCGTTTGAACACTGATCTGTTGATCATCAATGAGCACAATAATCACACGCTGAGCTTTATGAACTGATCTGTGGAAACATCCGTCCGTCCGTCTCTCAGCCAGAGTTACTGCACGCTGAAAATTACACCGCTAATAGCGCTTTCATTTCAATAAAACACCAATATTACATAAAACAATTCAAGTAGAAATGAAGTAATATTGCATTTGAGGTTGTTGCATGTTAACATTTATATTATTTTACTCTTCAAAGGCTTTAGTTAACTGTAATATCCCTGGTTTTGGTTTTCGGTGTGTTTTATATGATATGTTAGATATGCTCTTTTGCAGTGTTTGTTCATTTCTGCTGTTTTAAAAATAATAAATATATTTTTAGAGCGTTTACTTTTTACTTTTCCGTTTTAAACTACAAATAAACAAGATGAAAAATCTAAATTATAAAACAGAACATAATTGTTGTCATGGCAGATAAATGAAATGATGTTTAGTTAAAGGGCTCTACTTTAACGGTCTAGGCCAGAGATGTCCAAAGTACGGCCCGCGGGCCATCTGCGGCCCGCAATCAGTTTTGTGGCGTCCCGCGAGGCTTTTAATAAACATTAATAGACTGCAAATTGTATATTAACGGATTTATTGTATTTGAAAACAACATCAATCAGGACTAACAAAAACCAGAAACAAGTAACTAATTCTGTTATGACTTACTGATATTTGTGCAATAATTCCAAAAATGAATGTCTAATAATTATAAAATATTTATGATGACGAAGATGACAATAATACTAACAAAGAATAACATTTCTCATTATCATTCTGCCTTGAATGTGCTTGAATGTTATCTGCTATAAAAAGTCCTACTGTTACATTATGAAAAATAAATTTATGGTTTGCATCAAACAAAAATGAAGCATTGCAGTAAGAAAAATTTATTTTGCACTATTGTTTTATATGCATCACAATTTAATAAACAGAAATAATGGACAAAAGAAAGGAAGAAAAGTCTCCCTTCTGCACCCTTCACCGAAGGAAAATTTATAAAGGAGTGTCTGATGAGTGTTGCAAATATAATTTGCCCAGAGAAGATTCAAGATTTTAAAAACGTAAGTCTTTCTAGAAACACAGTTGGACGACGAATTGAAGACTTGTCAGCAAATCTAATATATATATATGTATGTGTGTGTGTGTGCATGTGTGTGTGTGTGTGTGTGCATGTGTGTGTGTGTGTAAATATACATGTGTCTGTGTGATGCATGTAAAATGTGGCCCGGGACAACGTTTTTTTTTTGTATCTGGCCCTCGGCCCAAAAAGTTTGGACACCCCTGGTCTAGGCGCAAAGTCTAAAGCGCAGGGCGCAAAAGCATTAAGGGCGTGTCTGAATACACTTTTGCTATTTTAAAGACGGAAGGATACGCTCTGCGCCCCGGCGCACGGTCTAACAGGGCTGTGTTTATTCTCTTAATGAGTTCTGGGTGTGTTTGAGCATAACCTGCATTAAACCAATCAGAGTCTCGTCTCACATTCCTTTAGGAGTCAGTTGCGTCGCTCCATGGTGCATTTGCTATTTACATGGCGGACTTTGTAAGTGTAAAAACTGAACGCTTCACTAGCGAGAAAACAGTTAAACAGAGCATCTGCAGCACGAGGATAAAGAACGAGCCTCCTCCATTCAGCCTCTTTACTTTCTCTTTACTTTTACTCCTTTACTTTGGTGGAAACGGTGGAAACTCACTCCACTGAACACATCCATTAGCCCACATATTTAATTTCAGTGTCTAAACTATTTCTAAATTCAGTTCTAATCTCCAGCAAAGGAATAAATGAACAATAATAATGAAGTGTGGTCAAACAACTGAGTTATACCCAAACACACGTCCTGTTCTCATGCCTCATATGGTGATGCAGACGTCTCCAAAACCCCACAGCTGGACAAATCTACACTTGTGTTTATAGACCATTTCAATATGGCGATATCATTGGTCCATGAACAGTTCCTGCTTATCTTAAAACATTTTCTGAACTGTAACAAGAGGTGATTCAGTCATAACTAATGTTAACACGGCTGTCACTATAAAAAGTATCAACATGTGGAACTTTCTGGATTCTCAGAAGCTTTGGAAATTAAAGACCTAAAACAGGAAATACACTAGGACCATTGTTATTGTTTACATCCCTCAAAATGGTCAATTAAAACAAATATAAATCTGCAGATAATAAATAATCCTGCTGATAATAATGACATTATACTAATGGAGATCGTCATGAATAAACTGAAAAAGCCCCCCCGAGGTGTTTTTATTTTCCACAATTAAAAAAAAATTGGGAAAAAATATTAATGTAATATAGAAATAAAAATATATATAAAGTTTTGTTTAAATTTTGTAGTTGCAATATTTTACTTTAATTTAAATGTATTATCTTTTTATTTCTAAAGATGTTCGGTGACTAAAAGTTATTTCGATAAATATATCTGTTTAATTTAAATCCACCAAAACATATGACCTATATTCACTGAGAAATGTATATATATACAGTATATACAGGGCTCGAAATTGCCGTTTTGGTCGCATATGCACCCAAATTTTATCTATGCGACCTCAAAATATATTTGGGAGCATTTGTGTGAGTGCATAAAATTGTTGTTTTCACAGCAAAATGTTCACCACATGCGCGGATTTAGGAGCCATTCACGCATTAAGCATCTTTGCACCTAAAAACACCAAACGCAGTGCTGAGGAATGGTTTTAAAAGTAAACAAAGCCCGCAATGCCTGCCCCGCCTTTAAGCTCTTCTTATTGGCCCACTGCACTAGAACAGAACATGAATGGATTGGTTAATATCAGCTGTCAATCACTCAGTTCCGATGACAGGGAGCTACAGCCGCAGAAACGTAAAGGTCTGTATAAGAGAGCATGAAAACACTGACAGATTTAGTTTTAGAAACCAGCTAAAGTCACTAATAATGGCACATCTGATCAGTGATTATGTGCTGAATGTCAATCCAGCATTTACTCTTTTCCAAGAGTGGATAAAAGACTTCCAGTGTTTAAAGTCTGCTATGAAAATAACTAAAGCCATTATCGTAAAGCCGGTGGGACGGAGTTTTCAGTGTTTGCCACTGAATCTACACATTAGGCAGGAGATGTTCTAACATTATTTAATCCTTAATTTAATCGTCACTATGCTGTCAGTCATGCGACTGACACTGCGTTCACCATCGCTAAAGAGCATGCATTCACCGAGATGAAACTAATATTGCAGCTCATGAAAAGACCGGTATTGCTATTAAGATGACGTATGCAAATAATCAGTCATATCAGACAATCAATATCAGACAGCACCCGTGAGAACAGCACAGTTATTATTGTTAATTCAGTTCATCTCATTCATGTCAAGCAGTGTGTGCAGGGCCGGTGAGATTTTTGTTTATTTGTTAATTTTGATCAGAGTTGATTTCAAATGCAATAAATATGTTAATATAAAACGTGTCGTAACGGTGCTCATAATTTTTGGTGGGTGTGCCTAAATTTTGTCTGGTGCGCCTAAATTGTTTACGTTAGGAGCACTGGTGCTACCAAGAAAAAAGGTTAATTTCGAGCCCATATATATATATATATATATATATCTATACACACACACACACACACAGTTGAAGTCAGAATTATCCGCCCCCCTTTGATTTTTGTTTATTTTTTAAATATTTCCCAAATGATGTTGAACAGATTCAGGAATTTTTCACAGTATTTCCTCTAACATTTTTTCTTCTGGAGAAAGTCTTATTTGTTTTATTTTGGCTAGAATAAAAGCAGTTTTTAATTTTTTTAACCCCATTTTAAGGTCAATATTATTAGCCGCCTTCAGCAATATTAGTTTTGGATTGTCTCCAGAACAAACCACTGTTATACAATGACTTGCCTAATTACCCTAACTTTACCCTAATTAACCTAGTTAAGCCTTTAAATGTCACTTTAAGCTGAATACTAGTGTCTTGAAAAAGATCTAGTAAAATATTATTTACTGTCATCATGACAAAGAGAAAATAAATCAGTTATTAGAAATGAGTTATTAAAACTATTATGATTAGTAATGTGTTGAACATGTTGTTCTGACTTTAACTATATATATATATATATATATATATATATATATATATATATATATATATATATATATATATATATATATATATATATATATATATATATATATATATCAGTGTTTCCTCTAGGATTTTTTCCAGCAGTGGCGGCAGGACTTTTTTTTTTTTACACAGATCTGCCAACTATTTCAAAGACCAATATTACACGCATTATTGCAAGGCGAGATAGCATTCATGTAATACGAGCATGCGAATCTCTTTGCTTGCGCGCCGATTTCCTCTTCGTGCACAGAACTTCTTGCACGCACTCAAATTTACACGTTCAAGTGCAGATCTTCTCGTGCGTTCTCCAGTAAGCGCTGCTGAAGCGCGATTTAGTGTGTTTTTGTGCGTTTTCCGACATTAACGCGTCCTGAAGTAAAGTGAAACTCCAGCAAAATAAAGTCATTGTATGCAGAGCCATTGACATTTATCAATAAAATATACTTATGGAAACTATGTTCATCTTAAACTGAAAGCTACGCGGTGTTTGCTAGACTCACGCACCTGTCAGTCAGTCTGTCAGAGAGCCAGCATGTCACCTTAAAGGGTTGAACAAATAGCGCACAGCACTACTACGGTTGCAGAAAAGTTTGCGCTGTTTACCTCTAATATGTTCTAGTGCGATTATAATCCGCTATACAAAACACGACTAAATGTTTAATGAGAAGTTGTAATGTAGCCGTGGCGGGATGAATTTTGGCGTGGCGGCCCGCCACGGATGAATGAATGTAGCGGAAACCTTGTGTATATATATATATATATATATATATATATATATATGTGTGAAGTGTCAACAAAAACTATAAAGCCATTTCAATTTACATAAAGCACTAAACATAATTACTTAAGACCAATACTAAAGCCTGCACTGTATGATGCCCAGTGTCTGACCTGTACGCGCGGTGCAGCTCCAGCACTTTGTCCTGCAGCTCTTTGCTCTGGTTTGGAGCGAAGCGCAGGTCTGAGAGCGCACTGGAGTTCTGCAGCTCCGAGTCGCAGTCGCCCAGCTCAGACTGCAGTGTGTAGGAGCCTAGGACCGCATGAGTGGAGAACGAGCACGGCAGTCGGCCAGACACCACATCATCCCGCAGCTGGAGGCACAGGTAATACCTGACAAACACACACACATTTCACATTATTATTCATTATAAAAGGGACGGTTCATCGGAAAAAGAAAAGAAGAATACCTGACAAACACACATTTCACACACATTATTCATTAGGGAGAGGAGGGTTCATGAATTTAAAAAAAAAGTATAATATATATATATGAAGAGTTTCGTTGCAAAACGAGATATATCCATTTTGAGAAATGTTGGTTATTTGACATTATTATGTAGGACATCAACAAAGATTGACTAATAATGATAAGATTCTGAGTTAGTTTTGGCCAGAACGTACACAACACAACACAACACAACACAACACAACACAACACAACACAACACAACACAACTTTTTTTTTTGCAAAATGCTCTATATCCACCTTAGGCGATATTCTACTGTAATACCATTAAGAAAAGCTAGTGAATCAATGTTTTGTTTGATAAGTAAGATTAACCGATCACACCAGTTGCGTTTCCAGGCACAGCTTCATGGAAACGGGAGCGCGCACGCGTTTTAAACAGTCGCGCGCATCACATCAGCTTTTGGCGCGAGTGATCATCCTCTTATTCGGTATTCACCTGCTCGCGCGAACACAGTTATCTTTGTCAGTAGTGCTGCTTCTCGATTCTAAGATCGCATTTGCCATCCTTATTGTCGAGCCCTGCTTTTAAGAAAACTACATCGAAACCCATGACGTTATAGCTTGACTCTGAAGCTTTGATTCCCTGACTGACAGACAGCAGCTGATCAGTGATGTAGCCTACGTGACTGACAGCTCGCCTACAGTATAAACAATTAAATGGTAAATGTTTTTTTAGTTAGCCTATTGAATCCTCTTTTTAAAAATATATGTTTTTTGTTTTGATTTTATTGTTAAATCAATGAGCAAACTCGGAGCACTTCACCGGCAGTGACTCTCTTCCCAGGGGATGCTGAGCTTGCGCAGCATCCTGAACGTTCTATAACCAGGGCCGGCGCGTCCATAGAGGTGACCCAGGCAGCCGCCTAGGGCGGCAGAATAAGCTGCGTCTGCGACAATCTCCCCACCGCCCCGGTCCTCACTGTCGTACGCGCAATCACACGCGTCTCTCGTTTTCGCTTTCAGTTTGAGGGCGGCATGATCATCTTTTGCCTAAAGCTCCAGTTCAGTTTGCTCCGGCCCCGTCTATAACCGTTATATTGCACTTTGTAAAGAAACTGGTCTGGCGGATATCGCGTTTTGTGAAAAAATACATTTTAAAGTAGCCCTAAAATGTACATTCTTCAATGTTATTAATGGCAGCAATTCACACATAGATTAAGGTACATCTGAACAGTGATTTCCAATAATAAAATCCAAATCTCAAAACATAGCGTTGATCGCGTTTTGCAAGCAAACTCTTCATATATATATATATATAAATAAATAAATAAATAAATTGTTTATTTATCTTGTTATGGTTTGGTATGTGTGTATTGTTTAGTTCATGCTTTTTTAAAATAATTTGTTAACACTCATATTATTTTAATCTTTAACAGCTTTTGTTAACTATAACAACCCTGGTTTTTTGCAGATTAAATTTTTAGCAGGCTATTTTTTTTTGCTTGTAATTTTACAGTGCGAGCTTTGCAAAGGAACAAATGCACACTGCTAGAAAGTGGCCAACATTTTGCCCTGCGCACTCTGCACAGGCCTGAGAAACATAAATAAATAAATAAATAAATAAATAAATAAACAGAAGTCCTTTCATTGGGAAAAAAATGTGGCTTTTAATACATGTTTGTAGTACTTTGTATTCAGTATGATGATAAAATAAAATTTTAAATAGATAACCAAAACAGGAGGAGCATTATTTTATTAATATCTTTATTATCTGTCTGTCTGGTTCTTGAATCTGATTGGGTGATAGCCATGCGATATTTTGCAAATAACAGCATTCGTCCAGCCTCTTAACCGTTCACCCTTGTGTATTACTCCGCCCACATACAGCGACAAGCAGTTAGGCAACATAATGTACTTTTGAGGCTTTAATAGTCGACAATGTAGTTGTTTAGATTGCAACTATGCAGTGTATTTATAAGAATAGTGCCTATATTAAAATATTTATAATTTTGGAGAGACAGCGTGTCGGCAGCCATCAGCCTGTCATACTGGGGTGTGTTTCCAAAAACCATCGTTAGCCAACTATTCCCACTTATTCCCCCTATGCCCTATTCATTTAGAACATTCTAACAATCAAAGTTGAAATTAATAAAAATATAAAAGCATTAAGGTCATCACTCTTAGGTGTAATTTGCTTTCAAACTATTTTTAGAGTTCAGTTTTAGCGATCTTCATGTTTACAATTGTGCTCCCTTCGCAGTGCACTTTGAAAACATCGATATCATTTTGAACACAGCCTCATGATGAAAGCTATAGGTGACCTATTATTTAAAAGCGGAATTTATAATACATCTCCAAAGCTTGTGAAAATAAAAAAAACATAGCATACGTTAATTCTTTTATTTTATAGTGGGTTATTTATTAAGTATCTGTACTGTATATGACATGGGCCTGCTGGGTAGAACTGAATATAATTTGCACAAAGAAATGATGGGGTTGTTCTCTAAAGAAGTAGTTCCTCCACTCCGTTTAGAGCATCATTATGGGCGTTTTACGCTTTAACTAACGTGGTTCAAGCGATGGATCTGCGACAGAGAAACTAGGGGTTTTGGGAAACACTCGTCACTACATCGTTCTTTTCCCAAACGATGCGTCGTACTATGATAGTTCAGCCGCGAGTTACGTCGTTGTTTGGGAAACACACTCCTGAGCAGACCAAAGAAAGTGATGTTCCACCACAAGATGTCGACAGAGACCGTAGGGGGAGAAAAACTGCATTTTCTCAGCGTAAATTTCAAACTACAGCTGACCAAATGATTATAAATCAGGTAAGTGACTTTCTAAGTGGACCTCTCTCTTTTGTATGTTGTAGTGTTGTATTTACACCATAGTAATCTGCTAGCGTTTGCTTTGCTTTGGCTTTTTTTGGGTTAATTATTGTGATCTCCCGATGGCAACAGAGAAATACTGGGAAATCTCTGTAGACTGATGGCATTTCATGCGTTCAGCCTTATAATCTTAAAATGTGAGCAAAATCAGCTGTTTTGTCATCACTTTAGACATTACGCTAGAGAATCATTCACACACTAGCTCTACAGTGATGTTGGTGAATGAGCATTGGTTTCTGCTGTTCTGACGTCAGCTGCAGATGTGAATGAATGGCGGAAGAACGTAGTTCCTCATACAAAAGGGTTTTTAGACTCTCCGTGTTTGATTTTCTTTTTTATAGACACGATTATGCTGTCGAACTGTTGTATAAACTCAATATCACACTTGTAGCAGTGTGATGTGGCTTTATATCGTCACTGGAGGGACATTAAAGCACGCCTCCCACCAGTGCCTATATACAGCCACATCGCACTGCTACGAGTGTGATAGTGCATATATATATATATATATTGGTAACACTTTAAAATATTCATTCATTCATTTTCCTTTTGGCTTAATCCCTTTATTAACCTGGGGTCACCACAGCGGAATGAACCACCAACTTATCCAGCATATGTTTTACGCAGTGGATGCCCTTCCTGCCGCAACCCATCACTGGGAAACACACACTCATTCGCACACTTATACATTACAGTCAATTTTAACATACCCAATTCACCTGTACTGCATGTCTTTGGACTTGCGGGAGAAACCGGAGCACCCGGAGGAAACCCACGCCAACACGGGGAGAACATGCAAACTCCACACAGAAACACCAACTGACCCAGCTGAGGCTCGAACCAGCGACCTTAACGTGCTACCCACTGCGCCACTGCATCACCCCACTTTAAAATATTTTTATAATTAATTAATCTATTTACTAACATGAACAAACAATTAGTAATAACAGTCACACAGTCAAAAAAATAATGGTTAATATCTCAGACCCCAAACCAGCACAAACGCTCGTTTTTGCGGCACAAATCAGCACAAACGTAGCACAAACGAATGGCATAGTTTTGGGGTTTATTTGTTTTTATAGGGTGCCAACTTCACGGAGGTAGGTAGTGCTGTAGCCTCACAGCAAGAGACTCACTGGTTCGAGTCCCGGCTGGGTCAGTTGGTGTTTCTGTGTGGAGTTTGCATGTTCTCCCCGTGTTGGCGTGGGTTTCCTCCGGGTGCTCCGGTTTCCCCCACAAGTCCAAAGACATGTGGTACAGGTGAACTAGGTAAGCTAAAATTGTCCATAGTGTATGTGTGTGAATGAGAGTGTATGGGTGTTACCCAGTGATGGGTTGCAGCTGGAAGGGCATCTGCCGCATAAAATATATGCTGGATAAGTTGGCGGTTCATTCCGCTGTGATGACCCCAGATTAATAAAGGGACTAAGCCGAAAAAGAAAATGAATGAATGAATGTATATAAATATACAGTAGGTAGTAAATATTAGTGTGTCAGTGGATTAATGTGCACCTGGTGATGTCCTCCGAGAGCTGCGCTGGATCTGGAGGATAAAACTTCACGTTGAAGGCGAAGCTCCAGGGAGACGCTGAAAAACAAGAGTTACTGTGAGATATTGTGGATGAGAAAGAAGACAAGAACACTTGTGTTTGAGGGAAAACCTACTGCTGATCTGCTTCTTGATCTCTTTGGAGGCGTCCAGCCAGTTCTGGAGGAAAAAACATCAAGAGTTACATTAAAAAGCTAAATCAGAGGAATCACAGTCGAGGGTTGCCAACTTCACTGTTTTCCCGCAGACTTGGCTTACTTTTAAAGTTCCTGTGAAATTAAACTAAAGAGTAACACTTTAGTTTAAGTAGCAAGTCACACAATTTACTACTGATTTATTATTAAGATATTAACTGTTTATTAGCAACCTAAACCCAACCTCTGATTAATAATAAGCAGCTAATTAGAAGTTCATGGAGATAGTCTTGGATAATTGTTCGTAAAAAGAATTGTACACTGTAGATTTTCGGGTTAGGGTCAGTTAGTTTTAAGGATATCTATAATCTAGAGCAGGGCTATTCAATTGGCGGCCCGCGGTCCGAACCCGGCCCCCGAGGCAATTTGTTCCGGCCCTCCAAATAGTGTGACCAAGACATCAAAAATTAATTTAGTTCGGTCGAAAAAAGGCCGCTATAGTTATGAAGTGACGTGCGTCTGTTCAAGCACGAGCTGCAGTTAAAGGCTGCAGAGCGCGAGTCACCTGACATTGAGTGAGTGACGCGAGCAGCCGAAAACATTTAAATATGTTTGTAGGAAAGGCCTTTTGTACAATGCACTGATATCGTTAGGGGTGCAACGATTAGCCGATTTCACTATTATCCCCGCTTTTATTCATTAAAGGCTTCTCAACGCCGCATTTCTGTTGCACGGAAAAAAGCTGCTGCAACTAGTCATGCCAATACGAACGCACATTGGATTAACTATAGCAGCAAGCCATTGACATGTTACGTTTTCCATGCGCAAGTATTTCCAATGGAGACGTGCGCATATTGGAAGCGGTGCGCGCACAGCTCGAAAGCGAACCGACACACTCACGCCCTGCAGGCGCGGCACACAGAAGAAACTTTCTCAGGCTGTAGTGGTGAGAGTTGTGTGTGACTTTCAGTGCAATGTAAACTAAAGATATGTAAGATGAATTATGAAAAATTATTAAAATGATTATGAACGCAGATAATAACAGCAGTTCATTTAAATTCTTAGCTATATATAGTTTAAATCAACATTAGACAAATACTATTTTTATTTATTCTTATTTTTATGTATTTATTCTTTGTTCTGTCATTTATTTTCATTGTAAAATGATCACTCATGTTTAAATCAAAAACTTTTTCATTTATTTGTAAGTCCAAAGACAGAAATGGACTATTGTTTGTGTTTTATTAATATTTTGTGCTGTATTTGGTTACTGAGCAGCAATAAACAACACTATAATATATAAGCAGTTTTCTTGTCATTTTCTAAACTAGTCGTGTTTTAAATGTAATAAATGCATAATAATGCTGATAACTGTGAAACCAGGATTATTCTTCAGACTATAATCGCACAACTAAAATCTATAATCGTTGCATCTCTAAGTGTTACGCAGTTTAAAACAGAACATATGAATGTGTCTGAATGTAGAAGAAGCCCACTTCAGCAATACACTGATTTTGTGCCTCAAATACATTTGGATATGCTTGTTAAAAAAGCCACATTGTACAATGCAGTGATGTTATGTAGTTTCAAAATACAATATATTAACATTTTAATGTAGAAAAAGTCAACGTGGGTGTCTTGAGGAGCAAAAATACAGCATATGAGCTCGTATATTGCTGTTGTGTCATCACTTATATTTCAAGTCATATCTCTCCGGCCCCCCGTTTGGGATGCTTTTCATAAACTGGCCCCCATGACAAACTAATTGAATAGCCCTGATCTAGAGTCTGCAAAACAGGAACAAAATTCACATTTGAAACATATAAACATCCAAAGCTTGTAGTTTGTCTCTTCTTCCTAAATAGACTTATGATGGATCATACTTAAGTTTCTCATCAAATCTTCTAACCAATCAAATGCTCTGTAGTGTCTGACATGCCCCACCCCCTTCTTCTGATTGGCTGGTCATTTGATGCTCACTTGAGTTGTTTATTCAATAGGTGTTTCCACTCCCATAATATTGACCTTATGCTTAAATGCTGAAGTGCGCTCGCTTTTGCGATTATTTTGGAACTTCCGATTCAGTTGCCTATGGGAGAAATGACTAGGAATAATAAACAGCTGAAAACGGTCAAACTACTCGCTCTACAAACAAGTGTTTGCTTGATTATACAGACAAAATAATATAATAAGGAAACCTCAGTTTGCAACATCAAGCAGCAGAACGAGCTGTTTTTAACGTCTAAAAATGAATGGAAGTGAATAAGACCGGAAGTCTCGAGCCAAAATGATGCAAATGGCTGCGCCTGCTCGTACGCGGAGAATAAGGTGAATAGGAGGCGCTTCAACCTGATGCAAATTATGCACAAATATCTGCATCTGAGTGTGTTATAAGTATAAATCCAGCTGTAAGACGTGGTGCTGCGCTTCTCAGTGTGTGACCCGTGCAGTCTGACAGAACGTGCATTCAGTCAAAAGTCTGTATATGTTATGAAACTGTTAAATGAATGTTTCACACCTTCTGGCTCTCAGTGTCACTGTAGGTGATGCCGAAATAATCCTTCTCCAGCAGATTGAGGTGATCGCAGACCTTATCAAACAACACCTGACCCCTCGCCCGCTTCTGTAGTGGAAGACACACACACACACACACACACACACACAATATAGATGTAACAATTGACTCAACTCACAATTCAATTCTGATCTCTATTCTGAAATACTAGTTTTAGACAACAAAAAAAATTACTATTTTGTCAAACATCGAAGCTAAAATAATAAATAAAACTTTTTAAAAACAAATTCCAAATCAAATGAAATGTTTATTAGTGTTTTAAAAGGAAATATCAGCATGTTAATATTTTTCTAGCTCAAACTCTCTGAGATCTCTGTACATTTACAATGCTCCCTTTACCTTTTTTATTATTATTAAATAGATAAATAATTTATTTTTAGATTCTAATATTATGCACATTTTCAAAACAATATGCAATAGGCCCACACGGAATCTGCGCGAGCAGAATTCTGCAGATTTCCGCAGATTTTTAGCCCGTCATTGATTCTGTTCATTTGCTTGTGTAAATGTTTGTACATTTATACAGTATTTATTTAGTTTTTAAATTAATTACAGTAATATTATTATTGATTAATGGCGACGCGGTGGCGCAGTAGGTAGTGCTGTCGCCTCACAGCAAGAAGGTCACTGGTTCGAGCTTCGGCTGGGTCAGTTGGCGTTTCTGTGTGGAGTTTGCATGTTCTCCCTGCGTTCGCGTGGGTTTCCTCCAGGTGCTCCGGTTTCCCCCACAGTCCAAACACATGCAGTACAGGTGAATTGGGTAAGCTAAACTGTCCGTAGTGTGTGTGTGTGAATGAGTGTGTATGGATGTTTCCCAGAGATGGGTTACGGCTGGAAGGGCATCTGCTGCGTAAAAACGTGCTAGATAAGTTGGCGGTTCATTCCGCTGTGGCGACCCCGGATTAATAAAGGGACTAAGCTGAAAAGAAAATGAATGAATGAATTATTGGCTAATGTGAAAATGTTCTTATGATTTATTTACAATAGAGTTAGTAAAGTAATATTTTCTGTCTTTCAGTAGAGATATTATATGAGAGACTTGCTTTTTTTTACCAAATAAAGTGGATCTTATTGGATTTGCATTGTAAACACTAAATACAAGTTAAAAAGGTGTTACTTTTTATTTCATTTATTAAGGTTTCAGCTATGAAACTCCTAAAATCATTCTGCATAATTCCACAGATTTTTAACAAATTATAAATGCGCAGCTATTGTTTCTTCCCATATCGATAAACTTCCGGTGATTGATGTGACTTTTTTCAATTTTACACGGTTCCTTTTACAGCATTGATGTTGTAATGTAATTAAAATACAATCAGTTAAATAGACTTCAGCATTCACTTAGCTGCTCAAGCGTAAAATGAGATGAAAAGCTGTTTACTCGCACGCGCCCATCAGGACCAGCAGGTGAGCGGAGAAACTCCATTGAAAATACTGGAGTAAAATAAATGTTCATATTTTAAAGACATGACTAATAATTAAATGAGGTGCTTCTTGTACAATCTGTGAGTCACTTTATAACGAATATCATCAGGCAGTGGAGATCACTGATTTATAAAGAAAACAGACCTTAAACGTGTGCGATTTTACAACGACACACAGTTCACCAGAAGCGTTTGACTCGGGTTACTGCTAGGGATGCACCGATACCACTTTTTTACAAACCGATACGAGTACGAGTATTTTGATTTGTGTACTCGCCGATACCGATACCGATACTTCATAGATTTGGTTTCAACTAAGTTTATTTGTTCGTTTTTTTGCTTTGTTTTTTGTTTTTTGCCTGTAGCAAGGATGAACACCAAAATCTTTAACAGGAGGCTGTTCCAAGCCAAAAATATACATATTGTTGAAAACCCTGCTAACCCAGACCTTGTCTATTAACGATTAAGCATGGACATTTAAAGGATGAGATATCCTTGCGACTTACATGTGTGCACGACTTCACACATTACACAAGGTGTGTGCAGTGTACGTTACCTTATAGAGTCACTGTCATTGCATATTGGGGACGCATAAAACACTGTTTTGCACCATTCTTTCATATTCATGAGTCCTGCCTTTGATCCGCGGTCAATGAATCAAAAAGTACTAGATGTTTATTGGTGGGTTGCGGTTAATAGCTCATTTTAAAAATCACGCGACCATCATCTCACAATGTTTATTAATAAATAATCTTGTTTTATTAAAATAAAAGTGATTTCGCAATGCCGAGCCACTGACAAAGCCAACTGCAGAAAAACAAAGCAACCATCGTGGCAACCGCAGTGATCTCTTTTCCCGAAGTTCAGCTGTTCTTTTTTGCACTTGATTATTCTGCGTTTAATGTTAAAAAATCAATAATGAATATACCTCAAAAGTGTATCCTGTGTGTGTGTGTGTGTGTGCGTCTTCACTGAAGCCTCGCTCTTCTAAAACCGAAAGTTGTTTATGTCAGGCAATATTTCGGCTTTTAATCGAATGAAAAGTTAATTTAAATAAGCCAATATTTAAAAACTGCAGTAAAGTAACTGTGACGTGCGGTCACACATCGAAACTGAGGTCTGATCTAATCTCTCTCTCGCTGTCATCCAGACAATGATACGGAGACGCCGCACAAGTCAAGCCGCAAAACGGAGGCTGGTACCAGTTTACAGAATAGCTGAAGCCTTTGCGAAATCTGTCAAAATACAGCACTGAAATTTATAGGCATAAATGTCTTTGAGCCAAAAAGTCTAGGCTATCTGTAGGATATCTGACGCAATCAGAGCCGATGGTATGTACAGTTTGTGTAGCCTAATAATTATATTAATTCTAATAAAATGAAAACCAAAATCAACAATTCATTGCATTTTTCGTTTGATAAAAAATATACGGAAACGAAAAAAATCAAAGGGTGACTAGTTTGTATTAATTTGTTTTAATATGAATAAAAATATGCTTAGCCTGTTTAAGCTTAGCGGTTACATACGCTGCCAATAGACAAGCCATTCAAAAATATTATTTTACTGTGTACTGAGTTATAATGTATATTTTACAATAAAAACTAAAATGTAGCATGCCTCGCTGTCATTTAAAACATGCAATTCATAACACCCCAGAGCTGTAGGCCTGTGTATGCAGTGTGTAAATGTACGGGTATATTCATACTGCGCACCCAGTGCCGGCGCATCCATATAGAGGCGACCTATAATATATAATAGTGAGGGCGGCAAACGCGCCCCCAACGTACTGACTTTCATCTGCAACATCAACACAATCCCCCCTAAATAAAATATACGGGCCCGTGAAGTTCAGCACTTGTCTTGCCAGTGTATGCTGCTGTCTGTCTTGTGTGTATAGCGCTGCAGTGCGCGTCAACAGCTGCTGAAAAAGCGCGCGTGACAGCTCAAAGCCGGTATCGATTTAACCACAAGCAAGATCATATCGTTATAAATATTACATTAACGATACTTATCGAAATATTTATACATTTACATGGTGTTTGAGATTGTGTGATCTGTATAGGCTGTCTGATCTTTACAGAAGCTGTAAACTGACACGCGGGCGGTGACGGCAGTGATGTTTAAACTCAGGCGCTTTTATTTAGCCTGTAGTCTTAAGATTTTTTTTTACATAATGTTCCATTTCTTAAAATTTATTTCATTTTTTTATTTATAGTTTATATATAAAATGAGTGCTAGCTTGTTTGAGTGCTTAGCTGTGATCATTATGCAAGGATCATATTTCATATTCGGTTTATTCTTCAGTAGCCTAGGCTATAGATTCGTTAATAATGTATTTTATAAACAGATTGTTTAAAAGGACTAAGCTATTAATATATAATACATTAGGCTAATTAATACATTAAGACACTGAAGTCAGGTAGGGCAACAAATCACATCCATAGTGAATTACTGTTCAGCGGTATCGGTGCGTGGTATCGGCCTTTCATGTCCTATACGAGTACGAGTATTTTAACCAAGTATCGACCCGATACCCGATACTGGTATCGGTGCATCCCTAGTTACTGCAAAATTAAAAGTCCTTCTGCACACACCCTATATTTAAGCACTCCAGCTTTAAAGTCCCTGTTTTTAGATCTGCACAATTTACACAATTTAAAACCTGACTGTGATTTATACATCAATTTAAAAATAAAACATTTATCAATATTTTAAAAATGCATCCATTCATTCATTTTCTTCAGCTTAGTCCCTTATTTATCACAGCGGAATGAATCGCCAACTACCCCAGCATATGTTTTACACAGCGGATGCCCTTCCAGCTGCAACCCATTACTGGGAAACACCCATACACACTCATTCACACACACACACACACACACGCACACACACACACACACACACACACACACACACTAAGGCCAATTTAGTTGATCAATTCTCCTATAGCACATGTGTTTGGACTGTGGGGGAAACCGGAGCACCCGGAGGAAACCCACGCCAACACAGAGAGAACATGCAAACTCCACACAGAAATGACAACTGACCCAGCCGGGACTCAACCAGTGACCTTCCTGCTGTCGACCTTATTTTTTTAATTATATACAATATTTAACATAAGAAAAAATGTCAAAGTTACATTGCAATTCTGAAACTACTATATATTATTGCCCATTGTTCTTCCCAAAAATACTTTGTTCCCATTATTTTTTAAAAACACCTAACAGTATAAGTCATTCATTTATTTTCTTTTCAGCTTAGTCCCTTTATTAATTAGGGGTTGCCACAGCGGAATGAACCGCCAACTTATCCAGCATGTTTTTTTATGCAGCGGATGCCCTTCCAGCCACACCTCAGTACTGGAAAACACCCCTACACTCTTTCATTCACACACACTCATACACTACGGCCAATTTAGTTCAGCAATTCCCCTATAGCACATGTGTTTGGGCTGTGGGGGAAACCGGAGCACCCGGAGGAAACCCACGCCAACACGGGGAGAACATGCAAACTCCACACAGAAACACCAACTGACCCATTATTGTTTAAAGCAATATAACATTATTAATGGCACAGTATTAATTAGTGCTAATTTCTCCTGAACTCATCACAGCTTTACTGCTCATCACTACCAGTATTATGACATTATCTGCACTGAAGCTAAAACTTCAGCGTATCCCATCATGCTTTGCTGACCTCCACAGTGCAGGTGTAGTCGGTGCCGTCCAGCAGTGTGATTTTACACTCCATGATCTTCAGTCTGTAACTGCGGCCCAACGCTGACCACGACAGCCTGCTGCTCAGAGACTTCTGGGAAATGTAGTCTTCCTCACGCTGATGCTGACCCTGCAGAAACACACACACACCCCCAGCCCATTAAACATGCAAATATGCAAAAACATCAGATCTAATACAGTTTGAATCCTTTTCTTAGCTTGGAATTTATGCATATACATAGACTATATATATATATAGTTGAAGTCAGAATTATTCGCCCCCCATTGACTTTTTTTTTCCTTTTTTGAATATTTCCCAAATGATGTTTAACAGTGCAAGGAAATTGTCACAGTATGTCTGATAATATTTTTTCTTCTGGAGAAAGTCTTATTTGTTTTATTTCGGCTAGAATAAAAGCAGTTATTAATTTTTTAAACACCATTTTAAGGACAAATTGTTAGCCCCTTTAAGCTATTTTTGTTCCCCGATAGTCTACAGCAAGGGTTTTCAAACTGTGGGGCGCGCCTATTAAGGGGGGCGCGAGAACTTAAGGCGTGCACGCGAGTAAATTACGATGACGATTTTTATGTGTTCACTAGAGTGAATCTGATTAACGTTAGCTCCACATCTAACTATCAGGCACCTGTAGAGTTTATGCGTTCCAGTAAAATATATGCAAATAAAATGGAGCGGCTGCTTTTTAAAATGAATCCGGTGAGCGTCTGACAAAAAAGTGCCCTTCTGAATCAAATCAGCAGGATGATGCCCTTCTGGATCTTTCACTTTCTTTGAAGACAAACAGACAGTGGTGGAAAGAGTACTGAAAAATCATGCTCAAGTAAAAGTACCATTACTTGCCTAAAAATATAGTGTAAGTAGAGTAAAAGTATCTGTTGTAAATATTACTCAGAGTACGAGTAAAAAGTAGCCCTTTTAAAAGTACTCAAGAGTAGTGAGTATTATGCTGTCAAAAGCTGATGCGTTTACATGTAATTTGTGCATGTGTGTGTAAACGTAACATTCTGTAGTGCATTTAGTTATTGCCCAGCAAGGCACACAACATCATGAGACGTTAATATTAGGTTAGATTTAGGTTGTAATGTCAGGTGACCAAAATCAATTGTCAAGCCAGCATCCAAGGACGTTATTTTGATATCCAATAATGAAGTCAAATGACGTTGATATTTGGTTGATTTTAGGTTTTTAGAAAGTGACCAAAATCCAGGGTCGAGCCAACATCTTAAACCAACGTCAAATACTGACATTTATGTGTCGGGTACGGTAACCAAAATCCAACGTCTGATAGATGTCATAGGGGTAACGTACACACACCGTCAAGCTGTAACATCATTAGACGTTGATATTTGGTTGGTTTTAGGATGGACATTGAATATTGATGTTGGCCTGACGTTGAGTTCTGATGTCAACCCGATTTTCATTTCCAAACAAACTGCAACGTCCCCATAACATTAGGGTTCAACGTCAATCAGACATCATGTTGATGTCCTGTGCCTGCTGGGTGTTTAAGGCCATTTCGGTCATCATACAGTAAACATAGGGTTTCCGCGGAGTCTTAAAAAGTCTAAAATAAAAAAAAAAATAATCGAATTTTAAGGCCTTAAAAAGTTAAATTGGCTGTTCTAGGTCTTAAATATTTTTGCTCAGGTCTTATTTCTCTAATGTCCATGTAACGCTACATCTAATTCTCAATTAAATTCTTTTTGTTGTTGCTGCTTGGTTTTCGTGGTGTTGTAGTTCTTTATTTCACTAGTCCTAATGTAATTTGCGGTATTACAACTATAAATGAGACCAGCATGCAATAGCAAATCAGCTTTCTGTTATTGAGCCCTGTGCGCGCGGCGAATGTGACGCCATCGCTGTGTTTGCGGGGGTTCACTTTCGATGCGCGCGACATGATTTCGGCTGGCAGCGTGAACAGATTTTGGGTGAACAGTTTGCTTGGCGCCGCATTTGATTTGAGTTGAATATGAAACACTTTGAAGAGATTTTGTCTGAAACAGGTATGACTGTACAGACATCTTAACGATCCATCCATGCCTGATCATCATAGAGATAACCTGATGACCAATCATTCTTGGCTAGAAATTGCAACAGCTGTGGAAAAGGAGGAAAGTTTATGTAAAAGTTTGGAAAAACCTGAGGGATACGTTTGTTAAAACAAAAAAAAAGATGCCGTGGCAAAAGTGAAGACCTGTGTGGTTAATACAAACTAAAATTAGGTGACAAATTCTGTCTTTGATAACTGGAAAAGAATATATAAACCTATCAGTTTACAATATACAAACTCTGGGCTTTATTGGTGATGATGGTCAGGAATGTTGGACATTATTGCCTTTTTAGCCTTTATAGGACAGAAACTAGCCAGACAGTACTGTGTGAATTGTGGAGTGGGCAAAATAAAATAAAAAGGTCAGTATTTTTAGTAAGTTTCTTTTTTTTTGCTTTTATTCTTACCATAATAAAGAATATAATTGTAGAGCAGCCCATTTTCTCTTGTTACTGATATTTAACTTTAATAGGTAGAACTGTCCGAGATGAACAAAAGCAAGTGATGCATCAAAGTTTGATTTAAAAAATCTTGAATGGCTATGAAAAACTTTAGAATCATTATAATAAATTATAAAAATAATTAGTTTTAAAATCTTGAACGATATTAATGACATGACGTAGTTCCGGAAACATACTACATCTCTGTTTATCCCTCTGACTTTACGGTGAGTTTCTTTTGACCGGCCCCTGTTGTTTTAAAGAATATCACAACGGCGAACGTGTCAAGTATAAAAGCCTCGTCCGTTTCGTGAGGTGCGCGCACAGTCAGTCAGTGTGCGATGCGGCGCCAGTTAAAGTATAAATCAGCCTTAAGATGCTTTTTTTTTGTAGTTCAGTGGTGCATCTAACCTGTCTTTAGTACTGTTCAATTTAAATACATTTATTTTTACCACTAATTTTGTGATTTAGCATTTTCTTTCACATGTTTTTGATATTGTGATATAGGTCTTAAAATTTAATACTTAATGGTCTTAAAAAGTCTTAAATTTGACATTATGATATCTGCAGAAACCCTGAAACATCAGTCATCTTGTGACATGCATCTAAACAGTCTCTGGGTCAATGCGCGTAAAGATTTTGAACATCTTCATGGACACTTTTAATACTTCCAAACAGTTTGCTGCAATTATAAAGTGCACACGTCTTGAGGTAGTTCATTATGATGTGATTTACCTTCTACGGTATGTGTGATTTGATTGGACAGGAATCTCAGGACTGATTTTTCTAATCCCCATGGACAAGAATAATAAAGTAGTTACTGCATGTTGAAAGAAAGTAGTGGAGTAAAAGTACAGATACTGCACTAAAAATGTACTCAAGGAAAAGTAAAAGTGCACATTTTTAAAACTACTCGGTAAATTACAATTCCCGAGAACTACTACTCAATTACAGTCATTTGAGTATTTGTAATTAGTTACTTTACACCACTGCATGCAGACTACCTTTACATGGACATCAGTAATAGTTATTTGCCTTAATCTGAATAAGGCAATAATATGATTAAGGTGTAACGTGAAGTGCTTTTGAATGTTGCGTCACCAGGATATCCACGTTTCTCATGTCATTTCGGGTGTTTCATCTTTAATTTTTCGACTTTAACTGCAGTTCGGCACTTTCACTCATGAATTTTTCATTCATGCCCCCATGACAATCTGGGGTGTTAGACGTGAATATTTAGTAAGGACTGGTGGAAGATTTAACAAAACATCAATTAACAAATGATTTTAGTTAAGCATAATTTAAATATTTTAAAACTATTATAATATTATAAGCACAAATGAGCAATATTCTCATTACGATAGATGTATTTAAATGCCTAAACATTTAATAGTCATACATTTATTTTTTATATTTACACTTTAAAAAAATATTTATATACAATTAAAATCTGTTTTAGCATTTTTATGTACATTAATAAATATCTTCTTGACAAACACTTTTTAAAACATTTAATTTATTCATTTGTTTTTTATTTTTTAAGTAAAACAAATTAGGATTAGTCATAGTTTTAACAATAATTTTAATGTTTAGTATGATTTTAAGCCTAAATGTATTTAAAGTGTGATATTCTTTTTAAGAAAGATTAATTTAAATGCTTAAAACAACACTGAATTAGACAGATTTAAAAATAAACTCACCGGCCACTTTATTAAGTTCACCTTACTAGTCCTGGGTTGGCCCCCTTTTTTTAAGCCATCAGAAGATGGGTAAACTGTCATGAAGGGATGGACATGGTCAGCAACAATACTCAGGTAGGCTGTGGCGTTGACACCATGCTCAATTGGTACTAATGTGCCCAAAGTGTGCCAAGAAAATCTCCCCCACACCATTACACCACCACCACCAGCCTAAACCGCTGATACAAGGCAGGATGATCCATGCTTTCATGTTGTTGAGGCCAAATTCTGAGCCGACCATCTGAATGTGGCAGCAGACAGAAATGGAGACTCATTAGACCAGGCAACGTGTGGTCTTCTGCTGCTGTAGCCCATCCGCCTCAAGGTTGGACGTGTTGTGTGTTCAGAGATGCTCTTCTGCAGACCTCGGTTGTAACGAGTGCTTATTTGAGTTAAAGTTGCCTTTCTATCAGCTGGAGCCAGTCTGGCCATTCTCCTCTGACCTCTGGCATCAACAAGGCATTTGCGCCCACAGAACTGCCGCTCACTGGATATTTCCTCTTTGTCGGACCATTCTCTGTAAACCCTAGAGATGGTTGTGCGTGAAAATCCCAGTAGATCAGCAGTTTCTGAAATACTCAGAGCAGCCCGTCTGGCACCAACAACCATGCCACGTTCAAAGTCTCTTAAATCCCCTTCCTTCCCCCTTCTGATGCTCGCTTTGACCTGCAGCAGATCATCTTGACCATGTCTACATGCCTAAATGCATTGAGCTGCTGCCATGTGATTGGCTGATTAGAAATTGTGTAACATGAAGCAGTTGGACAGGTGTACCTAATAAAGTGGCCAGTGAGTGTACATATACATTTAAACTGGAATATTGTGATCCTACCATTTAAAATAAATCAACCTATTATTCAGATTATTATTTTTTCATTCAGTCTAAGACACTTTATGGACATTGAAGTGAAATATAACTGAGAATATGACGATCTGTTCCTGAAGAGCATCATTTGATAAGCGAGCCTCTTGACACCTGCTATTTCCAGACTGCAGCTTTATTTCAGTGCTTCACCATGAATAGATTTTCCTCATTAAATCACGTTACATAATCTTTATTACCTGCTTTCCAGAAAGATCCTGAAGGTCTCGCTGGGATTATCGGTGAGAATCCTCAGTATCTTGATGATAATACGTGACCTGACTGTGCTTATATAATCTTTACACTCGATTATCACCATGCTGAAGTGCACAGGTTTATGCTCAAATCAGCTTCAGGGCTTTAGGAAACACAATCCGACAGCTTCACAGAGCAGAGTTTAGATTAAAGCTCTGAGCAGAAAGTCAACAAGAGTATATGAAACTAATACTTCAGAGAGTTACATCATAATTCATTTTTAGCAATCAGGACTTTATTCTGCTATTGTTTACATTACACAATACTGACTTTGAGAAGTTTTCCTCTTTCAATACTCAATTATATCCACACAATTATGACTTTTCTGCTCACAGTTCTGACTTTATTTATCATTTTCTTTTCGGCTTAGTTCCTTTATTAATCAGGGGTTGCCACAGCGGAATGAACCACTAACTATTCCAGCATATGTTTTACACAACGGATGCCCTTCCAGCTGCAACCCAGTACTGGGAAACACCCATATACACTCATTTACACACACACATACACTATGGCTAATTTAGTTCATTAATTCACCTTTGGACTGTGGGGGAAACCGGAGCACCCGGAGGAAACCCACGCAAACACGGGAAGAAGATGCAAACTTCACACAGAAACACCAACTGACCTCAAACCAGCAAACTTCTTGCTGTGAGGCCACAGTGCGACATCACTGAGACACGGTGATGCCCAATTCTTACATTTATTCTTTAAATTATTCTCCTTACAATTACAACCTTATTTCTTTTTAAACCCTTTCAACTTTCAACTGAATTTGCTTCTCACAATTCTGACTTTTATCCTTACAATTAAACTTTTATTTACACAATTCTAACTTTTCTGCTAATAATTCGGACATTTCTGCTCACATTTCCAACTTTTATCCTCAAAATTACAACATTTTCTCTTTAAACTACAATTTTTCTGCTAACAACTCCAACTTTTCCACAATTCTGACATTTATCCTCATAATTTCCAACTTTTCTCTTTGACCTCCAATTTTTCTGCTCACAATTATCACTTTTATCCACAAATTTCCAAACTTTATCCTCACAATTTCAATGTTTATCTTAATGATTTTTACTTTTATCCTCACAAATATGACTTTTACTCTCACAATTCTTGCTTTATTTTTCTCACAAGTGCAACTTTTTCTCTTTCAACTCTGGCATTTCTCCTCACAATTCTGACATTTGTATTCACAATTCCAACTTTTATCCTCAAAATTACAACCTTTTTCTTTAAACTCCCATTTTTTCTGGTAATAATTCCAGCTTGTCCCCACAATTTTGAATTTTCCACTCACAATTGTGATTTTTATCCACATAATTCCAAACTTTATCCTCACAACGTTTATCTTCCCGATTCCTACTTTTCTCCTCACAATTACAACTTTTATGTTCACAATTATGACTTTTATTTACACAATTCCGGCATTTCCATCTGTATCACCCTGCAGCCCAAGAGCGGTTACTAACTGATGCTAAGCAGGGCTGAGCCTGGTCAGTACCTGGATGGGAGACCACATGGGAAAACTAGGATGCTGTTTTTAAGTGGTGTTAGAGAGACCAGCAGGGGGCGCTCAACTGGCGGTCTGTGTGAGTCCTAACGCCCCAGTAAAAGTCATACTGTCAAACTATACTGTCAGTGAGCACCGTCTTTCAGATGAGACATTAAACCGAGGTCCTGACTCTCTGTGGTCATTAATAATCCCATTATACTTCTGGTAAAGAGTAGGGGTGTAACCCTGGTGTCCTGGCCAAATTCCCTCTCAGCCCTTGCCCATCATGGCCTCCTAATCATCCCCATCCACCGAATTGGCTCTATCACTGTCTCTTCACTCCACCTATAGCTGGTGTGTGGTGAAGCACTGATGCTGTTGTCCTGTGGCTGCCGTCACATCTAAGTGAAGCTGCACCCTGGTGGTGGTGTGCAGAGACCCCCCTCATGATGGAGAAGCACTTTGGGTGTATGGCCATACACGATAAATGCACTATATACACATAACTTTACATTTTCTCCTCACAATTACAACTATTCCGCGAACAGTTATGACTTTATCTTCACAATTCCAACTTTTATCCTCAAAATTATGACATTTTCTGTTTGAACTCCAACAATTCCAACTTTTCCACAATTCCGACTTTTCTCCTCACAAACACAACTTTTAGCCACACAATTCCAAACGTTATCAAAATTTCAGCTTATCTTCACAATTCTGACTTTTCTCCTCACAATTCCAACTTTAGCTGCTTTTCCACTATCGTGCCGAACCGTTCTAAGAACAGTACAGTACGGCTACGGTTGTTTCCCCACTGAGCCTGGAATGGCGCTGCACGATTACAAACCATTCTCGGCCTGGAATTCTCAACACGTTTAGACAACCGTGACTTCCCCCTTATTTGTACATCGAATTGGACATTTGCTAAATGAATAAAAATGCAAACATTTCTTCAGAAATAATATTTTTTATATTAATAATAATAATAATAATGAGATTTTACTCACAATAACATCATTTTTCCTTACAATTCTGACTTTTATTTACTATACATCATGCAATTCTGTTTGATCATGCAATTTTCCAAGTAGTATTTTTTATTTTTGTATCATAAATTAATTTTTGTGTTCAAAGATGAAATAATATATATATAAAGTAATAACTGTCTGGTTTAGCTCAGCTACCAAATCCGACCTCTGAAGACTACGTCGAATAGTTCGCACTGCTGAGCGAATCATTGGTACAACCCTCCCTACTCTCCAAGAACTGTACTTATCCAGAGCGAGCAGAAGGGCTGCCAAAATCACTCTGGACCCCTCACACCCAGCACACTGCCTCTTTGAACTGTTACCTTCTGGTCGGCGCTACAGAGCACTGTAGCCCTTCCTGCAGCAACCCATCCATACAGACTCATTTACAAACACACTCATACACTACGGCCAATTTAGCCTTCCCAATTCACCTATACCACATGTCTTTGGACACGGGAAGAATATGCAAACTGCACACAGAAATGCCACCCGACCCAGCCGATGCACAAACCACCGACCTTCTTGCTGTGAGGCGATCGTGCGACCCAGTGCGCCACCATGATGCCTGACTTTAATTAACATCATTCAATTCTGTTTCATCAAGCAGTTTTTATTTTTGTATCATACATTTATTTTGGTGGTCAAAGAAAAAAGGCGGAGCCCAAAGATCAAGCCCGCCCCCTAATTAATATTCAGTTTCAGTTGCAAATACTTCTTTAAGATAAAATAAAAGTCTCAGCAACTTCCAGTTCAAAAAGTGCTCCACATTATTGACTGAATGTGACACATATATGAGGAATATATGAGGTAATAAATCACACATATGTGGGAATCTCACCTTTTTGTGTGTGTCCGGTGTGTGTTCAGTCTTTGGTGGGTCAGACGCTTTAGTGTGTGTCTTCTGGACGTCCGGTTCTGGTCCTGCTCCAATCGTCATGGCCAATCACACTGAAACAACACAGATATTTTCAGACGCAGAATCCGGAGACATTTTCACAACCAGCCTCCGTTTCTCCGTCACTGGAACCAGAATGCCGTAGGTTTATATTTAGCGTGATGTTTACGCCGCTGTACTGTATTTCTGAAAGCACAAGCTCACGGCCAGCAGCTGAAGTATGTGACACTGAGCTCTTTATGTGCTCAAACACATTTAGACTGCAGTCGTGCTCTTTTCACAGTGTCAGACAACCCCCCCCCCCTCCACACACACACAGTCATGTTTAAGAGACAATCCAAACAAACGCTTACCAGATTACAATCATAAATAGATATGTTTCTATTAAAGATGTGAATTAGATTTATGTACAAAACTGTAATACAGGCCTGTCATGATATCTATATTTTGCTGTACGATATATCGCACCAAAGTATATCGCGATAAACAATATTATTGTCATTTTAAGTTATGCCACTCATAATATAATGCCAGAACGACAACATAACATCACAATGCAGGTACACTCTTCCAAACAACACAGCATATTTTATTCTTAAGAATATTTCATTTAATAATACAGGGAGTGCAGAATTATTAGGCAAGTTGTATTTTTGAGGATTAATTTTATTATTGAACAACAACCATGTTCTCAATGAACCCAAAAAACTCCTTAATATCAAAGCTGAATATTTTTGGCAGTAGTTTTTAGTTAGTTTTTAGTTTGAGCTATTTTAGGAGGATATCTGTGTGTGCAGGTGACTATTACTGTGCAGAATTATTAGGCAACTTAACAAAAAACAAATATATACCCATTTCAATGATTTATTTTCACCAGTGAAACCAATATAACATCTCAACATTCACAAATATACATTTCTGACATTCAAAAACAAAACAAAAACAAATCAGTGACCAATATAGCCACCTTTCTTTGCAAGGACACTCAAAAGCCTGCCATCCATAGATTCTGTCAGTGTTTTGATCTGTTCACCATCAACATTGCGTGCAGCAGCAACCACAGCCTCCCAGACACTGTTCAGAGAGGTGTACTGTTTTCCCTCCTTGTAAATCTCACATTTGATGATGGACCACAGGTTCTCTATGGGGTTCAGCTCAGGTGAACAAGGAGGCCATGTCATTAGTTTTTCTTCTTTTACGCTGTGGAGTACTTGGACGCGTGTGATGGAGCATTGTCCTGCATGAAAATCAGGTTTTTCTTGAAGGATGCAGACTTCTTCCTGTACCACTGCTTGAAGGTGTCTTCCAGAAACTGGCAGTAGGACTGGGAGTTGAGCTTGACTCCATCCTCAACCCGAAAAGGCCCCACAAGCTCATCTTTGATGATACCAGCCCAAACCAGTACTCCACCTCCACCTTGCTGGCGTCTGAGTCGGACTGGAGCTCTCTGCCCTTTACCGATCCAGCCACGGGCCCATCAAGACTCACTCTCATTTCATCAGTCCATAAAACCTTAGAAAATCAGTCTTGAGATATTTCTTGGCCCAGTCTTGACGTTTCAGCTTGTGTGTCTTGTTCAGTGGTGGTGGTTTTTCAGCCTTTCTTACCTTGGCCATGTCTCTGAGTATTGCACACCTTGTGCTTTTGGGCACTCCAGTGATGTTGCAGCTCTGAAATATGGCAAAACTGGTGGCAAGTGGCATCTTGGCAGCTGCACGCTTGACTTTTCTCAGTTCATGGGCAGTTTATTTTGCACCTTGGTTTTTCCAGACGCTTCTTGCGACCCTGTTGACTATTTTGAATGAAACGCTTGATTGTTGGATGATCACGCTTCAGAAGCTTGGCAGTTTTAAGAGTGCTGCATCCCTCTGCAAGATATCTCACTATTTTTGACTTTTCGGAGCCTGTCAAGTCCTTCTTTTGACCCATTTTGCCAAAGGAAAGGAAGTTGCCTAATAATTATGCACACCTGATATAGGGTGTTGATGTCATTAGACCACACCCCTTCTCATTACAGAGATGCACATCACCTAATATGCTGAATTGGTAGTAGGCTTTCGAGCCTATACAGCTTGGAGTAAGACAACATGCATAAAGAGGATGATGTGCTCAAAATACTCATAATACTCATAATAACGCAAAGACCCTCACACACATTTATATCTGATCAAATCATCTGAGAGAAACTACAGCACTGAAGCGCAGACTGATGAGTTTATTCACTAAATCTGTTTATAGCAGAGTTTATCTGCATTTATTCTTATCCCATAGAAAGTTTCTCACTAACTTGTGCACTTCAGCTTGTTATGCACATTTTTAACATATCTGTGCATCTTGGAATTTCCCATTAATCCATTTCTATGCAATACTCCAAAATGCACATTAAAAATGGATGGAAACTCCGCTAGTTCTGATTCTGTGTGTGTTTCTGGAGCTCAGCAGTGTAAAACCGCAGGAAAAACACGACTGCGTTCTGTCAGAGCGATTCTGTGAACTTTAATGGCCTGGTGCTGAAATGTAGGTCAAACTGAAGCGCAGGAATAATCGGAGCGAACGGCCCTGCAGATCTGCTCAACATTAAGAAAGAAAAGAGAGACGTCAGCAGAAGAAACACTGGCTTTAAAGGGCACCTATCATGCAAAAATCACATATATAAGGCGTTTAAACCCAGTAGTGTGTGTGTCAGCAGTGTGTGAATATCTCCAGCCTCTAATGCTCAACATGAATTAATGTTTGTTTGTTCTAATCAGACTTGATGAATGAAACACTTTGATTGACATTCTCCCTTTGTATGTGTCATCAGAGGGGGAAAGCCCCGCCCACTAGTGCCCATCTCTCCCTCATTAGAATAAACAGCAGCCCTGAGTGAGAAGCAGCCGTCTGTCCATTAGCCATTAGATTATTTGAGCTGCTGTAGATAATGTCAGCATAGACTAACAGGATTATAGATGTGGAGTTTTAGATGAAGCACAAATGAACAGCGACATAGACTGACAGAAGCACACACTCACACTGAAGCACACATGCACACCTGACCAGCACTGACAACACACACACACTGCTGATTTACATCTGTTACTATGCTGACGCACAGCCGTCTGTAGCCCCGCCCTCTTCTGAAAAGAGCACCATCTCATTTGCATTTAAAGCGACAGTCCCCAAAACCCCACAATTAGGATCAAAGCCTGAAAGGGTCAGTTTCAGAGAGGTAGAGAACATTATCTGTGTGCTATTCTCAGCTTTAAAATAAATCACACACTCTAGATACATCACAAACTTATTTTACATCTTGTAAAAAGGGGCAGAATAGGTCCTCTTTGAAACAGCATCTTCATAAATGTGACACAGGATCACAAAACCAATTTATACATCATGTGAACGCTGAATAAATAAGAATTCCACTGATGTGGGGTTTATTAGTAAATGGCAATATTTGGCAACCATTTGAAGATCTTGAATTTGAGGGTTCAAAATATGTAATGTAATGTAATGTAATGTGTATTTATATAGCGCATTTATTGTGTATGGTCATACACCCAAAGCGCTTCACAATCAGGAGGGGGGTCTCTACACTCCACCACCAGTGTGTAGCATCCACTTGGATGATGCGACGGCAGCCACAGGACAACGGCACCAGTGCTTCACCACACACCAGCTATTGGTGGAGTAAAGAGACAGTGATAGAGCCAATTCGGTGGATGGGGATGATTAGGAGGCCATGATGGGTAAGTGCCGATTGATGGACTTTGGCCAGGACACCGGGGTTACACCCCTACTCTTTACGAGAAGTGCCATGGGATTTTTAATGACCACAGAGAGTCAGGACCTCGGTTTAACGTCTCATCCGAAAGACGGCGCCCATGCACTGACAGTGTAGTGTCCCCTTCACTTTTTACTGGGGCATTAGGACTCACTCAGACCACAGGTTGAGCGCCCCCTGCTGGCCTCTCTAACACCACTTCCAATATCTAAAAATGTAGACTCCCACTCCCGCCTTTAAACTCCATTCTTAGCAATAGGGATGCAACAGTTCTCTGTAAAAAAACATATTGTCCAGTTGTCCACCCACGGTTCGGTGCGTCCTGTGATCCGCGGTTCATTATTAATATTGTTTTGTTAATAAAAACAACTGCAACAAAGCAGCCTTTTGTACGCTTCAGATTACCTTCCACGCTCATCATTCACATGTGAAGACTTGTCCAATCACCTCCTAGGATGTAAATCTGTTGTTGACACATTTCCTCACGTGTCGGTGTGTGTGGAGTTTCTCTGTTTCAGCATGGCAAGTGAAGGAGATAAAGCGCAAATGCGCAGGTGAGGCCAAATCACAGCGCACTAACATCAGTGTTTCAACAGACACTCAATATAAATTCAGACGGACACAAAAACATAACGAATGCCGTTTTCTGTTGTTGTTGCATAGATAGCCTAGATCAGGGGTCACTAACAGACAGATCGAGGTACGTGTCCGGACCCAAAAGCGTCCCATACGGACGCAGAGATACAGCATCAGGTGTGCACCCGATCACTCCCGCTATTCACTCAGTTTACCCGCTGCCTGCTAAGAAAGGTTTTCTTGTTGACTGACTGTTCCCGCTGAATTAAGAGAGAAGAGCTGAACGCTCTCTCTTTGTTCAAGTTTCATTCACTACGATGGTGCTAAGTGAAACGGAGCTCTCTAGAAACATAATAAAATCATAAAGAAATCATAAATAAAAATGTGTTGTTGCCTTGGTAATGCAAGCATAATATAAACAGAAGTAATCAATAGTATAAAAGTGCTCAATTATTAAGATGTGTTGACATCATTAGTATCTGCATAATTGGTTGAGACTGTTGAGTCGAGATGTAAAAGGGGAAAAGGGGAAATTTAAGCCTATTTTCTTAAAGGGTCACGAAACACCAAAACACATGTGTTGAGCTGTTGACAGTCATATCTGTGTCCCACGCTGCTATAAACACTATTAGGACACATGTATTGCACTAAAAAGTGAAAATTGGTTGTTTTTGCGTTATTTTGAGCAAATTCGTTCTTCCGGTTTGAAACGAATTTTTGAAGCTGCGTCACGGCCATGAGATACTTGGGTGTAAATCCAGCTGGAGAGTGGCTGTCTGTCTTTTTGAGGACGTTCTGACGCATCTGAGTGTGCAGTATTAATTCATGAGAAAGACGTGCTTCAAACCAATCAGCGCGCTCTATTGTGTATGACACGAAACTTCATTAATATGCATGATAGCTCCGGAGACTGTTTACCTGTTTACACTGTACAGACGGAAGAGAGACGCCACGTTGTGTTGCCAAAACCAGTGAAAGAACAAGAATTTCAAGACAAAATTCGTAGGTGTTATTATGTGTTGCAACGAAGGTTTTGTTTTCATTTTCCCTCTATGAGAGAGCAGCTGGACTCACGTGTGGATTACAGTGCACGTGACAGAAACACGTTTGTAAGGAACATTTTTACCCGAGAGCTTTTTCTCATCTGGAAATGGTGAAATCCGGATTTGCCGCTCGTCTCCTTTTAATAAAAGACACAGCTCCAGTTTGATTGTCTGTCTACAGATTTGGTGTGTGTTTGCAGTGGACTGCCCTTTGTTTAAGTGCTGCTCTCCGAGTGTAAACATGTAAACACAAACTATTCCCGTCCTGCAGGATTTTCGCTGCAATTTGTGACAGGATAGTCTATACACACACGGCTTTCTGACGCTACCTACCGAGTACATAAGTTACAGAGAAATGCGGAGGATTTTTTTCTCTTATTCGCCGTATCAAATCAGCCTCTCTGTGTTTGTTTTGCCTGTGAAACTTAGCGCGTGCCCAAATGTTAACTCCCTTCTATGCAAAATCTTACCCTCTTTCCCTCCCCCGACACTCCCACACTCCCAGAGCTGGACACGCCCAACTTTCCTGACTTTTTTCAAAACAGAGGTGTGAAAACACCCTGCTGAGACAGGGGGGTTCGTGGCCCTTTAAGCATTTTATTTGAACATACAATTTTCCAAATGCCCTACTTTATGTAATTAATGTGAGAACATGTAAATCTACAGTCATATGTGTCAAGCTGTTGCATTGTCAGGTGTTTGTTACCCAATAAATGTTTATTGTTCTTTGAATTGTTCTCTAGGCATTTTTTTTGCTAAGCATAGCACAAACCGTACTGTATCGAAACCCCAAAACCATGATACATACCGAACCGTGAGTAGACTGAACCGTTGCACCCCTAGTTAGCAATGCATATTGCTAATCAAGAAATACATTTTGATGGATCATTACTTTATACTCTAATCATTTTTGGCATTAAACTAAAATCAGTAACATAAACAATGAAGAGAAAGATTTAGCCGTACAACATGGTTCATTCACTCATTTTCCTTCGGCTTAGTCTCTTTATTAATCAGGGGTCGCCACAGCGGAATGAACCACAAACAATTTCAGCATATGTTTTACACAGTGGATGCCCTTCCAGCTGCAACCCAGTACTGGGAAACACCCATACACACTCATTCACACACACTCATACACTACGGCCAATGTAGTTGATCAATTCCCCTATAGCGCATGTGTTTGGACTGTGGGGGAAACCGGAGCACCTGGAGGAAACCCACACCAACACGAGGAGAACATGCAAACTCCACACAGAAGCACCAACTGACCTTCTTGCTGTGAGGCCACAGTGCGACACCACTGAGACACCGTGACGCCCCTTGCAACAAGGTTTTATAATCCAATTATTGATTTGATCATCATGAATAATAATGAAGAGATAAAGCATCTCTGCTGTGATTATGACAGCAATCATAATGAAAAACACAGAGGGACTGAATTCTGTGCACTTACTGCTAAATATAGCTCCAGAAAAACATTAGATGACGAATGAATGAGTCTCACATGCATGAATGCGGACTGAATTTACATTTTAAAAACACAAGAGAAAGAAACTACAGGCGCTGAATGGAGGAAAACCACAAAAATAAACAGCAGCATTATTCATATAGGAGTGTAATGACGCTCTGAATCATCTGGACTTATCTGGTTCACATTCTGCTCTTTATCTGCACAAGAAATCTTCACTTTAAAAACAGCTCTCTTCATTATCAACAGACTTTAATGCAAATAAAGCCAGACATCAGCCAGAACTACTATTTGTTGCTAACACGCAAGCACAAATATATACATATATACTTTTATAAAGCTGATTTGGAGCGATAAGTATTGTGAAGAGTGCTATACAAATGAACTTTAATTAAATATTATAGACAAAAAAACTTGAAAATAATTCCTGAAATCATCAGAACGTGTTGTTTTCAGTTGGTTTACATGTTGTTTGCATGCTTTATGGAGTATTTCAATCACTTTGCAAGAGGCTATGCTTTGTTTTATGTCTATAATATAGTTTATTTGTACAGAGCAGGGCTTCTCAAAGTCCAGACTCCGGTCCAGATCCGGACCGCATTTAGTCCGGTATTGCAAAACCATGTGTAAAGGATTCAAATTGTGTATTTCCTTCATTGATAAATGTATAAACCTTGTAAATCAACTGTTTAATTGTTTGCATTTTGTTTAAAAAACGAATAAAGTCGAAGGCAAAATAGTTTTCCTGCATGACTCTGTTGTCATGACATCCAGTGATCATACGAGGCTTCACGTAATCGAGCGGGCTAATAGCGCACGCGCCTACTTTGACACAACACAGCAAAGCGATCATTTAAATGTATGACGATGTCGGTCTCACGGAAAAGAAAACTTGATGAAAAGAATCGACAGTTTAAAGTTGAAAGGACAGATAAGTATGCTTTTATTTTGCCAGCACAAAGCCATGCTGCTTGATTTGTGATGAGACAATTGGAGTTGGAAATGTGAAACGCCAAAACGAAACACGGACATTTTGAACGGCAGTATCCATAAAATACAGAAATAAGGACTGCAAAACCACAACCACTGAAGTTTTCGTTACACACCTTTTGTATTTTTCACTTTCTTTTGGGAGAGAGGTCTGGATGCAGACATGGTGCAGTTGCAATCTGAGCTGCATGCAATGCTTTTTAATGGGCTCACCTAACCCTACCCATAGCCCTATACTGTGGCATCACTCGCTCCATTCAGTGCATTGTGTCTGACAATGCATCGCTCAGATATGCAGTCTCAGCTTGCATCATCACGGCTGCATCCAGATACTATTGGCCTACCTTTTGTTGCATTTTTTACAAAAACACCCCACTTATATTAGTGGTTTTGCCACATTTGCACTGTATTTAATGTGTTTTAAATGCAAATGCCACTTTATTTAAAGAAAAATAAATACCCAATGAATTGTGATGCATGCTTTGAATGTTTATTAAAAACAAGTTATGTAATTTCAATTGTCCTGGACCTTTGACCTTAATAAAAATTCAGATTTGGACCTTTTAATGTAGACATTGAAAACCCTTGGTATAGAGCTATTCACAATAATTATTGTCCCAATGCAGCTTTACAAAAGGTGCACATTTTTAAGACAGAAAAGTTAAGGAGTTGTGTACAGGGTTGGACTGTTAAAAACATGTGTATTTGATGTTATGTGTTGGTATTATTATTCATTTTTAATAATAATTACTATTCTATTATTATTAAGTCTGTATTATTATTAGGTGTATTATAAGTGGTATTATTAAGGGCTGAACAATATTTCGTTTGAGCATCGATATCGCAACGTGTGTATCTGCAATAGTCACATCACAGGATTAGATTATTTATTAAAGATTAAAAAATAAAAATATTCACTCATTCATTCATTTTCTTTTCGGCTTAGTCCCTTTATTAATCTGGGGTCGCCACAGCGGAATGAACCACCAACTTATCCAGCATATGTTTTACACAGTGGATGCCCTTCCAGCTGCAACCTATCAATGGGAAACACCCATACACTCTCATTCACACACAAACACCATGGACAATTTAGCTTACCCAATTCCTCTTTACCGCATGTCTTTGGACTTGTGGGGGAAACCGGAGCACCCGGAGGAAACCCACGCCAACACGGGGAGAACATGCAAACTCCAGACAAAAATGTCAACTGACCCAGCCGAGGCTCGAACCAGCGACCTTCTTGCTGTGAGGCGATTGTGCTACCCACTGCGCCACCGTGACACCAAATAAAGATATTATTTAATGTTATTTTTTTCATCATGTACTCAACAATGATCCTGTTATTTTACATTTGATGGTTCAATTTCTCTTTTTGAATACCGTTAGACTGTCCAGCACTGTTTATTTATTTATTTCTGCTTGTTATTTATTATTTATATATATTATTTATATAAATTCATTGGCGAGGAAACCCACGCCAACACGGGGAGAACATGCAAACTCCACACAGAAACGCCAACTGACCCAGCCGGGACTGGAACCAGTGACCATCTTGCTATGAGGCCACAGTGTGACACCAATGAGCCACCGTGTCGCCAATTATATTCATATGGCAGCATATATGCGGAAAAAACACAATATGGCAAGTCCTATTTTACCAAAATCGTGCAGCCCTAGTATTATTACTATATTAAGTGTGTTAGTTGTGTTACATGTAAAGCACCACACATGTCAGAATGAATTACCCCATGAGGATTAATAAAGCTTAAAACTTTAAAAACAAACCCAAACTTCAACTATCTCTCAGTCCATTATCTAGGCACAGATGGGTTAAACCCTCTTAAAGGATTAAAGCTCCTCGACATCAAAACCGCAATGGAGAAACCGTCTGAGCCGTCTGTGACCAGATCACACAGAGTTCAACTTTGACTTAATCCCTTTATTATTCAATTCACAGAGCTTTAAGAAGAATACTCAATATTATCCACTTACTCACACATAGAGAAAAATATTATCATTACAGCTAACAAAACGTGTATTAGATTAACTTTCTGCAGGTTTCATCAAGTCAAATTTGAGACCTTTTAAGACCAATATCAAAGACATTTTTCTGACTTATCCAGGACTAAAGCTAAGGATTTTTCTAAAGGCTTTTTTTCTAATGGACCCTGTTCACAAGCCTGTTATGACTCGTTTAACAGTCATCATAATCTTAAATCCTTGAAAGTTGTTAATATGTAGATTTTTGTAAAACGTATGAACATTTATATGTATTTATGAATGTATTATATGATCTTTGTATCAAATAACAAAAAAACTAATTCCCGCTTGCGCGAGGTGTTTCTAATGCAGCGTTTATGGGAGAGGACAGTAAATTTGACGGTATTCTCTCCTCTGGATGCCGTTATCGGTCTCACACTGTTTTCTCCCTTTTTCTGAAAGTCTTTAGAACATCATCCTGGACTTTTTCTTTTATTATTTCAGCAAATAGGGTTGTAAAAAAAAGTATTTGTTGTACTCTCTTATTCACTGCGGTCAAAATGTACCCAGCTATGACGACCTCAGCTGCTGACAAACCCAGGAATGTGAACAGGATCTATGGCCTGGTTACTTGCTTCATCGAAAAACAAATTCCAATTTTGTTATGTCTAATTCAGAGTTCAGAATGCAGGATTTCTCAAAGTAGAAAGTATTCAGATGGAATAATTTTGATTATGCCTCTTCAACCCCCCACCCCCACCCTTCTTCACCTTCGTACGTGACACCCCTCCGCATCCAACGCCCTGCATTCCTCCCCGCCATCCGCTCTTCACTTTTGTCCACGACAACGACCCCCTCTCTCCACTATCGTGCACCTCTACATCCTCGGCTAACTTGCCGGACCCAATCTGTTCCGGGACCTCGCAGTCCACAAATTAAGCACTGCTCATTGGCGATTCTCTCAGAATGCGTCTTTGATGGTTCACACTGTCGCATGAACGAGCCTATGATTTCAGGCATTTGTCAGCGATTTCTCAAAACGTGTCAGCGAGTCAAAATCGGGGCTAAAATCCAGCAGTCTGAACTCGGCATAAGCCATATATTTTAAATAATGCGTCAAAACAAAGCAAACTCAAGCTGCATACATGCACTTCTTTCAACGTAATGTTTAATTTTTTAATTGCAAGTTTTAAAAACTATCATAAACTAAATATGTCTGTCCAGGTCTGTGTCTTCAACAAATGTCATCGTATGGAAGATTAATAACCCATATCGGTAAGCAGAGTTGAAAACGTTACTTTTGTTAAAAGTTGAATTGAGATGTATTGATGGTGACTGGATGGGTGTTGACCCCAATAGGGTAACCTCTTTCCCTTTGCTGTTAAAATGTCTAAAATATGTTGTTAATTGTATTTCTTTGCAATAAAAACTTAAAGGTCAACCGTTAACTAGTGGTTGAGTGAAATCAAAATTGACTATGTTTATTTTGCAAACACACATTGTTATTCTTTAAGTGAACAATTAATCTGTACCCAAATTAATCTACTGGAAAAATAAATAATAAATACATGTCTGTTTTGGTAATCTTCAATCTTCAGTCTGAGCATCTGCATATTCTTAGCCACGCCCCTCTTACTGTTTAATCTATGCGACCTCATAATATATTTGGAAGCATTTGTGTGACTGCATATAATGGTTGTAGTGCGACTTGTTTCGATTTTTTTCTAAAAACGTGCTGAATCGGACTTCCCTGCCGCTATATTGGTTCATATTAGCTGTCAATCACTCAAGGCTTTCCGCTGTCAGATAACAGGGAGCTTATAAGGGCGCCAGCCAAGATCAATCGAGGGTTTTTGGAGAAGGTGCCCGAATCTCAATGCGTTGCATTCGCATGCGTGTTCAGCGCACATGTCCGCTAAATGTAAAATCCAACACTGTACACATCATCGCCAAAGAAGCTCGCCTTTACTAAGTTTAAAATGAATCTGCGGCTCATAACAAAGAACATTATTTGCGCCAGTGGTCATCAGGAGAATCCTGCTCTGCTCTTATATTGGGTCAGCTGACTCGCCTGCTTTTTCACAAACACAGAAAAATTAAAATCAGCTCATAACGAGACTGAGCATTTACAATGACACAAACCCAAACCAAAACTATTAAAGAGAGTAGAAGTGAGACTTTTCTTACTTCCTTTTGTCCATTCTTTCTTGAGATGTAAATAATTTTTCTATTTACTGGTGACTGCTTTGCAGCTTTCAGCATTGGATTGAATGATTTATTATAATCTTACGTTTGATTTGTAGCAGAAATATTATTTATTAAATTGACATGCGTATAAAAACAACAGTGCAAAATAAATATTTCTTACTGCAATGCTTCATTTATGTTTGATGCAAACCATAAATTTATTTTTCATACAGTAACAGCAGGACCTTTTACAGTACATAACTCACATTCAAGCACATTCAAGCAGCATGATCATGAGAAATGTTATTCATTGTTAGTATTATTGACATCATCGTCATCATTAATAATATTTTATAATTATTAGACATTCATTTTGGAATTATTGCACAGATATCAGTAAGTCATCACAGCATTAGTTAGACAGTTGTTTCTGGTTTTTGTTAGTCCTGATTGATGTTGTTTTCAAATACAATAAATGCCTTAATATACAATTTGCAGTGGCGCTCATTCATTTTTAGTGGGTGCTACTAAATTTTTTCTGGTGCTCCTAAATTTTTGAAGTTGGGAGCCCCGGTGCTACCAAGTAAAAAAGTTAACTTCGAGCCCTGATATGCAAATGAAAGCCCTGGCCCCTACTAAATATTCAGTTTGAATTGAAAGTACATCAACAAACTGAAATAAAAGTCTGTGCAATTTCCGCTTCACACTGATTTTAAACGCTGATTCATGAACAATCATTAGGACTTTCGTGATCAATAATTTCCATTGTGCGATACATTGTTACATAAATTATTGTGATTAGGGATGTCCCGATCCGATATTGATATCGGAAATCGGTCCGATATTAGTCCAAATAAATTTATCGAACTGCGTTAAAAATCTCCGATATTAGCAGTCTGTTCCGCTCTAAACTCCGTTACAGCTATTTTATCCAGCAGCGTCCAGAGCCAGCGTGCAAAGCCCACGTGATCACAACACTGCTTGCTGGCAAAGTCCCTTAAAGATTTAGCATGCTCTTCACGCTGAGTTATGGTGTATTACGATAGAAATCTATGGTGACGGTAGCACACGCTAACGCTATCAACATCAGCACATCTATACTGGTTTATTTACTTCACGTCAAGCGATCTTTACATTGTTTTGTATACGCTGCTAAGCAATGCAATGCACCGAATGGCGGCGTGTCGTGCGAGCCTCATAGAAAACGTTTACAATTCGGTCATGGCATATCATGGTGCATCCAGTGTGATCGATACCCCATTCATCACCTGCGCTTCCCACACAAAAGACTTTACCTCAGCGGCCCGGTTCTGTGTGCGTGAGATACGAACACCGCCACAGACTCGCATGCTCTGCTGCTGCAGACCCACAGAGATGCGACCTGTTCACAAAACCTTTAACTAAATAGACTGATCCAGATCATTATATACTGTGCTTTCGCTTTCTACAACTGCGTTTTACTTTATATGCGCTCGCGAGAGAGAGAGAGAGAGAGAGAGAGAGAGAGAGAGAGAGAGAGAGAGAGATTTGACCTGTCGGTGGTGCACATGGATAGTAGGAGTCAAATAGTGGATTTCTTTATTTTTATTCATTTTTTTTTACTTGAACTCACTGAAAAGAAACAGTGTCATGTAAAAGGTGTTTAATGATAAACATTTTTGTTTTTAATTGTTAAATAAGAAATCATTCTGTTGCTGAGGGCCATTACAGTTTAAAAGAAAGTATGGTATTCCCATATTTAACTCTTCTTTTAAAAGCCCAGAAAGATAAAGTGCTCAGATAAACAGTGTCAGCTTTGCACATGAGTTTGTAGTTCTGTCTTTCTTTACATTGTCATACTTTTCCCATGTGGGAAGTAGGGTGGAATCTGTGCAATATATTATGCAAATAAAATTAATTTTGATAAATAAAATTAATTTTAAAAGTCACAATATTTTATGTGATGTGGAGAAAAGTATATCTATGTTAAAGATAACATGTACAATATATATTATTATAAAATAAATAATGTTTTGTTTTGGAGCATTGATACAGCCATACTCATCTTATGATACAAACACAGATTAAATAGATCTGATCATGTGAATGTTTGCACTAACCATACTGCACATTTTTATTAACTTAACAATAACTTATAACTATAACTCCTTATTTCTGCTGCCCAGTGTGAAAGAGATTTTTCAGCTCGAAACTGGATTGAAAAATTCATCAAGAAGCTGCCTAGGCATGTCCACAACTGAAGACTTGATTCAGATCAGTTTAGAGAGGCCTTCATTAGAGCAATATGATCCCAGACCTGCTGTGGACCGCTAGCTAAACTCCATACAGCTTAAATTATAATTATTAAACACTATTTAAGCTGTTGTTGCAGTAAAATAAAACCTAGTGTACTTATTGTATTCAAATGAATGACACTGCTTTGTTTACAGATCTCCTCTTGTACATTTATTAGGCAAAAACACTATTTATTTTATACATTTTCACTGTGCTCCTAAAATTCTTTAATGTGCTTCTAAATTTTTCCACTTAGGAGCGCATGTCCTCCTCCTGAAAAAAGTTAGTGTCAAACCCTGGAAATGCTTATCTTCTTAAAAAAGTCTAATGTATGATCTAGCCGTTTACACATTACTCTCAACAAAATAGGCAAAAGTAAAGTATTCATGATTTGTGCTGATTATTATATCGGATTTATATCGGTATCGGTTCGTACTGAAGGCTGCAATATCGGTATCGTATCGGAAGTTAAAATGTTGTATCGGGACATCCCTAATTGTGATGAGTGATATTATTGTCATATTAATACTATTTCATGTTAGGGATTATATAAAGATTATATAACTGCATAAACACAAACACTTTCAAAACTTTTTATTCTCAAAGTTATTTAGATTTCCTTCTTTCACTTTGGCTGGAATACATTTATTATTATTATTTTTTTTTTTATGTAAAAACTGTTGTGGTTAATATTATTAGCCCCCTTATTTATATATTTATTGGCTACGGTATAAGCCACTGTAGTCCAATGACTTGCTTAATTAACCAAGTTAAGCCTTTAAATGTCACATTAAGCTGGATACTAGTATCTTGCAAAACAAGTAGTAAAATATTAAGTACTGTCATAACAGCAAAGATAAAGGAAATCAGCTATTATGTCTAAAAATTAGTTGGAAAAAAATCTTCGTTAAAAAAACACTTGAAAAATATTGGAATACAATTAAAATTTTCACGGAAGGGCGAATAATTTTGACTTAAACTGTATTTTGCATCTCTAAAAATGTATTGCATGATAAGTGGATATATTGATTATTGCGACAGGCCTTACAATCAGCACTCAGACATTCTTTACTCCATATTGTCATGAATTTACAGCCCTTCAACTGATGTACATCAAATTTGAGAACATTTTTCCAAAGTCCTCATCCTCAAGTCTTCAAGATCAATAGAGAATATTGATTTACAATCAGGCACATTCTGCAGACGACTGCAGGAATGCAGAAACAGAGTCTCTCTGTGTTTTCACATTCTACGCATGCTTCAGTTATTTGACAGCTTTGTAACTGGAGAACTTTACAGTGTAAATAAACAAAATTTACAAGCAATTACACTGTAGAAAGTGATTAGTTGACTTCACTTTAAAAAAAATTAATGAAAACAGTAAACCCATTGCTTTTAAATCATATAGCTGAATTTAGGTGAGTAAACCAGTTGCCTTAAAATTAAGTAAATGAACTATGTGCATAATTATAAATATTAAGTCAACAGTTCCAAGTACTGAAGTAACTAATTGTGTTTTACCATGTACACACTGTAAAAACGTGCTTTTCTTACTCGTTTATAGTCCAAATATTTAAAGATTCTTTAAGTCTTGTTTTTGGAAATAATAATTCAAAAGTCTGAATTTTTGCTTAAGACGAGCTAAATAATCTTGTTTTCATTTGGAAGTAATAATATATTGCTTACCTTATTGGCAGATTGCTAGTTTCAAGGACAAATTCACTTAATTTTGACATCGTATTTCTAGAATAAGACAATATTTTTCACCTGTCTAGAAAATGCTTCTTGATTTAAGAATTTTTCAATATTTGGACAAGAAACATGACAAAAACTCTAAGTAAGAAAGCATTACAAAGAAGCACATCGAATAAAATAAAACATTTAAATGGACATAAATAAAGTTAGTGTAAAATCTGTTTTAATGTTTGTTTACAACTTTGAAAAATGGGTTTACAGTCTATATTGTTAGTTTTACCCAAAGACTGCAAGTAAATGTGACAAATTATTTAAAAAAAACACATTTTAGGTAGTAGAATATGCACTGAATTAGATTGCTTTCATACTGTAAATGTTAATGTGTGTGAATGTGTTCAAACAACTACAAAAAAGCCTGCTTGAGCTACATAACATTGGTTTGTTCAGTCAAAGTGTATATACATATACAGCTGAAGTCAGAATTATTAGCCCCCCTGTTTATTGTTTTCCCCAATTTTTGTTTAATGAAGAGCAAATTTTTAATCAACACATTTCTAATCATAATAGTTTTAATAACTCATCTCTAATAACTGATTTATTTTCTCTTTGTCATGATGACAGTAAATAATATTAGACTAGATATTCTTCAAGACACTTCTATACAGCTTAAAGTGACATTTAAAGGCTTAACTAGGTTAATTAGGGTAACTAGGCAGGTTAGGGGAATTAGGCAAGTTATTGTATAATGATGGTTTGTTCTGTAGACTATCGAGAAAAAAATATATAGCTTAAAGGGGCTAATAATATTGACCTTAAAATGGCTTTAAAAAAATTAAAAACTGCTTTTATTCTAACCAAAATAAAACAAATAAGACTTTCTCCAGAAGAAAAAATATTATCAGACATACTGTGAAAATTTCCTGAATCTGTTAAACATAATTTGGGAAATATTTAAAAAAGAACAAAATTCAAAGGGGGCGAATAATTCTGACTGTATATATATATATATATATATATACAGTTTTCTGCGGTTTATTATTCCTAGTCATTTCCCCCATAGACAGCTGAATCGGAAGTTCTAAAACAATCGCAAAAACTTCCACATTAAAGAATAAGGTCAATAGAAATAAAAAAAATGTAAAACAGAAAATATGTTGGGACTATTGCTTTTGTTTACATCCCTCAAAATGGTCTATATATATATATATAAAGGGTTAATGATCAAAACCTGCCGACACTACTTTATCTGTGCGTTTATCAGAAAATAACGGCACACTTCAGAATTTTCATCGGCCAATCAGAATCAAGCATTCAGCAGCCACGAAGTATAAACTTATATAATGAATATAACATCGATTTACTAATTTTACACCATAATGACAGAACAATACGACGCTAATGTAGTAGTGTGGACAAGTAGTAGCTATGGTAACGTCAATTAAGCGTCAATTCGCTTCACAAATCAAAACGCGATCGACAAATGGCCAAAAATATTCACATTATAATTGAATTATATATTTATTAAAGAATATTAAGAAAATATCTAGATCAAAACCTCAAGCTTGGCATCTCTCAGCGATTTTGTAGTATTATCCGACGCGTCTTGTGTTTGACAGCGCAGAAATCTGTGTTTATGATCAAATATCAGCATGAAACATCGCTAATATTAAGCGTTCGCTGCGTTAATATACTGAATTATAGCGCTATTTGGATATATAATGTGTTTAATAACGTACAGATGTTGCGTCCTTTTAACACAAACGCCACTGAAGCGAACATAAACACAGATTTATGTCATTTAGAACATTCAGTCATACATTTACGCTATAATCTAAACGAACTACGACACTCAAAAGCGTTTATAATGGTTAAAAATCAGCCCAGAAGCTGGAGGTTACCGTGGGCGGCGCGGCGGAGTCTGTGGCCGGCAGTGGAGCGTCTGTTAGCGGCTACGAGGAGCTCTTCTATCCGCCTCTCTGGAGCTAAGTAGCGGGGGCGGGACGATTCAAAATTACGTCACTGGACGACGCACCGAGCGTAATGACGCACGTGCTTGAAGAGATGAAAATGACGCAAAAGTTTAATTTGTAATGTATATTACTAACGTTACCCCTGCCATCCACAAATGCACTTTTAAAATCTCCATCCTTTAAATAAGGTGTTTGTAAACAAGTCAAAAATGCAAAAGCTCTAGGGGGGTTCGGGTGGTTCGAAAGACCCACCCCTCACTGACAAAGGTCCAGAATTTGTCCCATACACAAGCTCATTTGTGCTATTTTGACTGCCATGCCATAATTAATTGTAAAAAAATAACCATCGAAGAAGGCTTTAAGACTGAGCAGAATCCTCTTCTGGCTGTTGTTTCAGTGTGACTGAAGAAACTTGAATGCTGGCCAGTTTGTGACTGCCTAATAAATTACTATAGGCTGGTTTTTCATTTGAAACTTAAACAGCATCCTTTTTTTCTGATGACATATGGTGTAATAAATCTGTATTTGAAAAATAAGTATAATTCTCATTTTTGTTTTCTTCTAAATCTTTAGGAAATGTTTTTGGTACATCAAAAAGTGTGGTTGATGACCATCAGACAAGCTAATCCAGCAAAAAGATAGTGCTTAAACTTCATAATTAAACAGAAAATGAGGCTAATAACTGCAAAAAGGCCCACCAGGTCCTGTATTGTAAGTTTTTATCGATATTTGGTGTCTTGTGAATGTCTAATAACTGATTTCTTTTCTCTTTGTCATGATGACAGCACATAATATTAGACTAGATATTCTTCAAGACACTAGTATTCAGCTTAAAGTGACATTTAAAGGCTTCACTAGGGTAATTAGGGTAAAGTTAGGGTAATTAGGCAACTCATTGTATAACAGTGGTTTGTTCTGGAGACAATCCAAAACTAATATTGCCTAAGGGGGCTAATAATATTGACCTTAAAATGGCTTTAAAACAATTAAAAACTGCTTTTATTCTAGCCGAAATAAAACAAATAAGACTTTCTCCAGAAGAAAAAATATTAGAGGAAATACTGTGAAAAACTCCTGAATCTGTTCAACATCATTTGGGAAATATTTACAATGGAAATTTTGACTTTAACTGTATATAAGTCTTTTTATATTTCCTGTGGTCATTGTATATAAATACAACAACACTAAATCCAGATCTAAACCTCTAAAACACATGCATCCCTCTCACACACACACAAATAAAAGGTCTGTTTTTAAGTCGCGGTGGTCCTGGAATGATCTGTGGTCAGTTGTAAAGCCTATAGAGAGCTGAATGCATGCGCTGATAATAACAGAGAGCGTCTGTGATTCACCACACAATAAATGCTCAATCTCAGCCTTTAACAGATGGAGACTCCCTGGGTGGAGCTGCTTTAGGATGCACTGGGATTTAAAGGCATTAAAACTAAACCTACTGAAGATTTTGTCAAGTTTTAAAAAGCTCAAGTTGAAGACGCGACACGTTTGTTGATTGCTGTTGATGATCAGTTTTCACAATTGTTTAGATTCTGACTATAATCTTAAAGTACACATGAAGTCCACTCTAAGCGTATTGATTATTTGGTAGCTCACATTGCTAGTTTTGTGGTGAACGATTCATTTGTGCATGCCATTAAGAATAAACTAAAGAGTTCGCCCTTCTAATCTTTAATTGAAAATCTGAAAATGCACTTGTTTGTATTCAGTTAAATTCTCAGATTAGGTCTGTCTGTGGTAGTGGGCGTGGCTAACACACTTAACCACGCCCCTCCAGCTGTCAGTTTTGACAACAAACAGTAATAGTGAGCAGAAGGAGTCTGTTAGGCTGTAATACAGGGGAGTCCAAACTCGGTCCTGGAGGGCCGGTGTCCTGCAAAGTTTAGCTCCAACCCCAATCAGACACACCTGGGCTATAATCAATCTCTTACTAGGCTTTCTAGAAACCAACATGCCTCAACACACCTGCAAGGATGAGCTAAAATATGCAGGACACCGGCCCTCCTCCAGGACTGAGTTTGGACACCTCTGCTGTAATAACTCTCCTCAAACCCTTTTTCCCATCTTTCTGAATGAAATGCCTTCTTTACTACATCCAATCAGCTCGCAGTAGAAAAATCAAGGCCCGCCCACTCTTTTCTCATTTAATATTCTGTTTCTCTAGGAACTGCGTCTGGTTCATGTGGACTTTAAAATCCATGTGAAATCATAATACAGTTATTTAGATGTTAGTATCAGTATGTTCATTTTAAGGACTTTTACTGTATAAGCTACACTGTAAGAAATATCTGTTAATGAACAGTTTCCGTACGTGTTTTGGGATTATTTATGGTGGTGAATTGCATTATGGGATGTTGATCTCTGCTCTGTCCACTTTTAATGTTGAAAATTCAACTCTATAGTTTAACGAAATCACTTTTACTGAAATTTTAGTAATGTTAAATAATATAATGCACAATAAATAATATCTAGAGAAATAAGTCCGTAAAATAACAGAATATGTGCTGCAGTTTATTACAAAGTTTTTGTAGCGTAATCTCACTCACCGGCCACTTTATTAGGTACACCTTACTAGTACCGGGTTGGACCCCCTTTTGCCTTCAGAACTGCGTGACTCTGTGGTGGCATAGATTCAACAAGGTACTGGAAATATTCCTCAGAGATTTTGCTCCATATTGACATGATAGCATCCCAAAGGTGCTCTATTGGATTGAGAACTAGTGACTGTGGAGGCCATTTGAGTACAGTTTATTTGAGTACAGTGAACTCATTGTCATGTTCAAGAAACCAGTCAGCAAGGACATGGTCAGCAACAATACTCAGGTAGGCTGTGGCGTTGACACGATGCTCAATCGGTACTAATGTTCCCAAAGGGTGCCAAGAAAATCTCCCCCACACCATTACACCACCACCACCAGCCTGAACCGCTGATACAAGGCAGGATGATCCATGATTTCATGTTGTTGAGGCCAAATTCTGAGCCGACCATCCGAATGTGGCAGCAGAAATGGAGACTCATCAGACCAGGCAACGTTTCTCCAATCTTCTCTTGTCCAGTTTTGGTGAGCCTGTGTGAATTGTAGCCTCAGTTTCCTGTTCTTAGCTGACAGGAGTGGCACCCGGTGTGGTCTTCTGCTGCTGTAGCCCATCCGCCTCAAGGTTGGACGTGTTGTGTGTTCAGAGATGCTCTTCTGCAGACCTCGGTTGTAACGAGTGCTTATTTGAGTTACTGTTGCCTTTCTATCAGCTGGAACCAGTCTGGCCATTCTCCTCTGACCTCTGTCATCAAAAAGGCATTTGCGCCCACAGAACTGCCGCTCACTGGATATTTCCTCTTTGTCGGACCATTCTCTGTAAACCCTAGAGATGGTTGTGCATGAAAAGTAGATCAGCAGTTTCTGAAATACTCAGAGCAGCCCCTCTGGCACCAACAACCATGCCACGTTTAAAGTCACTTAAATCCCCTTTCTTCCTCATTCTGATGCTCGCTTTGAACTGCAGCAGATCGTCTTGACCATGTCTACATGCCTAAATGCATTGAGTTGCCGCCATGTGATTGGCTGATTAGAGATTTGCAGTTGGACAGGTGTACCTAATAAAGTGGCCGGTGAGTGCATCACTATAAACTATTACAAATGTTCATAAAAGTCTCTTTTTTCCAACATATCAAGGTTAAAAGTTGTTGGAAGAAAGATCAAGATCCCATAATGCAACTCAAAAGTATAAATAAACAATGAAAAAAAAAAAAAACGAATCATAAATTACAGAAAACTGCTCATTTCCGGATATTTTTAGTGTTCTTACACTATTTCTACTTTACAAAGGCATAAAAGAATGCACAAGAATGTGATTTGCGCCACTCGTAGGTGTTTGTGAGTCCACCAGTGTGTAGTTTTGTGTAGTTATAATAGTGTAAATACGAGTTGACACTCACTGGAGAGCCGCGGAGCTATATTCAGCGTCTTCTACAACTAAACTCTGAAACTGCACTCACTCCCTACAACCATTACAGGGGAATTTATGATTTGAATGTATTAAATAGGATAGCCCCTTGAGATGAACCATCTCCTTTTCGAGGAGGTCCCTAAAAAGTCAATCAAAACACATCAAAACATACAGACAGCTAAACACAACAAACAAACAAGCAGCACACTTTACCTGAACCAGCTCACACAGTCTATAGCACAGACAGAAACATATTCTCAAAAAGTGCTAACCATTTGATAACATTTCAATCAACCCAAATAATAACATTTACAAGTTGTTGCCTAAAAAGACAATAAATTAGTACTGAAAAGGTGTCTAGATGGCGTAACTGATCTAAAATAGAGAGATTATTCCAGTCAAAAGGAGCTTTGTCTTGAAAGGACCTGCGGACAGTTTCTTTTGTAATCCTTGGAAAAAAATAAATCATTCTGAGAAGGTAAAGGGAACTAGAAACTGCTTTAAACAAGAAGGAAAACCAAAATAAACTCATTTGAAAAGAAACAAGTGCCAATGATATTGTCTACAGCAGTGCTTCTCAAACTTTTTTCACCAAGTACTACCTCAGAAAAAAAATGTCTCTCCAAGTACCACCATAATGACCAGCATTAAATACAGTAGTAGGCCTAATTACACAGCTACAGCACTGCACAGTTCAACAACATGGCAGATTATTTTTTTATTATTATGAATATTATTTATTGTCAGCCACTTTAAACATTATTAACAGTTTGAACATTAACACTGTAGTGTGCTTACGGGTAAAAAGAAATGTCAATGTTTAAATTAAAATATGCTTTTAAATGTTAAAAAAGGCACTGCTCTTAAAGTAAAAGTAAACTGCTGTACTTAAATGAAAAGTATTATCATAAAGTAGACTATTCATCAAAACCTGGAAATGTTCCTTGAACCTCATAAACATAGGCTTTATGTCATCATATTCATGTATAAACTCTTTTTGAGTTTGAGTTAAACTCTTTATGATCCATGTATACAGCTGAAGTCTGAATTATTCGCCCCCCTGTTTATTTTTTCCCCCAATTTCTGTTTATCAGAGAGCAGATTTCTTCAGCACATTTCTAATCATAATAGTTTTAATAACTCATCTCTAATAACTGATTTATTTTCTCTTTGTCATGATGACAGTAAATAATATTAGACTAGATATTCTTCAAGACACTTCTATACAGCTTAAAGTGACATTTAAAGGCTTAACTAGGTTAATTAGGGTAACTAGGCAGGTTAGGGGAATTAGGCAAGTTATTGTATAATGATGGTTTGTTCTGTAGACTATTGAAAAAATATATAGCTTAAAGGGGTTAATAATATTGACCTTAAAATGGCTTTTAAAAAATTAAAAACTGCTTTTATTCTAGCCGAAATAAAACAAAGACTTTCTCCAGAAGAACAAATATTATCAGACATACTGTGAAAATTTCCTGAATCTGTTCAACATCATTTGGGAAATATTTGATAAAGAAAAAAAAATCATTCATTCATTTATTTTATTTTCGGCTTAGTCCCTTTTTTAATCTGGGGGTTGCCACAGTGGAATGAACCACCAACTTATCCAGCGCATTTTAACGCAGCGGATGCCCTTCCAGCCGCAACCCATCTCTGGAAAACATCCACACACAATCATTCACACACATATACTACGGACAATTTAGCCTACCCATTTCACCTGTACCGCATGTCTTTGGACTGTGGGGGAAACCGGAGCACCCGGAGGAAACCCACAAAACATGCAAACATGCAAACTCCACATAGAAACGCCAACTGACCCAGCCGAGGCTCAAACCAGCGACCTTCTTGCTGTGAGGCGACAGCACTACCTACTGCGCCACTACGTCAGAAAAAAAAAATCAAAGGGGGCTAATAATTCTGACTTCAACTGTATATGACTTATTCGCATATATTTGAAATCTAAACATTAACTTGTATCTTAAACATATGAATTGGATTTACATATTTAAATTAGAAATCACATCTGCTTACTGTGTGTTAGAGTAGGCTTTGTGTGTCAGAAAAGCAAGAGATTAAACTATACCTGTCAACATTGGGATATAAAATTACTGCCGTAACAAATATGGGGAGGAGATTAGCTTCAAATGATAGAATACATAACCAACATTAGAAAATGAAAACTAAAAGGTTTAGCCTATTAAAATCAGTTTACTGATCACATCGGTGTTATCGAACGCATCAAAGAGTTAAAAGAGTGTTCAATTTTACTTTAATTATTCAGCGATTCCTCCACGTACCACTAGAGGAAAGCCTACCCAGCTTTAGGATTTATCTGAGACCTAAAATGGCTTTTTTCAAAACTTATAGCAGCATTTACTTCCACTCTTGTGCTTTTTGCTCTGGAAATACACAGAAATCTTGTAAAAAATCTACCCTTTAACTTGTTTATATTTTGAATATATATATATATTGAAGTCTGTATTTATCAGAATTATTAGCTTTCCTGAATTTTGTTTCCCAATTTCTGTTTAACAGAGAGCAGATTTCTTCAGCACATTTCTAATCATAATAGTTTTAATAACTCATCTCTAATAACTGATTTATTTTCTCTTTGTCATGATGACAGTAAATAATATTAGACTAGATATTCTTCAAGACACTTCTATACAGTTTAAAGTGACATTTAAAGGCTTAACTAGGTTAATTAGGGTAAAGTTAGGGTAATTAGGCAAGCCATTTTATAACAGTGGTTTGTTCTGGAGACAATCCAAAACTAATATTACTTAAGGGGGCTAATAATATTGACCTTAAAATGGCTTTAAAACAATTAAAAACTGCTTTTATTCTGGCTGAAATAAAACAAATAAGACTTTCTCCAGAAGAACAAATATTATCAGACATACTGTGAAAAATTCCTGAATCTGTTTAACATCATTTGGGAAATATTTCACAAAAAAACTGCACATGAGGGTGAATAATTCTGACTCGACTGTCCTAAAAGGTTATCTGAGTTTGTTTGCTAGCTCTTCCTGCACTCCTCATATGATGCTCTGTGACACTGAATGATCTCAAAGGTCTTTTTGTTCGGTGTTTGAATCTGCAGTTATTGACTCCTGACATTAGCATAATGACTGGCAAATCTGCATATCAGGATGATGTCATCGAGTCACATGACGCCTCGTAGAGCTCGTCATGAGTCTGAAACCGCTTTAAACCAGCGAATATGACCACAGCTGAACTTTGAATAGAGGAAATATCGGTCTCGGCACTTTCTGCATTTACTGCAGCGTGACTAACAGGTCAGACTGTGAAGAAAGTGCTAATGTGTGTGAAATACTGAATAAGTGCTAGTTATAAAGCTTCAAAAGCATCAAACTGCAGGTCTAACGTGAATAAAAGCCACACTTAACATTCAGTGTAAAAAAAACCTTTATTTATATTAATATCAATAAAATATGAATATTCATTCATTCATTCATTTTCCTTTGGCGTAGTGCAGGGGTGCTCAAACCTGTTCCTGGCGATCGACCTTCCAGCTGATTTCAGCTCCAACCCTGATCAAACACACCTGAACCAATTATTTAGAACATGAGGAGCACTTGATAATTACAGGCAGGTGTGTTTGATAAGGGCTGCAACTGAAAACTGCAGGAAGGTCGATCGCCAGGAATAGGGTTGAGCACCCCTGGCTTAGTGCCTTTATTTATCAGAGGTCGCCACACCGGAATGAACCGCTAACTATTCCAGCATATGGTTTATACAGCGGATACCCTTCCAGCTGCAACCCAGTACTGGGAAACAGCCATACACACTCATTCACACACTCATACACTACGGGCAATTTAGTTGATCAATTCCCCTATAGAGCATGTGTTTGGACTGTGGGGGAAACCGGAGCACCCGGAGGAAACCCACACCAACACGGGGAGAACATGCAAACTCCACACAGAAACACCAACTGACCCAGCCAGGACTCGGACCAGTGACCTAACCACTGAGCCACCATGTCACCCAATATAAACTTTATTATTATTTAAATATTTATTATGGAATTTATTGAATGATATTATATAATGCATGTATTTTTATTCATGAATATTAAATGATATAATTTAATATTCGTATCACATTCAAATCTGTTTAATTTTGAAAATAATATCAGATTTTTTAGGACTCAAAAGTGCTTCACAAACAACAAACAAGCATAGTAAAATAAACCAAATCATAAAAACAATATAGATAAATAAAGCAAAATAAACAATTTAGAGGAGGATAATGTGTTCCATATTCTTAATAATAATAAAACTGTTCTATACATTTTAAAATAATAATACAATTGTTCTATATTTTGAATATCAATACATTTAATAACACAAGTCCTGTAAATATACACTCCTCATGAATGAAATCTTCAGCAAACCACATCCTATAATATAAACCAGCATTGATCCATCATCCAGACTCATTAAAGCTGATTCTTAAAGACTCCTGATGTGTGGTGCTCATCTATTAATAGCCTCTCCCGCATGTCTTTATAAGGGTAAAACCACAGCGGTGAGATACATATATATAAATATAAAGTGTGTTATCAGCGCTGGACTGAAGGTCTGTGTGTTATCTAAAAACCCTCACACACACTTCTGCTGAGCTTCACACAACGGAGGAAAAACTGCACACTGAGCATGAGCGTGTATGTGTGTGTGTGTGTGTGTGTGTGCGTGAGTAAAGTCTAGAAAAACATCTTGCAGGAGCGCCTTCGAGACCTTTGAGCGACTGTTTATCAGGCCACACCTCCCTGACCTCTGACCCCTTCATCAGCACTTACACAATGCTGGAGGAGGTCAAAGTCAAGAGCTCAGCACAGGTCAAAGGTCACGCTATTAATGATGCTGGCTCCTTTTTACTCCACGTTTGGTCAAATATGGACAATTATTTTATTTTTAATTAAATGTACATGAATATTTTAACAAAATGGTTGAATTAGTCGAGATTTCACACTGATTTTCATGCAAATTGAGCAGAAATCGACACTAATTAAACTAAAGGCGCACGCAAATGAATAAAGTAAAACTTCTAAAACGAACTAGCCGAAATTAAACATTTAGAAGAACTGAAACTGTTTTCTTTTTTTTAAGGTAAATTACATTTAAAATTACGATCTAAAATGCTGGGTTGCTTTAACTCAATGTTGGGTCATTTGGACAAAAACTATTTTAATTTAATCAAATGTAAATTATATTTGGTTGCTTTAGTCCAGATTTCACTATGGTTTTCATGCTAAATTGCGCAAAATCTAGATGCAAATATTTTTTTTAAATATTAATAATAAATAATTCAAAAACTAATCAGCCAAACACTAAACACGTAGAAAAACTGAAATTATTATCTTTTTGTTTTGTTAATTTTATTTAAAATTTCAAACTGAAAAAAATGGGTTGTTTTAATTCAATGTTGGGTCAAATATGATAATATACAAAAATAGGGTTAGAGTTAAACAAATGCCGGGTTAATTTTTTTCAGTTAAATGTAAATGATAATTTTTAACATTTGCTTTTGTCCAGATTTCATACTGATTTTCATGCAACTGGTGAAAAAAAAAAATCGACACTAAAGATGCACACAAAGATAAATAAATAAGTAAGTAAATAAATAAATAAATAAATAAATAAATAAATAAATAAATAAATAGATAAATAAATAAATAAATAAATAAGTAAATAGATAAATAAATAAATAATTAAATAAGTAAATAGATAAATAAATAAATAATTAAATAAATAAATAAATAGATATAAAAAACTAACTGGTCGAAATGAAAAACTAACTGTTTTATTTAAGCTAATCATATTTAAAATTACGATCTAAAAATGCTGGGTTTTTTAACTCAATGTTAGGTCATATATAGACATATTATCTTTTTAGGTCAATTTTATAAAAAATTTTAGACAAAAAAAAAATGGGTTGTATTAACAATGTTGAGTAATGTTTTTCAGTTAAATACACATTCAAAAAAACCTGAAACTGCTTTCTTTTTTAAGGTAAACTGGGTTCATTCATTCATTCATTCATTTTCTTTTCGGCTTAGTCCCTTTATTAATCCAGGGTTGCCACAGCGGAGTGAACCACCAACTTATCCAGCACATTTTTACACAGTGGATGCCGCAACCCATCTCTGGGAAACATCCACACTCATACACTACGGACAATTTAGCCTACCCAATTCACCTGTACCGCATGTCTTTGGACTGTAGGGGAAACCGGAGCACCCGGAGGAAACCCACGCGACTGCAGGGAGAACATGCAAACTCCACACAGAAACGCCAACTAACCCAGCCGAGGCCCGAACCAGCGACCTTCTTGCTGTGAGGTGATAGCACTACCAACTGCACCATTGCGTCGCCTGTAAACTGGGTTGTTTTAACTCAATGTTGGGTCATATACAGTATGAAAGAAAACAATTTTTATTTAATTAAATGTAAATTATGCTTTTCAGCACAGTGTTCACTTTAGTCCAGATTTCACAATGACCTTCATGCTAAAATTCGCAAAAATCGACATCAATTAAACTAAAGATGCTACACTAATAATAAACATTTCAAAAGTAACCTGCTAAAATTAAACATTTAAAAAACTGAAACTATTATCTTTTTAGGTCAATTTTATTTTAAATTTCACACTGAAAAAACTGGGTTGTTTTAACTAAATGTTAGGTAAAATAACGTTGGGTTAATTTTTTTTTCAGTTAAATGTAAATGATAATTTTTAATAAAATGTTTGCTTTTGTCCAGATTTCACACTAATTTTCATGCAACTGGTGCAAAAATCTACACTAATTAAACTAAAGATGTACACAAAAATAAATAAATAAATAAATAAATAAATAAATAAATAAACAAACAAATAAATAAAATATCACAAACTAAATAGCCGAAATTAAAAAACTAATTGTTTTGTTTTTAAGATAAATTATATTTAAATTTACAGTCTTAAAATGGTGGGTTGTTTTAACTCAATGTTGGGTCATATATGGATAAAAAGTATTTTCATTTAATTAAATGTAAATTATGCTTTTTCAGCACAATGTTCGCTACAGTCCAGATTTCACAATGATTTTCATGCTAAAACGCGCAAAAATTTACACCAATTAAACTAAAGATGCACATATATATTTAATATATTAATAATAGATAATTCAAAAGTAACCTGCTAAAATTAAACATTTAGAAAAACGAAAAGTATTATTTAGGTCAATTTTATTTTAAAATTTCAGACACAAATATCTGGATTGTTTTAACTCAATGTTGGGTCAAATATAGACAAACAAACAAATGTTGGGTTCTTTTTTCAGTTAAATGTAAACGATCATTTTTATCACAACGTTTACATTTGTTCAGATTTCACACTGATTTTCATGCAGTTGGTGTAAAAATCGACACTAATTAAACTAAAGATGCACGAATAAAAATAAAGAAAATAAAAAAAGAGAAAAATCTGTATTTGTAGTTTTTCAGACATTCAAAAATAAATCAGTCAAAATTAAAACATTTAGAAAAAGTATTGTTTTTTAGGCAAAGATTATTTTAAATTACTGACTAAAAAGAGCTGGGTTGTTTTAACTTAACGTTGGATCAAATATGGACAAAAACAACTGTTCAACAACTGGTTCATTCATTCATTTTCCTTCGGCTTAGCCCCTTTATTAATCAGGGGTTGCCACAGCGGAATGAACCACCAACTATTCCTGCATATGTTTTATGCAGTGGATGCCCTTCAAGCCGCAACCCAGTACTGGGAAACACCCATAAACACTCATTCACACACACTCATACACTATGTGGGTTTCTCCCACATACACTGTGGGGGAAACCGGAGCACCCGGAGGAAACCCACGCCAACACGGTGAGAACATGCAAACTCAACACAGAAATTACAGCTGACCCAACTGGGACTCAAACCAGCGACCTTCTTGCTGTGAGGCTACAGTGTGACACCACTGAGACCCCGTGCCGCCTACACAACTGGTTCACTCTTTTATTTACACCTAAATTACACTTTTTAACCAAATGGTTCAAGCTAATGACTTCCAATCAGAAATTCCTGCCATTATTCCCAGCGCAGACGACTATCAGACACACACACACACACACACACACACACACACACACTGATGAAAACACTGCAATCAATGCCCACACCAATGTTGAAAGATCAGACAGAAGAGCAGCAGGTAAACAAAAGCTATCACACACACACACACACACACACACACACACAGAGAAATTTCAGCATTTCACAAACACTATTCTGCTAGATTCGGTCTGCAGGAAGCTGAAAAAACTAATCGCGTATTAGACAAAACTGGAAAGAGGTAGTGAAAAACAACACAATCTGCAGATACATACACATACACGCACGCATGCACGCAAACACGCACACACAGAGAGAATCACATGAGTCACACACGAGTCTTCAGCTGAAAACACACACTCAGCATTAGCGTGACTCTTGATGACGCCGTATTTTCCTGAATACACACTTTTTTGCATTCAACAAACCTGCTCTAGTCATCTCAGCTCACATCCCTCACACTGATCACATTAACCCAACACATTAACCTTCTATAATTCAGCTGAAACCTGATTAACTTACACTATTAATGTATAAGCTAAAGTTACGCAAAAACACTTCCATTAAAATCATTAAATGCATATTAGTTTTTATTTGCTCATATTATTATTAAAGGTTTGATTACCTTTATTGTTGATGATGTTTTTAAGATTTGTTTACAGTATGCTTTACGGATGAAAATTGTATATATATATATATATATATATATATATATATATATATATATATATATATATATATATATATATATATATATATATATATATACAGTTAAAGTCAGAATTATTCGCCCCCTTTAAATTTATTTTCTTTTTTAAATATTTCCCAAATGATGTTTAACAGATTTAGGAAATTTTCACAGTATGTCTGATAATATTTGTTCTTCTGGAGAAAGTCTTATTTGTTTTATTTCGGCTAGAATAAAAGCAGTTTTTAATTTTTAATGAACTATTTTGAGGACAATATTATTAGCCCCTTTAAGCAAATTGTTTTTTCAACTGTTTACAGAACAAACCATCATTATACAATAACTTGCCTAATTAACCTAACCTGCCTAGTTACCCTAATTAACCTAGTTAAGCCTTTAAATGTCACTTTAAGCTGTATTGAAGTGTCTTGAAGAATATCTAGTCTAATATTATTTACTGTCATCATGACAAAGAGAAAATAAATCAGTTATTAGAGATGAGTTATTAAAACTATTATGATTAGAAATGTGTTGAAGAAATCTGCTCTCCGTTAAATAGAAATTGGGGGAAATTCAGACTTCAACTGTATATATATATATTTATTAGGGCTGCACAATATATAGTGTAAGCATTGATTTTGCAATGTAATCATTCGCAATGGAAACATCACGAGCATACGCAATGTTAAGTCTGGATTATAATTCATCATTTGCATGTGTTTTTGATGCCTATGATACTATTATGACCTTAAACGCACTCTGTATTTTTCAAGACACTTCTATACAGCTTAAAGTGACATTTAAAGGCTTAACTAGGTTAATTAGGGTAACTAGGCAGGTTAGGGTAATTAGGCAAGTTATTGTATAATGATGGTTTGTTCTGTAGACTATCGAGAAAAATATATAGCTTAAAGGGGCTAATAATATTGACCTTAAAATGGCTTTTAAAAATTTAAAAACTGCTTTTATTCTAGCCGAAATAAACCAAATAAGACTTTCTCCAGAAGAAAAAATATTATCAGACATACTGTGAAAATTTCCTTGCTCTGTTAAACATCATTTGGGAAATATTTAAAAACGAAAAAAAATTCAAAGGGGGGCTTATAATTCTGACTTCAACTGTGTGTGTGTGTGTGTATATATAATAAAGGTATATGAAGTACACCCTTAGTTAGCTTTATGTAGGTATAATCTTAAAAATGCTGGGTTGTTTTAACCAAAGGTTGGGTCAATATGGACAAACCCAACAGTTAGGCTAAAAAATGTCATTTAATTTTATTTAAATAAATGAAAGACTGGGGTTTTTCATATTTGACCCAATGTTGGGTTAAAAAAACACTCATTATTTTATAAGGGTATATATAAAAATTCATTTAAATGTCATTTGATACGAACACCCAAAATAGCAAAACCTCTCCTCTACATCAGTCTGATTTACATATTCATCATCGTGTTTTTGATCTTAAAGTGAGTCTGAGAGTATAAAGCATAATTATGCTGATCTGAGGACAGCTTCCTGCTCTACAAATAGATCAAAGCAGAGCTTTTCTGGAAAACCCCCAAAAGTCAAAGATATCCGCTGACCGCAAGACGGTGAAAGTGTGTTTCTTTTGGAAATAAACTCACCAGCGCAGACACGATCCAGATGCAGATCCACAGCAGGAGGAGCCCGACATCCAGAGAGAGAGAGAGCAAACACATGCACACACACACACACGCATACACACACACACATAACATCAATATAGAGCGACCAACGTTTCAAACAGTGATGTATCAGATTTCTGTGTGGGGAAACTTGGTTTTAAGTAAAAAAAAATAAGGTTTCCTTTAAAATATAATTAGTGAAAATTCAAGCCGATTAAGAAAATAAATAATTAAATAAATAAACTCTAACACTAATATAGAAATAAATTCAGCACTTTTTTTTTAAATAATTAAATTAATTCAATAAATAACTACATTATTTTCAAATTTTGCAAGCAAATGACAATCATTTTTATTAGTTAGTTATTGTTATTTTTATTTATTTTCATAAATTATTATTCTATTTTTATTTATTTTTAACTAGCTAAACATTTCATGTTTTGTTGTTCATTTTTGCGATTCTTGTTTCTTAAAAAAAATTTAATTCTTGAAAATTCTAATTCAAATCTTATAAATTTGTATTTTAATGAAATAAAAATGATGAATATTTCATTGTAAACTAGATAAAAACATGTTTCTATTTAAAAGTATTTTTTATTTTAATTCAAGCAACATTATTTCAGTTTTAGTTAATTAGTGCATATAGTTTTTGGTGTCATGATATAAACGATTATACTACTATTAATTATTATCTGAAAAAGTGAAGTAAGCATTCACTGTTCATTTTAGGTCATTTAATTACAATTGCTTATAATGTAATTTTAAAAAAAATCATTTTATATACTTGTAATTTATTTTAGGAACTACTTCTAGTTCCCAAACAGTAAAGTATCAGATTTCTGCATGTGTGAACATGACTTTTAAACCAGTTTACAGCTGACATACCCTGCAGCATGTACATAAACATCATATGCATAACATACTACTGTCGAAACATCATAGTTATTTAAAGAGCTACAGAACGCAACAAGATTATAGTAACAAATCACTCAAAAATGAACAATCTGTCACAGTGTATGTTTCCAAACCTGTTTTTTCTGTTAAACACAAAAGAAGATATTTTGAAGAATGTTGGTATGCAGCAGCTATTGACATTCAGAATATCTTTGTTTTTTCACCGACTATGGAAGTAAATGGAAATCTGGCATACTTTAATATATCTTCTTTAGTGTTTGACAGAAAATAAGGAACTTATAAATGTTTGTAATCACTTGAGGGTGAATAAAAGTGCGTTTTCATATGTTGGTGAACTGTCTCTTTAATAAAAAATGGCGTTTCATTTACTTTACATTGAAATCATACCAGAAAGCCTGAAGTTGAATAGTTTCCTCGACTCTATTTATATTTAAAGCACTTTTAAAACTGCTGTAAACGGACAACAACATTAAAGAAGACTGAAAAACTAAATCAAAACAAATGACAAAGACTTTAAAGGCAACAAAAAGCGAATACGTTTAAATGATCATGTCAAATCAACCAGTGACTGTTCAACTGTCAATTTTAGCATGACCTAACATTATATTCAACATCGTAAACACTTAATTAGACGCTTTAAAACATACATATTTTCTGTATAAGCTAATTTATGCTAGTTGCAACTTTGTTGGAAGTAATGTAACATTTGTGGTAGATGTTTTTCACCTGTTTTCAGGAACGTCACGCTAAATAAATATAAAATGGAGCTATGTGATACTAACAATATGATCGATATTCGTTAAAAACATCGCTATATGTTACATTTAACGTAAAGGAAGCGCGTAAACAAGCCTATAATGTCGTAAACAAACACTTCAGAGAGTGAAAGACGGCTATCACCTGACAGGAGCGGCTCCAGATGAACGTTGAACAGGTAAAAATAGTGTTGAGGGAAGAGAAAAGTTGATCTGGTCGAGTTTGAGCAGGAAATCAGTCGCTGTCAGATGGACTGAATCCAGAAAGAGCGCTTTTCCACACCAGCTTACACTTTCAATCACGGACACTTCACGAGTTTCCCTAGGCGGAGACCGGGCGCGTAGACCACGCCCACACTGTGGCTGCTGTTGGGTCGCGGTCGACTTAGACACGCCTCCGATTGAGTCCCCGCCTCCCAAGAGTAATGTTTATGACTTCTCAGAATTAGTTTAATTTAATTTAATTTATAGTAATGAACAACAACGTGGCAGTACATCTTTACATTATAATAAACAGAACAAGGAGCTAAATTACATATATTAATGTATAAACGGGATAATATTAATACCATTACTGATATAAAATATTTTAATTAGATATTAAATTAAATATTGATGTAATTTAATTCTCAGAAACTTTTTTATTGAACATATAGGCTAGTAATGTACAATATAACAATGTGGCAGTATCAATACATATTTACATTATAATAAACAGAATAAGAAAGGAACAAAAATACATATATTAATATATAAAAGGGATAATATTAATAACATTACAGATATAAAATATTCAATTTAAATATTAACATTAAAAATGGGCTGCACGGTGGCGCAGTGGCTAGCACGTTCAACCCTACAGCAAGAAGGTTGCTGGTTCGAGCCTCGGCTGGGTCAGTTGGCATTTCTGTGTGGAGTTTGCATGTTCTCCCCGTGTTGGCGTGGGTTTCCTCCGGGTGCTCCGGTTTCCCCCACAGTCCAAACACATGTGCTATAGGTGAATTGGGTAGGCTAAATTGTCCGTAGTGTATGTGTGTGAATGTGTGTGTGTGGATGTTTCCCAGAGATGGGTTGCAGCTGGAAGGGCATCCGCTGGTAAAACATGTGCTGGATAAGTTGGCGGTTCATTCCGCTGTGGCGACCCCAGATAAATAAAAGGACTAAGCCGAAAAGAAAATGAATGAATGAACATTAAAAATGTGTATTATTTGTTTACAAAGCCATCAATAATCTTGCTCTTCTGTACCTCATAGACTTGCTCTGTCCGTATACCCCCTCTCCATCTTAGAGATCTTATGATCTCAGTTTACTCACTGTGCCCAGAACACGCCTTAAAAAACAGGTGATCGAGCTTTTGCTGTTGCTGGTCCTAAACTTTGGAACAGTCTACTAATTCACATTAGACTTTCTCCCTCCATTTCTGTGTTTAATCCTGTTTTAAAGAACTATCTATTTTCTCTCGCTTTTAATACTCCTTGATCACTGTTTTATTGCTTTTATTTGTTAAATGTTTCTTTTATACTCTGCTTTCTTCTCTCTAGTACTCCTATGTACATCAGTTTGGTCAACTTTGGTTGTTTTTAAATGTGCTTTATAAATAAATACTGTATTGTAAACAAAAAATAAATTAAAACACAGTCAAATTAAATTAAACAAGAAAGGAACAAAAATACATGTATTAATATATAAACGTAATTATATTAATGACATTACATATTGATAAAATATAACTAAATGTAATTAAATTCTGAGAAACTGTTTTTGTAAATAAACATAGGCTAGTAACAATGTGGCAGTATCAATACTTCTTTACATTATAATAAACAGAAGAAGAAAGGAACAAAAATACATATATTAATATATAAAAATAATGCTATTAATGTCTTTACATATTGATAAATAAATATCAAAATTAAATATTAAATAAAATATAAATTTAATTCAATTCTCTATATTTTTTTAAATTGAAATGAAAAATGTTCAAAAAGTTAAATAAATCAAAAGTGGTGTGCTTTTATATTTATGAAAATAATAAAACAATACATGTATATTTTATTATATTACATAAAAAATATATTTTGCCAAACCCATTTTATCCAAAAGTTAAATACATTTATATAAATATAAAGTTAAATATATTCCAAATTTAAAGTTGATATCTCACTAAAGAGCTTTTAGTAAAACTAAGTTTGGCTGCAGTACCAAACAGGACCACCAGATTACCATTGATGACCATACAAGAGCGCCCCCCAATGTATGTTTTGAAGAATACGAACCGTAGTTGTTCTCTTAATTTTTACAATATTTATGAAGCAGACATCAAATTATAAAGTAGTGTGTGCAGTTTGGTGGTATTCGATTTAAATTTAGCCTAAAAAAACATCTAAAAACATTTAACATGTGGATTGCTGTAGCAAAGTAATGCTTATTTACATCTCTGATGAGTATTCTTGCTGCAAATTAATAAATAACTTTTGCCCAGTAACATCTGTCAAAATCAGATATGGAAACTAGACATTTTGAGCTTTCAAGTGATATATAGTTTGTCATTATTGCTTTAAGTTTAGATTACTATTTTATGGTTTAAATATATAACCATAAAGCGTCCCACGGGATTTTATTAAATGTATTTAAATCTATTTCTCTTCCTGTGTAACAAAAATAAAATTTGAAGTTGATATCTCAAAAAAAAGGAGCTTTCAGTAGTATTTAGTTTGGCCGCAGTACCAAACATGACCACCAGATTTCCATTGGTGACCATACAAGAGCGCCCCCTGTGTATATTTTGAAGAAAATTAACCATATTGTTTCATACTTTTGACAATATTTATAAAGCAGACATCAAATTATAAAGTAGTATGTGCAGTTTGATGGTATTTAATTAGAATTTAGCCTAAAAAAACATCTAAACACATTTTACATGTAGATTGCTGTAGCAAAGTAATGCTCTTTTTACGACCCCGATGAGTATTCTTGCTGCAAATTAATAAATAACTGTTGCCTAGTGATATCTGTTAAAATCAGATATGGAAACTAGACATTTTAAGCTTTCAAATGATATATGGTTTGTCGTGATTGCTTTATGTTTAGATTACAATATTGTGGTTTAAATATGTAACTATAAAGGGTACCACAGGATATTAATAAGTGTGTTTAAATCAATTTCTTTTCATATGTAACAAAAATAAATAAATAAATCATGCCAAAATATAAATTCAGAAGTCTTAGACCTTCCCAACGATATCTAGTTTGTCATGATTAGATTAGGATTATATTGCAAAAAAAATGTGGTGTAAACTTAAGCAGATTTGAATAGTCATAAATGTGGTGAGGACATTTCCTCATGTTTATTATCATAGTGACTGATATATATGCATGTGTAATGGTAGATAAAGAGATGATCTCAGATAATAAGCTCATCTTTTCACTGTTCACTTGATGTGATCTGATGCCACGCATATTATCTGGAGGAGCTGAAGGTCAGAGTTTATGTTACAGTCATTATATCAGGCATTTATGAATAAAAACACAGCTTTCACTGAGAACAAGACGTTTCCTTTCAGTGTAAGTATTATAAGCTCATTCTGTGGAGAAAAAAAACAGTATACATTTTTAAAGAATCAAATTAAATATTTTATTAAACAAATGCGTGCAATTATATGTACTGCATGAAGGAAATTATGTTGCACTCAGCAAGAAAATAATATATATAGTAATGTAAAACAATTAAAATCACAGAGGCAATAAATACATTATTGCACAAATCTGTCATAACAGTTATGATGTGTGGTTATTGTAACATATTTGCATAATGGTGTATTTTATTTACTGCGTCTTTGACTTTAATTGGTTATGTTATTAATTATGTTATGTTAGTAATTTATTATAATAAATTATGATTAGATTTTATTTTAAATTAGGTAGTTGGTGTTTTGTTGTAGTTTTGTCATTTTTATTATAGTTTAAACTTTATTTATTTATTTATTTTTGTTTTAATAAAATTCTAGAAAGATTTCCTTGAAAACTAGCTAAAAATAATGTTTTTAATAGCGTTTAATTTAATTCAAGCAGCAAAATCATTTGAGTTTTATGGTTTTGCTTAAGTTAACTTAATTTAAACCATTAAATCCACTTAACTTAACCAAAACCTTAAAACTAAAATAATTTTGTTGCTTGAATTAAATTAAACGGTATTAAAAACATTATTCCTAAAAACATTTAAATACCTTATTATTAATTAAATTACTTTTCAGATAGAGTAATTATAAAGATAATATAAATACAACTTTAATGATGTAATTAGTGTTAATAATTGTAGAAGTACCTGCACTATGACTGTTGTTGTATTTTTGTTACATGTAAAGCAGATGACTGACAGTGACTGCTCTTCTCCACTAGATGTCGCTAAAAACCATCTCATAATAACACTTAGGGTTGCCAAGTCCGTGGAAGTTGTGATACTTTTAACAATAGTTTTTATTCCACGAGTTTAAAGCATTGATATGTTACATCAGTCGTATTTATATGGTTGTGAAATATTTATCTCTACTAAATGTATATTCAACTAGTGATAAAAACGGTGTTAAGATGATGAAACAGAGCAAACACACTTCTGTCAGGTTCAGCAAGCAGTGTGTGTGTGTGTGTGTGTGTGTGTGTGTGTGTGTGTGTGTGTGTGTGTGTGTGTGTGTGTGTGTGTGTGTGTTTGCAGATGTTTCCGTTTCCATAGTAACAGATTGACAGGAATCTCCGGGATTGTTTCTAAATAGTACTAACAATATGTAATTTAAAGAAAGCCTTTTGATGTGCTATTTATTTAGTAATATCTTTACATTTATGCTATATATGTTTAAATACCTCCTAATATAAAATTAATTTCACAAGTTTGGGGTTCATTTCTGCCAGAGTTGTTCAGCATTTGTTTTGGCTAGTGTTATTTGAACATTAGGCTAATTTTGATGTTGTTTTGGCTAGTGCTATTAACTATTGGGCTAGTTTTGGGCTAGTTTTGGCTAGTGTTAATTAACCATTGGGCTAGTTTTGGGCTAGTTTTGGCTAGTGTTAATTAACCATTGGGCTAGTTTTGGCATTGTTTTGGCTAGTGTTAATTGACCATTGGGCTAGTTTTGGGTTAGATTTGGCTAGTGTTAATTAACCATTAGACTAGTTTTGGCATTGTTTTGGCTAGTGTTAATTGACCATTGGGCTAGTTTTGACATTGTTTTGGCTAGTGTTATTAACTATTGGGCTAGTTTTGGCATTGTTTTGGCTAGTGTTAATTAACCATTGGGGTAGTTTTGGGCTAGATTTGGCTAGTGTTAATTAACCATTAGACTAGTTTTGGCATTGTTTTGGCTAGTGTTAATTAACCATTGGACTAGTTTTGGCTAGTGTTAATTAACCATTGGGCTAGTTTTGGGCTAGATTTGGCTAGTGTTAATTAACCATTGGGCTAGTTTTGGGCTTGTTTTGGCTAGTGTTAATTGACCATTGGGGTAGTTTTGGGCTAGATTTGGCTAGTGTTAATTAACCATTAGACTAGTTTTGGCATTGTTTTGGCTAGTGTTAATTGACTATTGGGCTAGTTTTGGCATTGTTTTGGCTAGTGTTAATTAACCATTGGGGTAGTTTTGGGCTAGATTTGGCTAGTGTTAATTAACCATTAGACTAGTTTTGGCATTGTTTTGGCTAGTGTTAATTAACCATTGGACTAGTTTTGGCTAGTGTTAATTAACCATTGGGCTAGTTTTGGGCTAGATTTGGCTAGTGTTAATTAACCATTGGGCTAGTTTTGGCATTGTTTTGGCTAGTGTTAATTAACCATTGGACTAGTTTTGGCTAGTGTTAATTAACCATTGGGCTAGTTTTGGGCTAGATTTGGCTAGTGTTAATTAACCATTGGGCTAGTTTTGGGCTTAATTTGGCTAGTGTTAATTGACCATTGGGGTAGTTTTGGGCTAGATTTGGCTAGTGTTAATTAACCATTAGACTAGTTTTGGCATTGTTTTGGCTAGTGTTAATTGACCATTGGGGTAGTTTTGGGCTAGATTTGGCTAGTGTTAATTAACCATTAGACTAGTTTTGGCATTGTTTTGGCTAGTGTTAATTAACCATTGGGCTAGTTTTGGGCTAGATTTGGCTAGTGTTAATTAACCATTGGGCTAGTTTTGGGCTTGTTTTGGCTAGTGTTAATTAACCATTAGACTAGTTTTGGCATTGTTTTGGCTAGTGTTAATTAACCATTGGACTAGTTTTGGCTAGTGTTAATTAACCATTGGGCTAGTTTTGAGCTAGATTTGGCTAGTGTTAATTAACAATTGGGCTAGTTTTGGGCTTGTTTTGGCTAGTGTTAATTGACCATTGGGGTAGTTTTGGGCTAGATTTGGCTAGTGTTAATTAACCATTAGACTAGTTTTGGCATTGTTTTGGCTAGTGTTAATTAACCATTGGGCTAGTTTTGGGCTTGTTTTGGCTAGTGTTAATTGACCATTGGGGTAGTTTTGGGCTAGATTTGGCTAGTGTTAATTGACCATTGGGTTAGTTTTGGGCTAGATTTGGCTAGTGTTAATTAACCATCAGACCAGTTTTGGCATTGTTTTGGCTAGTGTTAATTAACCATTGGGCTAGTTTTGACATTGTTTTGGCTAGTGTTATTAACTATTGGGCTAGTTTTGGCATTGTTTTGGCTAGTGTTAATTAACCATTGGGGTAGTTTTGGGCTAGATTTGGCTAGTGTTAATTAACCATTAGGCTAGTTTTGGCATTGTTTTGGCTAGTGTTAATTGACCATTGGGCTAGTTTTGGGCTAGATTTGGCTAGTGTTAATTAACCATTAGACCAGTTTTGGCATTGTTTTGGCTAGTGTTAATTAACCATTGGGCTAGTTTTGGGCTTGTTTTGGCTAGTGTTAATTGACCATTGGGCTAGTTTTGGGTTAGATTTATCTAGAGTTAATTGACCATTAGGCTAGTTTTGGGATCGTTTTGGCTAGTGTTAATTGACTTTTGGGTTAGATTTGGCTAGTGTTAATTGACCATTGGTCTAGTTTTGGCTAATGTTATTTAACCATTGAGCTAATTTTGGGCTAGATTTGGCTAGTGTTAGTTGACCATTGGGGTAGTTTTGGGCTAGATTTGGCTAGTGTTAATTGACCATTGGACTAGTTTTGGGCTTGTTTTGGCTAGTGTTAATTGACCATTGGACTAGCTTTGGACTTGTTTTGGCTAGTGTTAATTGACCATTGGGCTAGTTTTGGGCTTGTTTTGGCTAATGTTAATTGACCATTGGGTTAGCTTTGGACTTGTTTTGGCTAGTGTTAATTGACCATTGGACTAGTTTTAGACTTGTTTTGGCTAGTGTTAGTTGACCATTGGACTAGTTTTAGACTTGTTTTGGCTAGTGTTAATTGACCATTGGGGTAGTTTTGGGCTAGATTTGGCTAGTGTTAATTGACCATTGGACTAGTTTTGGGTTTGTTTTGGCTAGTGTTAATTGACCATTGGACTAGTTTTGGGTTTGTTTTGGCTAGTGTTAATTGACCATTGGACTAGTTTTGGGCTTGTTTTGGCTAGTGTTATTAACTATTGGGCTAGTTTTGGGCTTGTTTTGGCTAGTGTTAATTAACCATTGGACTAGTTTTGGACTTATTTTGGCTAGTGTTAATTAACTATTGGACCAGTTTTGGACTTGTGTTGGCTAGTGTTAATTAACCATTAGACCAGTTTTGGCATTGTTTTGGCTAGTGTTAATTAACCATTAGACCAGTTTTGGCATTGTTTTGGCTAGTGTTAATTAACCATTAGACCAGTTTTGGACTTGTGTTGGCTAGTGTTAATTAACCATTAGACCAGTTTTGGCATTGTTTTGGCTAGTGTTAATTAACCATTAGACCAGTTTTGGCATTGTTTTGGCTAGTGTTAATTAACCATTAGCCCAGTTTTGGCATTGTTTTGGCTAGTGTTATTAATTATTAGGCTATTTTTGGCATCGTTTTGGCTAGTGTTAATTGACCATAGAGCTAATTTTGGCTAGTGTTATTTAACCATTGAGCTAATTTTGGGCTAGATTTGGCTAGTGTTAGTTGACCATTGGGGTAGTTTTAGGCTAGATTTGGCTAGTGTTAATTGACTATTGGACTAGTTTTGGACTTGTTTTGGCTAGTGTTAATTGACCATTGGACTAGTTTTGGGCTTGTTTTGGCTACTGTTAATTGACCATTGGACTAGCTTTCGACTTGTTTTGGCTAGTGTTAATTGACCATTGGGCTAGTTTTGGGCTTGTTTTGGCTAGTGTTAATTGACCATTGGACTAGTTTTGGGATCGTTTTGGCTAGTGTTAATTGACCATTGGACTAGTTTTGGGCTTGTTTTGGCTACTGTTAATTGACCATTGGACTAGCTTTCGACTTGTTTTGGCTAGTGTTAATTGACCATTGGGCTAGTTTTGGGCTTGTTTTGGCTACTGTTAATTGACCACTGGACTAGCTTTCGACTTGTTTTGGCTAGTGTTAATTGACCATTGGGCTAGTTTTGGGCTTGTTTTGGCTACTGTTAATTGACCATTGGACTAGCTTTCGACTTGTTTTGGCTAGTGTTAATTGACCATTGGGCTAGTTTTGGGTTTGTTTTGGCTAATGTTAATTGACCATTGGACTAGTTTTGGGATTGTTTTGGCTAGTGTTAATTGACCATTGGACTAGTTTTGGCTAGTGTTATTTAACCATTGAGCTAATTTTGGGCTAGATTTGGCTAGTGTTAGTTGACCATTGGGGTAGTTTTGGGCTTGTTTTGGCTAGTGTTAATTGACTATTGGACTAGTTCTGGACTTGTTTTGGCTAGTGTTAATTGACTACTGAGCTAATTTTGGACTTGTTTTGATTGATCATTGGGCTAGTTTTTTTTCTTGCCTATTGGGATAGTTTTAGTTGGCCCATTGAGATAGTTTTAATTAGCTTTTGGCCAGTTTAATTGGCCCTTGGGAAAGTTTTGATTAGCCATTGGGCTAGTTTTAATTGACTGTTGGGTAGTTGCCATTGGGCTAGTTCTGACTGGCCATTGGGCCTGTTTTGGTGGGCCATTGGAGTAGTTTTTGACTAAATATTTGATTGGCCATTGGGTTAGTTTTGACTCATTTTGATTGGTCACTGAGCAAGTTTTTATTAGCCATTTGGCTAGTTTTGTTGTGAAAACCTGGCAACCCTGAACCCACTGCACATCATACGAGAGGTTCTTCAACAACAGAAGATGAGCTCAGGACAGAATGATCTCAGATCAGTTTATTTGATGTAGCAGCTAAAACGATTGAACAGCTACAAACTGTGGAAAACTCTAGAAACTGCTAAACACCTGAGTCCTCCGCTAAACCAGTTATTGCCCTTAATGTGAACAATATCTGCTCACTAAAACCAGTGAAGATACAAAAACAACATGTGCAAAGTTGCATAATGTGAGCTATCTGTGTAAATCACACATCAGACATTAGTGCTGTCCTACATGGACAAAATACTCCAACCTCACCGTCTACTCTAGCTGTGTTGATGACACTTCATCATATCAAACACACAATAACAGGTGTACAGTAAAGCATGAAGTCTAAATACACAACAGCAGATACACTAAACATCCTGGAACAGTTTGGCAAAGGCACAACACTTTTCTACATCATTAACTCCATGTTCATAACAGAAAACATGTGGATGTTGAACTTAATGCTTTTTCTAAACACATATATTTAATTGATTCTGTTTAACATTTTATATTTGGACATAATACAGGCTAAGAAAATAAAAAATAAATAAATGTGGAGGGATAGACAAAGTAAAAATAAAAACAAATAAACTGGACTGTTATGTGATATTATATAAATATACAAACCTGTTCATATATAAATATATGTTTGCTTAAAGAAAATGAGGGGGAAGAGTATTATATAATAAGATTTAGTGCTGTCAAATGGCTTATTACATCCAAAATAAACATTTTTATTTACATAATATATTCCTGTCTTGTGTATATTTATTATATAGGTATACATATATACGTATATATATATATATATATGCACAATGTAAAAATATATTATGCAAATTATGTAAACTTTTATTTTAAATGCGATTAATTGCTTGACAGCACTAATCGAAATTTAAAAGATTAAAAGAAATTAAAAGCAAGAAAAATCATGACTACTTCATGAATTCACAATATTCTAAATGAATATAAAATAAAGACTTTAAAAAGAAAGAAATAGAGCTGTTATTTAATATGAAATCATCTGTCAAATTAAAGGAGAAGCACAAACACAATAAAACAAATTCAAAGATCCTCATAAACTTTTAATTGAATAATAACCCAGCGGCGCCCACACCTGCCCAATGACTCATCTGCATGTAAATATAGTCGTTTTCTTCTGCTTAATGACTTTTAAGAACAGTGTGAAGCATTATGAGGAGTTCAGCACACGTGTTCATATTCACAGCTACAGTTCTGATGATTTATGATCCTCCTTTCATGGCTTTTTACTGTAAAAAAGAATAGTTTTTTGGTAAATAAAGGGTTTGAGTAAATGATGGCAGATTTTCCATTTGCAGCTGAACTCTTTTTTTTTTTTTACAACAATAACAACAATAAAAATAATAAGAAAATTTAAAGATTTAAAATGACTAAATCTAGCCACGAACATAAAACCATGTGGACGTCATGTGGAGTTTGCATTCATGGCTTTTTGCTACTAATGTTCTTCTTGAATATAAAAATGCTGAACATCTACGTATTAAAATCCTGCACATTTTCTGAACGGTTTCTGTCTTACACTACTGTCCCAAATCTGGAATGATCAAGAGTAATCTGTGTTTTGAAAAGCTCATCAAGCCTACTATGAATGAGCAAATGTACAGTAATAATCTGAAATATTATTATAGTGTAAAGTGGCTGTTTTCTACGCGAGTGTACGCTATAATGTAATTTACAGGGGTTGGGGAATGAAACTGAAGCACTGGCCAATTTAGTGTTGGATGCCTAATTGTGATCCTGTTGGTGTTCAGTCTTTACTGATCTTCATTCCAGCAGTAAGAGCAGAGTGTGAAGGGTTCATCAGCAGAGGAACAGCACAGTTCTGCTTCAAATATTGCCATGCACACCAGTGGTGTAGCGCAGTGGTTCTCAAAGTGAAGCGACGGGTCACGGGACATTGAAATTGGGGGGGGGAGGGGTCGCCTGTTGATTTCCAAAAATCTATTTATTTTATTAAACCATAAGAATGACCATGTTTTATCCATAACCTACAGAAGAGAAATAGTTTATCGTTTCTAGTTACTATATAGTTACTATAGTAGCTTATAGTTACTAGTTCTATTGGGTTGCGACCCCTGGGGTAATTACATTATATTAAATCCACAGCAATAGCGTCAGATGCAGCAGATCGATTTTATAACACCAGGTTACACTTTCTGGCAAATTTACAGCACTGACATACATAAAAAACAATTAAACGTAGAATAGACTTGGGCCTATTAGTGTGTGTGTGTGCCATTACATGCAAGATTTCTGTATTTATAACCACCTCAGAGGATATTGGGGGTCACGAGTCACTGGCATTGTTATTTTGGGGGTAGCGGGCTGAAAAATTTAGGAACCCCTGGCATACCTGCCAACACCCCGATCCCATTTTTCCCGGGAGTCTCTCGTATTTCAGACCCGTCTCCCGTATTGTTCTGTCTCCCGGTAAACTCCCGGAATCCCCCCCGCCCCCCCGCTCCTCAGCATTTTGGTACAGTCCGAGCTGAAACCTGGTCCTTGTG
>LR812520.1:72076473-72118973 GCA_903798195.1 Danio kyathit
TTGGCGGCCCGCGGGTCAAACCTGGCCCCCGAGGTAATTTGTTCTGGCCCTCCAAATAGTGTGACCAAGACATCAAAAAAAAATTTAGTTCAGTCAAAAAACGGCCGCTATAGTTCTGAAGTGACGTGCGTCTGTTCAATACAGCATGAGCTGCGCAGAGCGTGAGTCACCTGACAGTGGTGAGAGCAGCCGAATACATTTGAATATGTTTGTAGAAAAGGTCTTTTGTACAATGCACTGATATCGTTATTAGGGATGCAACGATTAACCGATTTCACTATTAACTGCGCTTTAATTCGTCACGGTTAATTAATCGTAAAGGCTTCTCTAAGCCGCATTTCTGCATTTCTGTTCTGCCGCACGAAACGAAACTGCTGAACAAAGTTACGCCAAGTTGCCAACTGTGCGCTAGTTTAAAGTTCCGAGCTTGTCCAGCGAAGCTAATACGCACGCACACTGTAATAACTATAGCCGCGGGCCGTTCCTATATCACGTCTTTCCCGCGCACAAGTTTGTTATGTCGTAAGAATATATGCCAATATGCGGGCGCAAGCGGAGCAACGCGCTCGCGGCTGTCTGGGCGCACGCAGTAGAAAACATCTCATGCTGTAACGGTGAGAGCTGTGCTTAGCTTTCAGTGCAATGTAAACAAAAGACATGTTAGACGAACTATTATTAAAATGATTATGTATGTATGAACGCAGATGATAACAACAGTTAATCTAAATATTGGCGCCGACCTTCATAACAATTATTATTATATTATTTTCTCCAGTTCCTTTCTATAAACACACACATAATTAAATTGTGTAGCCCTATAAGCACAGAAAAACCTTCAGCATAAAAACTATTACTAATGAAAATGCCTTTTAAAGGTTTTTAATATTAGTTAGGGATGTCCAGATCTAAATCTAGCTAATATAAAGCTTAAATTTACATTAGACGTGATAACGTCTTCACACTATATAATCGTACAACCAAAATCTATAATTGTTGCATCCATAATTGTTATGCAGTTCAAAACATCACATATGAACGTATCTGAATGTAGAAGAAGCCTACTTCAGCAATGCACTGATTTTGTTGTGCTGTGAAATACAACATTTGCATGTTTGTTAAAAAAAACTTATTGTACAATGCAGTGATATTATATAGTTTCAAAATACAATATATATTAACATTTTAATGTAGACAAATACAACGTGGGTGTCTAAAGGAGCAAAAATACATCATTGGCTCTTATATGCTGTTGTGTCATCACTTATATTGCAAGTCATGTCTCTCCGGGCCTTCATTTGGGATGCTTTTCATAAACTGGCCCCCGTGACAAACTAATTGAATAGCCCTGCTCTAAACCATCACCTCATTGTGAGCGAGGTGTTTAAATGCCTGAATGATCCTAAAAGTCATGTTGTCGGGGGTTAAATGTCCCTGGTAGGGTCTCACAAGGCAAAAATGTTCTAGTCGGCAGGTCAGACTAAGGTAGTTCAAACACCCCTAATAAGTAAAACACAATCGAGGGCCATGATGGTGCCCAATATGGTGCAATCAGATCCCCACCCTGGAGCCAGGCCTGGGGTAGGGGTATGCATGCATTCACTTGGTTGCCAGATTTTTCCCCACGGAACCCAGCTGGACTCAGCCCAAAGGAGTGACGGGCGACCCAGGACCGGCGTGTCTATAGAGCCGACCTAGGCGGCCACCCCCAACCCCCCATCCCCCCCGGTCCTAACTTCCGTCTGCGGCACTTCCGTTTTCCCTTTTGGGTTGAGGGCGGCATGATCGTCGTTTGCCTAGTTCAGCTTGCTCCGGACCTAGGTCAGGTGTCCTGATCCTTGGACACAGAAACTTTCTTTTGGAACATGAAATTTCATCTCACTGGGAGAAAAAGAGCCTGAACTGGTGTAAAAGGTTGAACCCTACAGACTAGAGATGGTCGGGCTCACCTCCACACAGTTTAATATCTCTGGAACTCCTCTACTCTGGAGTTCCCCACAGTCAGAGGTGGTGGACTGGTGTGGGCTTAAACCTCCCCAACTCAGCCGCCATGTGTGGGAGTTTTCCCCAGTGAATGAGAGGGTCGCCTCTCTGCACTTTCGGGTCAGAGATAGGTCTCTCACTGTAGTTTCTGCCTACGGCCCAAACACCTGTGCAGTACCAGGCCTTCTTGGAGTCCTTGTTAGGGTGCTGGAAGGTGCTCCAACTGAGGATTACGCTGTTCTACTGGGGGATTCAACGCCCATGTGTGTGTATAACAGTGATACCTGGAGAGGCGTGATTGGGAGTAACCTGAGTGTTGTTCTGTTGTCGGACCTCTGTGCTAGACACAGTTTGTCCATAACGAACACCATGTTCAAGCATAGGGGTGTTCATCAGTGCACATGGTAGCAGGACACCCTAGGCCAGTGGTCGAGGATCAACATTATGGTTGTTTTGCATTTACATGTATGCATTTAGAATATGCTTCTATCCAAAGCAACCTACACCTGTGAACACACACCTGGCGAGCAGATGGAGGTTCAGTATCTTGCTCAAGGCGAATCACCTCAGCCGTGGTATTGATGTGGATATTTATTTATTCATTCTCCCCACCAACAATCCCTGCTGGTACCTGGACTCAAACCAGCAACCTTTGAATGTAATGTTATGTAATGTGTGGTTATATAGCGCATTTATTGTGTATGGACATACACCCAAAGCGCTTCACAATCATGAGGGGAGTCTCTCCACACCACCACCAGTGTGCAGCTCCACTTGGATGATGTGACGGCAGCCACAGAACAACGGCGCCAGTGCTTCACCACACACCAGATATAGGGGGAGTGGAGAGACAGTGATAGAGCCAATTCAGTGGATGGGGATGATTGGGAGGCCATGATGGGTAAGGGCCGATGGATGGAATTTGGCCAGGACACCAGGGTTACACCCCTACAGTATTCTTTAACAGAAGTACCCAAGTGCGCACAGACACGCGCGCACACACACACACACACATTTTGAATAACCACAGAGAGTCAGGACCTCGGTTTAATGTCTCATCTGAAAGACGGCATACACTGACAGTTTGTTGTCCCCTTCACTATACTGGGGCATTAGGGCTCACACAGACCGCAGGTTGAGCACCACCTGCTGGCCTCACTAACATCACTTCCAACAGCATCCTAGTTTTCCCATCTGGTCTCCCATCCAAGTACTGACCAGTCTCATCCCTGCTTAGCTTCAGTGAGTAACCGCTCTTGGGCTGCAGGGTGATACGGCTGTGGATCCCAAGTCCAACTCTCTTATGATGGCTGCCTAATTAACCTGATCTCCCACCGCATGTCTTGGACACTCAGTTGAGGGAGCAGCAGAGCTGTCCACTGATCAATACCGAGTGTTGAGTTGGATCTGCTGGCAGAGGAGGAGGCCGGACAGACCCCGCAGGGGGATTTGGGATTCTCTATTCTTGACCCCTTTAAGGCACAGATCAACTGTGAGGAATGAGCAAGGACGATTATAGACTTAGAAGTAAAGATCCACAGCTCTAATTGGCAGACAGTTTTGCATATTAATAAGGCTGGCGCGTCCATAGAGGTGACCTAGGTGGCTGCCTAGGGCAGCAGAGTACTGAGGGCAGCGTCCGCGACCCCCTCCCCTCGGTCCTCACTTTCATCCGTGACACCCCCGAACCCCTCCCCCACCCCCCTGGTCCAACTTTGTGGCACTTCCGTTTTCACTTTCGGGTTGAGGGCGGCGTGATTGTCATTTTCCTAGAGCGCCAGTTCAGCTTGCTCTGGCCCTGGCTAAACTGGCAGTGCAGCAGGAGTGGGCACTGATCTTCTGTACAGGCGGAGCTTAACCAGTCTATTACATCATAGACTCCAGAGCCTGTGGTTTTGTCCTCAAAATAAGCAGATTTTAGAGAAACCACAAAGTGATGAGTTCTGAATTTTACAGGATGTTTTATAACACTATAAACCTTCAATATTCTGTGGAGGCGGAGCTTATCCTCCCTATTACATCATTCCAGAACCTGTGGTTTAGTCAGATCTGCTTCAATATAAGCTGATTTCAGAGGAACCACAAAGTGTTGAGTTCTGAAACCTACAGGATGTTTTTATAATGCTATGAGCTCAAATATGACCAAAGATGAAGGATATTTCAGTTTGTCATTTCATGACCCCTTTAATGATGTAAATAGTAACTCACCCAAAGCTGTTCCTGGCGCATGACAGGCGCCGCTGCTTTCCTGAGTTTCTCGGCGTAGTGCTTTTCCCCTCGCTGCTCTTGGACTGCATGTAGCTGATGAGGCCGTTGAATGGGACGCAATCTTTGCTGCGCAGGCTGTGGATGTCGATGACGGTGGAGTAAATGTCCCGCAGGTTAATTATCTTCGTTTTCTTGTCTCGATCCTCGTGCAGAACTGCATTGGCGCAGATGAAGAGGAAGATGCCGATGCCCATCACCAGCGGGCCCAGCACCTTCAGGTTGTCCGACTGCAGGTATCCACCAAACAGACTCTGGAAGAACCCGAGCGAGTGTGCGACGGGAGACGAGGAGTTCAATCTGGACTCATTATTATGTGTGAAACCCGCTGTGGTGTGTGTGTTTTCCACAGGCCAGTATCCCAGCACGGCCATGGCCACGCCCACCAGCAGGATCAGCACACCCAGCGCCGCCACCAGCCCCGAACCAGAGCACAACTGCACTTTACCCTTGACCACCACCACGTCATTCTTACGCTTCTTCTTGGCTTTCCTCTTTTTTTTGTTTTCTGCTCGGTTCTTGGATCGCAGTGAATCCTGTCGCCGAGAGATTCTCAGCAGGCCGCCGGTCGCGATCATCACTGCTATTGGATAATAAGACTGTCAATCATCCTGTAGGCGGGAACAAACACAAATATATGAGATAATATAAGTGAGGTAGGCCTGCACGATTATTTGATTTTAAACCAAAATTGCAATTTGAAAAGTTGCGATTTTCAAATGGTAGAAGCTGCGATTACTTTCATTATTACTGTTACGTGCCAGCACGTATTGGTTATTTATGTTTGTATTATGCGTCTCATTCTGTTTTTTATTCTTTCTATCATCCCAGTTCACTTCCTTGTTTTGGCTACTGCTGTTCCTGATTGGCTGGTTCACCTCCACTTGATCCACCCAATCCTGACACTGCCTTATGCTGATTGGTTTCTCAGTGACAACTTGGTCCCGGTCTCAGCCAATCAGATCACTCCAGCTCACTATATATTATATATTTTTTTTTTGCATGCCAGCAGTTTGGCAGTCTTTGTTGGCTCAATTTGTTGTTGGTTTCTGTGCTTGTTTGATTGCTTGATGAGAATATCTAGTCGAATATTATGTGCAGTCATCATGGCGAAGATAAAATAAATCAGTTATTAGAAATGAGTAGTGATGGGCAAAGCGAGGCTTCATGAAACACTGAACCAGTCGAAGCAAATGTGTCGAAGCTTCGAAACGTTTCGAAACCCCACTCTACGGTGACACCTAGTGGTCATTTTTCATGTGTTGCACTGGAACAGCTTCAGCAAAGAACAGTAGAGCAAACTGAGGTATCAAACCCCACTTTCCAGGCGTAAACCTTCAATTGCATTAGTGGAGCGGTTAGGGTTCCTGACTATCATGTGGGGATAGTGGGATCGAATCCAGACTGTGACAGCTATTTTAAAATGCTTTAATATCAGTTTGAATTGCTCTGTTCTTGTATCGTTCTGTTTCAACATTGGTCTGACATCCGATGAACACTTTGTGAATAAATATGTCTTGTTTTGGTCATAAAACAAGGTTGTGCTAGTTCAGACACGGTTGTGGCCAGAAGTAAACAAGAATTATTTATATTACTCATTAAATTTCCCATTTATTCTATTTCATTAATGTCTACCCAAACCCTAAACCCAACCATCACAGTACTGTAAAAATATTCATTATAGTTTTACGGTGTTACAAAAATGATGCTAAATTGATGGCGTATCCGCAGCTGTATCCTATCTAGACTACACCATAAGACAGTAACATTATTAAAATACATAATAATCATGATTTCGGTGTATTTGTACAAGTCGGGATTCGAACCCAAAATCATTTGAAGCACGAGCACAACGTGCACACGTACGGTCCACTAGGCCATATGAGATAGACATTTTTTTCTGACACTGTCAGTTAAATGCAGATTCGCCAGGTCTCGAAACGCTTCTGAACTGATCGATGCTTTGAATCGTTTTAGTCAAGTGACCAGGTGTTTCGAAACACTTTAGTCACGTGACCAGGTGTTTCGAAACACTTTAGTCAAGTGACCAGGTGTTTCGAAACACTTCAGTCACGTGACCTGTGTGTTTCGGATCATGCTTCGGTGCAGTGTTTCGAAACACTTGCGCTTCGGGATCTCGACACTGTGTCGAAACGTCAGTTTCACGTCAGCCATCCCTAGAAATTAGTTATTAAAACTGTTATGATTAGAAATGAGTTGAGAAAAATCTGCTCTCCGTTAAACAGAAGTTGGGGAGAAAATATTAAATAATTAAAATTTATCAGGAGGGCAAATAATTCTGACTTCAAATATATCTATTGAATAAAAAGGACCATATTTGGCAAGGGACTATTTGAAATATCCGAAATCAAAAAATGCAAAAAATTAAAATAAATGGAGAAAATCACCTTTACAGTTTACATTTATCAGCGACTTACACCCGTGAAAAGTTGTCTAAATAATGTACCCATGCTACTTAAAACCACATATTGATCATTTATACTAATTTGGATTTCCAGGTTAACCCCTTTCCAATTTGACTCCAAATTTAAGTAACTTCAAATGTACAGTGTTTTAACAGCTGATCATAAAATTCACTGCGATTTAATTGAGATTTTGCTTCATCTTAGATCCCCTACTATTATATATTCATTTTCCTTTAGCTTAGCCCTTCATTTATCAGGGGTCTCCACAGCGGAATGAACCGACAACTATTCAAGCATATGTTTTATGCAGCGGATGCCCAGATGCCAGCAGAACACCCATACACACACACACACACTCATACACTACGGCCAATTTAGTTTACCATTTAAATATTTACTCATTACACTGCGAAAGTTGTGTTTAAAATCACTTTTCTAATTGCTTTAATTGAATAATTTAATTACTGGACCCAATACTACTGTAAATCATCAAGAAAAATACTTAAGCGTTTTAATAACAAGCATAACATTCTGTAAAAACAGAGAAAAGTTAAATATCGCATGCATAAAACATGAAACATTTCAAAGGAATGACAACATATTTTACATATGTAATGCATTGTGACCAAGCTCTTATAGGTAATTCTTAATCATGTGCAATTATTATGATGAAGTGACCTTGCTTAGTTGAAAAGATGAATTATTCTGCAAAATATAGATCATGCATTTTCCTTCCGCTTAGTCTCTATTTCAGAGGTCGCCACAGCGGAATGAACCACCTATTCCAGCACGTTTTACACAGCGGATGCCCTCCCAACTGCAACCCAGAACTGAAAAACATTCATACACACTTATTCACACACACACACACATACAGCCAATTTAGTTGATCAATTCCCCTATAGTGCATGTGTTTGGACTGTGGGGGAAACCGGAGCACCCAAAGGAAACCCACTCCAACACGGGGAGAACATGCAAACTCCACACAGAAACACCAACTGACCCAGCCGGAACTTGAACCAGCGACCTTCTTGCTGTAAGACCACAGTGCTAACCACTGAGACACCATGCCGTGCAAAATGTAATTGTATAACAAAAGACACAATCCATCTACTGTGATTTATAGCCATTCTGATAACTATAACATATATAACTAACTACATACAGATCTGCTGAATTTATTTACAGTGTTTAATGCAAGCACAATAAAAGGAACTGCAATTAAATGACCTAAAAATAAACAGTAATTTTTCAGCAGTAAAGCAATTTATTTACAGCAACTCGTCGCTTTATAACTTATTAAACCCAAACACTACATGCATCATGTCTATTACGTAATTACACAATACGAAGCTCATTCAGAAATGATAAACACACCGCAGAATTTGCTTCAACAATGCTCCGGGAATGAGAGAATCCTACCTGATCATGACGAAGTGTTTACACCGCAGCAGGAGCTCAGAGACTCACACACTGCTCAGGCTACACAATCCATCTACACCTTTCCAAATCAGGAGAAGCAGCCATAAATTCAGGACAATAAAAGCTTCACTGAGCTTCCACTGGGACAAAAGGTGACCAGAAGACCATTTGTACCCTGGAGTGGAAAAACAGCATCTGGCAACCATCTAATGAGCGGCACAAACCCGACCAACCTGCCCAGACTTGCTGAAAATAAGTTCCATAACCTACATTTCTGCGAAACGTAAAATGCATTGCTCTGGGTACATTTCATTGTGTGGACATCTACATTTTTGCAAATCTGAAATACGTCATTTAGGTTGCGTTTGCTGTACATTTCAGATGAAAAATCCACTAGAGGGCGCTGTCTACATTATTGCAAATCTGAAATATGTTACTTTGGATATGTTTTGAATGTTTCAGATCCACTAGAGGGCGCTGTCTACATTTTTGCAAAATATAAAATGCGTTGCTCTGGGTACGTTTTGTTGTACGTTTCAGATCAAAAATCCACTAGAGGGAGCTGTTTATATTTGAGCAAATCTGAAATACATCATTTAGGGTATGTTGTGCTATACTTTTCAGGAGACAAATCCACTAGAGGGCACTGTTTTACATTTTTGCAAATCTGAAATGTTACTTTGGATATGTTTTGATGTATGTTTTAGATCCACTAGAGGGCGCTGTCTACATTTTTGCCAATCTAAAATATATAATTTAGGATATGTTGTGTTGTGCATTTTAAAAAAACAAATCCACTAGAGGGTGCTCTTTATATTTTAGTGAATCTAAAATACGTCATTTAGGGTACATGGTGTTGTGTGTTTCAGGTGACAAATCCACTAGAGGGCGCTCTCCCTATTTTTGCAAATAGTTCACCAATAATACAATCTGAAATACATAAAGGGATAGTTCACTAAAGATGAAAATGTACTCACTATTTACTAGTGGTTATAAACCTTAACGAATACCTTATAACAGTGTTCCTCAACCTTTTTATGGGGATGTAGGGTTGGGGGGGGGGGTGGTGTGGGTGATTGGAGCAACCATCAACATTGCTGTCACTCTTGTACAAGTTTTCTTTATAGAGAAAAATTACAAAGCAGGCGACGCGGTGGCGCAGTAGGTAGTGCTGTCGCATCACATCAAGAAGGTCGCTGGTTCAAGTCTCGGCTGGGTCAGTTGGTGTTTCTGTGTGGAGTTTGCATTTTCTCCCTGCGTTCGTGTGGGTTGCCTCCGGGTGCTCCGGTTGCCCCCACAGTCCAAACACATGTGGTACAGATGAATTGGGTGAGCTAAATTGTCCGTAGTGTATGAGTGTGTATGGATGTTTCCCAGAGTGGGTTGCAGCTGAAAGGGCATCCGCTGTGTAAAACATGCTGGATAAGTTGCGTGAACTCTAGAAAAGACACGATATGCGAACGGCCCCTAAAAGGCCACCGTCATTTGCGATCTCCAGCAGTTGATCTTCTTGACTAATGGGTTGCGGATGCATTCCTTGGCAGTTCATGGGTCCTTCACTGAGCCTTTTCCCCTTAGCAAAGAAACGCTCCAAAGACGTCTGTTTCTTACTCATTTTGCTGCTTGTTGGTTAAATTTGCGCGCTCAAGTGACGTGAGAGAATACGGTCATTCTTCAAAATAAAAGATTTTTAAATTAATCTAATGAAATTAAATGAAATTAATGAAAATTAAGATTTTCAATTAATCCACGGACTGGTACCGGTCCGCGGCCCGGTGGTTGAGGACCACTGCTTTATAAAACAATATTTTTAAGGGTCAACTATCCCTTTAAGGTGTTTTTTGTTGTACGTTTCAGATAATAAATCCACTAGAGGGCGCCGTTTAAAATTTCTGCAAATCTGAAATACGTTACTTCAGATACGTTTTGTTGTACATTTTAGATCCACTAGAGCAGTGATTCTCAACCGGTGGGCCGCAGCCCACTAGTGGGCCTCTGCGATCCTGCAGGTGGGCGGTGAGATAGCTTACAATGAACTCTCAATATAATACTATAATTTTTGGATTTCATTATTAATATTCTATATTAAAATGATCAAAGTAATGCACTTTCTCCAGTTCTGTGATTGATTACTTCAAACTCAGAGCAAAAACAGCCTCATGATCACGTCTGCAGCTCGTACACCAAGTCTGTTGATTCACAAACTATGCGTGGAGTGAAAGTGAAAGTCTCTCTTTGTGTAAACTATTTAATTCACATAGTTGTGCAAATTAATGTCCTGTGAGTGTTTTTTAATGGACGTGTACACATACAGGAGGATCTAGCGAGGCTCAATGGTGTTTCTGCCATAGAATGTAAAATAAACTTGCATACGAGCTTCAGAAGCGATCTGGCGGAGCGGTTCACTGTTCCTGTCAGCGATCTCCCAATAATATCCAGCTACCAACTCAACCGCCATCACGCCATCAAATCGACGCGTATCAACAGATTCAGGCTGTTTTACTGTATTTTAAATGTGTCTGTATATTTATGAACAGCAGATATTTAATAGTAGATATTCAGTCAGTCCAGTTTAAATCAGAGGCTTCTCCCTGTTGACCTGTGGTTCTCTTGGAATCTGTGTGTTTAAAAATTTATATATATATATATATATAATGATATCTTTTTTATAAAATGCTGATAATAGAAAGTAATAGAAAAATATATATATACAGTTGAAGTCAGAATTATTCGCCCCCCTGTTTATTTTTTCCCCAGTTTCTGTTTAACAGAGAGCAGATTTCTTCAACACATTTCTGCACATAATAGTTTTAATAACTCATCTCTAATAACTGATTTATTTTATCTTTGTCATGATGACAGTAAATAATATTAGACTAGATATTCTTCAAGACACTTCTATACAGCTTAAAGTGACATTTAAAGGCCTCACTAGGGTAATTAGGGTAACTAGGCAGGTTAGGGTAATTAGGCAAGTTATTGTATAATGATGGTTTGTTCTGTAGACTATTGAGAAAATATATAGCTTAAAGGGGCTAATAATATTGACCTTAAAATGGGTTTCAAAAAATTAAAAACTGCTTTTATTCTAGCCGAAATAAAACAAATAAGACTTCCAGAAGAAAAAACATTATCAGACATACTGTGAAAATTTCCTTGCTCTGTTAAACATCATTTGGGAAATATTTAAAAAAGAAAATTCAAAGGGGGGCGAATAATTCTGACTTCAACTGTAGATATATATCAATAAATAAGGGTTTAAATGGGCATTTCATACAAACATTTTAGAGAAAATGTCAGACAGGTGGGCCTTCAAAAATGGATCAGTGTAAGAAGTTGGCCCCGAAGTGAAAAAGGTTGAGAAGCCCTGCACTAGAGGATGCTGCCTACATTTCTGCGAAGCATAAACCACATTACTTCGAGTATGTTTTGTTGTACATTACAGATGACAAATACATTAGAGGGCGATGTTTCACATTTTCCTTTTGAATGCAAACATTTCTAGAGAGAGCCAACTCTTATCTTTTTTATTAGCATTGTTTCTTTTGAGTTCTGCAGTTCTGTCAGAATTTTGACGAATATTTAGTATGCTGTAAACTCACATATTTTTTTTGGTCACATACGTAACGCTTGTTTATTTCCCTCATTTAAAATATAAAACACATTTATAGGTTGATCATTTTCTGATCCCTTAACTCTGTGGTGAGTTGTTTAGGAAAATATAAACAGATATTTCAATACAGTCAACTTCAAGAGTTCACACTTAGCTGATGATTAATAATAAGCTTGTTTGGCATGCTGTCCCGGGAGAGAGCCCTGAGCTCATGAGATCCTCGAGCCCGGGGCTCCCTCCCGTTGCAAGGCGAGAGGGGAGATCGAGCTCAGGTAGATCTCGAGAACTCCCCCTTCGTAGTGTTGAAGAGCAGATAGTAGTTCTCTTTAACGAGATAGGTACTACATAGGGAGCAAGTCTATAAAGTTGATCGATCAAATTTAGGTTGCGTGTTTTTAATCGGTGGGAGGAAACCGGAGGACCCGGAGAAAACCCACGTGAACACGGGGAGAACATGCAAACTCCGAACAGAAAATGCCCGCTGGTTAGGTAGAGCCTAGGACCATTGACACTCTTGCTGTGAGGCAACAGCGCTAAGCGCTGGGCCACCGTGTCACCCATCTAGAAAAGGGAAGGAGTAGGGGTGGAAGGGGGGATTCTTCAAAGCGAAGATAGCGGTGATATGGAACCCGGGATATTTATAGTAGTTAAGGGATCATCTGATTGGTGAATGTTGATTTGGATAATGTGGGTCCAGCTGCTAGCAATCATAAGCACGTGATCCTCTCGAAATTAGTTTATAAATAAACTCCACATATACAGTTGAGGTCAGAATTATTCAACCCCCTTTGAATTTTTTTTTCTTTTTTAAATATTTCCCAAATGATGATTCAAGAGTTCACACTTAGCTGCTGATTGGTAATAAAGCGTGTTTGGCATGCTGTCCCGGGAGAGAGCCCTGAGCTCAGAATATCCTTGAGCCCGGGGCTTCCTCCCGTTTGTAGGCCGACAGGAGAGTCTGAGCTCAGGTGGTCTCGAGAACTCCCCTGCTGTGAACTACTGTATTTATCTGGCTAAGAGTTGCCATAGGATGCTATTTTGGTTAGTCAATTTTTCAATGGTGCCTGTTTTTGAACGGTGGGAGGATCCCGGGGAAAACCCACGCGAACACGGGGAGAACATGCAAACTCCACACAGAAACACCAACTGGCCTGGAGGGAATGGACCAGCGGCGTTCTTGCTGTGAGGCAACAGTGCTACCCACTGGCCGACGTGCCGCCCTATCGGAGAAGGGGAGGAGTAGGGGTGGAAAGGGGGATTCTTCAAACGAAGATGACTGGAGCAAAGCGCTCTGGTAATTTATAGTGTGTCCGTGTTCATCTGATTGGCGCAATATGCGGAGTTAAGTGGTACCAGCTGTGTTCAATCATAAGCACGTGATCCTCTCGAAATTAGTTTGTAAACAAACCACACTTAGCAGAGCAAGGAAATTTCCACAGTATGTCTGATAATATTTTTTCTTCTGGAGAAAGTCTTATTTGTTTTATTTCGGCTAGAATAAAATCAGTTATTAATTTTTTAAACACCATTTTAAGGACAAAATTATTAGCCCCTTTAAGCTATTTTTTCTCACATAGTCTACAGAACAAACCATCATTATACAATAACTTGCCTAATTACCCTAACCTGCCTAGTTACACTAATTAACCTAGTTAAGCCTTTAAATGTCACTTTAAGCTGTTTAGAAGTGTCTTGAAGAATATTTAGTCAAATATTATTTACTGTCATCATGACAAAGATAAAATAAATCAGTTATTAGAGATGAGTTATTAAAACTATTATGATTAGAAATGTGCTGAAGAAATCTGCTCTCTGTTAAATAGAAATTGGGGGAAAAATAAACAGGGGGGCGAATAATTCTGACTTTAACATATACATTCTCTGTGAATTTATCTGAAGTGTAGTATTTACTGCAAATCTCACATGCATAACGATGGAACTGATAAGAAAAAAACAAGATGTTCCTAAAGACAAACTGAAGAGCTTCATATGATTTGTTTTTTCCAAAAACTGCACCTGAGATAATTCTTATCAACTCCTCAGAATGTATCTTAAGAAATGCATGAATGTGTTTTTAGGAGTATTTTCCTAAGCTGTGGAGCAGGTGATGAGGTGAGAGAACAGCAGGAGCTCAGGGTGTATCATAACGGCAGATGAACAACTGGCTCTCACAGATCTCCTCCTCAGTTTAGAAGGTTTATTGTTTTGTAGCACACCGTCTGCTTTCTGAGAGTTCCCGGAGGAACGGAGATCAGAGTCCTTACATCATACATTTGGGCTCTGAGGAGATCCAATATCCCTGCAAAAATATTACTACTGGACAAGCAAGACCTTTTTAGCAGTGTTGGGGAAAGTTACTCTTGATAGTAATGCGTTACAATATCCAGTTACTCTTCAAAAGAGTAACTAGTTGTGTTACTTACAGTTGAAGTCAGAATTATTAGCCTCCTCTTTATTTTTCCCCCCAATTTCTGTTTAACGGAGAGCAGATTTCTTCAACACATTTCTAATCATAATAGTTTTAATAACTCATCTCTAATAACTGATTTATTTTATCTTTGTCATGATGACAGTAAATAATATTAGACTAGATATTCTTCAAGACACTTCTATACAGCTTAAAGTGACATTTAAAGGCTTAACTAGGTTAATTAGGGTAACTAGGCAGGTTAGGGGAATTAGGCAAGTTATTGTATAATGATGGTTTGTTCTGTAGACTATTGATAGCTTAAAGGGGCTAATAATATTGACCTTAAAATGGTGTTTAAAACAATTCATACCTGCTTTTATTCTAGCCGAAATAAAACAAATAAGACTTTCTCCAGAAGAAAAAATATTATCAGACATACTGTGAAAATTTCCTTGCTCTGTTAAACATAATTTGGGAAATATTTAAAAAAGAAACAAATTCAAAGGGGGGCGAATAATTCTGACTTCAACTGTAGTTACTTTTTATGGTGAGTAATGCGTTACATTACATTTGAGTCATTTTTGCATTTGAAATTAAACTTTTGCAGCTAATAATTTTGTCTTAGACTACTCATTTAATGACAAGATGTGACTCATTTGCATCTACTTATTATTCATTCATTCACTCATTCATTCATTCTCCTTTGGCTTAGTCCCTTTATTAATCAAGGGTCACCACAGCGGAATGAACCGCCAACTATTGCAGCATATGCTTTACACACCGGATGCCCTTTCAGCTGCAAACCAGTTCTGGGAAACACCCATACACACACACACACACACATTCATACACTACGGCCAATGTAGTTCATCAATTCCCCTATAGCGCATGTGTTTGGACTGTGGGGAAACCGGAGCACCCGGAGGAAACCCACGCCAACACGGGGAGAACATGCAAACGCCACACAGAAACACCAACTGACCCAGCTGGGACTTGACCTTCTTGCTATGAGGCGATTGTGCTACCCACTGTATCATCGTGCTGCCCCTATTTATTATTATTATTAGTGTTTAACAACATTACACAGTGTGAAACACTTTTACGAAGCTCGAGACAAATGTACATTTTATAAAACATTTTTAGCTGTCTTAAGACACAATTACAGTGGAGAACTTATTTTATTAAAGGACGAAACACATTTAGATTTTAGAAAAAAAAATTAACAAGACGCAAAACACTTTTACCAGCAACGAAATACATTTACAATGACAGATTCTTCACGGAAAGGGAATGTACCACACATCGGAAGTGACGCGGTGAAAAGTGCTGTTGTCGTTGGTGGTGAGCGCGGTAAATTTGTGGTGTGGAGTACATGGCGTAAATAAAGATTATGGTGACCGAACACACTCCCATCACCATCAACGGGACACCAGTGGAGAGAGTCAGCACTTTCAAGTTTCTTGGAGTACACATCGCTGAGGATCTGACATGGACTGCCCACACAGACGCAGTGCTGAGGAAGGCACAACAACGCCTCTTCTTCCTCAGGCGTCTCAGGAGGTTTGGAATGAGCCCCCACATCCTCCGCTCGTTCTACACCTGCACTGTGGAGAGCATCCTCACTGGCTCCATCACCACCTGGTACGGAAACAGCACCAGCAGCAATCGCAAAGGTCTACATAGGATCGTGCGTACTGCTGGACGCGTAGTAGGAGGTGAGCTTCCCTCCTCCAGGACATCTATACCAGGAGGTGCATGAGGAAAGCCAAGAGAATCATCAGCGACTCCAGCCACCCGAGCCATAGACTTTTCTCTCTGCTACCCTCAGGAAGAAGGTTCCGCAGCATCCGGTCACGCACCAGCCGACTGAAGGAAAGTTTCTTCCCTCAGACTATCAGGCTGATGAACACTTAACACACCCCACACAAACTCTTCCCTACCCGCACTGCACACCATCAAGATGTAGCATGGACTGCACTTTAACAAATCCATACTTAAAACAACACTGCCTACAACTATGTGTACACCTATCCATCGTACGTATTGCTGTCAACATTGCCAATTTTACATTGTCTCGTTTTTTTTTGTGTGAGTATGTTGTTGTTTATTGCACTGTCTGGATTTTGCACTGTCTGGAGCCAGCACCTAAGCTTTCCACTCATCAAAGCACACGTGCTGCTGATGATGTGACAATAAAAGTGATTTGATTTGACATGGACTGCGGTCGAGGGTTGTTTTGCCCGTTTTGTGGCAAACACATGAGCAGCTTAACGCGGTTTTGCTTTACGTTTGGTTACGCAGTCCAGACGGAAACACCAGACATACTGCATCAATGGGTTCAATATTTTAACGAGGGTCACTCGCACTCTGTAATGGTGGACATGATGTCAAGTCTGCACGGTGTACACATCTGCTTGAGGACTCTTAAAAGTAAACTGAACGAAGCCGGTGTTACGGTTTAACTGGTGTCCGTGTTAACTGGTGAGCCTTTCCAGATGTAAACTATTCACGTTTGCAGATTCATCACTTTTTCACAGCAACAAAACATGCCCAGACCTTATATATATATATATATTTTTATTACTTGGTGTCAGTGTAAACATTATTGATCTTAATATTTGTGAGGCAGAACAGTATATAACCAAAACTAATGTAAAGAAATCATTATAACTGACATGTCATCAATGGGATTCGAACCCAAGTCAAAAAGTTCAGCATGAGTGTCAAGCGACCTGTCTAACTGTGCTATTCAGAACTACACATGTTGAGGTCGGGTTTGATCTCTTTATCAGTCAGCATATGCTGTGCTGTGGTTGTGGACTCGTGTTAACTTGTCTCCATGTACTTGCGTTTACATGTTTCTACATACTCTCACGCTGATATTTTCTCAGAATAGCTCTAAATGACAAAACGATGTTATCGCAGTTGGTCAAACCATGATTTTGATAGTTGTTGACTCGTGTTAATCTGTGTCTTCTGACCGCCTAGTCGTGATGTTGTCATATTCTGTCTTGCCATTTCTATGTAGATGTTTGATTAGGTTTGTGGTATTACGACAGTACCTCACTGTTTTCTTACACGTATCACAAACGGCACCGTTTGAGTTTATGGAAGTGAAGTAGCTCCACACATAACTCTGCCTGCGGTCGCCCATATCCAATGACAGAGTAATTGAACAACATGTGCCAGCGGACTGAGTGGCTACTGGCTAGCTAGAGTGATCGGACTGCAGTTGTATTGTGCCATATTACGCACATGACTTTGCAGGCGGAAGAACAAGTAGTTCCAACTAAGTTGGCATTATTTAGATAAACTAGAGTCATTGTGGTTAGTTTCCACTGTATTTCTATTACCAATAAACTACATATGGTAACACTTTATTTTGATGGTCCATTTGAGTATTAGTAGACTGTCTGCTTAATTTCTGTTGACAATGACATTTAACAGTCCTTCAACAGACATTTAACTGACTATAAGAAACTTTGCAATTACATGTCAACTTACACTAACCCCAACCCCAACCCCAACCCTAACCCCAACCTAACAGTCTACTTATAATCTAATGATAATTAGTTGCAATGTAACTTAAATTCAACAAACGGACCATCAAAATAAAGTGTGATCCTACATATTTGCTCCAAATTACTGAAATATCGATATTTTGATAAGATAATCGATTCTAGAACATACAAAGCTGCTATCGGAGATATCGATATTTTAGTATTGATCCGCACATCACTATTTAATGGAAAATGGCGCTGTTGCATCGTCCATATTTTATACAGTCATTGGTGTCTAGTCATGCACAAGCTGATATTTTCCGGTGTGTGCTCCATTCCCTTTCCGTGAAGAATTGTGTGTCATTGTAAATGTGTTTCAGGACTGGTAAAAGTGTTTTGCGTCTTGTTCATTTTTTGTCTAAAATGTAAATGTGTTTCGTCCTTGGTAAAATGGTTTCTCCTGTGTAATTGTGTCTTATGATGGTCAAAATATTTTTCAAAATGTACATTTGTCTCGAGCTTTGTAAAAGTGTTTCACACTGTGTAATGTTGTTTTGCACTCCCCGGCCACCGTAATCAATAGTTAGGAGCTCCAGCACATCTCTTCAGATTTACAAGAGCAACTTCTGAGTGAGAAATAACAGGGTTTTTTTTGGCAAACTTTATGTCATGTTTTGTTCAAAGCCAACATGTTGCTTTTCTATTTCAGCTTTTTCATAATTCCTGCATCTGTTTATCAGCACGCTTCTGTGGCTTCTGTTCGTCATATTGATTGAAGCAGATGCAGCATGTAAACAGACGAGGTTAAAAACACTCAACATCTGAAATTACAGCAGTAGTTTCTGCCGTCTCTCAGGAGTTCATCTGTCACTCTGCGTTTTAGCATTAGCACAGCATTCGCTTCTCATCACATCATCTGTAAATATTCAGATTTCACCAGCCCCCATTATACATTCCAATCAAATAATCAATTACAGATGCAGATGACACGGCCTAATTACACCGACTAATGTATAATTCACCTTTGCCAGCAGGTTTTCAATTTGCCTAATCCCTCAGAATTATGCGTGGCGTACAGTGATGTTTGTATGAATAATTCATGGTGTGAAAAGTCCTCAGTAAAACCATCAGGACACACAGTCGCTGGAAATGTCAGCGTGTATGAGCTTGTACGTCTGACAGACGGGAGGCAAAACCGCTTCAGAGACACTGCAGACGCTTAATCTGGAGAACCACAACCATAACACAACCATAACACAACACAACAACAATAAGATCCATATTAATACCTCAAGGGAACATATTTGTATACCTAAAAAGTACAAAAGTGTTCCTCTTAAATATTTTAGGTACTAATATATACTTTTGAGGTACCAATATGGACCCTTTTTAGCACAAATGTGTACCTTTTAGAAAGGTACCACGCCAGTGACAACTCACGTACCTTTAATAATATATATATATATATATATATATATATATATATATATATATATATATATATATATATACTGAACAATACACTGAATAAAATATATACTGTACACTCACTGGCCACTTTATTAGGTACACCTTACTAGTACCTGGTTGGACCCCTTTTGCCTTCAGAACTGCCTTAATCCTTGGTGGCAGAGGTTCAACAAGCTACTGGAAATATTCCTCAGAGATTTTGCTCCATATTGACATGATAGCATCACACAGTGGCTGCAGATTTGTCCACCCAAAGTGGGCCAAGAAAATCTCCCCCACACCATTACACCACCACCAGCAGCCTGAACCGCTGATACAAGGGAGACTAGTTCAGGCATGAATCCATCAATGTTTCCGGCTTATGGTGGTGGTGTAATGGTGTGGGGGAACATGTCAATGAGCTCACTGTACTCAAATGGCCTCCACAGTCACCAGATCTCAATCCAATAGAGCACCTTTGGGATGTGGTGGAACGGGAGATTGGCATCATGGATGTGCAGCCGACAAATCTGCAGCAACTGTGTGATGCTATCATGACAATATGGAGCAAAATCTCTGAGGAATATTTCCAGTAGCTTGTTGAATCTCTGCCACCAAGTATTAAGGCAGTTCTGAAGGTGAAAGGGGTACAACCCGGGTCTAGTAAGGTGTACCTAATAAAATGGCCGGTGAGTGTGTGTGTGTGTGTGTGTGTGTGTATATATATATATAAATTTAACTCAGAAAAATAAAAGAACACATTTTTAAAACGACTAAATTACTGAGAAATAAACTACTCAGTTGCACTAATTTTAATTTGAGTAATTCTTTATTTTACACCACTGGTCTTGACTGCTCTCTTTCCTTCATCTCATCCCTGTGTTTAAAGGTGGTGGATACACACACACACACACTCCCACACACCCGCCTCGGCCCACCGCTGATCCATACGGCTTTAATGTCAGCGCCAGACAAACCAAACAATCCCACAAGCCTCGTCTGAAGCCTTTATGAGTCCAGGCTTCTTTAGAGTCTCCTTCACTGCGCCGCACAAAACCTCCAGATTTACACAAACTGCTGGAGACTCAATACATACACAACAATACGTGTTCTGTCCTCACTTTGGTGTCTCTCTTCCTAAAGTTAGACTCCATCCAACACACAGGCTTGAGGGAGAATGTTGCGTTAATACACACCACAGTGAGTGTGCTGAAAAACAGGGATACTACAGAACAGATGGAAATACTGACCACTGTGCATTACTGTCTAATATATAATGAGGTGATCACTGCGCACCGCTGCTGAATCCACTGTTGAGATGTTGTGTGTGTTAGTCAGGTGTGTGTCCTCCTCAAGCGTCTCCTGTGTGTAGCACTATTGTCCTCCACATCTCCTCCTTCTGTTGTGTTCTGATGTGATTTCTGACTGTTGTAGCTGTGAAATAACTCTAATTGTTCAGCAGAGGGCTGCACGGTGGTGCAGCGGATAGCACGTTCGCCTCACAGCAAGAAGGTCTCTGGTTCGAGCCTCGGCTGGGTCAGTTGGAGTTTCTGTGTGGAGTTTGCATGTTCTCTCCCGGGTTTCCTCCAGGTGCTCCGGTCCAAACACATGTGGTATAGGTGAATTGGATAGGTTAAATTGTTCGTAGTGTGTGTGTGTGAATGAGTGTGTATGGATGTTTCCCAGTGATGGGTTGCAGCTGGAGGGGCATCCACTGCGTAAAACATATGCTGGATAAGTTGGTGCTTCATTCCGCTGTGGCGATCCCAGATTAATAAAGGGACTAAGCCAAAAACAAAATGAATGAATGAATGTTCAGCGGGGCGACGCAGTGGCGCAGTATGTAGTGCTGTTGCCTCACAGCAAGAACGTCACTGGGTCGCAGGTGCGAACCTCGGCTGGGTCAGTTGGCGTTTCTGTGTGGAGTTTGCATGTTCTCCCCGTGTTGACATGGGTTTCCTCCGCATGCTCCAGTTTCCCCCACAGTCCAAAGACATGCAATACAGGTGAATTCGGTAAGCTAAATTGTCCGTAGTGTATGAGTGTGAATGAGTGTGTATGGGTGTTTGCCAGTGATGGGTTGCAGCTGGAAGGGCATCCGCTGTGTAAAACATATGCTGGATAAGTTGACTGTTCATTCCGCTGTGGCGACCCCAGATTAATAAAGGGACTAAGCAGAAAAGAAAATGAACGAATGAATGTTTAGAGAGGCGTGGCTAAGCATATTTCGCCCAATCAGAGTCCTCAGAGAAGGACTGCTGTTCAGAGCGGAAGCAGATGGACATTGAAGATTAACAAAATAAACTGTACTAGCAAAATAAACACTGTAAGTATGAATGTCATGTGCACTTTAATCATTTAAGTAGATGATCCAGCACACACATGTTCAGCCAAAAACCTGCACAGGCGGATTTGATTGTTTTTAGTGTTTTATCTAGTGGTTAAAGGATCTCCATAGTCCTCTTTAAATAAAAGAGCTGATCAAACACCAGACGTCTCATTTTGTCATCCACCAATTTACCAAAGTGATTTTTCATATGCATATAGAAAGTATATTCACTACAAATGAAGTCCCTCCATTATATTTCAAATAACTTTTGTCAAATTAAAAATCTAGAAATAGGATTACAGTCATGTTCCTTTTGCATTAGGGGAGAGCGGGGCACAAAGTAACGCTTTTTGTTTTGGCCAAATAATGAACAAAGTAATGGGGTTAGACCAGGGGTGGGCAAACTCAGTCCTGGAGGGCCGGTGTCCTGCACAGTTTAGCTCCAACACTAATCAAACACACCTAAACATGCTAATCAGTGTCTTCAAGAACACTAGTAATCTAGAAGCAGGTGTGTTTGATTAGAGTTGGAGCTAAACCCTCCAGGACAGAGTTTGCCCACCCCTGGGTTAGACAAACCCTATTTTTTTTACCAACACCACGCACGCCTCTCCTACAACTGAGCACTGAAATCATGATCGCCGGATCTGTGGTTTCTGTGCAGTATTGCCAAAAGTGCCAGGAGGACAAATGTTACTATTTACCCCACCTGCGGGGCAAGATGTAACAGACAGGGGGTTAGGAGTAACACGTGCTGAAAAAGGCAGGTTTCACACAATTAATTTAATTTCTGTTTACTTTAAATAGTAGCTGTATTTCCTCAGTAATTGGCTCATTTTTCTTTTATTCTACATAGAATAAAATGTTTGTTTATTTATTTATTTATTTATTGGATGAACACATTTGGATGTATTTGCATTATTATCCATTATTATACAATGCATTTATTTGCATTATTAACAATAAAATAATTTTTCCTATTAAAAAATATATTTTCTATTAAAAACATTTTAGTAGAAAAAGTTCTCAACATTACACTCAAAATTCAACATATTTTGTTGGTTTAATTGGTGTCCAACAGTGTGTGGCTTAACTGTAACACCCTGTTAACTAACCCCGCTGTGTCGTGTTTTCCTCAAAGCTGGCTAGCAGTCACATCTTTCAACATGGTTGATCTTTTAGCCTAGAAGACGGTGATCACAACAATATCAGATTTTACTGACATACTTTCACAGAGTTTTTAAAAATAAAAAAAATATCCACTATAATAAAAAATACTTTTATGCTGCAAAAATGGTTTCTCCTGTGTTTCTCATACTAATTTCGCAGAACTTTTTCAATAATAATAAAGGATAATAATAATAATAATAATAATAATAATAAAGGATAATAATAATAGTAATAATAATAATAATAAAGGATAATAATAATAGTAATAATAATAATAATAATAATAAAGCATAATAATAATAATAATAATAATAATAATAATAATAAAGGATAATAATAATAATAATAATAATAATAATAATAATAATAATAAAGGATAATAATAATAATATTAATAATAATAATAATAATAATAATAATAATAAAGGATAATAATAATAATAATAATAATAATAATAATAAAGGATAATAATAATAATAATAATAATAATAATAATAATAAAGGATAATAATAATAATAATAATAATAAAGGATAATAATAATAATAATAATAATAATAATAATAATAATAATAAAGGATAATAATAATAATAATAATAATAATAAAGGATAATAATAATAATATTAATAATAATAATAATAATAATAATAAAGGATAATAATAATAATAATAATAATAATAATAATAATAAAAAAGGATAATAATAATAATAATAATAATAATAATAATAAAGGATAATAATAATAATAATAATAATAAAGGATAATAATAATAATAATAATAATAATAATAAAGGATAATAATAATAATAATAATAATAAAGGATAATAATAATAGTAATAATAATAATAATAATAAAGGATAATAATAATAATAATAATAATAATAATAATAATAATAATAATAAAGGATAATAATAATAATAATAATAATAATAATAATAATAATAATAAAGGATAATAATAATAATAATAATAATAATAATAATAATAATAATAATAAAGGATAATAATAATAGTAATAATAATAATAATAAAGGATAATAATAATAGTAATAATAATAATAATAATAAAGGATAATAATAATAATAATAATAAAGGATAATAATAATGATAATAATAATAATAATAATAAAGGATAATAATAATAATAATAATAATAATAATAAAGGATAATAATAATAATAATAATAATAATAATAATAAAGGATAATAATAATAATAATAATAATAATAATAATAATAATAATAATAATAATAAAGGATAATAATAATAATAATAATAATAAAGGATAATAATAATAATAATAATAATAATAATAAAGGATAATAATAATAATAATAATAATAATAATAATGATAATAATAATAATAATAAAGGATAATAATAATAATAATAATAATAATAATAATAATAATAATTGGTGAAAACCTCTGAAGCATGCCATGGCTAACACTGAGCAAATACCTTAAAACTCTGTGTTGCATTTAACCCCGCGTTACTTTGTGCTTCGCGCTCCCCTATGTGTAGGCCCACACGAAATCTGCGCGCGCAGAATTCCGCAGATTTTTCGCAGATTTTCCGCAGATTTTTAGCCCATCATTAACTCTGTTTATTTATTTACAGTTAACTATTTACTGTTAATCTAATTTGATTTGCATTTTAAACATTAAATAAAAGTTAAAAAAATATTATTTTTTATTTCACATTTTAAGGTTTTAGTTATGATACTCCTAAAATAATTCCGCAGAAATCCGCAGATTTTTACCAAAATTCTCCGCAGAAATAGCAAAAAACGTCCGCAGATTCCGTCTGGCCCTGCCTATGTGTCATTCAGTGTAAAATAATAGTAATAAAAAGTAATAAAACCTCTTGTTCAGAGCTGAACTTATTAAAATATGGAAACGAAAGTCTGATCAAACTGAATGTGAGTCTGTTTGAAATGATGGAAAAACTTCTTGTTGTATACTTACAGTTGCGATCAGAATTATTCGCCCCCCTTCGATTTTTCTTTTCTTTTTTTAATATTTCCCAAATGATGTTCAACAGAGCAAGGAAATGTTCACAGTATGTCTGATAATATTTTTTCTTCTTGAGAAAGTCTTATTTGTTTTATTTCGGCTAGAATAAAAGCAGTTTTTAATTTTTTAAAACCCATTTTAAAGTCAAAATTATTAGCCCCTTTAAGCTATATATTTATTTGATAGTCTACAGAACAAATCATCGTTATACAATAACTTGCCTAATTACCCTAACCTGCCTAGTTACCCTAATTAACCTAGTTAAGCCTTTAAATGTCACCTTAAGCTGTATAGAAGTGTCTTAAAGAATATCTAGTCTAATATTATTTACTGTCATCATGACAAAGAGAAAATAAATCAGTTATTAGAGATGAGTTATTAAACTATTATGATTAGAAATGTGCTGAAAAAATATTCTCTCCCTTAAACAGAAATTAGAAAAAAATAAACAGGGGGGCGAATAATTCAGGGGGTTTAATAATTCTGATTGAAACTGTATATAAGAGAAAGAGGCAAAGATTTCAGATGATAACTATGATTTCAGATGAGGCCAAAATGTAATTTAACATTTAATCAAATTCTTCTTGATCTAAAATGTTTAACATATAATGTAATTTACATATTAAAGGCTAATGTAAAACAATAAAAGCAGATTTTTTGTGCATACAGCAAGCCCTTTCATCCAGCTCCTGACTTAATCACTCGCAACTTTGAGGTCACCTTGAGAGATTTTCATTTCTTTTTAGCATAAAAGTCCAAAGTGCTCATGCAATTACTCTTGTAGTCAGAGGAAATCGTGCAATTTGCTGTTGTAGTCAGAAGAACTCATGCAATTTACTGCTGTAGTCTAAAGAAACAATGCAATTTACTATTACTGTCAAAAGTAGCCATGCAATTTACTTTAGACTAATCGTGTAATAAGTCTTCTGTGTCAAATCATGTGTCAGAAATGTTCACTTTGCTTTCTAAAACTGATGAAAGGGTGTTGCATTTATTTCTCTTTAAATATTTTTATGGACTTCTACACTAGATCGGACTTTCTATAGTATTGTATGAGATATAAGACTATGTGTCATTCAGTGTAAAATAATAGTAATAAAAAGTAATAAAACACTTGTTCAGAGCTGAACTTATTAAAATATGGAAAAGAAAGTCTGATCAAACTGAGTGTGAGTCTGTTTGAAATGATGGAAAACTTCTTGCTGACAAACGGCTAAAATATACTTATGATATAAGAGACAGAGGCAAAGTAAGAAGCTTCTCAAAACTCATCTTTTTAGGACTGTTTTTAATTTGTGATAGCCCTTTCTTCTTACTGTGTTTTTTGTATATTTTATTGTTTTACTGTGCTTTGTTTTTACCTTCTTGTAAGCGCTTTGGGTTTTAGAAAAGCGCGTTATAAATAAAATGTATTATTATTATTAAGTATAGCGATTTCAGATGATCAGTATTTCAGGGCCAAAATGTAATTTAAATCATTCATTTTAATAATCAGGGGTCGCCACAGCAGAATGAACCGCCAACTTATCCAGCATGTTTTATCCAGCGGATGCCCTTCCAGCTGCAACCCATCACTGGGAAATGTAATTTAACATTTAATCAAATTCTTCTTGATCTAAAATGTTTAACATATAATGTAATTCACATATTAAAGGCTAATGTAAAACAATAAAAGCAGATTTTTTGTGCATACAGCAAGCCCTTTCATCCAGCTCCTGACTTAATCACTCGCAACTTTGAGGTCACCTTGAGAGATTTTCATTTCTTTTTAGCATAAAAGTCAAAAGTGCTCATGCGATTACTCTTATAGTCAGAGGAAATCGTGCAATTTGCTGTTGTAGTCAGAAGTACTCATGCAATTTACTGCTGTAGTCTAAAGAAACAATGCAATTTACTATTACAGGCAAAAGTAGCCATGCAATTTACTTTAGACTAATCGTGTAACAAGTCCTCTGTGTCAAATCATGTGTCAGAAATGTTCACTTAACTGATGAAAGGGTGTTGCATTTATTTCTCTTAGCAGATTTGTATCGACTTATACACTAGATCGGACTTTCTATAGTATTGTATGAGATATACTCTAGTAAAACATGCGAACAGCAACATGTGCGAAGCCGTAAAACACAATAAACCCGAGCACTGAAGTACAACACACACCGCTCGAGCTAGAAACTGAAGCGATCCTGAAACGCACGAGACCAAATACACCACAGAAACAGCAGTAATCACACTGAGAGCTGAAAGCACACAATCACTCACCATTCTGCGTGAAAGTGACATTTGCCTGTCATTGGTGTTCATCTGAAGCGTCGAGCGCGATTATCGTGTCAAAGCGCGTCATGATAAGAGTCAAAGAGACGAGTGTTCTCGCCGACAGAGAGAGAGCGCGCGCGCGTGTCTGATGTCCGTCATTGTGATATTGCAGGAGTGTGAGATGAAGATGAGGAGAAGAGCATCATCATCATCCTCATCATCTCTCCGTGTCTCCGCCCAGCAGCGCCTCTGAACACACAGCGGGTCGCGGAGAGTCAACACTGAACACTACAGCTGGCAAACCACAGGACAAAACTACTACAGTGAACACTACACTGCTGTTGAACCACACTAGAGTACTCGAATCAAGCTGTTGCGCAAATTCAGTAGTTGCTCTTGTGATATACAACAACTGTAGTAATTGATATGTTGTGGTTGTTTTTTAGTTGCTATGGTAACACAGAATCTATAGTAATTGATTTGTTGTGTTAATTCTGTAGTTGCTATGGTGATGCAACTGTAGTAATTGATCTGTTGTGGTGTTGCTATGGTAACACAGCACCTATAGTAATTGATTTGTTGTGGTTGTTCTAGAGTTGCTATGGTAACAACAATTATAGTTATGTGCACTGTGGTAATTCTATAGTTGCTATGGTAACACAGCATCTACACTAATTGATTTGTTGTGGTAATTTTATAGTTCCCACGTAACAACAACTATAGTAATGTTTTGGTAATTCTACAGTTGCTAGGGTAACAACAACTATAGTAATGTGTTGTGGCAATTCTATAGTTGTTATGCAAACCAGAATTATAATTGATCTACTGTGGTAATTCTATAGTTGTTATGCAAACCACAATTATAATTGATCTACTGTGGTAATTCTATAGTTGCTATCGTGATACAACAACTGTAGTAATTGATCTGTTGTGGTAATTCTATAGTTGCTATGGTAACACAACAACCACAGTAATTGTTTTGCTATGTTTAATGCATAGTTGCTATGGTAACACAGCATCTATAGTAATTGATCTGTTGTTGTTGTTACATAGTTGCTATGGTAACCATAATTATAGTAATTGATCTGTTCTGGTAATTCTATAGTTGCTATGGTGATACAATGACTATAGTAATTGATCAGTTGTGATTGTTCTAGAGTTGCTATGGTAACAACACCTATAGTAATTGATTTGTTGTGGTAATTTTATAGTTCCTATGGTAACAACGATTACACTAATGTGTTGTGGTTATGCTATAGTTGCTATGGTAACCACTCTTATTATAATTGATCTGTTGTGGTAGTTCTATAGTTGCTATGGTGAGACAATACCTGTAGTAAATGATCTGTTGTGGTTGTTTTATAGTTGCTATGGTAACACACCATCTATAGTAATTGACTTGTGGTATTTTTATAGTTGCTATGGTAACAACAACAAAAATGGTGATGTGGTAATTCTATAATTGCTATGGTAACCACAGTTATAATAATTGATCTGTTGTGGTTGTTCTATAGTTGCTATGGTAACAACACCTATAGTAATTGATTTGCTGTGGTAATTTTATAGTTCCCATGGTAACAACGATGACAGTAATGTGTTGTGGTTATGCTATAGTTGCTATGGTAACCACAATTATTACAATTGATCTTTTGTGGTAGTTCTATAGTTGCTATGGTAACCACATCTGTAGTAATTGATGTGTTGCGGTAATTTTGTAGTTCCTATGGTAACCACAATTATAGTAATTGATCTGTTGTGGTAATTCTATAGTTGCTATGGTGATACAACAACTGTAGTAGTTGATTGGTTGTGGTTGTTCTATAGTTCCTATGGTAACATCTATAGCAGTGGTGTCCAAAGTCGGTCCTGGAGGGCTGGTGTCCTGCTGACTTTAGCTCCAACTTGCTTCAACACACCTGCCTGGAAGTTTCTAGTATATCTAGAAAGAGCTTGATTAGCCGGTTCAGTTGTGTTTGATTAGGGTTGGGGCTAAACTCTCCAGGACACCGGCCCTCCAGGACCGAGCTGTACACCCCTGATCTATAGTAATTGACTTGTTGTGGTAATTTTATAGTTGCTATGGTAACCACAATTACAGTAACTGATCTGTTGGTGGTAATTCTATAGTTGCTACGGTAACACAACCAGTACAGAAATCAACCTGTGTTATGTTATGTTGTGATAATTCTCTTGTTGCCGTAGTAATACAACTATAGTAACTGATCTGTTGTTGTAATTCAATAGTTGCTATGGTAACACAACTGCTAAAATTACATTTTACATGAACATAAATGCTGAAAAGCAAATTTTATCAATTTAATTTTCTGAACTAGTTTGCTCACAACCTTAAAGGTGCAGTATGTAAGTTTGACACCCAGTGGTTGAACTAAGTATTGCACTCCTGGATCATAATAAAAACACGGCGGGATGCCAGATTGAGTACAGGAGCGATTTAAACTGTTCTAAATAAAAGCAACGACACGCGATAGAAGGAATATGTTCCATATTAAAAGCAGTTTTGATTCTAACCAACACCTCGAATTGATATTAGAAGTGGCTTCTATTTCAAACAGCTGAACAACAGAAACCTATGACAGATCACCTCAGGTAAGCCTCGTGTGCCTTATTTAGTGCTAAATGCTAACAGTGTGAGTTTGAATGCATTTTACATGACGTGTATTGCCATATACTGAAAGCAGAAAGTTCACCTCAGATCTTGAAAATACAATAAACCGTTTGAAATTGAACTTTAGAACTAAACACATATGAGTGATTCAGCATCTACATTTAATGATGTTAAAGAGGCTTAATATGTATTAAATAGATTCTAAACCTTACCGTTTCGTGAGTAAGTGCATATTCTGTGCTTCTGAAAGGCTGTATTTACATTTCTGCCGTGTTTCCTCTGGTGCAAACAGCTCATCACTATCTCGTCACAGCGTGTTGTTAGGACACGCGATTACAATGTAACCTGCTCAAGTTTGTAATATTTATGTCATTTGCTAATTAATAACCTCATGTGGAACTGAATCTGTCTCATTTTGACATCTGATACTGTCCACTGACACTGTCGCATTTTGCTCACGGATGCATGCTTTCAGAGCCTTTCTGAATGAAATACGCTGTTTTCCAACAAGGCAACCCGGAGTGCTGAAATATAATTGGCTAAACTGGCATCATGCATATGAAATTGACCTAAACAAAGACAGCGTTCCGGCACGGAAAACCCATTTTCAAAGCAGAATATCTGACTTCAGCATTGTTTGCCAGTTAAACAAGTATGTTCACTTGGGATGTTTCTTAAATATCTGCACACATATTATGGTATTTTTATGCTTTAGAAGAGTCAGAAACTTACATACAGCACCTTTAAAGAAATGCTTATAATGTTAATAAAGTACCCAAATGTTGTGTAACATCATTATAATTTTCTTAAAATCACTGAAAAGACACACATTTTAATATGTAAACATTTAAAACGTGCCTAAAATATACTTTTCCTAACCTAGGTAAATGCTTATTATATCATACATGTCAAATAATAATATTCAGTAGTATAGATATTGAACACTTTCAGAGTTGTCTTTCTTGCTCAGCATTTTGTCTGATTTCCACAACAATATTAATACAAAATTTGACTGTTATTTTCTGAAATATGTGAATAAGAGATAACGTAAACACCATTTTGACAAATGCTGGCTTGTTTTAATCAAAATCTGCCTTTATTTTTCAGTAAACTAGATCTAGACTAGATCTTCAATCATGTTTCAATACTTGTAGTGGAAAAGCAGACACACACACACACACACACACTCACACACACACACACTGAGGAAGAGCAGGAGTTTCTGCAGCGTACAGAGAGATTTCATGTTCTCATCTGAAAGTTTCTCCTCTGAAACCATGTGAAAATATCTTGTTATGCTGAAATAAACTGGCGGCTCTGCTAAAATAATCTGAGAGACGCATTTCAGGCTCGACAGGGTGACACTTTAATGCCTGAATATTTCAGACTGGAACTGATATAATATTTAACACAACATCGTGGAGTTTAACGGGATGTTGTCAGAAAGTTCTGGAGAGGTTATCTTAGGATTGTGAACGTTCCTCCAGTAACATTAACATGATGCTCCTTCACTGCGTTTATGTTGTCTGAATGTTAGAACAATGTTCAGAAAACTATTCAGCTTATTTTATCTTAAGACTTTTTCCCAATAATATAGAGAAGACTTCAGATTTACAGCAGCAGCAGCTGATCATCTTCAGAAACATGTGTTGTGGTGCTGGTTGAAAGTCTCTTCACAGTCCAATAGTACTGATTACAGTCAATGATCTGAATGTGTTTATATGTGTTCTTATGTTCTGGGTCAGGCAGAAGACTAAACTATGTTCATCCAATTAAATATCGGCTGCTACATTAATAAATATAAATGTGGGTGAGTGTGTGTGTGTCTGTGCACATGCATGAGTGTTAGAGAGAGTGTGTGTGTGTCTGTGTGAGTGTATGAGAGAGAGAGAGAGCGTGTGTGTGTGTGTGTGCGCTTGAGTGTATGAGAGAGTGTGCATGCGTAAGTGTGTGTGTGTGTGTGTGTGTGTGTGTGTGTGTGTGTGCGTGTGTGTGCATGCATAAGAGAGAGAGAGTGTGTGTGTGTGTGTGCGCTTGAGTGTATGAGAGAGTGTGCGTGCATAAGTGTGTGTGTGTGTGTGTGTGTGTGTGTGTGTGTGTGTGTGTTGTCTTCGCATCATTAATTGTTCAGTCAGCAGCAGCAGCTCAGCGTCTGATGGAGGATCTGAAGAAAACACCACAGCAAGAACACAATACACACACACACACACACACACACACACACACACACACACACACACACACACACACACACACACACAGGTCTGGTTTTGAGGAGCAGCACACATTATTCACTCTCTCTTTTATAATCTCTGTTCGACTGCAGGTCTGGATCGTGTCATTATTATGGTCTGTTTCTGTCTGAGCCCTCACATGTTTCCTGAATGAAAACAGAGACGTTTGAGGACACACACCTGACTGATACACTCTCACACACCACATCTCAGCAGCGGTGCTGGAGCCCAGAGAGGAGAGCAGTGATCATGAAAGTAATGCACATGTACCAGACACTCGGGTGGACATTCTCCTCTAATAACTCAATGCTCCACTGTCCACGCTTCCTTTCTGAAATGGCCAAACACACATTCATTATGATCAGGCTGAGTGAAAGATTAAATGTGTGTGTGTGTGTGTGTGTGTGTGTGTGTGTGTGTGTGTGTGTGTGTGTGAGATGATCATCGCTGTCATTTCAGTCTAAAATGTTGCATCTTAGAGACAAAACAGCTTTAAAGGGCACCTATTATGCAGAAATGACTCTTATGTGGGGTTTAAGCACAGTTGTGTGTGTGTGTGTGTGTGTGTGTATCTACAGCCTCTAATGCTCAACATGAATTCATTGTGTTTGTTCTAATCAGACTTGATAAGTGAAACACTTTGATTGACATTTTCCCTTTGTACGTGTCATCAGAGGGGGAAAGCCCCGCCCACTAGTGCCCATCTCTCCCTCATTAGCATAAACAGCAGCCCTGAGTGAGAAGCAGCCGTCTGTCCATTAGCCATTAGAGTGTTTGAGCTGCTGAAGATAATGTCAGCATAGACTAAGAGGATTATAGATGTGGAGTTTTAGATGAACAGCGACAGGAGTGACATAGACTGACAGAAGCATGAAGCACACACTCACACTGAAGCACACCTGACCAGCACTGACAACACACACACTGCTGTTTTACATCTGCCGCACAGCAGTCTGTAGCTCCGCCCTCTTCTGAAAAGAGCACAATCTCATTTGCATTTAAAGCGACAGACACCAAAACACCACAATTAGGATCAAAGCCTGAAAGGGTCAGCTTCAGAGAGGTTTGGGGATTAGGGGGGTTTTATAATGTCTCTGGGGGCCCCCTGAATGTATGGGCCCTTAGAATCGTCCTAACTTTCTCCCCCTAGCGGCGCCCCTGCCTTCACCGTCTCACTTAGGGAATCTCCTAAGATAAAAAAAAAGTGTTATCTCTGAACTTTAATAATAAATCTATATTAAATGCTGCGCTTCCCACCTCCAGTCCAATGACTTCTGGGACTTCTGGAGCGAGTTCGGTGGTCAACTCTGCATCGGTGCGTCCTCGATATCAAGAATACATCTGGGAACTTTCATGCATCCTCCGTTCTTACGGTCTTGAGTTTTGGAACTGAACTTTGGCAATTGATGATGACGTTACACGAGAACACGAGGATGCAAGACCGCTGAACAACGCCGAGGCGGAGATCGAGGCCCCGTTTACACTTATATGTTTTCGGTTTAAAACGCATAAGTTTTGCTACGGTTACGCCATCCGTCCACACTACGCCGGAGTTTTCGAGCCCCGAAAACGGAGCGTTTTGAAAACACTGGAGAGGCCGTTTTCATTCTAAAACGCTGCTGCTCCGTCTCAGTGTAGATGGGGGAAAACGGAGACGCCTGAAAACGGAGGCGTGGCTGCTGAGATTCGCTACCTGATTGGGGCTTTTGGGTCATTGCATATCCTTCCCTTATTCGTCAAGCCCCTATCACATGACTATAACGCTACCGGAAGACGGCAGACCAGCCTTCACTGTAAACAACAACATGGACACAGAAATGGGAGCGTTGTTTGCACTATTGTCCGTTTTAGGCGCCATTGTGCAGTTAAACATACTTCTGGATGGGCTGGAAATTGGGTTGGGCTGTCTGGGACGGTCCTCAAATGGTTCAGATCTTATCTTGAAGGGAGAGGTTACTATGTCAGTATAGGTGACCATAGGTCGAGGTGGACACCCATGACATGTGGAGTCCCACAAGGCTCAGTTCTGGCACCTCTCCTGTTCAACCTTTATATGCTCCCTCTGAGCCAAATAATGAGAAAGAACCAAATCTCCTACCACAGCTGATGACACTCAGATCTACTTAGCCTTACTGCCTAATGACTACAGCCCTATTGACACCCTCTGCCAATGCATTGATGAAATGAACAGTTGGATGTGCCAAAACTTTCTTCAGTTAAACAAAGAGAAAACTGAAGTGATTGTGTTTGGGAACAGAGATGAGGTTCTCAAGGTGAATGCGTACCTTGGCACTAAAGGTCAAACAACAAAAAATAAGGTCAAGAATCTTGGTGTGACTCTGGAGTCAGATCTGAGTTTCAATAGTCATGTCAAAGCAGTGAGTAACCCTAACTATCATCTCAAAAACACTGCAAGAATCAGATGCTTTGTTTCCAGTGAAGACTTAGAGAAACTTGTTGATGCTTTTATCAGCAGCAGGGTGGATTACTGTATCGGCCTCCTCACGGGCCTTCCCAAAAACACAGTCAGAGAGTTGCAGCTCATCCAGAATGCTGCGGCCAGGATTCTGACCAGAACCAGGAAATCAGAGCACATCACACCTGTCCTCAGGACTCTACACTGGCTCCCAGTTACATTCAGAATAGATTTTAAAGTATTATTACTTGTCTATAAATCACTAAATGGCCTAGGACCTCAATACATTACAGATATGCTCACTGAATACAAGCCTAATAGATCACTCAGATCATTAGTATCATATAAACTAGAAACTCCAAGAGTTCAGTCAAAGCAGGGTGAATCGGCTTTCAGCTACTAACAGCGCCCCCTGCTGCTGGAATCAGCTTCCAGAAATGATCAGATGTGCTCCAACATTAGGCACATTCAAATCCAGACTGAAAACACATCTGTTTAGCTGTGCCTTTACTGAATGAGCACTGTGCTACGTCCGACAGATCGCACTATTGTGTTTTTCTCTTCTTTTTCATTCTTTTACAACCTGTTTTAACATATTTTTATCTGTTTTTGATTATCTGTTTTTATTTTTAATTTTTTTCTTACACTTGTCTTTTTATTCCTGTTTATGTAAAGCACATTGAATTGCCACTGTGTATGAAATGTGCTATATAAATAAACTTGCCTTGCCTAAACTCTGCCTTTTTTACTACAGCAGCTGCATATATTCGCAAGAGGCAAGCTATTGTTCGAGCACTCGCTAATCGCTCGCGTTCATCATTCAACCAGCGTTTGTTGACTAACATTAACCAAATGCCGAGCGAGACACATGCTTCCTGTTTATACTTGCTTCCTGTTTATGCATGTCCAGAGTGCGCGAATGGTCACGTGATATACGTTTTTGGTGTAGTGTGGACGGAGATATGTTTAGAAACGCTAAATGAAACGCTAGTGTGGGCATGGATCGTTTTTGATCTAAAACGCCGTTTCAAAACGAAAACGCATTAGTGTAAACGGGGCCTGAGACACTCTGACAGGCACATGGGAACGGTGGGTGGGGAGAACCAACATTAAAGGCACAGGCCACAAAAACAGCTACAACGTGTTCACAGCAGAAATTTCCAATGTTCTAAGGGGTATAATAAATGAACTGATGGGTGTTTTGAGCTGAAACTTTACAGACACACTCTGGAGACGCAAAAGATTTTTAAATATTGAAAAAGGGGTAAAATAGGATCCATTTAAAGAGACAGTCACCAAAACGCCACAATTAGGATCAAAGCCTAAAAGGGTCAATTTCAGAGAGCTAGAAAACATTATCTGTGTGCCATTTAGAGCTCAAACTCAAACACACACACACACACACACACATTCTAGAGCAGAGGTGGGCAAACTACGGCCGGCGTGAGGAAGTTTTTAAAATGCTGCTTCTGAGTAACGGTTTGGTGAGCACAAGTGTACAAGTGAGCACCATTTGATGGCAGTATTGCACTCGGTACAGTTAGCGCAACCAGTAGATTTAGAACACACTCTCGGATATTAAAATACACTTTCACGCAAAATGCGCTTTTTTTTTTTTGCGAGAGCTCTTCTTAAACTGAACAGCACATCATCGATGACGTAAGCATGCTCAGGCCCGAATGTAATGTGAGTGCGGGTCGTCAGGGGAGATGGGAGGGGGAACAAGCATGCTTCGGCCCAGTTCAAAGCAACTGTACATAGTGTGAGTACGCCCTCAGAATCTTCTTCCGTTTTATCTCATAGTTTTATGATTGATATGAGCATATTAATACAAGCTCAAATAAGATTGCTGTGATTTTTATTATGATGATTAATAAGTAAATATAAATAGCAGTGCAAATTAATTTGACTTGTAAATTTGACTCAATTATAACTATTAAAATAATCTGTTTTGTATTAATGTGACATGATTCTGTCCGATATTACATATCCATGCGTACTGCCACTATAAATAAAAGTTATTTTTTGAAGGATTTGACATGTGGCCCTTCACTTGGTTTGCAAAACTTGATGTGGCCCTCGGGTCTAAAAAGTTTGCTGCTCTAGAGACAGCAGAGACGTGTTTTACAGCTTGTAAAGCAGAATCTCCTTTAATATAATGATCATTATAAGCAGCAGCCACTTATAAACTGCAGAGTTCCCACTTAGCTGATGATTGATTATAAAGCGTGTTTGGCATGCTGTCTCCGGAGAAAGCCCTGAGCTCATAAGATCCTCGAGCTCGCGGCTCCCTCCCGTTTGCAAGGCGAGAGGGGAGTTTGAGCTCAGGTAGATCTGGAGAACTCCCCTGCTGTAGTAGCTAATGAACAGATAGTGATTGCTCTTAAGAGATAACTACTTACTAGGAGCATGTCTATGGTGCAGATTTGGATTAGTCAATTAACTTAAGTTGCATGTATTGGATGGTGGGAGGAAACCGGGGGAAACCCACATGAGCACGGGGAGAATGTATAAACTCCACACAGAATTGTCAGCTGCTTGGTAAGGACTAGAACCAGTGATGTTCTTGCTGTGAGGCAACAGTGCTAACCACTGGGCCACCGTGCCACCCATCTAGGAAAGGAGGAGGAGTAGGGGTGGAAGGGGGGATTCTTCAAAGCAAAGATGACTGTCATATGGAACTGAGGGTGTTTATAGTGGCTTAGGAATCGTCTGATTGGCAAATCATAAATTGAATAATGCAGGCCGGCTGTGATCAATCCTAAGCACGTGATCCTCTCGAAATTAGTTTATAAATAAACTTCACAAAGGAGGAAGTGAAATGCATGATGGATATGACTGTTTGAGTGTGTGAGGGTTAAACAGCAGTACAGTATTGTGGTGATGTATGGATCAGAGCATCTGCTGTGAACAAACACACATGTGCTTGATGATTGTCAGTGTTTATTCATTATCACACATCATCTGCTGCTACTGTAGCTCTGATCCTCAGCTGACAGATGATTACAGAGGAACATTAGCAAGGGGCTGTTATTATTGAACTGCTCTGTGTGTGTGTGTGTGTGTGTGTGTGAGCGCTTTTTGCGATTGTCAGTCAACAAAAGCTGTTAGAATGCAGAAGTAGGATTTTTCCAGCCTGATCTCATGAGGAAATGTAATTTTACGTTTTGTCAGTTTAGTGGCTAATTCGTACGAGTTCAGTCGAACGAAAATGTACGATTTTAAAAAGGAGGCGTGGCACCTAACCCCACCCCTAACCCCAATCGTCATTGGGTGATGAGCAAATCGTACTAAATTGTACGAATTAGATCGTACGAGTTAGCCACTAAATCAAACAGTTACGAATTGCCGTGAGATTGTGTTGGATTTTTCAGCTAAATGAATTCGTGTGTGTTTGTGTGCATGAATCTGTGTGTGCGAGTATGAGTGTTTGCATGCAGGAATGTGTGTGCATGCATAAATGTATTTTAGTTTATGCATTTGTGACTGTATGTGTGTGTATGCGTGCATAAATCATATGTATGTTAGTGTGTTTTTATGTGTGTGACAAAGTATATATGAGTGTGTGTATGAGGGAGTGAATGTGTGTGTGTGCATGCATGCATGAATGTATATGTGTGTATGTACTGTATGAATGTCTCTCTCTCAGTGTGTGGGTGTGTGCATGCATGAATCAAATGCATGGTAGTGTATATATATGAGTGTGTGTATGTACGTGTGGGTGTATACGTGTTCACGCCCATGAGTGTGTGTATGAGTATGAATGAGTGTGTATGAGTAAGTGTACTGTATAATTCATCTTTTCAATTCAATTCATCTTTATTTGTATAGCGCTTATACAATGTAGATTGTGTCAAAGCAGCTTCACATGGAAGATTATAGTGAATGTAAACAGAGTCAGTTCAGTTTTCAGAGATTAAGTTCAGTTCAGTTTAGCTCAGTTCAGTGTGGGTTAACAATCACTACTGAGAGTCCAAACACTGAAGAGCAAATCCATCGATGCGCAGCTCTACAGATCCCGAACCATGCAAGCCAGTGGCGACAGCGGCAAGGAAAAAACTTCACCAATTGGCAAAAGCGAAGATTTTAAAAAACCTGGAGAGAAACCAGGCTCAGTTGGGCACGACCATTTCCCCTATGGCCAAACGTCTTGTGCAGAGCTGCAGTCTAGGCGCAGGAAGCTGGACCTCAGCGAAGACTCGTCTGTCCTTGGAGCGTCACAGGGGTCAGTCTCAGGCTCTCACTCCACGATGACCACCACAGCAGCTGCTCAGGATACGGCCTGGTCCAGAAAACCTTGGGATCATCTCGTCGCTGGTCTTGGATCGCATCAGTGGCGCTGCATAGTCTGAGGGCCTCGAGATGAGTACCCCCAGGAGGAAATAGAGAATAAGGAAAATAATTAGCGTAGCTGCTGTTCATAGTGTATATAAACCAGAACCAAAATCATGTGTGGGGCACATCATGCATCATACCGCTATGTACTGCACTGAGTGTCTGCTTTGCTAAAAAGATAGGTCTTTAATCTAGTTTTGAAGAGCGAGAGTGTGTCTGAGCCTCGGACATTATCAGGAAGGCTATTCCAGACTTTAGGGGCCATAAATGAGAAGGCTCGACCTCCTTTAGTGGACTTTGCCATTCTAGGTACTACCAGAAGCCCTGAGTTTTGAGATCGTAAAGAGCGGGTTGGGTTGTAGCGAGACAGGAGGTTGGTTAGATAAACAGGAGCTCGATTATTTAAAGCTTTATAGGTAAGGAGTAATATTTTAAATTCAATACGAAACTTAACAGGCAGCCAGTGTAAGGAGGATAAAATTGGGGTGATATGATCATACAAGAATCTTGGTGTGACTCTGGAGTCAGATCTGAGTTTCAGTAGTCATGTCAAAGCAGTTAGTAAATCAGCATACTATCATCTCAAAAACATTGCAGGAATCAGATGCTTTGTTTCCAGTGAAGACTTAGAGAAACTTGTTGATGCTTTCATCAGCAGCAGGGTGGATTACTGTATCGGCCTCCTCACGGGCCTTCCCAAAAACACAGTCAGACAGTTGCAGCTCATCCAGAACGCTGCGGCCAGGATTCTGACCAGAACCAGGAAATCAGAGCACATCACACCTGTCCTCAGGTCTCTACACTGGCTCCAGTTACACTCAGAATAGATTTTGAAGTATTATTACTGCTCTATAAATCTCTAAATGGCCTAGGAGCTCAATATATTACAGATATGCTCACTGAGAACAAACCTTATAGATCACTCAGATCTTTAGGATCATATAAACCAGAAACTCCATTGCCCAGTTTCACAAACCGGGCTTAGCTTAAGCCAGGACTAGAATTTAGTTAAATTGGGCTATTTATGTAATGTAATGTGTATTTGTATAGTGCATTTATTGTGTATGGCCATACACCCAAAGCGCTTCACAATCATGAGGAGGGTCTCTCCACACCACCACCAGTGTGTAGCTCCACTTGGATGATGCGACGGCAGCCACAGGACACGAGCACCAGTGCTTCACCACACACCAGCTATAGGAGGAGTGGAGAGACAGTGATAGAGCCAATTCGGTGGATGGGGATGATTAGGAGGCCATGATGGGTAAGGGCCGATTGAGGGACTTTGGCCAGGACACCGGTGTTACACCCCTACTCTTTACGAGAAGTGCCATGGAGAATCAGGACCTCGGTTTAACGTCTCATCTGAAAGACGGCACCCACTGACAGTATAGTGTCCCCTTCACTTTTACTGGGGCATTAGGACTCACACAGACCACAGGTTGAGCGCCCCCTGCTGGCCTCTCTAACACCACTTCCAACAGCAACCTAGTTTTTCCCATGTGATCTCCCATCCAGGCTCAGCCCTGCTTAGCTTCAGTGAGTAATCGGTCTTGGGCTGCAGGGTGATATGGCTGTGGCTATTCAAGCCACATTTATAAAAACGGCCTTAGAAAAATACATTACTGGTGTGCACCTGGAGACAAAAAATGACACTGCCATATTTTAAGACATCTCACTGCAAGTTATTTTCAGCTGAGAGAGCTCAAACATGCAATTTAATCCAAGACTAGCCTTAAACCTTGTTTGTGAAACCGGGGCAAGAGTTCAGTCAGAGCAGGGTGAATCAGGTGAATCAGCCTTCAGCTACTAACAGCGCCCCCTACTGCTGGAATCAGCTTCCAGAAATGATCAGATGTGCTCCAATATCAGACACATTCACATCAAGACTGAACACACATCTGTGTAGCTGTGCCTTTACTGAATGAGCACTGTGCTACGACACACACATCACACTAATGTGTCTTTCTCTTCCTTTTTTACTCTTTCAAAACCTGTTTTAACACATTTTCCTCTGCTTTTATATTCATTCATTCATTTTCATCCGCTTTTCCGGGGCCGAGTCACAGGGGCAGCAGTCTTAGGAGAGAACTCTAGACTTCCCTCTCCCCAGACACTTCCTACAGCTCCTCCAGGGGGATCCCGAGGTGTTCCCAGGCCAGCCGAGAGACATAGTCCCTCTAGCCTGTCCAGGGTCTTCCCTGAGACCTCCTCTTGGTGGGACATGCCTAGATCACCAGAGGTGTAAAGAGTACCTGAAAACCATACTTGAGTAAAAGTACAGATACCTTACTGTAGAAATGACTCCATTACAAGTTACAAGTCACCAATTCCAATAAGACTTGAGTAAAAGTGTTAAAGTATCCGATTTTAAAAGAACTTAAGTATTTTACTCACACTGAATGTAAGCTCAAAGATCATCAAGAAAGGTTTAATTTTCCTAATATATAAATTAAATTTAACACCTTAATGTTATAAAATGGCAGAACAAAATATATTTAAAAAATAGAACAAAAAGTCTCAGTCAAACTCAAATGTTCAAAAAAGGCACAAACAATTTATCAAAAAAAAAAGTAGTAAAACGTAGTAAAAAAAATCAGAGCTGACTTTGATGAGATTCATCTCTCAGTATCAGAGGGGGGCAATATTTTTATTTTGAGTAGTTTTTCAATTGATTAAGATGTTTTCTCTGTATTAAAATTAAACAAAGAGGAGCAGTGTTATTTTTCAACTTAGTAAACTACACATGAATTCAAGCTTCGGCTTCATCACTGGCTGCAGCCATGTTGCTAATTAAACACCTGGTATTAGGCAAGCTGCTAATTCACGTTCACATGATTTAGCCCATAAATAGCATACAGTACCTTCAGCACCCTGCAGATGGCGATATCGGCTCATGCGCCCAACAAATTAGCTGTGGTAGATAAAGATGCCGACTTGTCGTGCACAATCACAATGTAATGAGTAACGGTAAGCATCTTTTCAAATGTAGTGGAGTAAAAAGTACATATATTCAATCTAAAATGTAGTCAAGTAGAGAGTAAAAGTTGCTTATATTTTTGATACTCAGTACAAGTACAAAGTAGCCAAACAAATACTTAAGTAAAGTAACGAAGTCCATTTACTCAAGTACTTTACACCACTGTAGATCACCTCCCTAGGTAGGCATCCAGGAGGCATCCGAAGCAGATGCCCAAGCCACCTCAGCTGACTTCTCTCGATGTGGAGGAGCAGCAGCTCTACTCCGAGCTCCTCAGCCTATCTATAAGAGTGCGCCCTGCCACCATGCGAAGGAAACTCATTTCGGACGCTTGTATCTGAGATCTTGTCCAGTGTTGCCAGATGTAGCTGACTAATTCCAGCCCAAAAACTTGAAAATCCGCCAAAATGCAACCGCCCAACAACAGCGATTTTCATGAAAAGTAGGGGACCTGGTTTACACGAAAACACGGGGGGTTGGTCTCGGTTTTTGTGAAAAGTTGGGGGGGACCACAGAACATAGATTGACTAGTAAGTTGAGAGCTTTGCTTTTCGGCTCAGCTCCTTCTTTACCACAACGGACCACTACATCGACCGCATTACCGCACCAATCCGCCTGTCATTCTCACGCTGCATCCTTCCCTCACTCATGCACAAAACCCGAAGATACTTGAACTCCTCCACCTGGGGTGAGGACCTTCCTCCAACCTGGAGATGTTATGCTCGTCTCTTTTCTTCCTGTTTATGTAAAGCACTTTATACTGCCACTGTGTATGAAATGTGCTTTAGAAGTAAACTTGGCTTGCCTTGATACAATTATTCCCCCTCCTGTGAATTTTATTTTCTTTATCAAATATTTCCCGAATGATGTTGAACAGATTCAGGAATTTTTCACAGTATTTCCTCTAATATTTTTTCTTCTGGAGAAAGTCTTATTTGTTTTATTTCAGCTAGAATAAAAGCAGTTCTTAATTGTTTTAAAGCCATTTTAAGGTCAATATTATTAGCCCCCTTCAGCAATACTAGTTTTGCATTGTCTCCAGTTCAAATCACTGTTATACAATGACTT
>LR812520.1:72121473-72123973 GCA_903798195.1 Danio kyathit
CACACACACACAACCTCAACACGCTGTCACACACACACAACCTCAACACGCTGTCACACACACACAACCTCAACACGCTGTCACACACACACAACCTCAACACGCTGTCACACACACACAACCTCAACACGCTGTCACACACACACAACCTCAACACGCTGTCACACACACACACATTCTCAACACGCTGTCACACACACACAACCTCAACACGCTGTCACACACACACAACCTCAACACGCTGTCGCACACACACAACCTCAACACGCTGTCACACACACACAACCTCAACACGCTGTCACACACCACAACCTCAACACGCTGTCGCACACACAACCTCAATACACATAACCTCAACACACGCTGTCACACACACACACACATACACACACACAACCTCAAAACACAAACACACCCTGTAAATTTCTGAAACACACAAAAAATTAACACACGCACACACACACACACACACACACACAACCTCAACACGCTGTCGCATGCACATACACAACCTCAACATGCTGTCACACACACACACACACACACACACACACCTCAACACGCTGTCGCACACATACACAACCTCAACACGCTGTCACACACACACACAACCTCAACACGCTGTCACACACACACACAACCTCAACACGCTGTCGCACACACACACAACCTCAACACGCTGTCACACACACACACAACCTCAACACGCTGTCGCACACACACAACCTCAACACGCTGTCACACACACACAACCTCAACACGCTGTCACACACACACAACCTCAACACGCTGTCACACACACACACAACCTCAACACGCTGTCACACACACACAACCTCAACACGCTGTCACACACACACAACCTCAACACGCTGTCACACACACACACAACCTCAACACGCTGTCACACCACACACACACACACACACACACACAACCTCAACACGCTGTCACACACACACAACCTCAACACGCTGTCACACACACACAACCTCAACACGCTGTCACACACACACACAACCTCAACACGCTGTCACACACACACAACCTCAACACGCTGTCACACACACACAACCTCAACACGCTGTCACACACACACAACCTCAACACGCTGTCACACACACACAACCTCAACACGCTGTCACACACACACACATTCTCAACACGCTGTCACACACACACAACCTCAACACGCTGTCACACACACACAACCTCAACACGCTGTCGCACACACACAACCTCAACACGCTGTCACACACACACAACCTCAACACGCTGTCACACACCACAACCTCAACACGCTGTCGCACACACAACCTCAATACACATAACCTCAACACACGCTGTCACACACACACACACATACACACACACAACCTCAAAACACAAACACACCCTGTAAATTTCTGAAACACACAAAAAATTAACACACGCACACACACACACACACACACACACACACACACAACCTCAACACGCTGTCGCATGCACATACACAACCTCAACATGCTGTCACACACACACACACACACACACCTCAACACGCTGTCGCACACATACACAACCTCAACACGCTGTCACACACACACACAACCTCAACACGCTGTCACACACACACACACAACCTCAACACGCTGTCGCACACACACACAACCTCAACACGCTGTCACACACACACACAACCTCAACACGCTGTCGCACACACACAACCTCAACACGCTGTCGCACACACACAACCTCAACACGCTGTCACACACACACAACCTCAACACGCTGTCACACACACACAACCTCAACACGCTGTCACACACACACAACCTCAACACGCTGTCACACACACACAACCTCAACACGCTGTCACACACACACAACCTCAACACGCTGTCACACACACACAACCTCAACACGCTGTCACACACACACACATTCTCAACACGCTGTCACACACACACAACCTCAACACGCTGTCACACACACACAACCTCAACACGCTGTCGCACACACACAACCTCAACACGCTGTCACACACACACAACCTCAACACGCTGTCACACACCACAACCTCAACACGCTGTCGCACACACAACCTCAATACACATAACCTCAACACACGCTGTCACACACACACACACATACACACACACAACCTCAAAACACAAACACACCCTGTAAATTTCTGAAACACACAAAAAATTAACACACGCACACACACACACACACACACACACACACACAACCTCAACACGCTGTCGCATGCACATACACAACCTCAACATGCTGTCACACACACACACACACACACACACCTCAACACGCTGTCGCACACATACACAACCTCAACACGCTGTCACACACACACACAACCTCAACACGCTGTCACACACACACACACAACCTCAACACGCTGTCGCACACACACACAACCTCAACACGCTGTCACACACACACACAACCTCAACACGCTGTCGCACACACACAACCTCAACACGCTGTCGCACAC
>LR812520.1:72128973-72195915 GCA_903798195.1 Danio kyathit
TATCAGCAAGCAAAATCACAATCATATTCAAAATCACAATCATATTCATCATCCAGATATCAGCAAGCAAAATCACAATCATATTCAAAATCATATTCATCATCCAGATATCAGCAAGCAAAATCACAATCATATTCAAAATCATAATCATATTCAAAATCACAATCATATTCAAAATCACAATCATATTCATCATCCAGATATCAGCAAGCAAAATCACAATCATATTCAAAATCACAATCATATTTAAAATCACAATCATATTCAAAATCACAATCATATTCAAAATCACAATCATATTCATCATCCAGATATCAGCAAGCAAAATCACAATCATATTCATCATCCAGCTATCAGCACGCAAAATCACAATCATATTTAAAATCACAGTCACATTCATCATCCAGATATCAGCAAGCAAAATCACAATCATAATCAAAATCACAATCATATTAATCATCCAGATATCAGCAAGCAAAATCACAATCATATTCAAAATCACAATCGTATTCATCATCCAGATATCAGCACGCAAAATCACAATCATATTTAAAATCACAGTCACATTCATCATCCAGATATCAGCAAGCAAAATCATAATCATATTCAAAATCACAATCATATTCATCATCCAGATATCAGCACGCAAAATCACAATCATATTCATCATCCAGATATCAGCAAGCAAAATCATAATCATATTCAAAATCACAATCATATTCATCATCCAGATATCAGCAAGCAAAATCACAATCATATTCATCATCCAGATATCAGCACGCAAAATCACAATCATATTTAAAATCACAGTCACATTCATCATCCAGATATCAGCAAGCAAAATCATAATCATATTCAAAATCACAATCATATTCATCATCCAGATATCAGCAAGCAAAATCACAATCATATTCAAAATCACAATCATATTCATCATCCAGATATCAGCAAGCAAAATCACAATCATATTCAAAATCACAATCATATTCATCACCCAGATATCAGCAAGCAAAATCACAATCATATTCAAAATCATAATCATATTCAAAATCACAATCTTATTCATCATCCAGATATCAGCGAGCAAAATCACAATCATATTCATCATCCAGATATCAGCAAGCAAAATCATAATCATATTCATCATCCAGATATCAGCAAGCAAAATCACAATCATATTCAAAATCACAATCATATTCATCACCCAGATATCAGCAAGCAAAATCACAATCATATTCAAAATCATAATCATATTCAAAATCACAATCTTATTCATCATCCAGATATCAGCGAGCAAAATCACAATCATATTCATCATCCAGATATCAGTAAGCAAAATCACAATCATATTCAAAATCACAATCACATTCATCATCCAGATATCAGCAAGCAAAATCACAATCATATTCATCATCCAGATATCAGCACGCAAAATCACAATCATATTTAAAATCACAGTCACATTCATCATCCAGATATCAGCAAGCAAAATCATAATCATATTCAAAATCACAATCATATTCATCATCTAGATATCAGCAAGCAAAATCACAATCATATTCATCATCCAGATATCAGCAAGCAAAATCACAATCATATTCAAAATCACAATCATATTCATCATCCAGATATCAGCAAGCAAAATCACAATCATATTCAAAATCACAATCATAATCAAAATCACAATCATATTCATCATCCAGATATCAGCAAGCAAAATCACTATCAAATTTAAAATCACTATCATATTAAAAATCACAATCATATTCATCATCCAGATATCAGCAAGCAAAATCACAATCATATTCAAAATCACAATCATATTCATCACCCAGATATCAGCAAGCAAAATCACAATCATATTCAAAATCATAATCATATTCAAAATCACAATCTTATTCATCACCCAGATATCAGCGAGCAAAATCACAATCATATTCAAAATCACAATCATAATCAAAATCACAATCATATTCATCATCCAGATATCAGCAAGCAAAATCACAATCATATTCAAAATCACAATCATATTCATCACCCAGATATCAGCAAGCAAAATCACAATCATATTCAAAATCATAATCATATTCAAAATCACAATCATATTCATCATCCAGATATCAGCAAGCAAAATCACAATCATATTCAAAGTCACAATCATATTCATCATCCAGATATCAGCAAGCTAAATCACAATCATATTCAAAATCACAATCATATTCATCATCCAGATATCAGCAAGCAAAATCACAATCATAATCAAAATCACAATCATATTTAAAATCACAGTCACATACATCATCCAGATATCAGCAAGCAAAATCACAATCATATTCAAAATCACAATCATATTCATCATCCAGATATCAGCAAGCAAAATCACAATCATATTCGAAATCACAATCATATTCATCATCCAGATATCAGCAAGCAAAATCACAATCATATTCATCATCCAGATATCAGCACGCAAAATCACAATCATATTCAAAATCACAATCATATTCATCATCCAGATATCAGCAAGCTAAATCACAATCTTATTCAAAATCACAATCATATTCATCATCCAGATATCAGCAAGCTAAATCACAATCATATTCAAAATCATAATCATATTCAAAATCACAATCTTATTCGAAATCACAATCATATTCATCATCCAGATATCAGCAAGCTAAATCACAATCTTATTCAAAATCACAATCATAATCAAAATCACAATCATATTCATCATCCAGATATCAGCAAGCAAAATCACAATCATATTCAAAATCACAATCATATTCATCATCCAGATATCAGCAAGCAAAATCACAATCATATTAAAAATCACAATCATATTCATCATCCAGATATCAGCAAGCAAAATCACAATCATATTCAAAATCACAATCATATTCATCACCCAGATATCAGCAAGCAAAATCACAATCATATTCAAAATCATAATCATATTCAAAATCACAATCTTATTCATCATCCAGATATCAGCGAGCAAAATCACAATCATATTCATCATCCAGATATCAGCAAGCAAAATCACAATCATATTCAAAATCACAATCATATTCATCACCCAGATATCAGCAAGCAAAATCACAATCATAATCAAAATCACAATCATATTCATCATCCAGATATCAGCAAGCCAAATCACAATCATAATCAAAATCACAATCATATTCAAAATCACAATCATATTCATCATCCAGATATCAGCAAGCAAAATCACAATCATATTCGAAATCACAATCATATTCATCATCCAGATATCAGCAAGCTAAATCACAATCATATTCAAAATCACAATCATATTCATCATCCAGATATCAGCAAGCAAAATCACAATCATATTTAAAATCACAATCATATTCAAAATCAATCAAATTCATCATGCAGATATTACCACGCATAATCATATTTAAAATCAAAATCATAATCACCATCCATCTATCAGCATGCAAAAATCTAAATCACATTCAAAATCACAATCATATTCATCATCCAGATATCAGCAAGAAAAATCATATTCCAAATCACAATCGTATTAATCATTCAGATATCAGCAAGCAAAATCACAATCATATTCAAAATCACAATCATATTCATCATCCAGATATCAGCAAGCAAAATCACAATCATATTCAAAATCATAATCATATTCAAAATCACAATAATATTCATCATCCAGATATCAGCAAGCAAAATCACAATCATATTCAAAATCACAATCGTATTCATCATCCAGATATCAGCAAGCAAAAACACAATCATATTTAAAATCACAATCATATTCATCATCCAGATATCAGCAAGCAAAATCACAATCATATTCAAAATCACAATCATATTCATCATCCAGATATCAGCAAGCAAAATCACAATCATATTCAAAATCACAATCATAATCAAAATCACAATCATATTCAAAATCACAATCATATTCATCATCCAGATATCAGCAAGAAAAATCATATTCCAAATCACAATCGTATTAATCATTCAGATATCAGCAAGCAAAATCACAATCATATTCAAAATCATAATCATATTCATCATCCAGATATCAGCAAGCAAAATCATATTCCAAATCACAATCGTATTAATCATTCAGATATCAGCAAGCAAAATCACAATCATATTCAAAATCTCAGTCATATTCATCATCCAGATATCAGCAAGCTAAATCACAATCATATTCAAAATCACAATCATATTCATCATCCAGATATCAGCAAGCTAAATCACAATCATAATCAAAATCACAATCACATTCATCATCCAGATATCAGCAAGCAAAATCACAATCATATTCAAAATCACAATAATATTCATCATCCAGATATCAGCAAGAAAAATCATATTCCAAATCACAATCGTATTAATCATTCAGATATCAGCAAGCAAAATCACAATCATATTCAAAATCACAGTCATATTCATCATCCAGATATCAGCAAGCAAAATCACAATCATATTCAAAATCATAATCATATTCATCACCCAGATATCAGCAAGCTAAATCACAATCATATTCATCATCCAGATATCAGCAAGCAAAATCACAATCATATTTAAAATCACAATCATATTCATCATCCAGATATCAGCAAGCAAAATCACAATCATATTCAAAATCACAATCATAATCAAAATCACAATCATATTCAAAATCACAATCATATTCAAAATCACAATCATATTCATCATCCAGATATCAGCAAGCAAAATCACAATCATATTCATCATCCAGCTATCAGCACGCAAAATCACAATCATATTTAAAATCACAGTCACATTCATCATCCAGATATCAGCAAGCAAAATCACAATCATAATCAAAATCACAACCATATTAATCATCCAGATATCAGCAAGCAAAATCACAATCATATTCAAAATCACAATCGTATTCATCATCCAGATATCAGCACGCAAAATCACAATCATATTTAAAATCACAGTCACATTCATCATCCAGATATCAGCAAGCAAAATCATAATCATATTCAAAATCACAATCATATTCATCATCCAGATATCAGCACGCAAAATCACAATCATATTCATCATCCAGATATCAGCAAGCAAAATCATAATCATATTCAAAATCACAATCATATTCATCATCCAGATATCAGCAAGCAAAATCACAATCATATTCATCATCCAGATATCAGCACGCAAAATCACAATCATATTTAAAATCACAGTCACATTCATCATCCAGATATCAGCAAGCAAAATCATAATCATATTCAAAATCACAATCATATTCATCATCCAGATATCAGCAAGCAAAATCACAATCATATTCAAAATCACAATCATATTCATCATCCAGATATCAGCAAGCAAAATCACAATCATATTCAAAATCACAATCATATTCATCACCCAGATATCAGCAAGCAAAATCACAATCATATTCAAAATCATAATCATATTCAAAATCACAATCTTATTCATCATCCAGATATCAGCGAGCAAAATCACAATCATATTCATCATCCAGATATCAGCAAGCAAAATCATAATCATATTCATCATCCAGATATCAGCAAGCAAAATCACAATCATATTCAAAATCACAATCATATTCATCACCCAGATATCAGCAAGCAAAATCACAATCATATTCAAAATCATAATCATATTCAAAATCACAATCTTATTCATCATCCAGATATCAGCGAGCAAAATCACAATCATATTCATCATCCAGATATCAGTAAGCAAAATCACAATCATATTCAAAATCACAATCACATTCATCATCCAGATATCAGCAAGCAAAATCACAATCATATTCATCATCCAGATATCAGCACGCAAAATCACAATCATATTTAAAATCACAGTCACATTCATCATCCAGATATCAGCAAGCAAAATCATAATCATATTCAAAATCACAATCATATTCATCATCTAGATATCAGCAAGCAAAATCACAATCATATTCATCATCCAGATATCAGCAAGCAAAATCACAATCATATTCAAAATCACAATCATATTCATCATCCAGATATCAGCAAGCAAAATCACAATCATATTCAAAATCACAATCATAATCAAAATCACAATCATATTCATCATCCAGATATCAGCAAGCAAAATCACTATCAAATTTAAAATCACTATCATATTAAAAATCACAATCATATTCATCATCCAGATATCAGCAAGCAAAATCACAATCATATTCAAAATCACAATCATATTCATCACCCAGATATCAGCAAGCAAAATCACAATCATATTCAAAATCATAATCATATTCAAAATCACAATCTTATTCATCACCCAGATATCAGCGAGCAAAATCACAATCATATTCAAAATCACAATCATAATCAAAATCACAATCATATTCATCATCCAGATATCAGCAAGCAAAATCACAATCATATTCAAAATCACAATCATATTCATCACCCAGATATCAGCAAGCAAAATCACAATCATATTCAAAATCATAATCATATTCAAAATCACAATCATATTCATCATCCAGATATCAGCAAGCAAAATCACAATCATATTCAAAGTCACAATCATATTCATCATCCAGATATCAGCAAGCTAAATCACAATCATATTCAAAATCACAATCATATTCATCATCCAGATATCAGCAAGCAAAATCACAATCATAATCAAAATCACAATCATATTTAAAATCACAGTCACATACATCATCCAGATATCAGCAAGCAAAATCACAATCATATTCAAAATCACAATCATATTCATCATCCAGATATCAGCAAGCAAAATCACAATCATATTCGAAATCACAATCATATTCATCATCCAGATATCAGCAAGCAAAATCACAATCATATTCATCATCCAGATATCAGCACGCAAAATCACAATCATATTCAAAATCACAATCATATTCATCATCCAGATATCAGCAAGCTAAATCACAATCTTATTCAAAATCACAATCATATTCATCATCCAGATATCAGCAAGCTAAATCACAATCATATTCAAAATCATAATCATATTCAAAATCACAATCTTATTCGAAATCACAATCATATTCATCATCCAGATATCAGCAAGCTAAATCACAATCTTATTCAAAATCACAATCATAATCAAAATCACAATCATATTCATCATCCAGATATCAGCAAGCAAAATCACAATCATATTCAAAATCACAATCATATTCATCATCCAGATATCAGCAAGCAAAATCACAATCATATTAAAAATCACAATCATATTCATCATCCAGATATCAGCAAGCAAAATCACAATCATATTCAAAATCACAATCATATTCATCACCCAGATATCAGCAAGCAAAATCACAATCATATTCAAAATCATAATCATATTCAAAATCACAATCTTATTCATCATCCAGATATCAGCGAGCAAAATCACAATCATATTCATCATCCAGATATCAGCAAGCAAAATCACAATCATATTCAAAATCACAATCATATTCATCACCCAGATATCAGCAAGCAAAATCACAATCATAATCAAAATCACAATCATATTCATCATCCAGATATCAGCAAGCCAAATCACAATCATAATCAAAATCACAATCATATTCAAAATCACAATCATATTCATCATCCAGATATCAGCAAGCAAAATCACAATCATATTCGAAATCACAATCATATTCATCATCCAGATATCAGCAAGCTAAATCACAATCATATTCAAAATCACAATCATATTCATCATCCAGATATCAGCAAGCAAAATCACAATCATATTTAAAATCACAATCATATTCAAAATCAATCAAATTCATCATGCAGATATTACCACGCATAATCATATTTAAAATCAAAATCATAATCACCATCCATCTATCAGCATGCAAAAATCTAAATCACATTCAAAATCACAATCATATTCATCATCCAGATATCAGCAAGAAAAATCATATTCCAAATCACAATCGTATTAATCATTCAGATATCAGCAAGCAAAATCACAATCATATTCAAAATCACAATCATATTCATCATCCAGATATCAGCAAGCAAAATCACAATCATATTCAAAATCATAATCATATTCAAAATCACAATAATATTCATCATCCAGATATCAGCAAGCAAAATCACAATCATATTCAAAATCACAATCGTATTCATCATCCAGATATCAGCAAGCAAAAACACAATCATATTTAAAATCACAATCATATTCATCATCCAGATATCAGCAAGCAAAATCACAATCATATTCAAAATCACAATCATATTCATCATCCAGATATCAGCAAGCAAAATCACAATCATATTCAAAATCACAATCATAATCAAAATCACAATCATATTCAAATCACAATCATATTCATCATCCAGATATCAGCAAGAAAATCATATTCCAAATCACAATCATATTCATCATTCAGATATCAGCAAGCAAAATCACAATCATATTCAAAATCATAATCATATTCATCATCCAGATATCAGCAAGCAAAATCATATTCCAAATCACAATCGTATTAATCATTCAGATATCAGCAAGCAAAATCACAATCATATTCAAAATCTCAGTCATATTCATCATCCAGATATCAGCAAGCTAAATCACAATCATATTCAAAATCACAATCATATTCATCATCCAGATATCAGCAAGCTAAATCACAATCATAATCAAAATCACAATCACATTCATCATCCAGATATCAGCAAGCAAAATCACAATCATATTCAAAATCACAATAATATTCATCATCCAGATATCAGCAAGAAAAATCATATTCCAAATCACAATCGTATTAATCATTCAGATATCAGCAAGCAAAATCACAATCATATTCAAAATCACAGTCATATTCATCATCCAGATATCAGCAAGCAAAATCACAATCATATTCAAAATCATAATCATATTCATCACCCAGATATCAGCAAGCTAAATCACAATCATATTCATCATCCAGATATCAGCAAGCAAAATCACAATCATATTTAAAATCACAATCATATTCATCATCCAGATATCAGCAAGCAAAATCACAATCATATTCAAAATCACAATCATATTTAAAATCACAATCATATTCATCATCCAGATATCAGCAAGCTAAATCACAATCATAATCAAAATCACAATCACATTCATCATCCAGATATCAGCAAGCAAAATCACAATCATATTAAAAATCACAATAATATTCATCATCCAGATATCAGCAAGAAAAATCATATTCCAAATCACAATCGTATTAATCATTCAGATATCAGCAAGCAAAATCACAATCATATTCAAAATCACAATCATATTCATCATCCAGATATCAGCAAGCAAAATCACAATCATATTCAAAATCATAATCATATTCATCATCCAGATATCAGCAAGCAAAATCACAATCATATTTAAAATCACTGTCACATTCATCATCCAGATATCAGCAAGCAAAATCACAATCATATTTAAAATCACTGTCACATTCATCATCCAGATATCAGCAAGCAAAATCACAATCATATTTAAAATCACAGTCACATTCATCATCCAGATATCAGCAAGCAAAATCACAATCATATTCAAAATCACAATCATATTCATCATCCAGATATCAGCAAGCAAAATCACAATCATATTCAAAATCACAATCATATTTAAAATCACAATCATATTCATCATCCAGATATCAGCAAGCAAAATCACAATCATATTCAAAATCACAATCATATTTAAAATCACAATCATATTCATCATCCAGATATCAGCAAGCAAAATCACAATCATATTTAAAATCACAATCATGGTCATTATCCAGATATCAGTAAGCAAAATCACAATCATATTTAAAATCACAATCATGGTCATTATCCAGATATCAGTAAGCAAAATCACAATCATATTTAAAATCACAATCATATTCATCATCCAGATATCAGCAAGCAAAATCACAATCATATTCAAAATCACAATCATATTTAAAATCACAATCATATTCATCATCCAGATATCAGCAAGCAAAATCACAATCATATTCAAAATCACAATCATATTCATCATCCAGATATCAGCAAGCAAAATCACAATCATATTCAAAATCACAATCATATTCATCATCCAGATATCAGCAAGCAAAATCACAATCATATTCAAAATCACAATCATAATCCAGATATCAGCACGCAAATATCAATCATATTTCATCCATTGTTTTATTACAAAAAACATGGGCTTGGTGCACAGATGCATTAAAAATCTATTACTTACAGTATTATCATAATTTAGCCAATAATACAAACCAGTGTGCTCATAAATATAATCAATGAAGATCAAATAATAATAAATGTGGACAAACAGCAGCGCTGACCATGCAGCTGTACAATAGTGTGTGTGTTGTGCAGATGACAGCCTTGACATTTAATCTGCCATAATTTAATCTGAAAGCTTTAATCTCCAGCATAATCTGAGCGGTGTCCCAGTAATGGAGCTTTTACAGTCATTATCAGCTCTGCCATAGAGACAGACGAAACCAGAGAGTGACGTGAAGAGAAGCTGCTCCATCATTACTGCTACTGCAGCTGCATTAGTGCAGGACACACACTCACACACGCGCAGATGTGCAGTTTATCTGTGTGTTTATGACTGATCGCAGAATCTCACACACATGTACAGACACGAGCGCGCGCACACACACACACATACATAGACAGACACACATGTACACACAAATACGGATGGACACACAGGGACACAAACACACACAGACACACACACACACAAATAGACAGACACACACATAAGCATAGACACACAAACATATAATATTCTTTACACACATTCCTTATAATATTCATTACGGTCACGGTGGCTCAGTGGTTAGCACTATGGCCTCACAACAAGAAGGTCGCTGGTTTGAGTCCCAGCTGGGTCAGTTGGTGTTTCTGTGTGGAGTTTGCATGTTCTCCCCGTGTTGGTGTGGGTTTCCTCCGGGTGCTCCAGTTTCCCCCACAGTCCAAACACATGTGCTATAGGGGAATTGATCAACTAAATTGGCCGTAGTGTATGAGTGTGTGTGTATAGGTGTTTCCCAATACTGGGTTGTGGCTGGAAGGGTATCCGTTGCATAAAGCGTATGCTGGAATAGTTGGTGGTTCATTCAGCTGTGGTGACCCCTGATGAATAAAGGGAATAAGCTGAAGGAAAATGAATAAAATTACCCAAACATTATGCCTGTTTATATTTAACCCAAATGTTGGGTTACAGCAACCCAACAATTTATTTTTACAATGTACGCTTTGTTGGGTCAAATATGGACAAACACATCTGTTGAGTTAAAAAATGATATCCCAACATTAAGTTTGTTCATATTTGACCCAATGTTGGGTCAATTTTATGGTTACCATGACCACATAACTGATCTGCTGCATAAAATAGTCCTGATTTTACGCTGTAAAAAATGCTGGATTGTTGTAACTCAACATTGGGTCAAATGTGGACCAACCCAACCCTTGGGTTAAAATGTGTCATTTAAAATTTAAACACAACATTAGGTTTATCCATAGCAACAATTCAAATGTCAAAAAACTGTTTCATTTATTATTAATATTATTAATAAGTGCGGCATGATCGCCTCACAGCAAGAAGGTCTCTGGTTCGATTCCTCGCTGGGTCAGTGACACACAGTGTTTCTGTGTGGAGTTAGCATGTTCTCCCCGTGTTGGTGTGGGTTTCTTCCGGGTGCCCCGGTTTCCCCCACAGTCCAAACACATGTGCTATAGGGGAATTGATCAACTAAATTGGCCATAGTGTGTGTGTGTGTGTGTGTGTGTGTGTGTGTGTGTGTGTGTGTGTGTGTGTGTGTGTGTGTGAATGAGTGTGTATGGGTGTTTCCCAGTACTGGGTTGCAGCTGGAAGGGCATCCGCTGTGTAAAACATATGCTGGAATAGTTGGCGGTTCATTCCACTGTGGCGACCCCTGATGAATGAACGAATGAACCCATATTTATATATAAGTTAAGAAGAAATCAATATTTTCACTGTACACACACTGAAGGATTATTCTCACTGCCTTATTCTGCACTAGCTGTAGCTTCCTTAATATTTTTTTCCCATATTATCTGACAGTAATAAAGCTGTGACAAAAACAGAGCTCAGATCAGAGCTACAATATTGTCTACAGCTCCTTAACACAGCTAACATGATGTGTGTGTGTGTGTGTGTGTGTTTAGAATACATTTATGAAGTTCAGAAAGATGAGGATGAATAAGAGCTTCACCTGATATTCTGGTGTCGTGATGTTTTTACTGAAGGTCAAAGGTCACGGGAAGGGCGGACTTTCGCTTGTGTCTGCACTTCCTGTGAGGGATCCTGCTGTTTCCATCAGATTGTGTTTCCTGCGCAGGTAAATCATGCATGAAAAACTCCACCACATCCATCTGTCCTTCAGGACACACACACACACGCACACACCAGTTAAACTCTGGAGATCCACATTGCACTAACATTTTGGTGGCATAAGAGGAATTCCAGCATTATGGACGTCACATTTGCAGTAAAATCTCAAAACATAAATTCACAGACAAAGTGACTGGCCACTTTATTAGGTACACCTTACTAGTACCGGGTCGGACCCCCTTTCACCTTCAGAACTGCCTTAATCCTTCATGGCAGAGATTCAACAAGCTACTGGAAATCTTCTTCAGAGATTTTGCTCTATATTGTCATGATAGCATCACACAGTTGCTGCAGATTTGTCGGCTGCACATCCATGATGCCAATCTCCCGTTCCACCACATCCCAAACGTGCTCTATTGGATTGAGCTCTGGTGACTGTGGAGGCCATTTGAGTACAGTGAACTCATCGTCATGTTCAAGAAACCAGTCTGAGATGATTGGCGCTTTATGACATGGTGTGTTATCCTGCTGGAAGTAGCCATCAGAAGATGGAGACACTGTGGTCATAAAGGGATGGACATGGTCAGCAACAATACTCAGGTAGGCTGTGGCGTTGACACCATGCTCAATTGGTACTAATGGACCCAAAGTGTGCCAAGAAAATCTCCCCCACACCATTACACCACCACCACCAGCCTGAACCGCTGATACAAGGCAGGATGATCCATGCTTTCATGTTGTTGAGGCCAAATTCTGAGCCGACCATCTGAATGTGGCAGCAGAAATGGAGACTCATCAGACCAGGCAACGTTTCTCCAATCTTCTCTTGTCCAGTTTTGGTGAGCCTGTGTGAATTGTAGCCTCAGTTTCCTGTTCTTAGCTGACAGGAGTGGCACCTGGTGTGGTCTTCTGCTGCTGTAGCCCATCCGCCTCAAGGTTGGACGTGTTGTGTGTTCAGAGATCAGTGTTTCCTCTAGGATTTTTTCCAGCTGTGGCAGCAGGCCTTTTGATCTACCAACTATGGCGTTATTTCACTGACAAATGTCGTGACGCAGTACTACAAGTCGAGATCGGATTTATGTAATAGCATGCAGATCTTTTTGCTTGCGCGAGGATTTCCTCTGTTTGTGCACAAAACTTATTGCACGCCCTCAAATATACACTGCTCAAGTGCGATTTAGTGCGTTTATGTAGTGAGCATGTCTCCAACATTTATTAGATTGGCTAGGAATATTTATGAATGTCTTCAATAGACCTACAGAGCGGCATTAATGCGTCCTGAAGTAAAGTGAAACGGCTATAAACTCCAGCAAGATAAAGTCTTTGTTTGTTGTATGCAGAGCCATAGACCTTTATCTATAAATAAAGTATAATTATGGAAACTGTGTTCATCATAACTGAAAGCTATACGTCGTGTTTGCTGGCCTCACGCATCACGCACCTGTCAGTCAGTCAGTCAGCCAGTATGTCACCTTAAAGGGTTAAACAAATAACGCACAGCACTACTACGGTTACAGAAAAGTTTGCGCTGTTATAATTCACTTACTTTTTAATACGTTTTGGTGCGTTTATAACCAACTATTTAAAAAAAACTAAAATGTTTTGAACGAGAAGCTGTAATGTAGCCGTGGCGGGATGAATTTTGGTGTGGCGCCCCGCCATGGAAGAATGAATGTAGCGGAAACCTTGGAGATGCTCTTCTGCAGACTTCGGTTGTAACCAGACTGGCCATTCTCCTCTGACCTCTGGCATCAACAAGGCATTTGCGCCCACAGAACTGCCGCTCACTGGATATTTCCTCTTTGTCGGACCATTCTCTGTAAACCCTAGAGATGGTTGTGCGTGAAAATCCCAGTAGATCAGCAGTTTCTGAAATACTCAGAGCAGCCCGTCTGGCAGCAACAACCATGCCACGTTCAAAGTCTCTTAAATCCCCTTTCTTCCCCATTCTGATGCTCGCTTTGACCTGCAGCAGATCGTCTTGACCATGTCTACATGCCTAAATGCATTGAGCTGCTGCCATGTGATAATAGTGTACCTAATAAAGTGGCCAGTGAGTGTATATATTAATATTATACTGAAACATCTGTTTCTATTTTCCGAAGCAACCAACCACAGAGTAATGGGATCAGTAACATATCAATCTGTAAACATATTTTATATTTTAAAGGGCACCTATGATGAAAATCAACTCATGTAAGCTGTTTGGACAGAGCTGTGTGTAGGTATACAGTAGTGTGTATACACAGTCATACTGGAGTGATAGAAAGACAATAAGTCTCCTTTTTTAAACATCCTGACATTAAAATAGGCTCCCAATCCCTCCCATTTTTAAGCCGCGGTCACACTGGACTTTCCTCCCCATAGACTTCCATTCATACGCATGCGAATGCGTCAGACCGGAAGCGCAGGGTCATGCGTCGAGTTTCGCAGGTTGCTGCGGTGCAAAGTTCAAGCTTGGTGAACTCTGACCTGCGAAATCGCATCACTTGACTGCGTGAGACCAATCCAGGATCAAAACATGACCTCTCTGAACAGAAATTTAAAACATGGAGCAATCACTCGCTGTTTTTAAATCATCTTTTTTAATCCCGCCCCTTTTCACAGCGCCGTACGACAGAATTTCACATGCTCAAACTCTAGTTTGACTTCGGTTTTAGACCGACTGCAATGTGACATAGAAGTGCAGTTTATCCCGCCCACCAAATTGATTGACAGCTGCATATTAACATGTCTCTGTAACTAAACATGCTAGTTTAATAACTCATCTCTAATAACTGATTTATTTTCTCTTTGCCATGATGACAGCACATCATATTAGACTAGATATTCTTCAAGACACTAGTATTCAGCTTAAAGTGACATTTAAAGGCTTCACTAGGTTAATTAGGGTAAAGTTAGGGTAATTAGGCAAGTCATTGTATAACAGTGGTTTGTTCTGGAGACAATCCAAAACTAATATTGCTGAAGGGGGTGAATAATATTGACTAACTGTTCATATTTTCTACCCTTTTGTTATGTTAGTGTAGCTGCCGTCAGATGCAATTCTCATATATTACACACTATAACATGCACTTTACAGTTAAAAGGTCAATAAATAGTTAAAATGTTCAGAGTAATCATTAGAATAAATAAGTAATGTATATTTGTTGTTAATACATGTTAATTCATTTAAAATTATTCAACTAAAACTATAAAGAGGGGGGAACCTATTTCTCATTATGTTTAGCTTGGGAATTATTTCATTGTTGCAATCAAGCTATTCTTCCGATGCACTACAAGTAGTACAGCCACTAGGTGCTGTGCTAATAACACGTTTGTAAGGATTAAGAAGTACAAAGAAGTTATAGTTTGTTGAAGAGAAACTGTAACCCTTCAAGTTTATTCCTCTTGAGTTAGAGAGGCCAATGAGGTATGTGTCGTATAGTGTTAACGTATGTGAACATGTATGAGTATGTGTCCGTATGTTAATGTATTATTAGCCAATTAAGTGTATTTCCTTACATGTTGAATGTCCACTTTATTTATTGGTTGTATGTATTTTGTTCATTATGTGCAACATTACCTTTAAGGGGTTAATTTAAGTTTATGTATTTCTTTTCGTAGTTCTGACGGCATTATTGGGACATAAAGGGATGCAAGGCTAGAATGTACAAGACATACAGACTCGTGTCCGAATAAATGTCAGTTAAAATCAAGAACGACTTGAGCCTTTGTTTCATCTCGAGGGGAGTAACAGTTAGAGATGAAAACATCCACTGAACTAAACTGCTGTAAAAATCCATCACATTGATATTTTGCATAAATCTGTTAATCAACCTCAGTCCTGATCAAAACCTTTTTTTAAATATTTTTAAAAATGGCATGATTTTAACTTTAATTGCCAAGTTCACAAATAATGTCACCGATTTGGTGAAAAAACACACACAAAATGACATTTTTTCAATATAAAAAGTAACTGTGGACTGAATTTTTTTAACCTTTTATCACAGTCTTGGACATGTGAACGATTACTAACAACACTGGCTTTGATGCATTTAGATACATTTTTCTCCCTACTTTACTGTTAGTGGCTGTTCTTGCCCCATTGACTTCCATTATAACCACATTTAAAAACAATGCATTAAAGACGATGTTGTTTCACATGTCCCAGACTGATAAAAGGTTTTAAAAATATCCAGTCCACAATTACTTTTTATATTGAAAATACGTCATTTTGTGTGTTTTTTTCACCAAATCAGTGACATCCTTTATGAATTTGGCATTTAAAGAGTTAAAATCCTGTAATTTTCTAAGCAATTTAGTAGTTTTGATCAGAACTGAGATTGATTAACAGATTTATGCAAAAATAATAGAAAAAATATTAATCTGATGCATTTTTACAGCAGTTTAATTCAGTGGATCGTTGAGTTTTGAAAAAAAATATTTCAAATGTGTCAACACATCAAAATGTGTCAAAATAAGACGTCACAAAATCATTCATTTAACTGAAACACAGAATAAGTTGTGGCCAAATTAAGGCCCAATCCCAATTCTCCCCCTTAGCCCTTCCCCTCATTTTGCGCATTCCCGTGAAGGGGTAGGGGTGTCTCAATTCTCTTTAGCTTAAAGGCGTAGGGCTAAAGCCTGGTTTATATTTTTACATCAAGTAATCAGTGTGACCCACGGCGCATGCAACGCGCGTAGCCGTGCATTTATACTTCTGCGCGCTGTTTCTGTTGCTCTGCAATAACACTTCTGAAATGCTAGATGGCAGTAGGTGTTTATGTTCCTCTGTGTTGAGTTTCTTCGCTGGTGTTTTGTTTTTTCTGAACGCTTCCTTAATGTACAAGTGGCTCAAACTGGCTCATTTTGAGGCGGGAACCGGCGGACGTGCAACAACTTTAATCATAATGCTGCGTTCACACCAGACGCGGAACGCGCGGCAAAATCGCGCTATTCGCGAGTAAATAGACGCGTGAACATTTGAGTTTACTCGCTTCATTCGCGCGTCAAATTCACTTCAGAACAGACGCGGATTCGCGTCATGGGCAGGGCTTCTGTCTGCTCGGTGACTGTAGCTTCGTTGCTAAATGCTAACATGGATTTTATTGATAAAAAAACTGTGTTTATGTGCTCTATGAAGGCTGTAAAACTGCGTCGATACGTTTGGAGCCGTGTCTGAGTCCACTAGATACTTTCAGAGGTGCACCCAGCGCTGTTGGCTCATAAACTCCTCCAGAAACTTAACCTGGATGACTGGGGCTTTCAGCGGTGCTTCTGACTGAGCCAAGCCCAGTTTGATGAACTGTTGTCGGTGTCGGCTGGAGGATTTCCTGGCGTCGTTGCAACGTGAAGTTTCATTTATTGAGAGGTGCGCGTCAGCATCGCCGACGGCCATGGCGAGGGCTATGCGTCCACGCGTAGGTTGCGCCATAGCATGCGCGTGCGCTTGTTGCAGAAGTGTAAATCTATGGAGCGAGTTTAGTATCTAAAGTATTTCACGCAGTGATCAGCTTGATTTAAAATCCTGAACAGTATCACACATGTTTGAAATGATCAGAGAGCCTTAGATTTGTGTTGCAAAAGTCGCGAAAAGCGATCGCCTTTTTAATACTATGTTTATATATTACTAGATTAATACTATGTCTGCATATTACTAAAGCACAACAACAGCTTGTTTACGTTCATTACATATAATGTAGTCAGGGAGGGAATTTAATCGTTTTAGTTTGAAGCCTGCGCATCTCTCCGTTTCTCCGACTGCGCAAAAGGAGCGCAGAGAGGGTTTCATCGAGTACAGCTCTCATCTGATTGGCTGAAAGGTACAAGTCGTTTGCTGCTGCTGCCTGGGGAGTCTCAAAACACACAAACTCGTATCCAGGGCGAGTCGTACGTGAAACAGAATTTGCACATTCTCATTCAGGATGAACTCGCAAATATTAAACATGCAAAACGTTTTGTACACTCTTATACATTTGCAAATGGTGTTTTGCACTTGTGAAACGTATTTTATGAATATGTCTTTTATTTTGTGCACGTGAATTGTTTTTGTGAATATGTATGAATATTTTAAGCACGTGAATTTGGTTTTATGCACGTGAATTTGGCTACGCATGTGTACATCGAGTCTTTTGCATGAATTTCTTTTGAGTCTTTTCTGATTCCATATAAATCAGCCTTAAGGTGAAGGGGTAGATAGCCCTTAGAACGAAGGTCACACTCGAAACCAAGGAGAAAATTTCCCAGAATACACCAGCCGCAACGGCAGAATCGCTGCAACAGAAAGTAAGGAGAGCCACAAATTAGTATTTTTTGTTTTAATATATTCATAACCGCGTTCGTGTTTTACCGTCATGCATTAAAAAAAAATTATAAATAAATATAAAAACCGCTAAATTTTGCTATCTATAATCCCTAATAATCATAACTCCTGTACAGCAGTGCCACAACATTCTGACACCCGATGACACTCCAATACCCTGTCAGAAAAGTCTAGTGGCTGGGAATGAGCTTTTACAGTGTCTGCTATAATGTTAATGTTGTTTTTGGTGTTTACATAATTGATTATGGCCACTGTGTAAATGCGCAGTATAGTTTCGATCTTATTGCCACATTAGATCATTATGATAACATGATACATGCCTTCAGTGATTTCCTCAAGATAAATACCAAAAAATGACACAACTGGAATAACTAAGTATAACTGGAATAACTAATAATAGAGTTTGTGCTTGCGAAATTCTGTCGTACGGCGCTGTGAAAAGGGGCGGGATTAAACAAAATGATTAGACATTAAAATAAGCGTCCATATTTTAAATTTCTGTCCAGATAGGTCATGTTTTGATCCACGATTGGTCTCACGCAGTCAAGTCAGAGTTCACCAAGATTGAACTTTGCACCGCAGCGACCTGCGAAACTTGACGCTTGACCCTGCGTTTCCTGTCTGACGCATTCGCGTGCGTATGAATGGAAGTCTATAGGGAGAAAAGTCCAGTGTGACCGCAGCTTCAGACTCAAAATCACCTCAGAGTGGATGAAAATGACCCAACAGTACATAAGGGTAAAATTTAAAGGGTTTTTAAACAATTAAAAACCGGAATAAAACAAATAAGACTTTCTCCAGAAGAACAAATATTACAGGAAATACTGTGAGAAATTCCTGAATCTGTTCAACATCATTTGGGAAATATTTAAAGAAGAAAACGAAACTCAAAAGAGCGCTAATAACATTGCCTTCAGCTGTACATGATTAATTTCTCGAATATTCATGTCTGCATAAGGACACGTTTATCATTATAGGTGCCATCATTCAGCAGTCATAAATACAGTCCTGTAATGCAAGCGACAAACAGGAGCGGTGCTGGAAATAGGGCAGAAGAGGACCTGTTTGAGAGCAGGCGGATGTGTTTATGAGGTGTCTAATGAGTTTGGCAGCTCAGTGCATCAACTCCAAATGATGAACACATTTGCATATAAATAGTACAATCATTTTTAAGAGCTGCTGAAGGAGAACAAGCTGTAACAAGTGAATTAGCATCCCATAATCATCCCTGCACTCTGCTGTTCTGTATTCCGGTTATGTGGAGCTTCGTTATGGCTGATCATTTATTACATCACTGCTGCAACAGCGTGTAGTCGCTTCATTGCTGGATTATGCTAATTCTGTTTGCATTGTTGTCAATTACAGCTGTCATAGCAACCCAATTTCAAAGAGTTGTATTAAAGGGTCAAGAAACCCGTCTTTCGGTTCAAGTCTACCATGGAGATTACCTTGCTCCATGATGGGCATGGAGTGCTGTGGGCAGAGGGAGGAGTGGGCATGGCTGGCAGAGCAGGGGAGAAAGAAGGGCTTTTGTAAGTGGGTTCACCAGCTCAAGATAAAAAAAAAAATCTGATTCAAAATGTGAGGAGACGCATGATTTTATAGTTTACAAAGCTAAAATGCAAAGAAATAAACAGTAAGTCATTTAATGCCTTTACATATACCAGTGATCATCAACTGGCGACCCACGGTTCAATCCGGCCCGCGACTGGATTCCAAAATTGTGAGGATCTAAAAGAAAATAGTGGTCCACACTAGGGCTGCGTCCGAAACCGCCTACTACTCAGTAGGTACTGCATTTGAATTTAAACGTACTACTCGGCCGTTAGAAAAGTACGGTCTATACAGTATGAATGTGAGAAGTATGAATGGAATTCGGACGTACTACATCCGCCATTTTGTCATGGTCACGTGACCTACCTGCGTCAGTTGCGTCGATTTACTCCCATTCATGAATTCTCTCGTGGGGGAGCATTATGGGATAGCGCAGCGTGCATGGGATGCGCACTTCAGAATCTCGCCGGAAGTAGTAAGTCATTCGGGTACTTCTCGCATACTGATTTTCGAATTCAAGAGCTGCGTCCGAAACCGCATACTTCCATACTATACAGTACGCTAAAATCAGTATGCGAGCCGAGTAGTATGTCCGAATTCATAGAATTCGAAAACTGTGACGCACTTTCATTCATTCATTTTTGTTTCAGCTTAGTCCCTTTACTTTCATATAATATATAACCACAATTTGTTCTAGTATTATAAAATAATCGTGTTTATATGAACACTATAAATAAGGAGGACTTCCCTCCTCCTCAATCCCCGGGTCTGAATGCAGACACATTGGATAGCAGTGCAGCAGGTCTCTCTCCCTATCTATTCAATTCAATTCAATTCATCTTTATTTGTATAGCGCTTATACAATGTAGATTGTGTCAAAGCAGCTTCACATGGAAGATTATAGTGAATGTAAACAGTGTCAGTTCAGTTTTCAGAGATTAAGTTCAGTTCAGTTTAGCTCAGTTCAGTGTGGGTTAATAATCACTACTGAGAGTCCAAACACTGAAGAGCAAATCCATCGATGCGCAGCTCTACAGATCCTGAACCATGCAAGCCAGTGGTGACAGCGGCGAGAAAAAAACTCGACGAAGATAAAACGAAGATTTTAAAAAACCTGGAGAGAAACCTGGCTCAGTTGGGCACGACCATTTCCCCTATGGCCAAACGTCTTGTGCAGAGCTGCAGTCTAGGCGCAGGAAGCTGGACCTCAGCGAAGACTCGTCTGTCTATCTATTCCAACTATTAGCCCTGCTGGTAATCTGGAGGATTATAAAGATGTGCGACCACGGACATCGGCAACGTGTCTGAATAGTAACAAACTCAACTGATAAGAGACAAAGTCCGCCATTCTCCAATTCTCATACAGCTCTCCTGACAAAAATACTTGCTGCACACAAACAGCTTTGCTTTATCGGCCCTGACAGCATCGCGGTCAACAAACTCTGTGGATCATGGAAACAAACACATAAAAGCCTTCATGAATGGCTAAATACTGTGTGTCATGCGCTGTCTCACAGCTTGGCAGGTTTGTGGTCTGTCCAGATTAGTCTGTCATCAGAAAGCACGTGCTGTCATGAATAATTAAGTATGCTTTCACATTTGGTTTAATTGCCTGGACCGTACCCAAGTTCGATTGTCCCCCTTTGCCACCTTCTCGGTTGGTTTGTGTACACACTGTCTTTTTTCCTTCTGAACCCCGGTACGCTTGCGTCATCGAGCTGCTGTTGTGTGTATGGCTGTTGCTAGGTGATGGTCACGAAAACAAATCACTAAAATGGAGACGTCCGCATATCGCAGCCATTCTGCTTTTTCTGAATCTTTTGGTTTCGGACATACAGAAAGCGACTCGCGTCTATCTGCCGCTAAAATATTATAAACCTACAGAACATCAAGCGATGTTTGCAGAAGCTGTTTTTGGAGGAGACAAGCAGACATCACTGTGCTTGCCCTGGCTCAGTCCCGTTTGTCCCCAAGGTACAGTACGTGATACACACACACACAAATGAACATTATGAAAACCAGTTTGTTGTATAGTTGGCGGTTCACTTGGTACAGTTGCATTTATACCAGAAGTGAGCCAGACCAGAGTTCGCACGAACCGTACCCCAGTCCACTTTTTTCAGGTGGACTCGGATATGATTCACAGGTGCGCACCAGAGTTCAGAAGGCAGCGTTCATACTAACTAAACGTACCGTATTCTGATGTCAAACGAACCCGGGTGCGGACCAAAAGTGCTAGTGTAAAAGCACCCTAAGAAGGGTCTTCTCATAGGATAAGAAAACTCATCTATGAATAATAATGAGAAACCGACGCATCATCACTCCACCAGCAGATGAGCGCTACATCACTGATTTTGATCCTGCCCCAATAATTATTTAAACCCAAAGGGTTTCAGACAAACAGAATTATTACTTATTGACCTAAATCTTGTACACAGCAGATCTCACGGTCACACTTTATTTTGACGGTCCGTTTGTTGAAATTAAGTTAATTATCATTAGATTATAAGTAGACTGTTAGGTTGGGGTTGGGGTTAGGGTTAGTGTAAGTTGACATGTAATTGCAAAGTTTCTTATAGTCAGTTAAATGTCTGTTGAAGGACTGTTAAATGTCAGTGTCAACAGATATTAAGTAGACAGTCTACTAATACTCAAATGGACCATCAAAATAAAGTGTTACCGATCTCACAACTCAACCTGCAATTAGAGGGATACAAAGTTAGCGTTAGCTCTACTATAAAATATCTGGGTGTCATATTAGACAGCAATTTAACTTTCAAAAATCATATATCCCATGTCACAAAAACTGCTTTCTTCCATCTGAGAAATATTGCTAAAATGCAAAGTATGCTATCCATATCAGATGCAAAAAAGCTAGTCCACACTTTTATGAGCTCTAGGCTGGATTACTGTAATGCTCTGTTTGCTGGTTGCCCAGCATCCTCTATTAACAAACTTCAGCTAGTGCAAAATGCAGCTGCCAGAGTTCTTACCAGGTCTTACCAGATCATATCACCCCAATTTTATCCTCCTTACACTGGCTGCCTGTTAAGTTTCATATTGATTTTAAAATATTGCTTCTTACCTATAAAGCTTTAAATAATCGAGCTCCTGTTTATCTAACCAACCTCCTGTCTCGCTACAATCCAACCCGCTCTTTACGATCTCAAAACTCAGGGCTTCTGGTAGTACCTACAATAGCAAAGTCAAGTAAAGGAGGTCGAGCCTTCTCATTTATGGCTCCTAAACTCTGGAATAGCCTTCCTGATAATGTCCGAGGCTCAGACACACTCTCGCTCTTCAAAACTAGATTAAAGACCTATCTTTTTAGTAAAGCATACACTCAGTGCATCACTTAGCGGTATGACACATGAGTGTGCCCCACGCATCTCGTTTATATACACTATGAACAGCAGCTACGCTAATTATTCTCCTTATTCTGTATTTCCACCTGGGGATACTCATCCTGAGGCCCCCAGAGATTATGCAGCACCACTGATGTGATTCAAGACCTGTGAAGAGATGATCCCAAGGTTTCCACAATCCTGGACCAGGCCGTATCCTGAGCAGCTGCTGTGGTGGTCATGGAGGAGTGGAGAGCATGTGTCTGATTTCTGTGAGACTCCAGGGACAGCTGAGTCTTCGCTGACGTCCAGCATTCTCCAGCCTCCGGTGCCTAGACTGCAGCTCTACACAAGACGTTTGGCCAGAGGAGAAATGGTCTTGCCCAACTGAGCCTGGTTTCTCTCCAGGTTTTTTTATCCTTCACTTTCGCCAATTGGTGAAGTTTGTTCCTCCGCTGTCGACACTGGCTTGCATGGTTTGAGACATGTAGAGCTGCGCATCGATGGATTTGCTCTTCAGTGTTTGGACTCTCAGCAGTGAATATTAAACCACACTGACCTGAGCTAAACTGAAATCTGAACTGACACTGTTTCAATTCACTATCATCTTCTATGTGAATCTGCTTTGACAGAATCCACATTGTAATAGCGCTATAGAAATAAAGATGAATTGAGTCGAAAAGATGAATTAGCTGACAAAAGCTCCAAATGATCAATTTCCCCCACAATTAAAGCTGACAGGTGCTAACATTGTTTAAGTACTTAAAGTCATGTGTGCCCTCAAACTGCGAAAACTAAAAATGATTCATTAAAATGGCAAAAAAGAGAGAAACTTTCACTCATTCTTTGAGTACTGTAGTGTTTACAGCAGGCACTTCTCCTCTACCTGCACCACACTGTTTTTACTTTTACTCCTCTTCACTTGTTCAGCCCTCTGTTAGTAATGACTGAGTGTCTGCATGCTGAAGATGATGCCCTCTCTGTGTTTCTGAAGGCCGTTTGATGCTTCAGATGATGCTACAGTCCTCTTTGCATACGGTGGGTCTGTTTCCATGGCAGCCACGAGGAGCTCAGCATCCGACAGTAACCGTGGCGACCTCAGCAAGAGATGCTCTGTATCTGTTACCATGGCGAACAGCATGAGTGTAGAAGGACACAGTCTGCCTGTTCACACTTGAACACACACACACACAGTTTCAAACACTGATGGTCATGCACTATGAAGAGTTCAGCTTTCAGTTTAGATCACTTGTGTATGTTTATTTGGAATTAATCGATCACTAGGGTGTTTTAGCAAAGATTATAGAATAGTCAAGACGTGTCTTTTTGAATGGGGAAAAGAGTAACTGTCAATATGGTGATTAAAGCCCCGCCTACCAGTACAGGAGCCAATCATCGATCGCTATATGGTGAGAAAAGCCCGCCTTCTAGTACAGGAGCCAATCATCGAATGCTATATGGTGAGAAAAGCCCGCCTTCTAGTACAGGAGCCAATCATCGATCGCTACATGGTGAGAAAAGCCCACCTTCTAGTACAGGAGCCAATCATCGATCGCTATATGGTGAGAAAAGCCCACCTTCTAGTACAGGAGCCAATCATCGATCGCTATATGGTGAGAAAAGCCCCGCCTTCTAGTACAGGAGCCAATCATCGATCGCTATATGGTGAGAAAAGCCCCGCCTTCTAGTACAGGAGCCAATCATCGATCGCTATCTGGTGAGAAAAGCCCGCCTTCTAGTACAGGAGCCAATCATCGATCGCTATATGGTGAGAAAAGCCCGCCTTCTAGTACAGGAGCCAATCATCGATCGCTATATGGTGAGAAAAGCCCGCCTTCTAGTACAGGAGCCAATCATCGATCGCTATCTGGTGAGAAAAGCCCGCCTTCTAGTACAGGAGCCAATCATCGATCGCTATATGGTGAGAAAAGCCCGCCTTCTAGTACAGGAGCCAATCATCGATCGCTATCTGGTGAGAAAAGCCCGCCTTCTAGTACAGGAGCCAATCATCGATCGCTATCTGGTGAGAAAAGCCCGCCTTCTAGTACAGGAGCCAATCATCGATCGCTATATGGTGAGAAAAGCCCGCCTTCTAGTACAGGAGCCAATCATCGATCGCTATATGGTGAGAAAAGCCCCGCCTTCTAGTACAGGAGCCAATCATCGATCGCTATATGGTGAGAAAAGCCCGCCTTCTAGTACAGGAGCCAATCATCGATCGCTATATGGTGAGAAAAGCCCGCCTTCTAGTACAGGAGCCAATCATCGATCGCTACATGGTGAGAAAAGCCCGCCTTCTAGTACAGGAGCCAATCATCGATCGCTATATGGTGAGAAAAGCCCGCCTTCTAGTACAGGAGCCAATCATCGATCGCTATATGGTGAGAAAAGCCCGCCTTCTAGTACAGGAGCCAATCATCGATCGCTATATGGTGAGAAAAGCCCGCCTTCTAGTACAGGAGCCAATCATCGATCGCTATATGGTGAGAAAAGCCCACCTTCTAGTACAGGAGCCAATCATCGATCGCTATATGGTGAGAAAAGCCCGCCTTCTAGTACAGGAGCCAATCATCGATCGCTATATGGTGAGAAAAGCCCGCCTTCTAGTACAGGAGCCAATCATCGATCGCTATATGGTGAGAAAAACCCGCCTTCTAGTACAGGAGCCAATCATCGATCGCTATCTGGTGAGAAAAGCCCGCCTTCTAGTACAGGAGCCAATCATCGATCGCTATATGGTGAGAAAAGCCCGCCTTCTAGTACAGGAGCCAATCATCGATCGCTATCTGGTGAGAAATGCCCGCCTTCTAGTACAGGAGCCAATCATCGATCGCTATATGGTGAGAAAAGCCCGCCTTCTAGTACAGGAGCCAATCATCGATCGCTATATGGTGAGAAAAGCCCGCCTTCTAGTACAGGAGCCAATCATCGATCGCTATATGGTGAGAAAAGCCCGCCTTCTAGTACAGGAGCCAATCATCGATCGCTATATGGTGAGAAAAGCCCGCCTTCTAGTACAGGAGCCAATCATCGATCGCTATATGGTGAGAAAAGCCTGCCTTCTAGTACAGGAGTTAATCATCGATCGCTATATGGTGAGAAAAGCCCGCCTTCTAGTACAGGAGCCAATCATCGATCGCTATATGGTGAGAAAAGCCCGCCTTCTAGTACAGGAGCCAATCATCGATCGCTATATGGTGAGAAAAGCCCGCCTTCTAGTACAGGAGCCAATCATCGAATGCTATATGGTGAGAAAAGCCCGCCTTCTAGTACAGGAGCCAATCATCGATCGCTATATGGTGAGAAAAGCCCGCCTTCTAGTACAGGAGCCAATCATCGATCGCTATCTGGTGAGAAAAGCCCGCCTTCTAGTACAGGAGCCAATCAGCGATCGCTATATGGTGAGAAAAGCCCGCCTTCTAGTACAGGAGCCAATCATCGATCGCTATCTGGTGAGAAAAGCCCGCCTTCTAGTACAGGAGCCAATCATCGATCGCTATATGGTGAGAAAAGCCCGCCTTCTAGTACAGGAGCCAATCATCGATCGCTATCTGGTGAGAAAAGCCCGCCTTCTAGTACAGGAGCCAATCATCGATCGCTATATGGTGAGAAAAGCCCGCCTTCTAGTACAGGAGCCAATCATCGATCGCTATATGGTGAGAAAAGCCCGCCTTCTAGTACAGGAGCCAATCATCGATCGCTATATGGTGAGAAAAGTCCGCCTTCTAGTACAGGAGCCAATCATTGATCGCTATAGACTGACGATACTCAGGGGAGGGGCTTGGACCAGACGTGAGTTTCTACAGATTTGGTTTGATTTGGACATTTAGAAATGAAACTAAACACACAGTTGTTGTTTAATTTTATTGATGATTCCTTACATGAAATTCAATCGTAAGCTTGGCAAGTAGTTTTGGAGAATTTGATGTTTCCCCATTCAGACTGAATTCCTGAGCATACAGCCCAAGAGGTGTTTCAAAGTTGGCCGCCAAGTGAAATGACTTGCCTTAAAGGGACTTTGGTTTTAGTAAAATCAATCAATCAATCAATCAATCAATCAATCAATCAATCAATCAATCAATCAATCAATAATAAAGTAAATCTGCACTCTCTGCACATAACTCTGCTCCTCTGTGTAGTTTACATTTCTGAAAGAGGGTTTCATTTTCCGTCTCAGACATGCTTTACACACACTGATGTGTCTGGACTCCGTCATTCAGCACTTCAGCGTGTGATTTTTCACTCAGTCTCGCAGTTTATATAGGGATAAACACTGAGGCGCTGTCTACACGAACACGGGTATTTCTAAAGCCTCAGTTTTATCTACACTGCAAAAACATGCTTCAGTTTTAGTCTTGTTTCTAGTCCATATATGTCGAAACTCTTAAATCGAGAAGGATTTTCAAGACAAGCTTTAAATAATCGAGCTCCTGTTTATCTAACCAACCTCCTGTCTCGCTACAACCCAACCCGTTCCTTAAGATCTCAAAACTCAGGGCTTCTGGTAGTACCTACAATAGCAAAGTCAAGTAAAGGAGGTCGAGCCTTCTCATTTATGGCTCCTAAACTCTGGAATAGCCTTCCTGATAATGTCCGAGGCTCAGACACACTCTCGCTCTTCAAAACTAGATTAAAGACCTATCTTTTTAGTAAAGCATACACTCAGGGCATCACTTAGCGTATGATGCATGAGTGTGCCCCACGCATCTCGTTTATATACACTATGAACAGCAGCTACCCTAATTATTCTCTTTATTCTCTATTTCCACCTGGGGATACTCATCTCGAGGCCCCCAGAGATTATGCAGCACCACTGATGTGATCCAAGACCTGTCAAGAGATGATCCCAAGGTTTCCACCATCCTGGACCAGGCCGTATCCTGAGCAGCTGCTGTGGTGGTCATGGAGGAGTGGAGAGCATGTGTCTGATTTCTGTGAGACTCCAGGGACAGACGAGTCTTTACTGAGGTTCAGCGTTCTCCAGCCTCCGGTGCCTAGACTGCAGCTCTGCACAGACGTTTGGCCATAGGGGAAATGGTCGTGCCCAACTGAGCCTGGTTTCTCTCCAGGTTTTTTAGTTCTTCACTTTCGCCAACTAGTGCAGTTTGTTCCTCACTGCTGTCACCACCGGCTTGCATGGTTTAGGACTTATAGAGCTGCACATCGACAGATTTGTTTGGACTCTCAGCAGTGATTATTCAACCACACTGAACTGAACTAAACTTCAACTCTGAAAACTGGACTGACACTGTTTACATTCACTATAATCTTCTATGTGAAGCTGCTTTGGCTCAATCTATATTGTAAAAGCGCTATACAAATAAAGATGAATTGAATTGAACAAGCAAAATAGTCTTGTTTTCAGAAATCATGAGTCAAAATCAAGTGAGTTTTTCTTTTTAAACAGAAAGACCAAAAAGTGATTCCCTTGCAATGAGTTATGAAGTAACTTAAGGCTGTGCAATTCATCAGTTATATTTCTATTTTGGTCTCCCAACAATTATGAAAAAACAGTAATGGAGATAGAAAGAGTATTGCGTCATATCCCGTATATTTAATATTAAAATATACATTTTCCAGCAGTCTGCATTCATTCCTCTAGAAAGTGCATTTTCATGTGGAAATCAGTAAAATCACTTTGGCAGCCTGCAGAGTGCTTGATTTATTGTACATAGGCTAATATATATTATTAACTATAATTCATTCATTCATTCATTTTTTCTTCGGCTTAGTCCCTTTTTTTATCAGGGGTCGCCACAGTGGAATGACCTGCCAACTTATCCAGCATATGTTTTACGCAGCGGATGCCCTTCCAGCTGCAACCCAGTACTGGGAAACACCCATACACACTCATTCACACACACACAATGTAGTTCATCAATTCCCCTATAGCGCATGTGTTTGGACTGTGGGGGAAACCGGAGCACCCGGAGAAAACCCACGCCAACACGGGGAGAACATGCAAACTCCACACAGAAACACCAACTGACCCAGCTGAGGCTTGAACCAGTGACCTACTTGCTGTGAGGCGATCGTGCTACCCACTGCGCCACCGTGACGCCCTAATAAATGTATAAAATAAAATGAAAAAATAAACATACAGTTAAAGTCAGAATTATTAGCCCCCCTGTTTATCTTTTTCCCCCAATTTCTGTTTAACGGAGAGAAGATTTTTGTTCCAACACATTTCTAAACATAATAGTTTTAATAACTCATTTCTAATTCTGTCTGCACAAGACGTTTGGCCATAGGGGAAATGGTTGTGCCCAACTGAGCCAGGTTTCTCTCGAGGTTTTTTAAATCTTCACTTTCGCCAATTGGTGAAGTTTTTTCCTCGCCGCTGTCGCCACTGGCTTGCATGGTTCAGAAGCTGCAGAGCTGCGCATCGATGGATTTCTCTTCAGTTTTTGGACTCTCAGTATTAAACATTAAACCACACTGAACTGAGCTAAACTGAACTTAAACTCTTAAAACTGGACTGACAATTTCAATTTACTAAAATCTTCTATGTGAAGCTGCTTTGACACAATCTACATTGTAAAAGCGCTATACAAATAAAGGTGAATTTAATTTAACTGATTTATTTTATCTTTGCCATGATGACAGTAAATAATATTAGACTAGATATTCTTCAAGACACTTCTATACAGCTTAAAGTGACATTTAAAGGCTTCACTAGGTTAATTAGGGTAACTAGGCAGGGGTGCGTTTCCCAAAACCATCGTTAGCCAACTAAGGTCGCAAGTTCCGTCGTTAGAAACATAGTTCGTTGATTTGCCGTTTCCCAAATCCATCGCTCACACGAACATTCGCAAACTGCGTCGCAAACTTGAGCACTTGAAACGACACCTCTGGAGCTGTACTTAGAAGCATAGTTCCTGGCTGTGTTCTATTCCCACTTATCCCCCCTATGCCCTATTCATTTAGAACATTCTAACATTCAAAGTTGGAATAATTAAAAATAAAAAAGCATTAAGGTCATCTCTCTTAGGTGTAATTTGCTTACAAAGTATTTTTACAGTTCAGTTTTAGCGATCTTCATGTTTACAATTGTGCTCCCTTCGCAGTGCACTTTGAAAACATTGATATCATTTTGAACACAGCCTCATGGCGAAAGCTATAGGTATATTTAAAAACGGAAAATATGTTACATCTCCAAAGCTTGTGAAAATAAAAAACATAGCATACGTTAATTATTTTATTTTATAGTGGGTTATTTATTAAGTTTCTCTGCTGTATATGACATGGGTCTGTTGGTTAGAACTTTCTGCTGTGGTTTGCATGTTTCAAATTGTAATTTTTTAAAAAATAAATAAACAATATCCTAAATAATAATATTAATAATCATCATCATCATCATCATCATCATTAATATTATCATTAAAGTAAATATATTTATAATTAATCGCCTCATTATTTATTTATTTATATGATTTATATATGATATTAGAATAGTGTTAGCTTTTGTAAGTGATTTTATGTTTTAGAATATGTAATGTTCAACTTCTCAATAATATTAGTAAAGCAAACACAGGCCCTATATGTGCCATTTACAAATATTTAAATTAATATGGAAAGCGAGTGCATGTTTTTACCAAAACTAATATTGGATTTTATTTTAAATGCGTATTTGTGTAAAACAATATCATTTGCACAAAGAAATGATGGGGCTGTTCTCTAAAGAAGTTCCTCCACCCCGTTTAGAGCATCATTGTAGGCGTGTTACGTTATAACTAACGTGGTTCAAGCGATGGATCTGCGACAGAGAAACTACGGGTTTTGGGAAACACTCGTCACTACATAGTTCTTTTGCCAAACGATGCATCGCACTATGATAGTTCAGCCACGAGTTACGTCGTTGTTTGGGAAACGCACCCCAGGTTAGAGTAATTAAGCAAGTTATTGTATAACGATGGTTTGTTCTGTAGACTATCGAAAAAATATGTAGCGTAAAGGGGCTAATAATTTTGTCGTTAAAATGGTGTTTAAAAATGTAAAAACTTCTTTTATTCTAGCCGAAATAAAACAAATAAGACTTTCTCAAGAAGAAAAAATATTATCAGACATACTGTGAACATTTCCTTGCTCTGTTAAACATCATTTGGGAAATATTTAAAAAAGAAAGAAAAAACCAAAGGGGGGCGAATAATTCTGACTTCAACTGTATATAAATGCATATCACTGAAAAGAATTATTCAAAGATGATTTCTTGGATTTACTAAATCTTTTAAGCTAAGTGGTTGTAAACTATTTATTTGGGCTTATAGTTTAAACAAAGTAAGTTGGACATTACTAAATTTAAAGTGTTTGTTTAAATTCAGCCCAAATGAATTGTTTGCAACCATGTTGCAGACATTATTTCAGTGTAGACAATAACAATTAAACTAGTTCATTATTGAAATCTGAGCCAAATGTGGCCCTTTAGCTTCATTTAAAAATATAAATACTCATTGTGATTATTATTATTATTACAATTAATACAACATTTTATTTATGAAGCACATTTTATGGTTGGCCATGCTGTACATGATAAAATAATTAATGATAAAATAGAGAATAGAAATTAAAAAGGCAGTATAAAATCCAATTAATCCAAATCATGTTTAATATTTAATTTCAGCGTTCTGTTGTGTTCATGCTTCCGTATTCAAGCTCCAATGTCAAACCAATGCGGTTTAATCTAATTATATCGAATCTGATCTAATCTAATCTGTGGTATTCTCTTTAGTCGCTCAATTTTAACACCCGCAGCTCATTAGTGGCTGATGAAGAGAGGAGAAACGCATACACCACAACAGAAATAAATGAATATGTAGAATTTATTTTCAGCGTTTAAAGCAGATGCGTTATAAGCAGCTGTAATTAAATGACCTAAAAATAAACAGTAATTATTTACTTTAGTTTTTCAGTAGATTTTAATTAAAGTAGATTTAAAGTAACTCTAAACACCATTCAGATGAGTTTTTTATTTGATGATTTAGTGTTTAGTTTTCTAACTGGACCAAACTAACAATGCGAATTAAAGAAATTAAAGAAGGGATTGAGTGAATGAATGGAGAGATCCGTCATCTGTTGTTAATGAGGATGAATATAAATGCTGAAATGCTGCCCTCTGGTGTGCAGAGAGATGAGACACACCACAGAAAACAAAACCATGAGTAATTCAACAGAAAATATAGGATACAATTTTCCCAGTGATGGGTTGCAGCTGGAAGGGCATCCGCTGCATAAAACATATGCTGGATTAGTTGGCAGTTCATTCCGCTGTGGCGACCCCAGATTAATAAAGAGACTAAGCCGAAAAGAAATTGAATGAATGAATGAGTTGGCAGTTCATTCCGCAGTGGTGACCCCAGATTAATAAAGGGACTAAGCCGAAAAGAAATTGAATGAATGAATGAGTTGGCGGTTCATTCCGCAGTGGTGACCCCAGATTAATAAAGGGACTAAGCCGAAAAGAAAATTGAATGAATGAATGAGTTGGCAGTTCATTCCGCAGTGGTGACCCCAGATTAAAAAAGAGACTAAGCCGAAAAGAAATTGAATGAATGAATGAGTTGGCAGTTCATTCCGCTGTGGCGACCCCAGATTAATAAAGGGACTAAGCCGAAAAAAAAAATGAATGAATGAATGAATGAGTTGGCAGTTCATTCCGCTGTGGCGACCCCAGATTAAAAAAGAGACTAAGCCGAAAAGAAATTGAATGAATGAATGAGTTGGCAGTTCATTCCGCTGTGGCGACCCCGGATTAATAAAGGGACTAAGCCGAAAAGAAAATGAATGAGTGAATGAGTTGGCAGTTCATTCTGCAGTGGTGACCCCAGATTAATAAAGAGACTAAGCCGAAAAGAAAATAAATGAATGAATGAGTTGGCAGTTCATTCCGCTGTGGTGACCCCAGATTAATAAAGAGACTAAGCCGAAAAGAAATTGAATGAATGAATGAGTTGGCGGTTCATTCCGCAGTGGTGACCCCAGATTAATAAAGGGACTAAGCCGAAAAGAAATTGAATGAATGAATGAGTTGGCGGTTCATTCCGCAGTGGCGACCCCAGATTAAAAAAGAGACTAAGCCGAAAAGAAATTGAATGAATGAATGAGTTGGCAGTTCATTCCGCAGTGGCGACCCCAGATTAATAAAGGGACTAAGCCGAAAAGAAATTGAATGAATGAATGAGTTGGCAGTTCATTCCGCTGTGGTGACCCCAGATTAATAAAGGGACTAAGCCGAAAAGAAATTGAATGAATGAATGAATGAATGAGTTGGCAGTTCATTCCGCAGTGGTGACCCCAGATTAATAAAGGGACTAAGCCGAAAAGAAATTGAATGAATGAATGAATGAATGAGTTGGCAGTTCATTCCGCAGTGGCGACCCCAGATTAAAAAAGAGACTAAGCCGAAAAGAAATTGAATGAATGAGTTGGCAGTTCATTCCGCTGTGGCGACCCCGGATTAATAAAGGGACTAAGCCGAAAAGAAAATGAATGAGTGAATGAGTTGGCAGTTCATTCTGCAGTGGTGACCCCAGATTAATAAAGAGACTAAGCCGAAAAGAAAATGAATGAATGATTGAGTTGGCAGTTCATTCCGCAGTGGCGACCCCAGATTAAAAAAGGGACTAAGCCGAAAAGAAATTGAATGAATGAATGAGTTGGCAGTTCATTCCGCTGTGGCGACCCCAGATTAATAAAGGGACTAAGCCGAAAAGAAAATGAATGAATGAATGAATGAGTTGGCAGTTCATTCCGCAGTGGCGACCCCAGATTAAAAAAGAGACTAAGCCGAAAAGAAATTGAATGAATGAATGAGTTGGCAGTTCATTCCGCTGTGGCGACCCCAGATTAATAAAGGGACTAAGCCGAAAAGAAATTGAATGAATGAATGAGTTGGCAGTTCATTCCGCTGTGGCGACCCCAGATTAATAAAGGGACTAAGCCGAAAAGAAAATGAATGAATGAATGAATGAATGAGTTGGCAGTTCATTCCGCTGTGGCGACCCCAGATTAAAAAAGAGACTAAGCCGAAAAGAAATTGAATGAATGAATGAGTTGGCAGTTCATTCCGCTGTGGCGACCCCGGATTAATAAACGGACTAAGCCGAAAAGAAAATGAATGAGTGAATGAGTTGGCAGTTCATTCTGCAGTGGTGACCCCAGATTAATAAAGAGACTAAGCCGAAAAGAAATTGAATGAATGAATGAGTTGGCGGTTCATTCCGCAGTGGTGACCCCAGATTAATAAAGGGACTAAGCCGAAAAGAAATTGAATGAATGAATGAGTTGGCGGTTCATTCCGCAGTGGCGACCCCAGATTAAAAAAGAGACTAAGCCGAAAAGAAATTGAATGAATGAATGAGTTGGCAGTTCATTCCGCAGTGGCGACCCCAGATTAATAAAGGGACTAAGCCGAAAAGAAATTGAATGAATGAATGAGTTGGCAGTTCATTCCGCTGTGGTGACCCCAGATTAATAAAGGGACTAAGCCGAAAAGAAATTGAATGAATGAATGAATGAATGAGTTGGCAGTTCATTCCGCAGTGGTGACCCCAGATTAATAAAGGGACTAAGCCGAAAAGAAAATGAATGAATGAATGAGTTGGCAGTTCATTCCGCAGTGGCGACCCCAGATTAAAAAAGAGACTAAGCCGAAAAGAAATTGAATGAATGAATGAGTTGGCAGTTCATTCCGCTGTGGCGACCCCGGATTAATAAAGGGACTAAGCCGAAAAGAAAATGAATGAGTGAATGAGTTGGCAGTTCATTCTGCAGTGGTGACCCCAGATTAATAAAGAGACTAAGCCGAAAAGAAAATGAATGAATGATTGAGTTGGCAGTTCATTCCGCAGTGGCGACCCCAGATTAAAAAAGAGACTAAGCCGAAAAGAAATTGAATGAATGAATGAGTTGGCAGTTCATTCCGCTGTGGCGACCCCAGATTAATAAAGGGACTAAGCCGAAAAGAAAATGAATGAATGAATGAATGAGTTGGCAGTTCATTCCGCAGTGGCGACCCCAGATTAAAAAAGAGACTAAGCCGAAAAGAAATTGAATGAATGAATGAGTTGGCAGTTCATTCCGCTGTGGCGACCCCAGATTAATAAAGGGACTAAGCCGAAAAGAAAATGAATGAATGAATGAATGAATGAGTTGGCAGTTCATTCCGCTGTGGCAACCCCAGATTAATAAAGGGACTAAGCCGAAAAGAAAATGAATGAGTGAATGAGTTGGCAGTTCATTCTGCAGTGGTGACCCCAGATTAATAAAGAGACTAAGCCGAAAAGAAAATGAATGAATGAATGAGTTGGCAGTTCATTCCGCAGTGGCGACCCCAGATTAAAAAAGAGACTAAGCCGAAAAGAAATTGAATGAATGAATGAGTTGGCAGTTCATTCCGCTGTGGCGACCCCAGATTAATAAAGGGACTAAGCCGAAAAGAAATTGAATGAATGAATGAGTTGGCAGTTCATTCCGCTGTGGCGACCCCAGATTAATAAAGGGACTAAGCCGAAAAGAAAATGAATGAATGAATGAATGAATGAGTTGGCAGTTCATTCCGCTGTGGCAACCCCAGATTAATAAAGGGACTAAGCCGAAAAGAAAATGAATGAATTCATCCAATAAAATGTCAAGCTCTGCTTCCTAATGTTAGAAGGCAGGACCATGATCATTTTACAACAAAGGAAATAAAAGAATTAAGACAAAATAATAATAAAAGAACGCCTCACAGCGAGAAGGATGCTGGTTCGAGTCTCGGCTGGGTCAGTTGGTGTTTCTGTGTGGAGTTAGCATGTTCTCCGTGTTGGTGTGGGTTTCCTCCGGGTGCTCCGGTTTCCCCCACAGTCCAAACACATGCACTATAGGGGAACTGATCAACTAAATTGGCTGTAGTTTATGAGTGTGTGTGTGTGTGTGTGTGTGTGTGTGTGTGTGTGTGTGTGTGTGTGTGTGTGTGTGTGTGTGTGTGAATGAGTGTGTATGGGTGTTTCTCAGAACTGGGTTGCAGCTGGAAGGGCATCCGCTGCGTAAAACATATGCCAGAATAGTTGGTGGTCCTTTCCGCTGTGGTGACCCCTGATGAATAAAGGGACTAAGCCAAAAAGAAAATGAATAAAAGCAGTCACTTCTCACATGTGTACTGTGTAACTGTGTATCTAAGTGCATCTGCTATTATGCTTACCACAAAGTGATTTACAAGACTGTCAAATGTCTGTTTAATTAAAAACATTAAAGCTTAATGTAAAACAAAAATGTTTCAAAATGTTTAGGGCAATTTTTATTTTATTGTATTTAAAATTAATATTGTCGTTAGGCCTGTCACAATATCTATGTTCTTTGTGGTATCAAAATGTACTGCAATAAACAATATTGTTGTGATTTTAAGACCATTTTGACACTATGATAAGCTTTATAATGCAAGTACACCCTTCCAAAGAACACATTATATTTTATTCTTAAGAATATTTCATTTAATTTTAACAGTTGAATAATTAGGCATTAAAATTAGAATGTGAATGCATTTATCCTAAACAAATAAATAATAACAATAAATGTTTAGTGTAAGGTAGATAGAACTAGAAAAAAGAAATGGATCGATGAAAATATACTGTAGTGTTTTTAACCATTCAGACACTGACACCTCCTATAGTGATAGAGATGCTGCACAATCAGCTAAAATGTTGCTAGAATTTATGCATGGGCAACACACACTCACCGGCCACTTTATTAGGTACACCTTATTAGTATCGGGTCGCACCCTCTTCCACCTTCAGAACTCCCTTAATCCTTGGTGGCGTAGATTCAACAAGCTACTGGAAATATTCCTCAGAGATTTTGCTCCATATTGTCATGATAGCATCACACAGTTGCTGCAGATTTGTCGGCTGCACATCCATGATGCCAATCTCCCGTTCCACCACATCCCAAAGATGCTCTATTGGATTGAGCTCTGGTGACTGTGGAGGCCATTTGAGTACAGTGAACTCATTGTCATGTTCAAGAAACCAGTCTGAGATGATTGGCGCTTTATGACATGGTGCGTTATCCTGCTGGAAGTAGCCATCAGAAGATGGAGACACTGTGGTCATAAAGGGATGGACATGGTCAGCAACAATACTCAGGTAGGCTGTGGCGTTGATGCTCAATTGGTACTAATGGACCCAAAGTGTGCCAAGAAAATCTCCCCCACACCATTACACCACCACCACCAGCCTGAACCGCTGATACAAGGCAGGATGATCCATGCTTTCATGTTGTTGAGGCCAAATTCTGAGCCGACCATCTGAATGTGGCAGCAGAAATGGAGACTCATCAGACCAGGCAACGTTTCTCCAATCTTCTCTTGTCCAGTTTTGGTGAGCCTGTGTGAATTGTAGCCTCAGTTTCCTGTTCTTAGCTGACAGGAGTGGCACCCGGTGTGGTCTTCTGCTGCTGTAGCCCATCCGCCTCAAGGTTGGACGTGTTGTGTGTTCAGAGATGCTCTTCTGCAGACCTCGGTTGTAACGAGTGCTTATTTGAGTTACTGTTGCCTTTCTATCAGCTGGAACCAGTCTGGCCATTCTCCTCTGACCTCTGGCATCAACAAGGCATTTGCGCCCACAGAACTGCCGCTCACTGGATATTTCCTCTTTGTCGGACCATTCTCTGTAAACCCTAGAGATGGTTGTGCGTGAAAATCCCAGTAGATCAGCAGTTTCTGAAATACTCAGAGCAGCCCGTCTGGCACCAACAACCATGCCCTGTTCAAAGTCTCTTAAATCCTCTTTCTTCCTCATTCTGATGCTCGCTTTGAACTGCAGCAGATCCTCTTGACCATGTCTACATGCCTAAATGCATTGAGCTGCTGCCGTGTGATTGGCTGATTAGAAATTTGCGTTAATGAGCAGTTAGACAGGTGTACCTAATAAAGTGGCCGGTGAGTGAATATTGCGTCACCAAAAATGATTGAGGTCATGTCCATATGTTGTGTGATATGTCCATATATTGTTTATTTAATTCTAATTGTTGTAAGCAAAAAGTTGCCAAAAGGCCTGATCTATCAAATGTGACACAAAATAAATATCATTCATTCATTCATTTTCTTTTCGGCTTAGTCCCTTTATTAATCTGGGGTCGCCACAGCGGAATGAACCGCCAACTTATCCAGCATATGTTTTACTCAGCGGATGCCTTTCCAGCTGCAACCCATCACTGGGAAACATCGATACACACTCATTCACACACATACACTACGGTAAATTTTAGCATACCCAGTTCCCCTATAGCACGTGTTTGGACTGTGTGGGAAACCGGAGCACCTGGAGGAAACCCACGCCAACATGAGGAGAACGTGCAAGCTCCACACAGAAAAAAAAATAAATATCATGAAATATAAATATACAGTATAGATGCCAATAATTTTTGGAGGACGTTGTTAGATGGTTAAATAAACATCTCCGTTCTAGAAAAATGATAATATTCTGCCCATCTGTTCCAGTGTCAGGTTTTACAGCACTACTTATAGTGTCATTTTCACTATACACCATAAAAGTGTTTGTTTTCCAATAGATGGCAGCAATTTTCCACTAACCTATTTTTTTTCTCTTCAATTCAGAAAGAAACTTACCCCAGTTTCACAAACAAGGTTTAAGGCTAGCCATGGATTAAATTGCATGTTTGAGCTGTCTCAACTAAAAATAACTTGCAGTGAGATGTCTTAAAATATGTCAGTGTCATTTTTTGTCTACAGGTGCACATCAGTAATGTATTTTTCTAAGGCCGTTTTCATAAATGTGGCTTAAATAGCCTAATTTAACTAAGGTCTAGTCCTGGCTTAAGCTGTTTGTGAAACTGGGCCTTAGAAATACAGATATTCAATCATTTTCCTTCAGCTTAGTGCCTTATTTATCAGGGAATGATAACCCAGCGGAATGAACCACCACATACAGACAATCAATACAATGAATTTTATAGAAAATAATGTTGATGTTTTTTAAAAATAAATAAAGTTTTATAACGTTTTAAACATCTAATTCAATACATTTTTATTTGTATAGCTAATGTTTAGTAATGAATACTTTAAACTCATTTTTAAAAATGCTCACACAGTCACAGGACCTAAACACACATAAATAATAAATGTTTTAGTAACTTTATGGTTAAATATTACAAATCACGAGTGTTTTCAAATGTAGCTTATAATAGCAGTTCGACATTGCTATTTATTTTTCACTAATATTTGTTTTCAAAATTGTTTAAAAACATAATAAAACCATCAAACTGCACAAATGTAATGGGATGTGGGTTAAACAAATATCAAAATCACATTTTACAGTGGTTACATCCTGAGTGTAGTAATGCCAAACTGTACATAAACACTGTAGAGTAGGTAACACTGACATTAACGCGTGTTAGCATGTCTTATAGCCAACGTTAGCCGTGTTCAAAAGAGCCGTGTTTAGCCTGCCTACAACGTTACATAAACAGTTTACCACATTAACTTACCTCTGGTCATTCCCTCGTTTTTATTCCTCTGCCTTTTCCCTTTTCTTCTCTGGTGGCGTCGGGGTTTTTAGGCATTGGTAATTATGCTAATTTTTCGCGTTGTTGTTGCTGATAATTCAGCGTCCATTACTGTCAGCTAATGTTTACTTTAGTCAAATGCGGCTGTCTGAAGTTTATTTCTGAGGCCTTTCCGCTTGTTTGTTGTAATTTTTCAAATCGTTATGAAAATGGTAGTAAAACAACGCTCAATGATCAAATTAATATTAGATTCATTATTTGGATTTTGGCGCCCCTAAGAGTGGGCGTGTCTTACATGTTACTGCGCATGCGCATATCAACATTGCGTTCTTTTGGTCAAGCAAAACACACACATTCATTAAATTATTAAACGATTAAATGCAATTAATTATAGCATCAGTTTGAATAAGTCCGAACATAAAAAAATACAGATCACACACAACACGGAGGAAGAAAAGGAAGAAATGGAAAAAGTAAAGGATAATAAATCAGCATCTCTATAAGTAAGTATAGACCAATTAATTACCATGTTTGTAAACATTCAGGATGCGCGCGCAGGGAGGTTGCAGAACGCAGCATTGACAGCGGGGGAATGACATCCGATGCAATAGAGTTTGTTGTTGTCTTAGAAATAAGATATATTGATTACATATTCTATATATTATTTACATAACGTTTTCAGCGTATTATAACAGCTCGTCACCCAGTGATAAGCACAGTGATTCGGCAAAATTAACGTTAAAGTGAGCAGCGTTCGTCTGACAGGTCATTTGCGATAGCGCCCTCCCGATGGATACTGGATAAGATGAAATGGCCAAGCATCCAGCCCCAAATATACAATCTCATTGAGGCTCCAAGGGATTTAACAAGAGAGCAGTTAAAGGTCTACAAGTGTTTGGATGCCAACAATTGTGTTCTGTGTGGTCTTGTGATTCAAAACTATGTAGTGCTAAAAACCGAGGTTCTGCCGAGCCAAAGACAAGGAAAAAAAGTCGGAGCTGTACAAGGCCAGGGTGATCATCAACAAGCAAAACTGCATTCTGACAGTGAACTACACCTGTACGACAGGCCCAGGGTATGTGAACTTGCACATAAAGGTAAAGTTGGTTTTATATTCGCACATTCAGACTTTTTTCTTAATAATATAATTTCATAAACGTATTATCTGCAAACTCTAAATAGCGAAATCATTAGCAGCCAACGACTATCAAAGTACAACATTGTTCACAGTCAAATAAACAGTGTTCATGTTGTTTTCAATTCACACTTGCAGGTTATTTCAGAGAGAATACTCAAAGTGGCGTGGTAAACAATATAGGGAGTGTGTCACTGAATGAATGAATGAAGTAGTCACTGAATGAATGTGTGAATATAAAATCAACTTTAATAACTTTCACGTTTCATTCTCAGCATTCAGTGTCCGCAGATTAATTCACCACATGTAACTGTTTTGGTGAAATCATTGCTGCAATCATAAACGAGTAATGTGTGTGATTCAGCATAGCGTGAACTGACCTGATATAACATGAGAACTGCAGAGTCCAGCATTTATAATTAGGTCCTGACTCCATTCAGCTCCTTTTAGCCAAAGACGTCTGCAGTCGGCATTGTAAGCAGTGTGGTGTACGGTAAAGGTTAAGTTTTCTATTTTTGGACTTCGAATTTGGCATCCTACCGCAAAACACGACATGTTTGCTATTGCAGCCGGTCTTTTTTTGCAACCGGGGACCCGTGTGACGTCATGTGTGACGTAGGTTGGTAATTCGTCTATTGATTTTGTACATACAATCACAGGATGTTCTGAGGCTTTACAGTAATTGCTGTTATTTAAATTTTTGTTATTGTAGTTTAGGTTTAGTTTAGTTAGTTCTTATTTGTCAATAGGAGTTTTTTTTTAAACAGTAACAGTAAGTACACAAACTTTTTAAAAAAATGAATTAAAATTACACACACACACACATATATATAGTGCTTAGGATATATGAGTACACCCACCACAAATCTTTCATTTAAATTAATACTTTCTATAGGAAACTTTACAATTGTAACCAAGGATAGGATACAGACAACAGAGGTGCGGATCCGTATGCAAGACTTTATTAAAGGGGATGTCAGGCAGGCAAAGATCATACAGGAACAATCAGGTGTATGTGGGAAATCCGGAATTGTCGTCAATAAACAAGCAAATGGTCACAAGGATGGCAGCAGACAGGGAGAAACAGGAAAACAAGGCGAAGGTCAAAACACGGCAAAAACACGACAAGGAAAACGCTTTGAAATGAAGCTGTAAACAGGCAACAAGACTCGGCCCTGGGGTGAGTGTCTGTGCTGCTTAAATATTGTGTGTAATCAGTCTTTGACAATCCTCCAGTGCTGTGAGTGCAATCAGTGGAGATGAGTAACATGTGTGTGTGATTGGAGTGCATGTATGGAGTTGTAGTTCATGTGATGGTGGATTTGTAGTCCATGGGTGTTTGTGCATGTTAACCAGCGATCTATGGGGAGAAGATCGCTGGTGATCGTGACAACAATATTATATTTGTGCATATACATTAGTTTAGTCAGTACTGAAGCCAAATCTGGAGCTTATCTAACAAAATAACTTACATTAATGGATCAAAAATTAGTAGCCCAAATTTATATGTATATGCACAGTATATATTAATTTATATATATTTATATATTTATTTATTATATATATATATAGTCAGAACTATTAGCCCGCTTTTTCACAGTATGTCTGATAATATTTTTTCTTCTGGAGAAAGTCTTATTTGTTTTATTTTGGCTAGAATAAAAGCAGTTTTTAATTTTTTAAACACCATTTTAGGGTCAATATTATCAGCCCCTTTAAGCTTTTTTCTCGATAGTCTACAGAACAAACCATCATTATACAATAACTTGCCTAATTACCCTAACCTGCCTAGTTAACCTAATTAACCGAGTTAAGCCTTTAGATGTCACTTTATCAGAATCAGAATTCACACACACAAGGAATTTGTTCTGGCTACAGAAGCTTCCAGTATACATAAAGTGAGGAGTGACAACACAAAATGAATATGAAAAAAGACGATACACATTAAACAGAGATGCAGTCAGTAAAGGATCTGAATGTTGAGTTGTATGTACAGATTTGGTATAAATATACAGGTTATAAGGTGCTGTGTACAAGTGCGTATGAGAAAGTATTGCACGTTTATTGCACAGTAGGGGAATATTGAACTGTTCATGAGGTAGATGGCTTGAGGAAAGAAACTTTTCCTGTGTCTGGCTGTTTTTGTGCTTGGTGCTCTGTAGCGCCGACCAGACGGTAACACTTCGAACAGGTAGTGTGCTGGGTGTGATTTGTCCAGAGTGATTTTGCGAGCCCTTTTACTCACTCTGGAAGAGTACAGTTCTTGAAGTGTTGGAAGGGTAGTGCCAGTGATTCGTTCAGCAGTCCGGACTATTCGCTGTAGTCTACGGAGGTCAGTTTTGGCAGCTGAGCTGAACCAGACGGTGATTGAAGTGCAGTGGATGGATTGGATGACATCTGAGTAGAACTGTACGAGCAGCTCCTGTGGCAGGTTGAACTTCCTCAGCTGACGAAGGAAGTACAGTCTCTGCTGGGCTTTCTTCACAATAGAGTCTATATGAATGTCCCACTTAGACTCTATTGTGAAGAAAGCCCAGCAGAGACTGTACTTCCTGTACTTCCTAATTTTAATCTGTATAGAAGTGTCTTGAAGAATATCTAGTCTAATATTATTTACTGTCATCATGACAAAGAGAAAATAAATCAGTTATTAGAGATGAGTTATTAAAACTATTATGATTAGAAATGTGTTGAAGAAATCTGCTCTCTGTTAAACAGAAATTAGAGGAAAAAAATAAACAGGGGGGCTAAAAATTCAGGGGGGCTAATAATTCTGACTTCAACTGTGTGTGTGTGTGTGTATATATATATATACTCACTGGCCACTTTAGGTACACTTTACTAGTACTGGGTTGGACCCCCTTTTACCTTCAGAACTGCCTTAATCCTGCTGCTGTAGCCCATCCGCCTCAAGGTTGGACATGTTGTGTGTTCAGAGATGCTCTTCTGCAGACCTCGGTTGTAACGAGTGCTTATTTGAGTTACTGTTGCCTTTCTATCAGCTGGAACCAGTCTGGCCATTCTCCTCTGACCTCTGGCATCAAGGCCTATTAGAAATTTTGCGTTAATGGGCAGTTGGACAGGTATATCTAATAAAGTGGTGTGTGTGTGTGAGTGTTTGTGTGTGTGTGTGTGTGTGTGTGTGTGTGTGTGTATATATATATTCATTCATTTTCTTTTCGGCTTAGTCCATTTATAAATCTGGGGTCGCCACATCGGAATGAACTGCCAACTATTCCAGCATATGTTTTACGCAGCGGATGCCCTTGCATCAGCAACCCATCACTGGGGAACAACCATACACTCCCATTCACCCATTCACATGCATACAGTATGGACAATTTAGCTTACCCAATTCCCCTATAGCGCATGTTTTTTGACTTGTGGGGGAAACCTGAGCACCCGCCAACACGTGGACTGCCAACTGACCCAGCCGAGGCTCGAACCAGCGACCTTCTTGCTGTGAGATGACAGTGCTACCCACTGTGCCACTGCACCACCATATATATCAATATATTCTGGTTGGATTGAGTAGTGGAATTCATTTCTTGGGAAAAAGGAAATATTTTTGGTTATCACTTCAAATAAATAATCTTCAAAATCAATCCAGAAAGTTCATATCTGCACAACTTTTATCTTTGGTAATTAGTAACACATTATTATAAAAATAAACACATTTTAGGAAGACAATATATGAAGAGTTTAGATGCAAAAACTTCTAAATGCTGTCTGGAATTTTCTTCTAAAATGAGCATTTTGATCAGGCTCCTGAGTGTAGGCTCAGTAATATCACTTTTATACAAAAAATAAGACCCTTTCATGGTCTCTGAAGTGAAGTAATACAACATAAACAAAGGAGGCTGAGAAAAATCTTCATTGTCGATGGAAATTTCAGACGGCACTTAGAGGTTTTTGCATCTGAACTCTTCATATGTTTATCATGTCCAAAACACAAAAAAAAAACATGAATTCATTAATTTTCCTTCAGCCTAGTTGCTTTATTTATCAGAGGTCACCACAGTGGAATGAACCGCCAACTATTCCAGTATGTTTTACACAGCGCATGCGCTTCCAGCTGCAACCCAGTACTGGGAAACACCCACACACACTCATTCTCTCTCTCACACACACACACACACACACATACACTACGGCCAGTTTAGTTGATCAATTCCCCTATAGCGCATGTGTTTGGACTGTGGGGGAAACCAGAGGAAACCCATGCCAACACAGGGAGAACATGCAAACTCCACACAGAAACACCAACTGACCCAGCCGGGACTCGAACCAGCAACCTTCTTGCTGTGAGACCAATAATAAAATAATAATAAATAAATAAATAAATAAAAAGTCGTTGCTATGGATAAACAATGTTGTGTTAATTTTTTTAAATTAAATTTAAATGACACATTTTAACCCAAGGGTTGGGTTTGTTCACATTTGACCCAATGTTGCGTTACAACAACCCAGCATTTTTACAGTGTATAATCAGGATTATTTAATGCAGCAGATCAGTTATGTGGCCATGGTACCATAAAAAAGTGACCCAACATTGGGTCAAATATGAACAAACCTAACGGTGGGTTAATATGTTTTAACTCAACACATGTGTTGGTCCATATTTGACCCAACGAAGCATACATTCTAAAAAAAAATGCTGGGTTGCTGTAACCCAACATTTGGGTTAAATATAAACAAACATAATGTTTGGGTAATTTTCATTAATTTTCCTTCGGCTTAGTCCCTTTATTCATCAGGGGTCGTCACAGCGGAATGAACCGCCAACTATTCCAGTATTTTTTAAACAGCGGATGCGCTTCCAGCTGCAACAAAGTACTGGGAAACACCCATACACACTCATTCACACACACTCATACACTACGGCCAGTTTAGTTGATCAATTCCCCTATAGCGCATGTGTTTGGACTGTGGGGGAAACCGGAGCACCCGGAGGAAACCCACGCCAACACGGGGAGAACATGCAAACTCCACACAGAAACACCAACTGACCCAGCCGGGACTCGAACCAGCGACCTTCTTGCTGTGAGACCAATAATAAAATAATAATAATAATAAATAAATAAATAAAAAGTCGTTGCTATGGATAAACATAATGTTGTGTTAATTTTTTAAAATTAAATTTAAATGACACATTTTAACCCAAGGGTTGGGTTTGTTCACATTTGACCCAATGTTGCGTTACAACAACCCAGCATTTTTACAGTGTATAATCAGGATTTTTTAATGCAGCAGATCAGTTATGTGGTCATGGTAACCATAAAAAAGTGACCCAACATTGGGTCAAATATGAACAAACCTAACGGTGGGTTATTATTTTTTAACTCAACACATGTGTTTGTCCATATTTGACCCAACGAAGCATACATTCTAAAAAAAAATGCTGGGTTGCTGTAACCCAACATTTGGGTTAAATATAAACAAACATAATGTTTGGGTAATTTTCATTCATTTTCCTTCGGCTTAGTCCCTTTATTCATCAGGGGTCGTCACAGTGGAATGAACCGCCAACTATTCCAGTATTTTTTAAACAGCGGATGCGCTTCCAGCTGCAACAAAGTACTGGGAAACACCCATACACACTCATTCACACACACTCATACACTACGGCCAGTTTAGTTGATCAATTCCCCTATAGCGCATGTGTTTGGACTGTGGGGGAAACCAGAGGAAACCCACGCCAACAAGGGGAGAACATGCAAACTCCACACAGAAACACCAACTGACCCAGCCGAGACTCAAACCAGAGACCTTCTTGCTGTGAGGTGATCGTGCTACCCACTGTGCCACCATGACGGCCAAAAACATGAATAAACAAGCTTTATATATTTTATCCAGTAATTTTCCGTCTGCTTTATTATTTTTTTCAGGCTGGTAAAATATATATCATCTGACTTAATCATGAAACTGAATGATAAATGTTGGCTCCATAAATGATCTGACAGATGAACCAGAGATGAACTATAAATCAAACTTGGAGAGGCACTGAACACACACACACACACACACACACACACATAGATCAGAGGTGGGCGAAAAACCTCTGAGCTCCTCCAAATCTAGCAGCCAACAAACTCCCCGAACACATCCAGATCCCTGATCCAGGAACAGTGAGACACGAGCCGCAGGCGGAGAGAGAGAAACACACCTCAGAGACAACACAGTGTGTGTGTGTGTGTTCTTGGCCATCTCTCAGAGCTGGAGGCGCTTCATACAGATGGAACACACACTGATTTCATGCCTGTGCTTCAAGCAACACACATTTCCTCACACATACAAACTTTCTGCTCAGGTGTGTGTGAGTGTGTGTTACAGAGAGAGAGAGAGAGAAACAGAGAGAGAAAAAGAGTGTGTGTGTGTGAGAGTGTGTGTTTGTGTGTGTGAGAGATATTGTGTCTGTGTGCGCATCTTCAGGTGTATGTGTGTGAGTGTGTGTCAGTTTCTTTGTGTGTGTGTGAGAGGGGGAAAGTGAAAGTGTGTAAGTTTGTGTGTGTGTTCAGGTGTGTGAAAGAAAGTGAGAGATTGTGTGTCTGTGTGTGTGTGTTCAGGTATGTGTGTGTGCAGGTTTGTATCAAGTTGTGAGTGTGTGTGTGGTTCAGGTATGTGTGTGTGTGTTCAGGTGTGTATTAAGTTGTGTGTGTGTCTGTGTTCAGGTATGTGTGTTATGTGTGTGTGTGTGTGTGTGTGTGTGTGTGTGTGTGTGTGTGTGTGTGTGTGTGTGTGTGTGTGTGTGTGTGTGTGTGTGTGTGTGTTCAGCTGTGTATGTTCAGTTTTTTTGTGCGTGTCTGTGTATTCAGTTTTGTGTCTGTTTTCCGGTATGTGAATGTTCTGGTGTGTGTGTGTGTGTGAGCGCGCGCGTGTGCGTGTGTGTGTATGTTTGTTCAGGTATGTGTGTGTATTAAGTTGTGAGTGTGTCTGTGTTCAGGGATGTGTGTTATGTGTGTAACACACTGTTACTCCAGCAGAATCATCATCAGCTGATCTGCAGAATGACAGAATTCATCCTCTGTGCAGTTTCCCACTACTGGGTTGCAGCTGGAAGGGCATCTGGTGCATAAGAACATATGCCAGAGTAGTTAGTGGTTCATTCCGCTGTGGCGACACCTAATAAATCAGGGACTTAGCTGAAGCAAAATGAATGAATGGAGTAACCTTGAGTTCAGCAGTTTTCCTGGATGCGCTCAGCCAGCAGAGGGCGACAGAGACTCAATATCTGCTGATGAAGACTCTGCTGAGACGCTCTTACAGGACACACACACATCATGAAGGAGGTGATTTTACAGTATAGCTGCGCTACAGTATTAACTATAGTGAACTGATAAACTGTAATACTGTAGTGTACTTTAGTTTTAAACTGGTGTATTGTATAGTACAATTTATGCTATAGTTGTAGATAACTACAGTATTGGGTCATTAGTTTATACCTGATTACTATAGTTGTTGTGTTATCATAGCAACTGCAGAATAACCACAACAGATTAATTACCATAGTTGTTGTGTTACCATAGCAACTGTAGAATCACCACAACAGATCAATTACTATAGTTGTTGTGTTACCATAGCAACTGTAGAATCATCACAACAGATCAATTACTATAGTTGTTGTGTTACCATAGCAACTGTAGAAGAGTCACAACAGATCAATTACTATAGTTGTTGTGTTACCATAGCAACTGTAGAATCATCACAACAGATCAATTACTATAGTTGTTGTGTTACCATAGCAACTGTAGAATCATCACAACAGATCAATTACTATAGTTGTTGTGTTACCATAGCAACTGTAGAATCATCACAACAGATCAATTACTATAGTTGTTGTGTTACCATAGCAACTGTAGAATCATCACAACAGATTAATTACCATAGTTGTTGTGTTACCATAGCAACTGTAGAATCACCACAACAGATCAATTACTATAGTTGTTGTGTTACCATAGCAACTGTAGAATCATCACAACAGATCAATTACTATAGTTGTTGTGTTACCATAGCAACTGTAGAAGAGTCACAACAGATCAATTACTATAGTTGTTGTGTTACCATAGCAACTGTAGAATCATCACAACAGATCAATTACTATAGTTGTTGTGTTACCATAGCAACTGTAGAATCATCACAACAGATCAATTACTATAGTTGTTGTGTTACCATAGCAACTGTAGAATCATCACAACAGATCAATTACTATAGTTGTTGTGTTACCATAGCAACTGTAGAATCATCACAACAGATCAATTACTATAGTTGTTGTGTTACCATAGCAACTGTAGAATCATCACAACAGATCAATTACTATAGTTGTTGTGTTACCATAGCAACTGTAGAAGAGTCACAACAGATCAATTACTATAGTTGTTACCATAGCAACTGTAGAATCACCACAACAGATCAATTACTATAGTTGTTACCATAGCAACTGTAGAATCACCACAACAGATCAAGTACTATAGTTGTTGTGTTACCATAGCAACTGTAAAAGAGTCACAACAGATCAATTACTATAGTTGTTGTTACCATAGCAACTGTAGAAGAGTCACAACAGATCAATTACTATAGTTGTTGTGTTACCATAGCAACTGTAGAATCACCACAACAGATTAATTACCATAGTTGTTGTGTTACCATAGCAACTGTAGAATCACCACAACAGATCAATTACTATAGTTGTTGTGTTACCATAGCAACTGTAGAATCATCACAACAGATCAATTACTGTAGCTGCCGTGTTACCATAGCAACTGTAGAATCACCACAGCAGATTAATTACTATAGTTGTTGTGTTACCATAGCAACTGTAGAATCACCACAACAGATCAATTACTATAGTTGTTGTGTTACCATAGCAACTGTAGAATCATCACAACAGATCAATTACTGTAGCTGCCGTGTTACCATAGCAGCTGTAGAATCATCACAACAGATCAATTACTGTAGCTGCCGTGTTACCATAGCAACTGTAGAATCACCACAGCAGATTAATTACTATAGTTGTTGTGTTACCATAGCAACTGTAGAAGAGTCACAGCAGATCAATTACTATATTAGCTGTGTTACCGTAGCAACTGTAGAATCACCACAGCAGATTAATTACTATAGTTGTTGTGTTGCCATAGCAACTGTAGAAGAGTCACAGCAGATCAATTACTATAGTTGTTGTGTTGCCATAGCAACTGTAGAAGAGTCACAGCAGATCAATTACTATATTAGCTGTGTTACCGTAGCAACTGTAGAATCACCACAGCAGATTAATTACTATAGTTGTTGTGTTGCCATAGCAACTGTAGAAGAGTCAAAGCAGATCAATTACTATATTAGCTGTGTTACCGTAGCAACTGTAGAATCACCACAACAGATCAATTACTATAGGTGTTGTGTTACCATAGCAACTGTAGAATCACCACAACAGATCAATTACTATAGTTGTTGTGTTACCATAGCAACTGTAGAAGAGTCACAGCAGATCAATTACTGTAGTTGTAGTGTTACTATAGCAACTGTAGAATCGCCACAACAGATCAGTTACTATAGTTGTTGTGTTACCATAGCAACTGTAGAATCACCACAACAGATTAATTACTATAGTTGTTGTGTTACCATAGCAACTGTAGAAGAGTCACAACAGATCAATTACTATAGTTGTTACCATAGCAACTGTAGAATCACCACAACAGATCAATTACTATAGTTGTTACCATAGCAACTGTAGAATCACCACAACAGATCAATTACTATAGTTGTTGTGTTACCATAGCAACTGTAAAAGAGTCACAACAGATCAATTACTATAGTTGTTACCATAGCAACTGTAGAATCACCACAACAGATCAATTACTATAGTTGTTGTGTTACCATAGCAACTGTAGAAGAGTCACAACAGATCCTTTGCTATAGTTGTTGTGTTACCATAGCAACTGTAGAAGAGTCACAACAGATCCTTTGCTATAGTTGTTGTGTTACCATAGCAACTGTAGAAGAGTCACAACAGATCCTTTGCTATAGTTGTTGTGTTACCATAGCAACTGTAGAATGGTAAAGTCTAGATTGGATACGCGGCTGGCCGGAAGTGCGATATGCTCATCAATATAGCAGCATTTTTTATGACACTGTATAATAATAATTAATATTTTTACAGTACTGTGACAGCTGGGTTTAGGGTTGGGGTGGGGGCAGGCGTTAATAAAAGACAGTAAATGGGAAATTTAATAAATAATATAAATAATTCTCGTTAACTTCCAGTCGCAACCATATCCAATCTAGAAACAACCCTGTAGAATCACCACGACAGATCAATTACTTTAGTTGTAGTGTTACCATAGTAAATTATTTGTTTGAGTGTGTGTTGAGCATGTGTGTGTGTGTGTGTGTGTGTGTGTGTGTGTGTGTGTGTGTGTGTGTGTGTGTGTGTGTGTGTGTGTATGTGTGTGTGTGTGTGTGTGTGTGTGTGTGTGTGTGTGTGTGTGTGGTGTGTGTGTGTGTGTGTGTATGTGTGTGTGTGAGAAAATCAGAAAGATAGGGAGAGAGTTTGTGTTGTATGCGAGTGAGTGTCTAGAGTGTGTGTAGATATGTTTGTTTGAGAGAGTGTGTATTTGTGTGTGTGGGTCAGTGTGTGTGTGAGTGACTTATGTATGTGTTTGTGTGTCTGAGAGTGTGTGACTGTCTGACTGTGCATATGTGTGTGTGTGTGTGTGTGTGTGTGTGTGTGTGTGTGTGTGTGTGTGTGTGTGTGTGTGTGTGTGTGTGTGTGTGTGTGTATCTCTGTGCGGATGTGTGTGACACTAGAGGAACAGCAGACGCTCCTGACCTCAATCAGAGCCTGCGCTCCGCCGCAGATTTACCAGCAGAAGCGCCGCCGTCAGATTATCACTCGATACATCCGCTCTACCGGGGTGTTAAATGTCACCGGCTTTTCAATTAATTTCAATTAATCACCCGGGGGACTAACGAGCACCGGGATCACAGTGGGCTCTAACGAGGGCGCTGTGATTAATTAAGGTCTTCTTTTTCCACCCCTGCCTGCAAATGTTAAATGCCACAGAGAATATGATCCATTGTTTCAGGAGACAACATGAAGATCTCGTTAGTGTTTAACCCTTGAAGAACAGCGAGATGCTCATTCCCAGGAGCTCGTTTACATGCTAAAGTCCCCATGAAACAGTTACGATTGTCCTTTTTCCCTCTATTGTGACGTATATCCACAGGAAATGGTCCTGAATATAGAAAAAATGTAGAGCGGTGCATGATTTGGTTTTTTAGAACTGATTGGATTGTTGATTGGATTAACAAAATGGAGAAAGACTAAAGCTGCGGTCACACTAGAGTTTGTGCGAAATTCTGTCGTTCAGTGCTGCGAAAAGGGGCGGGATTAAACAAGATGATTAGACATTAAAAAAGCAAGCGATTGGTCCATGTTTTAAATTCCTGTACAGAGAGGTCATGTTTTGATCCTCAGTTGGTATCACGCAGTCATGTGATGCTATTCCACAGGTCAGAGTTCACCAAGCTTGAACGTTGCACTGCAGCGACCTGCAAAACTTGACGCAAGACTGTCTGTCATTCGTGTGCGTATGAATGGAAGTCTAGGGAGAAAAGTCCAGTGTGACCGCAGCTTAATGAAAAGATTAATTCAGAGCAGAAAAGAGACACACCCTTAAAGGACTGGTAGCCCCGCCTTAATTGACTAATAGCCCCACCCTAAAAGTCTGATAGCTCCACCCGCAAGAACTGATAGCTCCACTCTAAAGGACTGATAATCTTGCCCTAATGGACTGATAGCTCTGCCGTAAAGGACTGATCACCCAGCCCACAATGACTAATAGCACCACCCTAAAAGACTGATAACTCCACCCTCAAGAACTGATAGCCCTGCTTTAAAAGAGCTGATAGCTCCACCTTAATGGACTGATAGCGTCACCCTAAAGGTTTGATCGCCCCACCCTAAATGACTGAAAACTCCGCCCCAAAGAACTGATAGTCCCACCCTAAATGACTAATAGCTCCGCCCCAAAGGACTGAGAGCTCCACCCTCAAGAACTGATAGCTCCACTCTAAAGGACTCATAGCTCCACCCTGAAGGAACTGATAGCTCTGCCCAAAAGCACTGACCACCCCGCCCACAATGACTGATACCACCACCCTAATAGACTGATAACTCCACCCTCAAGAACTGATAGCCCTGCTTTAAAAGAACTGATAGCTCCACCCTAAATGACTGATAGCTCCGCCCCAAAAGACTGATAGCTCCACCCTAAAGTACTGATAGCTCCACCCTAAAGAACTGATAGCTCCACCATAAAGGAACTTATAGCTCTGCCCAAAAGAACTGATCGCCCCACCCACAATGACTGATAGCACCACCCTAAAAGACTGATAACTCCGCCCAAAAAGACTGATAACTACACCCTCAAGAACTGATAGCCCTGCTTTAAAAGAACTGATAGGTCCACCCTAAATGACTGATAGCTCCGCCCCAAAAGACTGATAGCTCCACCCTAAAAGACTGATTGCTCCACCCTAAAGTACTGATAGCTCCACCCTAAAGGACTGATAGCTTCACCGTAAAGAAACTGATAGCTCTGCCCAAAATAACTGATAGCCCCGCCCACAATGACTGATAGTCCCACCCTAAAAGATTGATAGCTCTACCCAAAAAGACTGATATCTCCACCCTCAAGAACCAATTGCCCTGCCTTAAAAGAACTGATAACTCCCTCTTAAAGAACTGATAGCCCCCAATGACTGATAGTCCCACCCTAAAGGACTGACAGCTCCACCCTAAAGGACTGACAGCTCCACCGTAAAGGACTGATAGCTCCACCCTAAATAAATGATAGCCCCACCATAAAGGACTGATAGCCCCACCGTAAAGGACTGATAGCTCTACCCTAAATGACTGATAGCTCCACCTTAAAGGACTGATAGCTCCACCCTAAATGACTGATAGCTCCACCCAAAAATGACTGATAGCTCCACCTTAAAGGACTGATAGCTCCACCCTAAATGACTGATAGCTCCACCCAAAAATGACTGATAGCTCCACCGTAAAGGACTGATAGCTCCACCCTAAGTGACTGATAGCTCCACCCAAAATAACTGATAGCTCCACCCTGAAGGACTGATAGCTCCACCTTAAAGGACTGATAGCTCCACCCTAAAGGCCTGATAGCTCTACCTTAAAGGACTGATAGCTCCACCCTAAAGGACTGATAGCTCCACCTTAAAGGACTGATAGCTCCACCCTGAAGGACTGATAGCTCCACCTTAAAGGACTGATAGCTCCACCCTAAAGGACTGATAGCTCTACCTTAAAGGACTGATAGCTCCACCCTAAATGACTGATAGCTCCACCCAAAATAACTGATAGCTCCACCCTGAAGGACTGATAGCTCCACCTTAAAGGACTGATAGCTCCACCCTAAAGGACTGATAGCTCTACCTTAAAGGACTGATAGCTCCACCCTAAAGGACTGATAGCTCCACCTTAAAGGACTGATAGCTCCACCCTGAAGGACTGATAGCTCCACCTTAAAGGACTGATAGCTCCACCCTAAAGGACTGATAGCTCTACCTTAAAGGACTGATAGCTCCACCCTAAATGACTGATAGCTCCACCCAAAATAACTGATAGCTCCACCCTGAAGGACTGATAGCTCCACCTTAAAGGACTGATAGCTCCACCCTAAATGACTGATAGCTCCACCTTAAAGGACTGATAGCTCCACCCTAAATGACTGATAGCTCCACCCAAAAATGACTGATAGCTCCACCGTAAAGGACTGATAGCTCCACCCTAAATGACTGATAGATCCACCCAAAATAACTGATAGCTCCACCCTGAAGGACTGATAGCTCCACCCTAAATGACTAATAGCTCCACCCTAAAAGACTGATAGCTCCACCCTGAATGACTGATAGCTCCACCCTAAAGGACTGATAGCTCCACCCTAAAGGACTGATAGCTCCACCCTGAATGACTGATAGCTCCACCCTAAAGGAATGATAGCTCCACCCTAAATGACTAATAGCTCCACCCTAAAGGACTAATATCTCCACCCTAAAGGACTGATAGCTCCACCCTACATGACTGATAGCTCCACCGTAAAGGACTGATAGCTCCACCCAAAAATGACTGATAGCTCCACCCTAATGAATTGACAGCTCCACCCTAAATGACTAATAGCTCCACCCTAAATGACTGATAACTCCACTCAAAAAGACTGATAGCTCCACCCTAAATGACTGATAGCTCCACCGTAAAGGACTGATAGCTCCACCCAAAAATGACTGATAGCTCCACCCTAATGGATTGATCGCTCCACTCTAAATGACTGATGCTTCAACGTTAAGGCTTGAACCAGCGACCTTCTTGCTATGAGGCTACAGTGCTAACCACTGATCCGCCGTGTCTCCCATTTACCAATATTTTTGATAGTATATATTGGCACATGTCTAAGTTAACTGCAGTTTTTAGTCTCCATAACAAACAGAAATGAGAGAATAATGTTCGGATGTTGCCTGACTGCAGTAACAGATGTGTGCTTTGGGACGCTCCATTATATTCAGGAGTGACTGTGAAATCCAGGAGTCCAACAGGAGCTGGTGAACGTCTTTAAAACGCTGAAAAAAAGACGTCTCCATAATAAGGAGCCACCTGTGAGGCGTTCAGCAGGTTTTATGGATGCGCTCCGGCTGATCAGAGCAACATTATTCCAGCCGGCGCCGCCGCTCTGCCCTCCTCTGGGAAATATGGAAATCAACAGCCATTGCTGACGAATTGCAGAATTTAATTTGTGTCTGACGGCAGCAAGCAGAAATGTTAAACTGTTATTTGCCCAGGAATGGGTAATATGATCCTGCGCTCGTCCCACGGGCCCCAAACCAAGGAACTGGTGTGTAATTAGGTGGAAGATATTGACACGCTGGGCTTTTTTTCTGTTGCTAGTTCAACATATTGAAGTGTGGAAAGTGGCATAATGAGGTTTAACACTTGAAGATTTGCAAACCTGATTAGGTGTGTCAGACGTCCTGCATTCTGAAATCACTCAATACTATTGTAACTAAAGCAAAATATAGTAAAGCAACTCTTGCTTAATGAATGCTCCAGCGTACTGTAGTATTCACTATAGTGAACTGATAATCTGTAATAATGTAGTATCGTATGCTTAAGTGTTAACTATAGTAAACTGTGATGTATTCTTGTAAAAAGCCTTATTCACACTACGAACAACTCGCAGCAGCAAAGCGACAAGCAACTGTTTATTTCAACAGAGAGTGAGCGACTTCCGGCGACCTACATCTATGCGAGCAAACAGCAACCGTTGGCGACCAGGTGAGTGTGTTACTATAGTTGTTGCATTACCATAGCAACCGTAGAATCACCACAACAGATCAATTACTATGGTTGTTCTGTTCCCATAGCAACTGTAGAATCACCACAACAGATCAATTACTATAGTTGTTGTGTTACCATAGCAACTGTAGAATCACCACAACAGATCAATTACTATAGTTGTTCTGTTACCATAGCAACTGTAGAATCACCACAACAGATCTATTACTATTGTTGTTGTTACCATAGCAACTGTAGAAGAGTCACAACAGATCAGTTGTTATAGTTGTTGATACCATAGCAACTGTAGAATCACCACAACTGATCATTTGCTATAGTTGTTGTTACCATAGTAACTGTAGAATCTCCATAATAGATCAGGTGCTATAGTTGTTGTTACCATAGCAACTGTAGAATCACCACAACTGACCATTTGCTATAGTCAGAATCAGAATCAGAATCAGTTTTATTGCCAAGTGTGCTTCACACACACAAGGAATTTGTTTTGGCAACAGAAGCTTCCAGTGTACATAAAGTGACAAGTGACAACACAAAATTGTGAGAGAAAGTGTGAGAAAGAGAAAAAGGCGATAAACATTAAACAGAGATGCAGAAGATCTGGATGTTGAATTGTATGTACACATTTGTTATAAATATACAGGTTGTAAGGTGCTGTGTACAAATGCGTGTGAGAAAGTATTGCACATTAATTGCACAGTAGGGGAATATTGAACTGTTCATGAGGTAGATGGCTTGAGGAAAGAAACTTTACCTGTGCCTGGCTGTTTTTGTGCTTGGTGCTCTGTAGCGCCGCCCAGATGGCAACAGTTCGAACAGATAGTGTGCTGAGTGTGATTCGTCAAGAGTGATTTTGCGAGCCCTTTTGCTCACTCTGGAAGAGTACAGTTCTTGAAGTGTAGGAAGGGCAGTGCCAGTGATTCGTTCAGCAGTCCGGACTATTCGCTGTAGTCTACGGAGGTCAGTTTTGGCAGCTGAGCTGAACCAGACGGTGATTGAAGTGCAGAGGATGGATTGGATGACAGCTGAGTAGAACTGTACGAGCAGCTCCTGTGGCAGGTTGAACTTCCTCAGCTGACGAAGGAAGTACAGTCTCTGCTGGGCTTTCTTCACAATAGAGTCTATTTTGCGGTGCAGTTGTTGGTGTACAGGGAGAAGAGCAATGGGGAGAGAACACATCCCTGGGGGGCACCAGGGCTGATGGTGCGGCTGTCAGATGTGATTTTGCCCATTCTGACTAGCTGTTGTCTATCTGTCCGAAAGCTGGTGATCCATTGACAGACAGAGCTAGGGACAGACAGCTGGGTCAGTTTGTTCTCGAGCAGTGATGGGACGATGGTGTTAAAGGCAGAACTGAAGTCCACAAACAGTATCCATGCGTAGTTCCCTGGTTTGTCCAGATGTTGTAGGGTATAATGCAGTCCCATGTTGACTGCATCATCCACAGACCGGTTTGCTCTATAGGCAAACTGCAGGGGGTCCAGCAAAGGTCTAGTGATGTCCTTCAGATATGCTAGCACCAGTCTTTCGAATGACTTCATGGCCACAGATGTTAAGGCGACAGGTCTGTAGTCATTGAGTCCTGTGACCTTTGGTTTCTTTGGTATTGGGATAATGGTGGAGCATTTGAAGCAGGATGGAACTTTGTGCTGTTCCAGTGATCTGTTGAAGATCTGTGTGAAAATAGGAGCCAGCTGGTCGGCGCAGATTCTCAGACAGGCTGGGGAAACACCGTCTGGACCTGGTGCTTTACGTCTCTTCTGTTTTCTGAAGATCTGACGCACATTATCCTCACTGATCTGAAGTGCAGGGGGGGGAGAGGGAGCTGGCTGGAGGTGTTGATGGGTGTTTAGGGAGATGGTCCGGGCGGGTGTGAGGTGTCTGGTCAGAGGTGTCAAATCTGCAGTAGAATGTATTCAGCTCGTTTGCAAGATGTTTGTTGCTGTCGATACTGGGAGATGGTGTTTTATAATTAGTGAGGTCTTTCAGGCCTTTCCACACTGATGCAGGGTCGTTGGCAGAAAACTGGTTTTGCAGCTTTTTGGCATAGCTCTTCTTAGCCACACCAATCTCCTTTGTCAGTGTGTTCCTGGCCTGATTGTACAAAAACCTGTCCCCACTCCTGTAGGCATTCTCTTTTGCATGACGAAGCTGTCTAAGTTTTGGTGTAAACCATGGTTTATCATTGTTAAATGATAAGTAGGTCCTGGTGGGGATGCATAACTCCTCACAGAAACTGATGTATGATGTTACAGTGTCGGTGAGCTCATCTAGGTCGGTGGCTGCAGCTTCAAAAACACTCCAGTCCGTGCATTCAAAACAGGCTTGTAAGACCTGCTCTGAGTCGTTGGTCCATCTCTTAACAGTCCTTAATACTGGCTTAGTAGTTTTAAGTTTTTGCCTGTAAGTTGGTATAAGATGAACCAGGCAGTGGTCAGAGAGTCCTAGAGCTGCTCTGGCGACGGAGCGATATGCATCCTTTATTGTGGTGTAGCAATGGTCCAAAATGTTATTGTCTCTGGTGGGGCATGTGATGTGCTGTTTGAATTTAGGCAGCTCATGTGTGAGTTTTGCCTGATTAAAGTCACCGAGAATGATAATACAGAGTCCGGGTGTCGTTGTTCAGTCTCTGTGATCAGATCAGACAGCTGTTGCAGCGCGGTACTCAAGTGTGCTTGCGGTGGAATGTAAACACCGATGAGAATGAACGAGGAAAACTCCCGCGGTGCATAAAACGGCTTACAGTTAATGAAAAGCACTTCCACATCAGGACAGCACATCTTCTTTAACACAGGTACATCTGTACACCACCTCCTGTTGATGTAAAAGCATGTCCCATCACCGCACGTTTTGTTCGTTAACTCCGAATCGCGATCTGCTCTGTACACCTGAAAGTCCGGTAGGTGTAATGCGCTGTCCGGAATGGCTTCGTTCAGCCAGGTTTCTGTGAAACACAGCGCAGCAGAGTTGTTAAAGTTCTTGTTTTTGCGTGAGAGTAGAAGTAGTTCGTCCATTTTGTTAGGAAAGGAGCGGAGATTCGCTAGATGGATGCTAGGCAGTGCCGTTCTGAAGCCGCGCTGTCTTAGCCTGACGAGCGCCCCGGCTCTCTTTCCACGCATGCGGGTCTTGTATCGCTTCCACAGTGCAGCTGCTCCGCCGATGGCAATGTTCCGCAATTTGCCAGAGAAATCAAAATCCAGTTGGTGATTAGTTGGTGTGCACTGCCGAATGTTCAGCAGCTCGTCCCTGGTATAACTGATCATGTTAGATAAACATAAAACAGGACAGACTAACAGAAATAGTACAAACACTGGAGAGCTCCACACCGAGGCGGCCATCCGCGGCGCCATCCTGAGGTTACCATTAGTTTAGTTGTTGTTACCATAGTAACTGTAGAATCTCCATAATAGATCAGTTGATATAGTTATTGTGTTACCATAGCAACTGTAGAATCACCACAACAGATCAGTTGCTATAGTTGTTGTGTTACTATAGCAACTGTAGAATCTCCATAACAGATGAGTTGCTATAGTTGTTGTGTTACTATAGCAACTGTAGAATCTCCATAACAGATGAGTTGATATAGTTGTTGTGTTACCATAGCAACTGTAGAATCACCACAACAGATCAGTTGCTATAGTTGTTGAGTTACCATAGCAACTGTAGAATCACCACAACTGACCATTTGCTATAGTTGTTGTTACCATAGTAACTGTAGAATCTCCATAATAGATCAGTTGATATAGTTATTGTGTTACCATAGCAACTGTAGAATCACCACAACAGATCAGTTGCTATAGTTGTTGTGTTACCATAGCAACTGTAGAATCACCACAACAGATCAGTTGGTAACACTTTATTTTGATGGTCCATTTGAGTATTAGTAGACTGTCTGCTTAATATCTGTTGATACTGACATTTAACAGCCCTTCAACAGACATTTAACTGACTATAAGAAACTTTGCAAGTACATGTCAACTTACACTAACCCTAACCCCAACCTCAACCTAACAGTCTACTTATAATCTAATGAGAATTAATTGACATGTAGATGCAATGTAACTTATATTCAACAAACGGGCCATCGAAATAAAGTGTGACCGATCAGTTACTATAGTTGTTGTGTTACTATAGCAACTGTAGAATCTCCACAACAGATCAGTTGCTATAGTTGTTGTGTTACTATAGCAACTGTAGAATCTCCACAACAGATCAGTTGCTATAGTTGTTGTGTTACCATAGCAACTGTAGAATCACCACAACAGATCAGTTGCTAAAGTTGTTGTGTTACCATAGCAACTGTAGAATCTCCACAACAGATCAGTTGCTATAGTTGTTGTGTTTCCATTGCAACTGTAAGAGTCACAACAGATCAATTACTATAGTTGTTGTGTTACCATAGCAACTGTAGAATCTCCACAACAGATCAATTACTATAGTTGTTGTGTTACCATAGCAACTGTAGAATCTCCACAACAGATCAATTACTATAGTTGTTGTGTTACCATAGCAACTGTAGAATCTCCACAACAGATCAGTTGCTATAGTTGTTGTGTTATCATAGCAACTGTAGAATCTCCACAACAGATCAATTACTATAATTGTTGTGTTACCATAGCAACAGCAGAATCTCCACAGCAGATCAGGTGCTATAGTTATTGTGTTACCATAGCAACCATAGAATCTTCACAACAGATCAATTACTATAGTTGTTACCATAGCAACTGCAGAATCACTACAACATTAATTTAAGCACTTTTCTATAGTATGGTTAGTATTTACTGTTAAGTGAAATGTCAGTTTGCTGAATTTTTTTACATTTTCTCTTATTCTGAGAACCAGTGTTGGGGAATTTACTTAAGTACAAATAAAGAAATTACATTTAAATAAGTAATTGCAAAACAGTAATTAGTATGCAATTTGGGACGCAGCCAGCTCCGATACAGTTTTTACATTCTATATAGTATGGAAGTATGCTATTTTGGACGCAGCCAGCTCCCATAGAATTTTTAACATACTATATAGTAGAGAAGTATGTGATTTGGGATGCAGTCAGCTCCCATACAGTTTTTAACATTCTAAATAGTAGAGAAGTATGCGATTTGGGACACAGCCAGCTCCCATTCAGTTTTAACATACTATATAGTAGGGAAGTATGCAATTTGGGAAGCAATCAGCTCACATAAGCTGGCACACTATGCACTTATGCACTATGTACTTATGTACAAATGTACAAATGGAGCACTAATGTTTTTTTTACTAAGCGAAAATTCAAGCCGTTTCCCTGATGACGTTTGACGTTTGCCAAATTAGTGAAATAAATAACCAAAGTACCAAACAATACTTGCCATGAGTATAACCGCATTCACCATCAGGAGGCGCTATAATCACTCTTGTAGGAGAATTTTGCTTTCACTATCCAAAATAAATAAAGTTATCCAACATGTAGCTCCGCCCCTTCCGCTACATGAGCAAAACTGTGGTCGTTAAGTGTGTGAAGTGTCCATCATTCCACACTTAATTTTTACCGGTTGAATAAGTGCATCATCCGGGTAATTAAAGTGCACTTATTATTATTAGAGTTTTCAGTGTGAATACACTACTTACACTCTTTATACTACAAAATGGTGTAAAATAGTGCATAAGTGTGCGATTTGGGACGCACCTATACAGTTTTAACATACTACAGTATTTAGTAGAGAAGTATGTGATTTGAGATGCAACCAGCTCACATACTTTTTTTAACAATACATAGTAGAGAAGTATGCGAATTTGGATGGAGACAGCTCATACACTATTTTTAACTTACTATGTTGTAGAGAAGTATGCGATTTGGGATGCAATCAGCTCACATACTGTATTTAACATACTATATAGTAGAGAAGTATGCGATTTGGGATGCAATCAGCTCACATACTGTATTTAACATACTATATAGTAGAGAAGTATGCGATTTGGGATGCAATCAGCTCACATACTGTATTTAACATACTATATAGTAGAGAAGTATGCAATTTGATATGCAATCTGCTCACATACTGTTTTTTACATAGTATAGGGTAGAGAAGTATGCGGATTGGTATGCAACTAGCTCATGTACTGTTTTTAACATACTATATAGTAGAGACGTATGCGATATGAGATGCAATCAGCTCACGTACTGTTTTTAACATACTATGATAGTAGGAAAGTATGTGATTTGAAATGCATAAGCTCACATACTGTTTTTAACATACTATATAGTAGAGAAGTATGCGATTTGAGATGCAATCAGCTCACATACTGTATTTAACGTACTATATTATAGGAAAGTATGTGATTTGAGATGCATAAGCTCACATACTGTTTTTAACATACTATATAGTAGAGAAGTATGCGATTTGGGATACAATCAGCTCACATACTGTATTTAACATACTATATAGTGGAGAAGTATGCAATTTGGGATGCAATCAGCTCACATACTGTATTTAACATACTCTATAGTAGAGAAGTATGCAATTTGGGATGCAATCAGCTCACATACTGTATTTAACATACTCTATAGTAGAGAAGTATGCGCTTTGGGATGCAATCAGCTCACATACTGTTTTTAACATACTAATTAGTAGAGAAGTATGCGCTTTGGGATGCAATCAGCTCACATACTGTTTTTAACATACTCTATAGTAGAGAAGTATGCGCTTTGGGATGCAATCAGCTCACATACTGTTTTTAACATACTCTATAGTAGAGAAGTATGCAATTTGGGATGCAATCAGCTCACATACTGTATTTAACATACTCTATAGTAGAGAAGTATGCGATTTGGGATGCAATCAGCTCACATACTGTTTTTAACATACTCTATAGTAGAGAAGTATGCGATTTGGGATGCAATCAGCTCACATACTGTTTTTAACATACTAATTAGTAGAGAAGTATGTGATTTGAGTTGCAATCAGCTCACATACTGTTTTTAACATACTCTATAGTAGAGAAGTATGCGCTTTGGGATGCAATCAGCTCACATACTGTTTTTAACATACTATATAGTAGAGAAGTATGCGATTTGGGATGCAATCAGCTCACATACTGTATTTAACATACTATATAGTGGAGAAGTATGCAATTTGGGATGCAATCAGCTCACATACTGTTTTTAACATACTATATAGTAGAGAAGTATGCGATTTGGGATGCAATCAGCTCACATACTGTTTTTAACATACTCTATAGTAGAGAAGTATGCAATTTGGGATGCAATCAGCTCACATACTGTATTTAACATACTATATAGTGGAGAAGTATGCAATTTGGGATGCAATCAACTCACATACTGTTTTTAACATACTATATAGTAGAGAAGTATGCGATTTGAGATGCAATCAGCTCACATACTGTTTTTAACATACTAATTAGTAGAGAAGTATGCGATTTGAGATGCAATCAGCTCACATACTGTTTTTAACATACTAAATAGTAGAGAAGTATGCGATTTGAGATGCAATCAGCTCACATACTGTATTTAACATACTATATAGTAGAGAAGTATGCGATTTGAGATGCAATCAGCTCACATACTGTATTTAACATACTATATAGTAGAGAAGTATGCGATTTGAGATGCAATCAGCTCACATACTGTATTTAACATACTATATAGTAGAGAAGTATGCAATTTGATATGCAATCAGCTCACATACTGTTTTTTACATAGTATAGGGTAGAGAAGTATGCGAATTGGTATGCAACTAGCTCATGTACTGTTTTTAACATACTATATAGTAGAGACGTATGCGATATGAGATGCAATCAGCTCACGTACTGTTTTTAACATACTATGATAGTAGGAAAGTATGTGATTTGAGATGCAATCAGCTAACATACTGTATTTAACGTACTATATTATGGGAAAGTATGTGATTTGAGATGCATAAGCTCACATACTGTTTTTAACATACTATATAGTAGAGAAGTATGTGATTTGAGATGCAATCAGCTCACATACTGTTTTTAACATACTCTATAGTAGAGAAGTATTGGATTTGGGATGCAATCAGCTCACATACTGTTTTTAACATACTAATTAGTAGAGAAGTATGTGATTTGAGTTGCAATCAGCTCACATACTGTTTTTAACATACTCTATAGTAGAGAAGTATGCGGATTGAGATGCAATCAGCTCACATACTGTATTTAACATACTATATAGTAGAGAAGTATGTGATTTGAGATGCAATCAGCTCACATACTGTTTTTAACATACTCTATAGTAGAGAATTATGCGATTTGAGATGCAATCAGCTCACATACTGTATTTAACATACTATATAGTAGTGAAGTATGCGATTTGGGATGCAATCAGCTCACATACTGTTTTTAACATACTCTATAGTAGAGAAGTATGCGATTTGAGATGCAATCAGCTCACATACTGTATTTAACATACTATATAGTAGAGAAGTATGCGATTTGAGATGCAATCAGCTCACATACTGTATTTAACATACTATATAGTAGAGAAGTATGCGATTTGAGATGCAATCAGCTCACATACTGTATTTAACATACTATTTAGTAGAGAAGTATGCGATTTGGGATGCAACCAGCTCACATACGTAGAGAAGTATGCGATGTTTGTATGCAGCTGTAGTGTCTGGCGCAGTGTATAGTGATGCAGCAGCAGTGTTTATTCAGTAGTCAATGAGTGCAGTTGATTATGATTTATGTGAACACCTCCTGCTTTCCCCTGGGCACTGAATGATGTTTAAACCCGTATCCCATCATGCATTATTCCCGTGCCCACACCAGCAGCTGGCGTCCTGCGGTGGGATTGAGCTGTGTGTGCCAGCCGTGTGTGTGTGTCTCTGGGCTCAGCTTTCTGTTTCTGGCCTTCATGAGTTCCAGCAGATCCAGACGGGCACCGGCCCAAACCGGCACCTGGTGGCGCTGATGGAGCCACGCACACACACACACACACACACACACACACACACACACACACACACACACACACACACACATGCAAGCAGAGACGTGCGCGCGCACACACACACACATAGATACACACACACACATGCACATGCACACACATGGATAGACACACACACACGTGCATGCAGAGACACATGCCCCCACATGCGCACACATAAACACACATGCAAGCACAGATACATGCACACGCACAAACATGCACGCACACACACACGCGCATAAACACAGACAAACACACACACACTCAAACACATACACACACGCACACACATGCACACACATGGACAGACACACACACACACACATGTACACAAACACACATACACACGCGCATACAGAGATACATGCACACGCACATACACACACATACACACACACAGATGAACACAGATAAACACACAAACACATACTTACACGTAAACACACGCACACACATGGACACACACACACACACACATACACACAAACACACATGCAGATGCACACATGCACACACACACACACACAAACACACACACACATATATACATGCACACATACACACGCACAAACACACACAGATACATGTACACACACACACACACACACGCAGCAGAGAGACACAAACAGAAACAGGTTCTATAATGCAATTAAAAGCATATACACTCACTGGCCACTTTATTAGGTACACCTCACTAGTAACGGGTTGGAGCCCTTTCATCTCCAGAACTGCTTTAATCCTTCATGTCATGAAGCATCACACAGTTGCTGCAGATTTGTCGGCTGCACATCCATGATGCCAATCTCCCGTTCCACCACATCCCAAAGGTGCTCTATTGGATTGAGCTCTGGTGACTGTGGAGGCCATTTGAGTACAGTGAACTCATCGTCATGTTCAAGAAACCAGTCTGAGATGATTGGCGCTTTATGACATGGTGTGTTATCCTGCTGGAAGTAGCCATCAGAAGATGGAGACACTGTGGTCATAAAGGGATGGACATGGTCAGCAACAATACTCAGGTAGGCTGTGGCGTTGACACCATGCTCAATTGGTACTAATGAGCCCAAAGTGTGCCAAGAAAATCTCCCCCACACCATTACACCACCACCACCAGCCTGAACCGCTGATACAAGGCAGGATGATCCATGCTTTCATGTTGTTGAGGCCAAATTCTGACCCGACCATCTGAATGTGGCAGCAGAAATGGAGACTCATCAGACCAGGCAACGTTTCTCCAATCTTCTCTTGTCCAGTTTTGGTGAGCCTGTGTGAATTGTAGCCTCAGTTTCCTGTTCTTAGCTGACAGGAGTGGCACCCGGTGTGGTCTTCTGCTGCTGTAGCCCATCCGCCTCAAGGTTGGACGTGTTGTGTGTTCAGAGATGCTCTTCTGCAGACCTCGGTTGTAACGAGTGC
>LR812520.1:72196015-72218515 GCA_903798195.1 Danio kyathit
ACACAAATTCTCACTGACATACTTACAAACATGTACTCGAGTCGCATTCACACACTCTCAAACACACACACACACACACACACACACACACACACACACACACACTATAAAATACAGACACTCGCTAAGACACACTCACTGAAACAGACATTTACAAACCCATGCAGACGCACGCACACACTCACTGACACACTCATTCATACACATACACACACATGCATGCACACACTCTCACACACATACACACAAGCATGCACATAAACACTCACACACATGCATGCACACGCACATACACACTCTCACACACACACACACACACACACACACACACACACACACACACACACACACACACACACACACACACACACACACACACACACTCTCTCTCTATGCATGCACACACACATACACTCTCTCACACACACAAAATCTCTCCCCTACTCTCTCTCTCTCTTTCTCACACACACACACACACACACACTTTCCCTTACTCTCACACACACACATGCATGCACACACACATACATAATCACACACATACACACACAAAATCTCTCCCTAACTCTCTTTCTCTCTCTCTTTCTTACACAAACACACACACACACACACACACACACATACACACTCTTACACACACACACAAAATATCTCCCTTAAACACACACATACACACTTACACACACATACACATTTACTCTTACTCACACACACACACACACACACACACACTCTTACACACATACACATTCAAAATCTTTCCCTTACTCACGCACACACACACACACACACACACACAAACAAAAGCTCTCCTTTCATCTCACACACACACACATACCCACTCTCACACACACAAATACACACTCTCACACAGATACACACAAAATCTCTCCCTTACTCACACTCACACACACACACACACACACACACACACACACACATACACAAGCACACACACTTCCCCTTACTCACACACACGCATGCATGCACACATATACAAACACACTCTGTCCCTTACACTCTTACACACATACACACACAAACTATCTCCCTTACTCACACACACCAACACACGCATGCACACACATACCCACTTACACACATACACACACATGCATGCACACACAAACACTCTCTTACACTCTCACACACACACACACACACACACACTCTCTCTCTCTCTCTCTCTCTCTCTCTCTCTCTCTCTCACACACACACACACACACACACACATACACACACAATGTGTGCGTGCGTGCGTGCGTGTGCGTGTGTCACAGCTCTGGTGTTCTCTCCTCTCTCTCTGTCAGCGCTGTGGTAATGTATAGTGAGTAGTGTAATCATGTTGTCAGATGCAGTGTTCTGATGTTTATTTGTGCAGTATTGAGCCGTGCGTTCAGCATCTGAGTTATTAGTGGCGCTGTTGTAATATTTCTGGCATTATATATCCACATAATGAGGTTTTTTTGTGACGCGCTCACACACACAGAGCAGTAATGGAGTTAGACTCAGCCCAGGCGTGTGGCGATGCGCTCTGTGTGGCATCTGGAAGAGCAGAACTCATTTATCTGTGCCTAATGTGTGAATGAGAACATTAATGTGTGAATTACATCCCTGAGAGATTACACACCCGACCACCGGCAGACGCTCAGAGCCGAGCTGCAGACGCCACACTCTGGAAGACTGCTCAGAGCGGAGCCCTGCCGATGGGTTGCCAGATATTAGCAGAGGGGTTGCCAGATTTACAGCCCAAAAGCTGCTTAAATGCACACAAATCCCTCTAAAATACACTGCTTTAGGACAGGAAGACTGTTTGTTTCCTAAAGCATGCATTTATTTGATCCGAAGTACAGCAAACAGGGTAAAACGTACTGTATACATTAACTGGGACTGTTCACCAGACATCTTAACGGTAAAAGTTGCTCAGAACCTGCTAGTTTTGGAGAAAATTTGTTACCATATAGTTACCACAACAGATCAATTACTATAGATGTTGTGTTAGCGTAGCAAAAACAGAAATACCACAGCACATCAGTTCCCTGCGGGCACAGGACGTCATATTGACGTTGTACTCCAACGTATCTCAACATCGTGGGGACGTTGGATTGTCTAACGTACAGCCTAAAGTCAACTAAATATCAACGTCTAAACATGTTACACCTTGATGTTGTGTGAACGTTACCACTATGACATCTATCAGACGTTAGATTTTGTTCACTTTCCAACACAACCTAAAATCAACCAAATATCAACGTAATTTGACCTCGTTATTGGACATCAAAATAACATTGTCCTTAGACGCTGGCTAGACAATCAATTTTGGTCACCTGACATCACGACCTAAATCTAACCTAATATTAACGTCTTATGATGGGTTAATGATGGGCCTACTGGGTTAGTTTTGTTGTTGTGTTACCATAGAAACAACAGAATGACAACAACAGTTAAATTAATTTAGTGGTTTTGTCACCATAGCAACTATAGAATTACCACAGCAGATTGATTAATTTAGTTGTTGTGTTACCATAGCAACTATAGAATTACTACAGCATATCAAATATTTGTGTTGTGTTACCATAGCAACTATAGACGTACCACTACAGATCAATTAATTTAGTTGTTGTTACCATAGCAACTATGGAATTACCACAACAGATCAGTTACTTTTGTTGTTGTGTTACCATAGCAACTAAAGAATTACAACAACAGATCGATTACTTTAGTTGTTGTGTTACCATAGCATATTAATTATTTTCGTTGTTGTTACTATAGCAACTAAAGAATTACCACAACAGATTGATTACTTTAGTTGTTGTGTTACCGTAACAACAATAGAATTACCACAGCATATCAATTGTTTTCGTTGTTGTTACCATAGCAACAATAGAATTACCACAACAGATCAATTACTATAGTTGTCGTGTTACCATAGCACAATAGAATTACCACAACAGATCAATTACTTTAGTTATTGTTACCATAGCAACAATAGAATTACCACAACAGATCAGTTACTTTTGTTGTCATGTTATCATAGCAACCAAAGAATTACAACAACAGATTGATTACTTTAGTTGTTGTGTTATCATAACAACAATAAAATTACCACAACAGATCCATTAATTTTGTTGTTGTGTTACCATAGCAACAATAGAACACAACAGATCAATTACTTGTTGTTTTACCATAGCAACTACAGAATTACCACAGCAGATTGATTACTTTAGTTGTTGTGTTACCGTAACAACAATAGAATTACCACAGCATATCAATTGTTTTCGTTGTTGTTACCATAGCAACAATAGAATTACCACAACAGATCAATTACTATAGTTGTCGTGTTACCATAGCACAATAGAATTACCACAACAGATCAATTACTTTAGTTATTGTTACCATAGCAACAATAGAATTACAACAACAGATCAGTTACTTTTGTTGTCATGTTACCATAGCAACCAAAGAATTACAACAACAGATCGATTACTATTGTTTTCAAGTTACCATAGCAACTATAGAATTACAACAACAGATCAATTACTATAGTTGTCGTGTTACCATAGCACAATAGAATTACCACAACAGATCAATTACTTTAGTTATTGTTACCATAGCAACAATAGAATTACCACAACAGATCAGTTACTTTTGTTGTCATGTTACCATAGCAACCAAAGAATTACAACAACAGATTGATTACTTTAGTTGTTGTAATACCATAACAACAATAGAACTACCACAACAGATCAATTACTTTTGTTTTCAAGTTACCATAGCAACTATAGAATTACAACAACAGATTGATTATTATAGTTGTCGCGTTATCATAGCAACAATAGAACTATTACAACAGATCAATTACTTTAGTTGTTGTGTTACCATAGCAACAATAGACTTACCATAGCATATCAATTATTGTTGTTGTTGTGTTACCGTAGCAACTAAAGAATTACCACAACAGATCAGTTACTTTTGTTGTTGTGTTACCATAGCAACAATAGAATTACCACAGTAGATCAATTACTTTAGTTGTTGTGTTAACATAGCAACAATAGAATAACCACAGCAGATCCTTTTTTTGTTGTTGTGTTACCATAACAACAATATAATTACCACAACAGATCCGTTATTTTTGTTGTCGTGTTACCATAGCTGCAATAAAATTGCCACAATAGATCAATTACTTTTGTTGTCATGTTACCATAGCAACTAAAGAATTACAACAACAGAATGATTACTATAGTTGTCGTGTTACCATAGCAACAATAGAACTACCACAACAGATCAATTACTATATTTGTTTTATTACCATAGCAACTATAATATTAACACAACAGGTGAATTGCTGTTGTATCACCATAGCAGCTGTAGAATTGTATGGTTCAAAAACTCTACAGTGTTTACTATAAATCACTGAAGTTTTTTTTTCAAGAGGTCATTGATCTACGTGTACCTGTGGTCACTGTGGTTATATGGTTTCTATGGATGTTGTAAACGTCCTGGGATAAATGACTTCTCCACGATCACGTTCAGCTGCTTATAGTTCGAGACCTCTAATCAACAGGAGCTAACGCTGTTTAAATGAGTGGCGATTCCTTCATTTTCTCATCTGCAGCATATCGATCTGAATCTGGATCAATACGTGTGTTAATCAGCAGCGAGCGGCCTCACACCTCTGCTTAAGGTTTAATTTCATGTGATCAGGTGACATTTGAAACTGAGCATCACTGTTTCAGATTAAAGGTCAGACATGACAGACTTTGACAGACATGTCAGATCCTGAGTTTCTGATGCTCCAGTGTAACACTCAGTCCTGAATTGTGGCTAGAGTTCAAGCATTTTCCATTCATTTTGTCAAATTATATACAACAAATGTATAATTCACAGTAAAGTGAATCCCTAGTTAATGTAAAATTGTGCAAAATGTGATAGTAAACATTTGATTCTGTGACTAATTGTGGTTTAACTTTCAGTAACAGAGTTGACATTTTCCATCATGTTATGCTTTAGCTGAAGATGCTAACCTCAAACCAGACTCCACATGGCGTGTCTCTAACGCAATCTCAATGCATTTTCATCATATTATTGCTTTTAAAAAGTGATTTGACTGAAATCTCACAGTAACAGAGCTAACACACATTTAATCTACTATTGGTGAATCCTAAACGTTTTGCACAAATGAATGAGAGAAGAATAACGACATGCCTAAATTCAATTCAATTCACCTTTATTTCTCTAGCGCTTTTACAATGTAGATTGTGTCAAAGCAGCTTCACACAGAAGATTATAGTGAATGTAAACAGTGTCAGTTCAGTTTTCAGTGTTTAAGTTCAGTTCAGTTCAGTTCAGTGTGGGTTAATAATCACTACTGAGAGTCCAAACACTGAAGAGCAAATCCATCGATGCATAGCTCTACAGATCCCGAACCATCCAAGCCAGTGGCGACAGCGGCGAGGGAAAAACGTCACCAATTGGCGAAAGTGAAGATTTTAAAAAACCTCGAGAAAAACCAGGCTCAGTTGGGCACGACCATTTCTCCTATGGCCAAACGTCTTGTGTAGAGCTGCAGTCTAGGCGCAGGAAGCTGGAGAATGCTGGACCTCAGCGAAGACTCGTCTGTCCCTGGAGCGTCACAGGTATCAGTCTCATGCTCTCCACTCCTCCATGACCACCACAGCAGCTGCTCAGGATACGGCCTGGTCCAGGATTATGGAAACCTTGGGATCATCACGACGCTGGTCTTGGATCACATCAGTGGCACTGCATAGTCTGAGGGCCTCGGGATGAGTATCCCCATGTGGAAATAGAGAATAAGGAGAATAATTAGCGTAGCTGCTGTTCATAGTGTATAAAAACCAGATGCAAAATCCTGCGTGGAGCACACTCATCTAACATACGCTATGTACTGCACTGAGTGTATGCTTTGCTAAAAAGATAGGTCTTTAATCTAGTGTTGAACTGTGAGAGTGTGTCTGAGCCTCGGACATTATCAGGAAGGCTATTCCAGAGTTTAGGAGCCATAAATGAGAAGGCTCGACCTCCTTTAGTGGACTTTGCCATTCTAGGTACTACCAGAAGCCCTGAGTTTTGAGATCGTAAAGAGCGGGTTGGGTTGTAGCGAGACAGGAGGTTGGTTAGATAAACAGGAGCTCGATTATTTAAAGCTTTATAGGTAAGGAGTAATATTTTAAATTCAATACGAAACTTAACAGGCAGCCAGTGTAAGGAGGATAAAATTGGGGTGATATGATCATATTTTCTAGATCTGGTAAGAACTCTGGCAGCTGCATTTTGCACTAGCTGGAGTTTGTTAATAGAGGATGCTGGGCAACAGGCAAGCAGAGCATTACAGTAGTCCAGCCTAGAAGTCATGAAGGCATGAACTAGCTTTTCTGCATCTGATATGGATAGCATACTTCGTAACTTAGCAATATTTCTCAGATGAAAGAAAGCAGTTTTTGTGACGTGGGATATATGATTTTCAAAAGTTAAATTGCTGTCTAATATCACACCCAGATCTTTTTTTAAATGGCTTCCAGAGTTTCCCACCACAGTCAGCTAGCTCTCTGCAACTCTCACATGGTCACCCACTGAAGCTAAGCAGGGCTGCTCCTGGTCAGTACCTGGTTGGGAGACCACATGGGAAAGCTAGGCTGCTGCTGGAAGTGGTATTAGTGAGACCAGCAGGGGGCGCTCAACGCTGGGTCCTAAGTATATAAATGGGGAATCTATACTGCTCAGTGAGCGCCGTCTTTCAGATGAGACGTTAAACCAAGGTTCTGACTCTCCTAACCAATTGGCTTCATCACTCTGTCTCCTCTCTACCAATCAGCTGGTGTGTGGTGTGCGGCCTGGTGCAATATGGCTGCTGTCCAGGGCTTAATTTGTGCCGGAACACTCAGGATCCGGCACCTCTGAAATCTGATCCGGCTTCTCATTTTACCGATCCCCCTCCACAAACGCCCTCCTCCGCTGTCTGCTGTTCACTTTCGCTTTCTTCCGCGACTCCCCAACCCTCTTCACTTTCGTTTGTGACAACCACCCCCCTCCCCCTTGCCCTTCACTTTCGTCCGGGATACCCCTCCGCCATCCAACGTCCTGCCATCACAAATGTTTATTTAAATTAGTAGAGCAAACGCACACAAAAGATGAAAATTACTTAATAATTCACAATAATTGAAGCTGAATTCGGGAGCATGATTCAAAAATAGCTATAGTGGGAATCTTTAAGTTCATATCTTCAAGACTAAGACCCAATCCCAATTCTCCCCCTTAGCCCTTCCCCTTACCACTACCCCTCGTTTTGCGCGTTCCCGTGAAGGGGTAGGGGTGTCCCAGTTCTCTTTAGCTTGAAGGCACAGGGCTAAGGGGTAGGGGTAGATACCCCTTCAAATGAAGATTTTTAGAACCACACACGAAACCATGGGGTAAGAAAATTTCCCAGAATACACCAGCCACAACGGCAGGAATGCTGCACCCGGAAGTAAGGAGATCCACAAATGAGTATTTTTAGTCATTATTATGAATTTTTACAACAAACAAACACGTTTCAATATATTCATAACCGTGCTTGTGTTTTACCGTCATGCTTTAAAAAAAACGCTAAAATAAGAACCGCTAAATTTGGCGCTCTATAATCCATAATAATAACTCCTGTACTGCAGTCCCACAACATTCTGACACTCGCTGACACTCCAATACTCTGGCAGAAAAGTCTCGTGTCTGAGAATGAGCTGTGTACAGTGTCTGCTATAATGTTAACGATGTTTTTGTTGTGTTTATATAGATGAATATGGCCACTGTGTTAAATGCACAGTATTACGATCTTATTGCCACATTAGATCATTATGAAGATAAACACCAATAAATAACACAACTGGATTAACTACAGCAGTCGCCATCGTCTGATCTCATATGAAGCAAGAGATCGTGATGACGTGTGCAGGTGCTGTAGTGCTGTCCCAATTCTTAGGGGTACATTTGAAGCCCTTCCCCTTCACACTCGGTTTTAAGGGCCAATGGGAAGGGGGTACAAAAATAGAATTGGGATTAGGCCTAAATGTCCCTAAATACACAATACATACATTCTTTTTTTTTAGATGTTTTGTGTTTAAACTAAAACTTACACTTCTGTAAGAAAGCCAATAAAAACATCTGTTACAGATGAGTTGCGAGCCGGACTCAAACCTGTGCACCCATGTCTGATCTCTGATCTCCAGTTGTGTTGTGTGTTTTTTCTCAGGTGAAATGCTGCAAATACTGGCCGGACGACACTGAGATCTACAGAGACATCAAGGTGACGCTGATCGAAACGCAGCTTCTGTCTGAATACGTCATCAGGACGTTTGCGGTGGAGAAGGTGAGGGAACTGGGAAATATATTTCACAAAACATTCATTCATTCATTCTCTTTTCAGCTTAGTCTCTTTATTAATCTGGGTCACCACAGCGGAATGAAGCGCCGACTTATCCAGCACATGTTTTACGCAGTGGATGCCCTTCCAGCTGCAACCCATCACTGGGAAACACCCATACACACTCATTCACACACACACACACACACACACACACTTTTTAGCTTACCCAATTCCCCTATAGTGCGTTTGTTTGGATTGTGCGGGAAACTGGAGCACCCGGAGGAAACCCACACCAACACGGGGAGAACATGCAAACTCCACACAGAAACACCAACTGACCCAGCTAAGACTCGAACCAGCGACCTTCTTGCTGTGAGGCGATCGTGCTACACACTGCCCCACTGTGTCGCCTTCACAAAACATTCTATCTTAAATTGCAGTAATCGTTTTGAGCTCAGAGCTCCTCTTAAAGCTGTTCACAAAGCTGCTGAGATGAATTAACTGAGGGTTATAGTCATGTCTTAAAGTCACAGTTCACCCAAAAATGAAACTTTAATCACTAGCTGCGTCCCAAATGGCACACTATACACTATGCACTCATGCACTATGTACTTACACACTCAACAGCATAGTACATGTATGTAGTGTCGTCCCAAGTTGCGTCACTTCACTCCCATTTATGACTTCTCTCGTGGGGCATCATGGCATAGCGCAGCATGCATGGGATGCGCACTTCAGAATCTCGCCAGAAGTAGTAAGTCATCAGGGTACTGCTCGCGTACTGATTTTCCAATTCTATGAATTCGGACATACTACTCGGCTTCCATACTGATTTTAGCGTACTGTATAGTATGGAAGTGTGCGGTTTCGGACGCAGCCTATGAATTCGACTCACATACTGATTTTACCGTACTATATAGTATGGAAGTGTGCGGTTTCGGACGCAGCCTATGAATTCGTCTCGCCTACTGTTTTTAGCGTTCTATATAGTATGGAAGTGTGCGGTTTAAAATGCAGCCTATGAATTCGACTCGCCTACTGTTTTTAGCGTACTATATAGTATGGAAGTGTGCGGTTTAAAATGCAGCCTATGAATTCGACTCGCCTACTGTTTTTAGCGTACTATATAGTATGGAAGTGTGCGGTTTTGGACGCAGCCTATGAATTCGACTCACATACTGATTATAGCGTACTATATAGTATGGAAGTGTGCGGTTTCGGACGCAGCCTATGAATTCGACTCGCATACTGATTATAGCGTACTGTATAGTATGGAAGTGTGCGGTTTCGGACGCAGCCTATGAATTCGACTCACATACTGATTATAGCGTACTATATAGTATGGAAATGTGTGGTTTCGGACGCAGCCTATGAATTCGACTCACATACTGATTTTACCGTACTATATAGTATGGAAGTGTGCGGTTTCGGACGCAGCCTATGAATTCGTCTCGCCTACTGTTTTTAGTGTACTATATAGTATGGAAGTGTGCGGTTTCAAACGCAGCCTATGAATTCGACTCGCCTACTGTTTTTAGCGTACTATATAGTATGGAAGTATGCGGTTTAAAACGCAGCCTATGAATTCGACTCGCATACTGATTATAGCGTACTGTATAGTATGGAAGTGTGCGATTTCGGACGAAGCCTATGAATTCGACTCGCATACTGTTTTTAGCGTTCTATATAGTATGGAAGTGTGCGGTTTCAAACGCAGCCTATGAATTCGACTCGCCTACTGTTTTTAGCGTACTATATAGTATGGAAGTGTGCGGTTTAAAACGCAGCCTATGAATTCGACTCGCATACTGATTATAGCGTACTGTATAGTATGGAAGTGTGCGGTTTCGGACGCAGCCTATGAATTTGACTCGCATACTGATTTTAGCGTACTATATAGCCTATGAATTCGTCTCGCATACTGTTTTTTGTGTACTATATAGTATGGAAGTGTGCGGTTTCGTATGCAGCCTATGAATTTGACTCGCATACTGTTTTTAGCATACTATATAGTATGGAAGTGTGCGATTTCAATGTAGCCTATGAATTCGACTCGCATACTGTTTTTAACATACTATATAGTATGAAATTGTGCGATTTCAGACGCAGCCTATGAATTTGACTCGCATACTGTTTTTAGCATACTATATAGTATGAAAGTGTGCGATTTCAACGCAGCCTATGAATTTGACTCGCATACTGTTTTTAGCATACTATATAGTATGGAAGTGTGCGGTTTAAAACGCAGCCTATGAATTCGACTCGCATACTGATGATAGCGTACTATATAGTATGGAAGTGTGCGGTTTAAAACGCAGCCTATGAATTCGACTCGCATACTGTTTTTAGCGTTCTATATAGTATGGAAGTATGCGGTTTTGGACGCAGCCTATGAATTCGACTCGCCTACTGTTTTTAGCGTACTATATAGTATGGAAGTGTGCGGTTTCAGACGCAGCCTATGAATTCAACTCGCATACTGTTTTTAGCGTACTATATAGTATGGAAGTGTGCGATTTCAGACGCAGCCTATGAATTCGACTTGCATACTGATTTTAGCGTACTGTATAGTATGGAAGTATGCGGTTTCGGACGCAGCCTATGAATTTGACTCGAAAACATCAGTTTGCATCATCAAGCAGCAGAGCTGGCTGTTTTTCTAGAAGTGAATGAGAGCGGAGATCTTCAGCCAAAACGGTCTATAAACTCCTACTGGAACTGTATTTCAGCTGATACGAAGCGTCAAGCTAATTGATTTTTGTTTGCATTTCAACTTTTTGGTATATATGAATAATGAGTGTGTGTGTGTGTGTGTGTGTGTGTTGTGCAGCGAGGAGCTCATGAGATCCGTGAGATCAGTCAGTTCCACTTTACGGGCTGGCCGGATCACGGTGTGCCGTATCACGCCACAGGTCTGCTGGGCTTCGTTCGGCGCGTCAAAGCTAAAACACACACCAACGCCGGACCCATCGCCGTCCACTGCAGGTACACACCACCAGTCACAAACACTGAGCATCTGTTCACTGGAAGAGTTTTGATTGGTTGATTCATCATGTGGGGGCGGGGCAAACAGGCTGCTTCATTATAATTTTTTCTAGTATTGATTTGTTTTGATTGGTCGTTTTATGTTGTGGGGGCGGAGCAAATGAGCTGTTTCATTATCATTTTTTCTAGTATTGATTTGTTTTGATTAGTCAGGTTATGATGTGGGGGCGGAGCAAACAGCTTGCTTTATTATAATTTTTTTAAGTATTGATTTGTTTTAATTGGTTGGTTGATGGTGTGGGGGCGGAGCAAACGGGCTTGCTTTATTATAATTTTCTCTAGTATTGATTTGTTTTGATTGGTTGGTGAATGGTGTGGGGGCAGAGCAAACGGGCTTGCTTTATTATAATTTTTTTAAGTATTGATTGTTTTGATTGGTTGGTTGATGGTGTGGGGGCGGAGCAAAAGGGCTGTTTCATTATAATTTTTTTATTAGATTTTTTTTATTTTGATGTGTGTTCAGATTGGTTGGTTGACGGGGCAGATGGGCTGCTTCATTATGTATTTTTTTCTGTTTTGATTTATTTTGATTGGTCGTTTGATGGTGCAGGGGGGCGGGGCTAATGGGTTGCTTCATTATACTTTTTCCCTTGTTTTTTTTTTTGGTTGACGTGGGTGGTGGGGTGATTCACTATAATTTATTTTTCATGTAGTTATGTAATTGATCTATGTTTTGATTGGCTGTTGACAGTGCGGGGGCGGGGCGAACTGGCTGCTTCATCGTGATTGACATCATGTTGGACATGGCTGAGCGGGAGGGTGTGGTCGACATCTACAACTGTGTGCGGGAGCTGCGGTCGCGCCGCGTCAACATGGTCCAGACTGAGGTACTGCAAACCACATTAAAAACTCAAATCAAATCAAATCAAATCACTTTTATTGTCACATCATCAACAGCACGTGTGCTATGATGAGTGAAAAGCTTAGGTGCTGGCTCCAGACAGTGCAAAATACAGACAGTGTAAATACAACGACAGTGCAAAATACAGACAGTGCAAATACAACGACAGTGCAAATACAACGACAGTGCAAAATACAGACAGTGCAAAATACAGACAGTGCAAAAATACAGACAGTGCAGGATACAGACAGTGCAGTATACAACAACATACTCACAATAAAACAAGACAATGTAAAATTGGCAATGTTGACAGCGATACGTAGGCAGTATTGTTTTAAGTATGGATTTGTTAAAGTGCAGTGCATGCTACATCTTGACGGTGTGCGGTGCGGGGTATGGAAGAGTTTGTGTGGGGTGTGTTAAGTGTTCATCAGCCTGATAGTCTGAGGGAAGAAACTTTCCTTCAGTCGGCTGGTGCGTGACCGGATGCTGCGGAACCTTCTGCCTGAGGGTAGCAGAGAGAAAAGTCTATGGCTTGGGTGGCTGGAGTCGCTGATGATTCTCTTGGCTTTCCTCATGCACCTCCTGGTGTAGATGTCCTGGAGGGAGGGAAGCTCACCTCCTACTACGCGTCCAGCAGTTCGCACGATCCTATGTAGACCTTTGCGATTGCTGCTGGTGCTGCTTCCGTACCAGGTGGTGATGCAGCCAGTGAGGATGCTCTCCACAGTGCAGGTGTAGAACGAGCGGAGGATGTGGGGGCTCATTCCAAACCTCCTGAGACGCCTGAGGAAGAAGAGGCGTTGTTGTGCCTTCCTCAGCACTGCGTCTGTGTGGGCAGTCCATGTCAGATCCTCAGCGATGTGTTCTCCAAGAAACTTGAAAGTGCTGACTCTCTCCACTGGTGTCCCGTTGATGGTGATGGGAGTGTGTTCTCTCTTCTCTCTCCTGAAATCCACCACCAGCTCCTTGGTTTTGCTGATGTTGAGTGAGAGGTGGTTTTCCTGACACCACTGCGTCAGAGCGTGCACCTCCTCTCTGTAGGCCGTCTCATCATTATCGGTGATTAGGCCCACCACCGTTGTGTCATCAGCAAATTTAACGATGACATTGGAGCTGTGTTTGGATGTACAGTCATGTGTGTACAGGGAGTACAGGAGTGGGCTGAGAACACAGCCCTGTGGAGCACCAGTGTTGAGGATCAGTGTGGATGAGGTGATGTTGTTCATTCTGACCACCTGGCGTCTGCTTGACAGGAAGTCCAGGATCCAGTTGCACAGAGAGCTGTGTAGGCCCAGAGCCTGGAGCTTCACCACCAGCTTGGCAGGCACTATGGTGTTGAATGCTGAGCTGTAGTCCACAAACAGCATTCTCACATATGTGTTTTTGTTTTCCAGGTGAGACAGAGCAGTGTGCAAGGTGAAAGCAATAGCATCATCTGTGGAGCGGTTGTTTCTGTATGCAAATTGCAGAGGGTCAGTGTTAGCGGGCAGTACAGAGCAGATGTGGTTTTTAATCAGCTTCTCAAAGCACTTGCTGAAGATGGGTGTCAGTGCAACCGGACGCCAGTCATTCAAGCATGTGGTTTTAGAATGTAGTCAAAGTACACATTTACATGCACCTTTTATTGCACTTCATTTAGTTTCAATCTGTATCTCTACAGGCAGTGACTTTAGTCAGAAATCTTCTCTTCAGCAGCACTTATTGTGCATATTATAAACTTCACACATTTATTCTAATGTATTACACACACCATACTTAATACATGTATTTCTGTCTATATTCGGATTACACACACCAAACTTCACAGATTTACTCCTATCATGAAGACTTTTCCATATATCAGTGACCTTTAACTTTTGAAAAATATGAATGATATTTTATGTCTGTTTACAGTATTCTCAGATGTCTAATGCATGCTCTGTACAAACCATTGTCAACAAAGTCAGGTGGTTTTAGGACATTTAAACCTGACTCTTCTGAATGCAAATGGATGCAAATGAGTCTGCTTACTTAGATAATGTCTCATTTACATATGTAAACATAACATTTAAGGAATCCTGTGATGCGTAAGATATTTGGCATTTTAGTAACTTTGCTGATGTCGGTCAGTTAAATGTTTTACTCTGGTTTTGTGTAACAAAAAGAGAAATGGGCTCAAATGCACAGAGTTTATAATGACAGAAGAGTGTTTGTTAAATCGAGGTAAATGCACTCGCAAAAGCACCACGCCACTGCTAGTTTAGCCTATTAGCATCTCATAAACACTCACACACTTGAGTTTAAGAGTCGATCAGCCGGCGGCGCCACAATGTGCAGGTGCTTATAAGAGCCGTAAATGCGCTCGAGTTACGAAAGCAGATTATTGCGCTTGGTTTTTACAGCTCCTGACGGGTTTATGCAGAATCTCCAGCATTTGAGCACACACCATCTGGAGCTCCGCGCTCAGCATTTCACTGTAATTCGGGCATCATTGTGTTTAATAGGCACATGTTTCATAGATGACGTCCAGAGGCAGATCTAGAACATTATTTATGGGGTGGCATGAAAATTATGACACTAAAGCAAGCATCACTGCGTGGCTTTTGAGGATTTATTGAATGCTCTACATATGAAGAGTTCAGATGAAAGGAAAAGCTCCAAATGTACTGAAATCTTCTTTTAAAATAAGCCTTTTTCTCAATATCCTGTGTTTATGTTTAGTTTTCTTCACATTAAAGACAATGAAAGGAGCTTATTCTTTGCTATAAATGTGAAATTGCTGAACCTACAAAACAGTAATATGTCTGTACTACAATAAATAGAACACAATCAAAATGACCTTTCAGAATAATGAAAATTCAGAGGAAAGGAGATGATGATATAAATGTATAAAATGTGAAAATTATGAAATATTTGTTCATTCATTTTCCTTCGGCTTAGTCCCTTTATTTATCAGGGGTTGCCAAAGTGGAATGAACCGCCAAACTTATCCAGAATGTAATTTTTACGCATCGAATGCCCTTCCAGAGTTGAAGATAACAGAGTTGATGATAACAGAGTTGATGTAACAGAGTTGACGATAACAGAGTTGACGATAACAGAGTTGAAGATAACAGAGTTGACGGTAACAGAGTTGAAGATAACAGAGTTGATGTAACAGAATTGATGTAATAAAATTGATGATAACAGAGCTGATGATAACAGAGTGGACAATAACAGAGTTGACGATAACAGAGTTGACGATAACAGAGTTGACGATAACAGAGTTGACGATAACAGAGTTGGCGATAACAGAGTTGGCGATAACAGAGTTGGCGATAACAGAGTTGGCGATAACAGAGTTGACGATAAACAGAGTTGACGATAACAGAGTTGAAGATAACAGAGTTTATTATAACAGAGCTGATGATAACAGAGTGGACAATAACAGAGTTGACGATAACAGAGTTGGCGATAACAGAGTTGGCGATAACAGAGTTTATGATAACAGAGTTGGCGATAACAGAGTTGAAGATAACAGAGTTTATGATAACAAAGTTGACGATAACAGAGTTGACGATAACAGAGTTGAAGATAACAGAGTTTATTATAACAGAGTTGACAATAACAGTGTGTACGATAGCAGAGTTGACGATAACAGAGTTGACGATAACAGTGTGGACGATAGCAGAGTTGATGATAACAGAGTTGACGATAACAGAGTTGACGATAACAGAGTTGACGATAACAGAGTTGGCGATAACAGAGTTGGCGATAACAGAGTTGGCGATAACAGAGTTGGCGATAACAGAGTTGATGATAACAGAGTTGACGATAACAGAGTTGACGATAACAGAGTTGAAAATAACAGAGTTTATTATAACAGAGCTGATGATAACAGAGTGGACAATAACAGAGTTGACGATAACAGAGTTGGCGATAACAGAGTTGGCGATAACAGAGTTGACGATAACAGAGTTGACGATAACAGAGTTGGCGATAACAGAGTTGGCGATAACAGAGTTGACGATAACAGAGTTGGCGATAACAGAGTTGGCGATAACAGAGTTGGCGATAACAGAGTTGAAGATAACAGAGTTTATGATAACAGAGTTGACGATAACAGAGTTGACGATAACAGAGTTGAAGATAACAGAGTTTATTATAACAGAGCTGATGATAACAGAGTGGACAATAACAGAGTTGACGATAACAGAGTTGGCGATAACAGAGTTGGCGATAACAGAGTTGGCGATAACAGAGTTGGCGATAACAGAGTTGGCGATAACAGAGTTGGCGATAACAGAGTTGGCGATAACAGAGTTGGCGATAACAGAGTTGACGATAACAGAGTTGACGATAACAGAGTTGACGATAACAGAGTTGACGATAACAGAGTTGACGATAACAGTGTGGACGATAGCAGAGTTGATGATAACAGAGTTGAGGATAACAGAGTTGAAGATAACAGAGTTGACGATAACAGAGTTGAAGATAACAGAGTTGAAGATAACAGAGTTTATGATAACAGTGTGGACGATAACAGAGTTGACGATAACAGAGTTGACGATAACAGAGTTGACGATAACAAGAGTTGACGATAACAGAGTTGACGATAACAGAGTTGACGATAACAGAGTTGACGATAACAGAGTTGACGATAACAAGAGTTGACGATAACACAGTTGACGATAACAGAGTTGACGATAACAGAGTTGACGATAACAAGAGTTGACGATAACAGAGTTGACGATAACAGAGTTGACGATAACAAGAGTTGACGATAACAGAGTTGACGATAACAAGAGTTGACGATAACAGAGTTGACGATAACAGAGTTGACGATAACAGAGTTGACGATAACAAGAGTTGACGATAACAGAGTGACGATAACAGAGTTGACGATAACAGAGTTGACGATAACAAGAGTTGACGATAACAGAGTTGACGATAACAGAGTTGAGGATAACAGAGTTGACGATAACAAGAGTTGACGATAACAGAGTTGACGATAACAGAGTTGACGATAACAGAGTTGAGGATAACAGAGTTGAGGATAACAGAGTTGAAGATAACAGAGTTGACGGTAACAGAGTTGAAGATAACAGAGTTGATGTAACAGAATTGATGTAATAAAATTGATGATAACAGAGCTGATGATAACAGAGTGGACAATAACAGAGTAGACGATAACAGAGTTGACGATAACGGAGTTGACGATAACAGAGTTGGCGATAACAGAGTTGGCGATAACAGAGTTGGCGATAACAGAGTTGGCGATAACAGAGTTGACGATAACAGAGTTGACGATAACAGAGTTGACGATAACAGAGTTGGCAATAACAGAGTTGAAGATAACAGAGTTTATGATAAACAGAGTTGACAATAACAGTGTGGACGATAGCAGAGTTGACGATAGCAGAGTTGGCGATAACAGAGTTGGCGATAACAGAGTTGGCGATAACAGAGTTGAAGATAACAGAGTTTATGATAACAGAGTTGACGATAACAGAGTTGACGATAACAGAGTTGAAGATAACAGAGTTTATTATAACAGAGTTGACAATAACAGTGTGGACGATAGCAGAGTTGACGATAACAGAGTTGACGATAACAAGAGTTGACGATAACAGAGTTGACGATAACAGAGTTGACGATAACAGAGTTGACAATAACAGTGTGGACGATAGCAGAGTTGATGATAACAGAGTTGACGATAACAGAGTTGACGATAACAGAGTTGAAGATAACAGAGTTGAAGATAACAGAGTTGAAGATAACAGAGTTGACGATAACAGAGTTGAAGATAACAGAGTTGAAGATAACAGAGTTTATGATAACAGTGTGGACGATAACAGAGTTGACGATAACAGAGTTGACGATAACAGAGTTGACGATAACAGAGTTGACGATAACAGAGTTGACGATAACAAGAGTTGACGATAACAGAGTTGACGATAACAGAGTTGACGATAACAAGAGTTGACGATAACAGAGTTGACGATAACAGAGTTGACGATAACAGAGTTGACGATAACAAGAGTTGACGATAACAGAGTTGACGATAACAGAGTTGATGATAACAAGAGTTGACGATAACAGAGTTGACGATAACAGAGTTGACGATAACAGAGTTGACGATAACAAAGTTGACGATAACAGAGTTGACGATAACAAGAGTTGACGGTAACAGAGTTGACGATAACAGAGTTGACGATAACAGAGTTGACGATAACAAGAGTTGACGATAACAGAGTTGAGGATAACAGAGTTGAGGATAACAGAGTTGACGATAACAAGAGTTGACGATAACAAGAGTTGACGATAACAGAGTTGACGATAACAGAGTTGACGATAACAAAGTTGACGATAACAGAGTTGAGGATAACAGAGTTGAGGATAACAGAGTTGAGGATAACAGAGTTGAGGATAACAGAGTTGAGGATAACAGAGTTGACGATAACAAGAGTTGACGATAACAGAGTTGAGGATAACAGAGTTGAGGATAACAGAGTTGACGATAACAGAGTTGCGATAACAAGAGTTGACGATAACAAGAGTTGACGATAACAGAGTTGACGATAACAAGAGTTGACGATAACAAGAGTTGACGATAACAGAGTTGACGATAACAGAGTTGACGATAACAGAGTTGACGATAACAAGAGTTGACGATAACAGAGTTGACGACAACAGAGTTGACGATAACAGAGTTGAGGATAACAGAGTTGAGGATAACAGAGTTGACGATAACAAGAGTTGACGATAACAGAGTTGACGATAACAAGAGTTGACGATAACAGAGTTGACGATAACAGAGTTGACGATAACAAGAGTTGACGATAACAGAGTTGACGATAACAGAGTTGACGATAACAGAGTTGACGATAACAAGAGTTGACGATAACAGAGTTGACGATAACAGAGTTGAGGATAACAAGAATTGACGATAGCAGAGTTGACGATAACAGAGTTGAGGATAACAGAGTTGAGGATAACAGAGTTGACGATAACAAAGTTGACGATAACAAAGTTGACGATAACAGAGTTGAGGATAACAGAGTTGACGATAACAGAGTTGAGGATAACAGAGTTGAGGATAACAGAGTTGACGATAACAAAGTTGACGATAACAAAGTTTACGATAACAAAGTTGACGATAACAGAGTTGAGGATAACAGAGTTGACGATAACAGAGTTGACGATAACAAGAGTTGACGATAACAGAGTTGACGATAACAAGAGTTGACGATAACAGAGTTGACGATAACAGAGTTGACGATAACAGAGTTGACGATAACAAGAGTTGACGATAACAGAGTTGACGATAACAGAGTTGAGGATAACAGAGTTGACGATAACAAGAGTTGACGATAACAGAGTTGAGGATAACAGAGTTGACGATAACAAGAGTTGACGATAACAGAGTTGACGATAACAGAGTTGAGGATAACAGAGTTGAGGATAACAGAGTTGAGGATAACAGAGTTGACGATAACAAAGTTGACGATAACAAAGTTGACGATAACAGAGTTGAGGATAACAGAGTTGACGATAACAGAGTTGACGATAACAAGAGTTGACGATAACAGAGTTGACGATAACAGAGTTGAGGATAACAGAGTTGAGGATAACAGAGTTGACGATAACAAAGTTGACGATAACAAAGTTTACGATAACAAAGTTGACGATAACAGAGTTGAGGATAACAGAGTTGACGATAACAGAGTTGACGATAACAGAGTTGACGATAACAAGAGTTGACGATAACAGAGTTGACGATAACAAGAGTTGACGATAACAGAGTTGACGATAACAGAGTTGACGATAACAGAGTTGACGATAACAAGAGTTGACGATAACAGAGTTGACGATAACAGAGTTGAGGATAACAGAGTTGACGATAACAGAGTTGACGATAACAGAGTTGAGGATAACAGAGTTGAGGATAACAGAGTTGACGATAACAAAGTTGACGATAACAAAGTTTACGATAACAAAGTTGACGATAACAGAGTTGAGGATAACAGAGTTGACGATAACAGAGTTGACGATAACAAGAGTTGACGATAACAGAGTTGACGATAACAGAGTTGACGATAACAGAGTTGACGATAACAAGAGTTGACGATAACAGAGTTGAGGATAACAGAGTTGAGGATAACAGAGTTGACGATAACAAAGTTGACGATAACAAAGTTGACGATAACAGAGTTGAGGATAACAGAGTTGAGGATAACAGAGTTGACGATAACAAGAGTTGACGATAACAGAGTTGACGATAACAAAGTTGACGATAACAAAGTTGACGATAACAGAGTTGAGGATAACAGAGTTGAGGATAACAGAGTTGAGGATAACAGAGTTGACGATAACAGAGTTGACGATAACAGAGTTGACAGTAACAGAGTTGATGATAACAGAGTTGTTAACTGAGTCAACGTTAACAGTCATAACAGAGTTGACATTTTGCAGCATTATGTGCTTTAGCTCAAGATGCTAACCTCAAACAAAACACAATTTCACGCATTTTCATCATATTATTGATTTTAATAAGTAAATGAGAAATTCATTAAACTATTGCAGTAACAGAGATGACAATTCCAACAATTTGGTCAAGAAAACCGATCTCAGAGTGCCACCCCAGTAGATTCACCACTGATGACGTCTAGACTGGTATTTGAGAAGGTTTGCTCCTTAAGTTCAGTGACCTTCAGATGTGTGTGTGTGTGTGTGTGTGTGTGTGCGTGTGTGTGTGTGTTTGGCTTGTAGGTATTTTGGCACGCTTTCTCACCCTCCAGCCACTTGTTACCTTTTTACACGCATTTGTGAGCCGTCACCAATGATGTGCGGCGACAGACTCATTTGTGTAGCGTCTCATTAGAGCTGATTGCATCATTTTTAGGCTGGGTTCGCATGCGACACTGAAAGGTCAGAGGTCACGGCAGATGCCTAATCAGAGACGCATGAACCCGTCCTCGAGACTGACAGGCCAAGATGGTTTGTAAATGTCACTTCAGCAGTGATTTCCATCAAGCGCCCGCCGCGTCAGCGTCCGCCACACACTCCTCCAGTCATTTCAGTATTGAGACGATTCGCCGACGCGCTCCGACGAGCCGCCGCTAATAAAGTTTGATGTTGGTTCTGTTTTACGCCGTCAAAATCTCTGGTGAAACAAATGAGTGCAATCACAGTGGCATCTGCATTTTCAACGCTGACAAATCCCATGAATACAAAACAGATGAAGGAAAAAGAGAGGGGGAAACCAAACAGGGCTGTTACACAACTATATTTGAGCAGGAATATTAAACACAGGCAGTTAGGCTTTTAAAGAGTGTTCGTCGAGGCTACATTTATACACTTTAAGGATTCATTAGTAATAATATTAAATATAGCTCAACTTAATCTAGGAGATCATATAGAAACAGTTTTTTGAAATTAGAACAATTCATTCATTCATTCATTTTCTTTTCAGCTTAGTCCCTTTATTAATCAGGGGTCGCCACAGCGGAATGCACCACCAACTTATCTAGCACCTGTTTTACGCAGCGGATGCCCTTCCAGCTGCAACCCATCTATGGAAAACGTCCATACACACTTATTCACACTCATAAACTACGGACAATTTAGCTTATACCCAATTTCCCTATAGCACATGTGTTTGGACTGTGGGGGAAACCGGAGCACCCGGAGGAAACCCACACCAACACGGGGAGAACATGCAAACTCCACACAGAAACACCAACTGACCCAGCCGAGACTTGAACCAGCGAACTTCTTGCTGTGAGGCGACAGCACTACCTACTGCGCCACCGCGTCATCCTAAATTAGAACAATATTTCATGATATTATTGTATTCATGATTAAAATACAGGTGTAATATTCAATTCAATTCAATTCATCTTTATTTGTATAGCGCTTATACAGTGTAGATTGTGTCAAAGCAGCTTCACATAGAAGATTATAGTGAATTGAAACAGTGTCAGTTCAGTTTTCAGAGATTAAGTTCAGTTCAGTTTAGCTCAGTTCAGTGTGGCTTAATAATCACTACTGAGAGTCCAAACACTGAAGAGCAAATCCATCGATGCGCAGCTCTACAGATCCTGAACCATGCAAGCCAGTGGCAACAGCGGCGAGGAAAAAACTAACCAATTGGCGAAAGCGAAGATTTAAAAAACCTGGAGAGAAACCAGGCTCAGTTGTGCACGACCATTTCCCCTATGGCCAAACGTCTTGTGCAGAGCTGCAGTCTAGGCGCCGGAGAACGCTGGACCTCAGCGAAGACTCGTCTTTCCTT
>LR812520.1:72226015-72241015 GCA_903798195.1 Danio kyathit
AAAGATACACATACTCAAAGATACATACACACACACAGATACACATACACACACATTCAAAGATACACACACACACACAACCAAAGATACACACACAAACTCACACACATTCAAAGATACAAAAAACACACAGTCAGATACACACACACAAACTCACACACAATCAAAGATACACACACACACTTAAAGATACACACACACACACAGACACACACATACACTCAAAGATTCACACATAACAAAATATACACACACAAACTCACACACACACTTAAAGATACACACACACTCAAAGATACACACACACTCAAAGATACACACACACTCTCACACACTCAAAGATTCACAAAAACACACTCAAGGATACAAACAAACTCAAAGATACACACACACACACAGAGATACATGCACACACTCTCACGAAGATTCACACACACACTTAAAGATACACACACACACTCAAAGATTCACACACACACACAATCACACACACACTCAAAGATACACAGAAACGCATGCACACAAATATACACACACCTTACACTCGCTTACAATCACACACATACACAAACACACACAGCTTACACTTGTTTTCAATCACATGCACACACACCCTCACAGACACATGCTCACACACATGTACACAAATACACACCTTACACTCACTTGCAAATATGCACACACACACACACACACACACACACACACACACACACACATACACACACACTTAAAGATACACACAATCAAAGATAAACACACACACACATTTAAAGATTCTCTCTCACACACACATACACACACACTCACTCAAAGAAACACATGTACACAAATATACACACACCTTACACTCACTTACAATAACACACATACACAAACACACATGCACACAAACCCAAATGCACACACAAATATATATATATATACACACACACACACATACACACTCAAAGATTCACACACACACACACACACGCACAATCAAAGATACACACACACAGTCAAAGATTCACACACACACACACACACACACACACTCACACACACACACACACACTTAAAGATACACAGAAACACAAATATACACACACCTTACACTCATTTACAATCACACACATACACAAACACATGTACACAAACCCAAATGCACACACAAATACACACACACACACACACACACTTAAAGATTCACACACACACACACACACACACAATCAAAGATACACACACACAGTCAAAGATTCACACACACACACACACACACACACACACACACACACACACACACACACACACACACTCACACACACACTCAAAGATACACAGAAACACATGCACACAAATATACACACACACCTTACACTCATTTACAATCACACACATACACAAACACATGTACACAAACCCAAATGCACACACAAATACACACACACACACACACACTTAAAGATTCACACACACACACACACACACACACACACACACACAATCAAAGATACACACACACAGTCAAAGATTCACACACACACACACACACACACACACACACACACTCACACACACACTCAAAGATACACAGAAACACATGCACACAAATATACACACACACCTTACACTCGCTTACAATCACGCACACACACGCACATGCACACAAACCCAAATTCACACAAAAATATACACACACACAAACACACACAGCTTACACTTGTTTTCCATCACGCACACATGCTCACACACACACACACACACACACATGCAGACAAATACAGACATGCACACACAAAGATACACATGCACACAAATATATACACATACAAATACACACACACACACACATCTTACACTTACACACACCTTATTCAAACATGTACTGCACACACACACACCCTCACACACACTTTACTCACTCAAACCTGCACATACACACACATCTTACGCTCACTCAAACACACACATACACAAACATGCATAAAAACATACACTCACAAATACAAACACACCCTCACAGACACAAGCTCACACACATGTACACAAATACACACCTTACACTCACTTGCAAATATGCACCTACACACACTCTCTCACACACTCTTACACACATACACTTAAAGATACACACACTCAAAGATTCACACACACACACACACACACACACAAAGATACACACACACATTTAAAGATTTACACTCACTCACACACACACACACACACACACACACACACACACACACACACACACACACACACACTCAAAGATACATAGAAACACATGCACACATACCTTACACTCACTTACAATCACGCACATACACACACACACAGCTTACACTTGTTTTCAATCATGCACACACACACACACACACACACACATGCAGACAAATACAGACATGCACACACAAAGATACACATGCACACAAATATATACACTAAAAACACACACACACATCTTACACTTACTCACACACACCTTACTCAAACATACACTGCACACACACACCCTCACACACACTTTAGTCACACTAATCTGCACATACACACACATACACAAACATGCTTAAAACATACACGTAGAAACACAAATACACCATCACAGACACATGCTCACACACATGTACACAAATACACACCTTACACTCACTTGTTAATATGCACATACACACTTACACACACACACACACACACACACACACGTTAACAATCGCTTTAAATGAGTCAAACTGACCAAATGAACCACACTATTAATTAATCCTCTTTATTTACACACTTTTATACTCGTCATGCTGATATAAACACACACACACACACACACACACACACACACACACACACACACACACACACACACACACACACACTGGTAATGTTTATATCAGAGCAGTGTGTTTTGAGTCAGTGAGTGTTTACAGTCTTTTGTGTGAGTTTGAACAGAAGTGGATGTTTTCGCTTGAGTCTGAGACGCCGAACACACACACACACACACACACACACTTCAAACGCTGCGTCACTGGATGTGTCCCGCTCCACAGTCTCCTTTTCATCACGTATTCCTTCACAAACGGCACACAATGGAAGCCTCAGCCCATCAAATGGAGGATGATGGGAGATTTGAATGGATAATGAACCACTTCACACACACACACACACACACACACACACACACACACACACACACACACACACACTCACTCGCACACACACTCACTCACACTCTCTCTCAAAGTATCTGTCAATTAATATTTTATGGCATTTACTCTGCTGGAGAGACGTGTGTGTGTGTGTGTGTGTGTGTGTGTGTGTGTGTGTGTGTGTGTGTGTGCGTGCGTGCGTGCGAGCGTGAGTGCGTGCGTGCGTGCGTGCGTGCGTGCGTGCGTGCGTGCGTGCGTGCGTGCGTGCGTGCGTGCGTGCGTGCGTGTGTGTGTGTGTCTGCTTAATCAGTTTGACAGTTTCCACTGTCTTTTAATTCAGTGTGTGTGTGAGAGAAGAAACATTGTCTTGGTGCTTATGCTGGCGTGCGCCTGTGTGTGTGTATGAGTGTATTTGTGTGTGTGTGTAAATGTGTGAGTGTGTGTTTACTGATTCAGTTTGACTTTTTCCTTTCTGCTTTTAACTCTGTGTGTGTGTGTGTGTGTGTGTGTGTGTGTGTGTGTGTGTGTGTGTGTGTGTGTGTGTGTGTGTGTGTGTGTGTGCGTGCGTGCGTGCGTGCGTGCGTGCGTGCGTGCGTGCGTGTGCGTGCGCGCGCGCGCGCGTGTGTGTGTGTGCGTGCAGTTGTGTCCTCAGTACTGGCCAGAGAACGGTGTTCATCGTCACGGGCCGCTGCAGGTGGAGTTTGTGTCGGCTGATCTGGAGGAGGACATCATCAGCAGGATCTTCCGCATCTACAACGCTGCACGGGTCCGTAACATACACTCATACACACACACATGCATGCTCCTACACACACACTAATTCGCATACACTACCTGACAGAAGTCTTATCATTGATCCTCCAGTTGTAAGAGCAACACATAATTGATCATCTGTAAATCATCTGTTGATCTGCATCAATCATCACCAATACTGCAGGAGACCTACTGGAACCCAGAAACAGAAATCTGTCAAGTTTGGTGAAGGAGACATCATGGTTTGGGTTCATTCAGTATGGGGGCGTGCGAGAGATCTGCAGAGTGGATGATCAACATCAACAGCCTGAGGTATCAAGACATTTGTGCTGCCCATTACATTACAAACCACAGGAGAGGGACAATTCTCCAGCAGGATAGCGCTCCTTCTCATACTTCAGCCTCCACATCAAAGATCCTGAAAGCAGAGAGTGCTAAAGGATTGGCCAGCCCAGTCACCAGACATGAACATTATTGAGCTAATGAAGGAGGTGTTGAAGATGAACACAAAGACTCTTGATGAGCTCTGGGAGTCCTGCAGGAACACTTTCTTCTCCATTCCAGATGACTTTATTAATGCGTGATTTGAGTCATTCAGAGATGTATGATGCAGTCCTCCAAGCTCATGATGGAGTCAGACACAATATTCATTCTGTTTCCACTGCAGCATCACTTTATATTCTATACTGGACATTATTGAAGGTTCAGTGATGAGACTTTAGTCTAAGCAGAGTCAGACCTTACTGTCCTAATGAAATCATTCAACATCAAGACATGATCAGATTTTATTGTGCTCAAATAAGCAAAATCTAGAGGCCTTTACCTTTCATAGAGACACTTCTGACACCAAATCATCAGCTAGAAGACCAGTTATTATCTGTGTTCATAAAACTGGGAGAGGCCACAAGACTTCTGTCAGGCAGCGTACTAGTTTACAACCCTACACACTCATTCACACACTTATGCACATACTAATTCACACATACACACCTCACACACATTCACTCACAAACACATGCATACACACACACACACTTATACACACGTTCATGCATATAGACTCATACACAGGTATGGGCAGTATTTATGAGACATGTATTTCAAATACAAAATAGTATTTAGTCATTTGTATTTTATGGGGTTTATGAAAATGGGTTATATTTTGTATCAGAATACTTCAGTGTTTTGTATTTTTAAAATACTGTAAAATACTTTGCAAGAAGTCGACAGTACATGATGACATCTTAAAGGGCCATGACCACCACCACCCACCCTCCCCCGTCTCAGCAGTGTTTTTTCTAGTTTGGAAGAAGTCAGGAAAGTGGGCGTGTCCAGCTCTGTTTAGGTGGGAGTGTCGGGGGAGGGAAAGAGGGAAGGATTTATAAATATGGGAGTTTCCGTTTGGGCACGCAGACGCAGGGGAGAAAGACAGTGACTGTGTTTACATGGACATCAGTGATCCAATTACTTGCCAAATGATTAATTTGTGGACTTTAACTGCAGTTTGGCACTTTCACTTTTATTCAGGAGCATTTCCTGCATGCCCCCCGTGACAAACCAGATATTGAAAGCGAGGAACTGCTGGAGAGTGGAGTTTTAATGGAGTGTTTGATACCGCACGGCGAATGGGAGAAACAAACCCTCCACATTTCTCTGTAACTTAGATACACTCGGTAGGCAGCGTCAGAAAGCCGTGTGTGTATAGACTATCCTGTCACTAAATACTGCGGAAATCCTCCACGACGGGAATAATTAGATTGCTGTGTTTACATGTTTACACTCAGAGAGCAGCATTTACAGCGGATCTTTCAGTCTATAATATTGCAGTGATATTAACATACTGTAAACTCAGTAACTCAATCATTTAGACTATAGTATGTCTTTAAACACTGAAAGAGCACTGCTGACCATACCAACTAACTTTGCCATCTGAATGAACAAAGGGCGCTGATCACACACACTTACCAAATCTGTAGCGACAGGACAATCACACTGGAGCTGTGTCTTTATTAAAAGGAGACGAGCGGAAAACAATCCTGAAACTATGGCTGGATCCATCTGCTCCAACTGATCTTTCCTGGAGGCTCTATCTACTGGACATTATTAGTTCGGAATACACCACAGCCAAAATAAATGGGGCCAGTAAAAAAACTGTACAATTTTGGTTAAATATGAGAGAGACTGTGTCAGATATGTTTCAATCCTGATTTTGTACAGATTATTACAGTATTACTGTTTTTTTATTCTATTTTATTTTTAATTTTATTTTTTAATTTTTTATTTTTTGTTGGATGGATCTCGGGCTTTGTTCAAAACCAAAATGTTCAATAAAAAAAAAAAAAAAGGAGACGAGCGGCAAATCCGGATTTCACCATTTCCAGATGTGAAAAGCTCTCGGGTAAAAATGTATACCTACACATATGCCTGTCCAAACAGCTTGGAAAGTAGATTTTTCACCATAGGTGCCCTTTAAAATAAGTCAAACTCTGATGATATCTTCAATACTTCATAGGCTGTTTCAAATGGCTGTAGCTGATCTGCAGGTGCACTGTATAAAAAGATGTCAAAATGTCACAATACATGAAACACTGCAGTACTGTAATACTGCAGTCTATTCAGACTGGTCAAAAACTCCAGACTCCCGTTACACGGCAGCACCACAATATACAGTTGAAGTCAGAATTATTATTATTATTCTTTTCTCCAATTTCTGTTTAACAGAGAGCAGATTTTCTTCAACACATTTCTAATCATAATAGTTTTAATAACTCATCTCTAATAACTGATTTATTTTCTCTTTGTCATGATGACAGTAAATAATATTAGACTAGATATTCTTCAAGACACTTCTATACAGCTTAAAGTGACATTTAAAGGCTTCACTAGGGTAATTAGGGTAACTAGGCAGGGGTGCGTTTCCCAAAACCATCGTTAGCCAACTAAGGTCGCAAGTTCCGTCGTTACAAACATAGTTCTTTGATTTGCTGTTTCCCAAATCCATCGCTCCAACAAACATTCGCAAACTCCGTCACAAACTTGAGCACTTGAAACGACACCTCTGGAGCTGTAGTTAGAAACAGAGTTCCTGGCTGTGTTCTATTCCCACTTATCCCCCCTATGCCCTATTCATTTAGAACATTCTAACATTCAAAGTTGGAATAATTAAAAATAAAAAAGCATTAAGTTAATCTCTCTTAGGTGTGATTTGCTTTCAAAGTATTTTTACAGTTCAGTTTTAGCGATCTTCATGTTTACAATTGTGCTCCCTTCGCAGTGCACTTTGAAAACATTGATATCATTTTGAACACAGCCTCATGGCAAAAACAATAGGTATATTTAAAAGCGGAAATTATGTTACGTATCCAAAGCTTGTGAAAATAAAAAACAGCATACGTTAATTCTTTTATTTTATAGTGGGTTATTTATTAAGTGTCTCTACTGTATATGACATGGGCCTGCTGGTTAAAACTTTCTGCTGTGGTTTGCATGTCAAATTGTAATTTTTTTTTTAAATAAATAAACAATATCCTAAATAATAATAATAATAATCATCATCATCATCATCATTAATATTATTATTAAAGTAAATATATTTATAATAAATCGCCTCATTATTTATTTATTTGTATGATTTATATATGATATTAGAATAGTGTTAGGTTTTGTAAGTGATTTTATGTTGTAGAATAGAATATGTAATGTTCAACTTCTCAATAATATTAGTAAAGCAAACACAGCCCTATATGTGCCATTTACATATATTTTATTTAATATAGAAAGCGAGTGCATGTTTTTACCAAAACTAATATTGGATTTTATTTTAAATGCGTGTTTGTGTAAAACAATATAATTTGCACAAAGAAATGATGGGGCTGTTCTCTAAAGAAGTTCCTCCACCCCGTTTAGAGCATTATTATGGGCGTTTTACGTTATAACTAACATGGTTCAAGCGATGGATCTGCGACAGAGAAACTACTGGTTTTGGGAAACACTCGTCACTACATCGTTCTTTTACCAAACGATGCATCGCACTATGATAGTTCAGCCGCGAGTTACGTCGTTGTTTGGGAAACGCACCCCAGGTTAGGGGAATTGTCAAAAAATATATAGCTTAAAGGGGCTAACAATTTTGACCTTAAAATGGTGTTTAAAAAATTAAAAACTGCTTTTTTTCTAGCCGAAATAAAACAAATAAGACTTTCTCCAGAAGAAAAAATATTATCAGACATACTGTGAACATTTCCCTGCTCTGTTAAACATCATTTGGGAAATATTTGAAGAAGAAAAAAAAAGAGTTTATTTGCAAAAACAGACATTTTTGTCATTTGGAGATATCATATTTTGATGTTGTGGAGCTGTTAGTTAGTAGTTTTCATAAATCACGTTTTTACATGGAGTATAGAAGAGTTTAATTGCAAACTCTGTGGACAAAAAACTCAAATGAACTCTTGGTATAGGCCTGTCACCCTTTTAAATCTAAGATTGTTGTTAGGTTGGAATAATCATTGAACAGAGATGATGGGAATGTTACTGGCCACGCAATGTTCTGACTCAATATCTGCATTAAATCATTTAAACCAGGGGCATTGCTAGACATAAAGCTCTACTGGGGCACGCCCCCCCTAAAAAAATATTATATATATATATATAAAATTATTATTGCTATTATACAATTATTATTCTAAATTCAATTAATATGTAACTGGAAAATAATGTAAAGGCACAACTAGAGTGATGCTAAGATCATTTAAAAAATCTTTTGCATAAATAATAATTTAATTTGAATGAAATTCTATAGGCAATTCTATAGAATACAAAAAAAGATGTTTAATTATCTGTTGTCTTAGACTTGACACATGGCAGAGAATTAGGTTTATTAAGTTTTACCTCCCTGACTGCATCCCTCCTTTGTGCTTCATACAAAAAAAAAAACTATCAGGCATGCTTATTGTAAGATCACCATCATATTGTTTAAACTTTAGTTTTGTCGACTTGCAAAACTCACTGCGTGCCGTCACCTCCACATAAAAGACGCATGAGTGGCGCGTGAGCAGCGGGTATTTTTTCCAGCGTGCATGTTAACAACCGGGACTCACACCGGGAGAAGAGCAGCGCGTCAGGGTCCAGCAGGAGCGGTGTGTGGGTGTGGTTTTCTGCGCACATGCAGAGATGCGTCAGTTTGCTTTTTGATTAAACTACACTGCTTTCACCAGCGTTGGTTCGGTTGCACATAGAGAATAACGTCTTTATTCCGGGAATACCCCTCTTAATGCATACACTTGCATATGAAGTAAATCACATCTCAAAGCATTTACTGGGGCACTGGTGATTTTTACTGGGGGACGTGCCCCAGTAAATTAGGTCTAGTGCCGCCCCTGATTTAAACCATAGGATATCCTCTTCAAGACAGGACTTCCCATATGAAATTTGTGCAAAATGTATACTAAACCCAAAGAGAAGCACAAGTTACCTTTGAATTACAAGTTCAACTCACTAACCATCAGGCCACAACGTCCACTATAGAGGAACGCAGCGGCAGAGAAGATTTGCTGTCATCAGTCATTGTTCACCTCACTCAGTCAGTTTATGGTGAAGGGATTGACCCAACAGGCCTCTTGCAGGAAAGTTTGCAAAGAAATGTCACGCTCCCTTGTAAAAGTATATCTCAGTATTTTCCAAATACAGTATTTTATAGGGATGCGCTTGTGGCTGCTGTATTCTGTAGTTTATTTTGATACTCGTAAAACTGATGGGTTTGGTGTTTTATTTTAAAACACATTTCAATGTATTTTTGCCCCTCCCTGCTCATACACATTCTAATTCACACACACACACACACACACACACACACACACACACACACACACACACACACACACACACACACACACACACACACACACACACTGAGCTGACCTTCCTGTGTGTCAGATAATCTGCTTAAAATGTCAGAATCTCACCTGTGGCATCAGATGAACCTGCGCAGATTTAAGCAGAGAGCCGATGCAGATGAGCAGTGTGTGTGTGTGTGTGTGTGTTTATGTATGTATTAATGTCCTTAAAATGTTTCTTATGTGAATGTAAATAAATTGTAAAAATGTGTGTGTGTGTGCAGCCACAGGACGGATACCGGATGGTCCAGCAGTTCCAGTTTCTGGGCTGGCCGATGTACCGCGACACGCCGGTGTCCAAACGCTCCTTCCTCAAGCTCATCCATCAGGTGGACAAATGGCAGGAGGAGTATGATGGAGGAGAGGGACGCACCGTCGTACACTGCCTGTGAGACACACACACACACACACACACACACACAGACACAGACACACACACACACAGACACAGAGGAGTATGATGGAGGAGAGGGACGCACCATCGTACACTGCCTGTGAGACACACACACACACACACACACAGAGGAGTATGATGGAGGAGAGGGACGCACTGTAGTACACAGCCTGTGAGAAACACACACACACACACACACACACACACACTGTGAGGGTCTGCTGTGGCCCCTGTTGTCGAGGTCCATTCAGGTGTCTGTCTGATCCATTTGAACCCAACACACACACACACACACATATCCATACATAAACACACACACACACATACACACACACACACACACACTGTCAGGGTCTGCTGTGGCCCCTGTTGTCGAGGTCCATTCAGGTGTCTGTCTGATCCATTTGAACCCAACACACACACACACACATATCCATACATAAACACACACACACACATACACACACACACACACACACACACTGTCAGGGTCTGCTGTGGCCCCTGTTGTCGGGGTCCATTCAGGTGTCTGTCTGATCCATCTGAACCCAACACACACACACACACATATACATACATAAACGCACACACACACACACACACACACACACACTGTGAGGGTCTGCTGTGGCCCCTGTTGTCAAGGTCCATTCAGATGTCTATCTGATCCATCTGAACCCAACACACACACACACACACACACACACACACACACACAGACTGTCAGGGTCTGCTGTGGCCTCTGTTTTTGGGGTCCATTCCAATGTCTGTCTGATCCATCTGAACCCAACACACACACATATACATACATAAACACACACACACACACACACACACACACACACACCGACTGTCAGGGTCTGCTGTGGCCCCTGTTGTCGGGGTCCATTCAGGTGTCTGTCTGATCCGTCTGAACCCCTTACACACACACACACACACACACACACACACACACAGCATGTGCTCATCAGTGTGTGTGTGGATCTCCGCATAATCCCGTCTGATCGCAGCAGGACAACAGATCAATAATCATTAGCGCTTCATTCATTGATCTGAACATCTGAGGAGCTTGACTGAGTGTGTGATCTGGTGAACACTAGAGAAACACTCACCTCTAGTGGCCGAACACACACACTGCATACACACACACTCTACACACTCTTTTAGTGTTTGGTTGTTTTCATCAGTGTCATGTCCTTAATTAATCTACACTTTATTCTTTATAAAACTCGTTCCTCTGTTGTATATTTGATTAAAATATTCACGTAATTGAACATAATTGTTAGTGTAAACCATCATATGTAGCAGTGCATGAGCATCACGTACAGAATGAGTGTTTGTGTGTGTTTTGCGTTTGTTATCATCACTGTTAATATTAACTGTGAAATCTGAAGCAGCACAGCTGTGTTCAACACTAATATTAATAATCTGAAATGTGTGTTCATGTTTGTGTTGTGTCTAAATCAGTGTGTTTGTGTGTGTTTGTGTGCGTCAGGAACGGCGGCGGTCGCAGCGGGACGTTCTGCGCCATCAGTATCGTCAGTGAGATGTTGCGTCATCAACGCTCCGTCGACGTTTTTCACGCCGTAAAAACTCTGCGCAACAACAAGCCCAACATGGTGGATCTGCTGGTACACACTGCTCTCACAACCACACACACACACACACACGTTATACACTCATTCTGTGTGGACGTTCAATTTACAAACACAGACTTAGTTTTTTTAGGTTGTAAAAACGTTCTTTCAACGTTCTCAATGATTAAATTACATTTCTGCAGCGATTTTTACAAAGTAGATTGTGTCGAAGCAGCTTAACACAGATGAAGAGAATAAAAACACGAGCAAGAAGGTCACTGGTTCGATTCCTCAGCTGGGTCAGTTGGCATTTCTGTGTGGAGTTTGCATGTTCTCCCCGTGTTGGTGTGGGTTTCCTCCGGGTGCTCCGGTTTGCACATGTGCTATAGGGGAATTGATCAACTACATTGGTCGTAGTGTGTGTGTGTGTGTGTGTGTGTGTGTGTGTGTGTGTGTGTGTGTGTGTGTGTGTGTGTGTGTGAATGAGTGTGTATGGGTGTTTCCCAGTACTGGGTTGCAGCTGGAAGGTCATCCTCTGTGTAAAACATATGCTGGAAATAGTTGGTGGTTCATTCCACTGTGGCAACCTCTGATCAATAAAGGGACTAAGCCGAAGGAAAATGAATGAATGAATGACTCATAACGTCATCAGTAAGTTATAAAAACGTTGTTGTGGACGGATCATAGAGCGCTCAAAATGTCCAGGGGCCTGTTTCAGAAAGGAGGTTAAGTGAAAACTCCGAGTATTTTAACCCTGAAATGGGAGAAACTCTGAGTTTTTAATCTCTCGGTAAATCAACTAAGAGTTCAAGTTTAAACTCTGAGTTAGTTGAACCTCCTTTCTGAAACAGGCCCCAGTTGTGTAGATGATGTATTAATGTTATTGTTTTATTAACATTATTCCGTCTGGTGTTACATTAATGTTCTCAGAACGTTATTTATAATGGTATTAAAACATTCCATTTATATTTGTAATGATGTATTAATGTTATTTTTAATCATAATAACATTATTCGAATTCCCAGAGATGGGTTGCGGCTGGAAGGGCATCCGCTGTGTAAAATCGTGCTGGATAAGTTGGTGGTTCATTCCACTGTGGCGACCCCGCAAGGGACAAAGCCGACAAGAAAATGAATGAATGAATGAATGAACATTATTCGAAACGTTTTCAGTGTTTCAGTCTCATGATATATGAAAGTTCTCAGAACATTATTTAAAACGTTATTAAAACATTGTATTAATGTTATAAGAACGTTCCTAATAAGTTATAACAAAATGTCTAATTTTTGAGACGATGTATTAACTTTATTTTTGCTTATTGTAGTGTTATTCTAAATATTTTCATAATGTTTCAGCCACATGATATATTAATGTGCTCAGAATGCTTATTAAATTATTATTAAAACGTTATTAAAACAACACATCCACATTATATTAATGTTTTAAAGTCATTTATAGAAACATTATTGTGGAAGGTTCGTATAGAGGACTCCAAATGTCCAGTTTTAGATGATGTATATCTTTATTTTTATTTTATTTTAGTTGTTATAACAGTTGTTCAACTCTTTTTACAGTGTTTCAGTCTCATGTTATATTAATGTTGTCAGAACGTTATTTATAAAACACTGCAGACACATTATATTAACGATCTTGAACATTTCTCTAATGTTCTCAGTAAGTTATGAAAATGTTATTGTATAAGGTTCCTAGTGTTCAAAATTGTAATTTTTTAATGATGTATTAATGTTATCACTGATTATAATACGTTAATCAAAACGACTTTAGTGTTTTCAGTCTCATGTTTTGAGAAAGTTCTCAGAACATTAGTTAAAACATAATTAAAACGTTAGTAACACGTGATTTTGATGGTGCATTTGAGTATTAGTAGACTGTCTGCTTAATATCTGCTGATTCTGCTCCTTCAACAGACATTTCACTGACTAGAAGAAACTTTGCAAGTACATGTCTATTTACACTAAGCCTATGCTCAACCTAACAGTCTACTTTATTGAGAGTTTGTTGCAATGTAACTTAAATTCAACATACAGACCATCAAAATAAAGTGACCAAAACTTTAGATTAATGTTATAAGAACATTTCTCTATTGTTCATAGTGAGTTATACAGTTGAAGTCAGAATTATTAGCGCACCTGTTTATTTTTTTCCCCAATTTGTTTAATGGAGAGAAAAAAAATCAGCACATTTCTAATCATAATAGTGTTAATAACTCATCTCTAATAACTGATTTATTTTCTCTTTGTCATGATGACAGTAAATAATATTAGACTAGATATTCTTCAAGACACTTCTATACAGCTTAAAGTGACATTTAAAGGCTTAACTAGGGTAATTAGGGTAACTAGGCAGGTTAGGGGAATTAGGCAAGTTATTGTATAATGATGGTTTGTTCTGGAGAATATTGAGAAAATATATAACTTAAAGGGGCTAATAATATTGACCTTAAAATGGTGTTTAAAAATTAAAAACTGCTTTTATTCTAGCTGAAATAAAACAAATAAGACTTTCTCCAGAAGAAAAAACATTATCAGACATACTGTGAACATTTCCTGAATCTGTTAAACACCATTTGTGGAAATATTTAAAAAAGAAAAGAAAATCAAGGGGGGCGAATAATTCTGACTTCAACTCTACAATGTTCAAAATGTCAGATTTTTAGACGAACTTTATTTTTGCTTATTGTAGTGTTATTCTAAATATTTTCATAATGTTTCATTCATTCATTCATTTTCTTGTCGGCCTATTCCCTTTATTAATCTGGGGTCGCCACGGCGGAATGAACCGCCAACTTATCCAGCACGATTTTACGCAGCGGATGCCCTTCCAGCTGCAACCCATCTCTGGGAAACATAATGTTTCAGCCACATGATATATTAATGTGCTCAGAATGTTAAAACATTATTAAAACAACACATCCACATTATATTGATGTTTTAAGGTCATTTATAAAAATGTTAATAATTTAATTTTTAATTAATTTTAATTCGTAAGGGGTTTGTAGAGCACTCAAAATGTCCAGTTTTGTAGACCATGCATGAATGTTTTTCTTGTTTTTATCATAATAATGCTATTCATACACTGTAAAACCTAATAAGTTAAGGTAACTCAAACCTTTTGAGGAAACCGATTGCAACAAAGCATTTAAGTTCAAAAACTAGCCCTAATGAGTTCTGTGAACGTAATCCATTTGAGTAAATGAAGCAATTTGAGCACAGTAAAACCCAATAAATGAAGAGAACTCA
>LR812520.1:72246015-72326989 GCA_903798195.1 Danio kyathit
CACAGAGAGTCAGGAGCTCGGACAGTATAGAGTCCCCTTCACTATACTGGGGCATTAGGACTCACACAGACTGCAGGTTGAGCGCCCCCTGCTGGCCTCACTAACACCACTTCCAACAGCAACCTAGTTTTCTCATGTGGTTTCCCATCCAGGTACTGACCAGGCTCAGCCTAGCTCAGCTTCAGTGAGTAAACACTCTTGGGCTGCAGGGTGATATGGCTGTGGCATAACCAGGGCTTAATTTGTGCCGGATCCAGCACCTTTGAAATCTGATCCGGCACCTCATTTTACCGATCCCCCTCCTCAACCGCCCTCCTCACCCGTCCGCTGTGGCCCTGCGTCCACGACACCCCTCTGCCATCTAACATCACCCCATTAACACCCCCAACCCCCCTCCTCCACTCCCTCACCCCCCCTCCACCCCCTCCACTCTTGCGACACCTCTCCATCCTCGGGTAACATGCCGGATCCGTTACCCCGATCTGTTCCGGGACCTTACAACTTACAAATTAAGCACTGGGCATACCCTTGCTTTTTTATATCTATATACTGTATATATTTTTTTCCTTTTTCAAAACATTTCAGAATAAAATAAACAACAGCAAAAAAAACTTTTTCAAAGGAGCATGGAAACAAAAAAGACATACAATACGAGTGTCAAAGGTCACCGAACACAATCTTATTTACATTCGTATTTATGGGTGATAATATGTTGCTATATAAAATGTTGTTAAGGGTAAGGCATCAAAGATCAACAGGCTCCAAATATATATAAAATAAAAGCACCACAATAAAATAAAACATTACATTTCTTCTCAACCATTTACCCCAGTGTGCAGAAAGTTTATAGCAGGGCTATTCAATTAGTTTGTCACGGGGGCCAGTTCATGAAAAGCATCCCAAACGAAGGGCCGGAGAGACATGACTTGCAATATAAGTGATGACACAACTGCATTTAAGAGCCAATGATGTATTTTTGCTCCTTTAGACACCCACGTTGTATTTGTCTACATTAAAATGTTAATATATTGTATTTTGAAACTATATAATATCACTGCATTGTACAATAAGTTTTTTTAACAAACATTCAAATGTTGTATTTCACAGCACAACAAAATCAGTGTATTGCTGAAGTAGGCTTCTTCTACATTCAGATACGTTCATATGTTCTGTTTTGAACTGCATAGCAATTATGGATGCAACAATTATAGATTCTGGTTGTACGATTATATAGTGTGAAGAATAATCAGTGTTTCACAGTTATCACGTCTAATGTAAATTTAAGCTTTATATTAGCTAGATTTAGATCTGGACATCCCTAACTAATATTAAAAAACCTTTAAAAGGCATTTTCATTAGTAATAGTTTTTATGCTGAAGGTTTTTCTGTGCTTATAGGGCTACACAGTGTGTGTTTATAAAGAGGAAGAGAGAAAATAATAATATTACTACAGTGGTTATGAAGGTCGGCGCCAATATTTAGATTAACTGTTGTTATCATCTGCGTTCATACATACATAATCATTTTAATAATAGTTCGTCTAACATGTCTTTTGTTTACATTGCACTGAAAGCTAAGCACAACTCTCACCGCTACAGCATGAGATGTTTTCTACTGCGTGCGCCCAGACAGCCGCGAGCGCGTTGCTCCGCTTGCGCCCGCATATTGGCATATATTCTTACGTCATAACAAACTTGCGCGCGGGAAAGACGTGATATGGGAACAGCCCGCGGCTATAGTTATTACAGTGTGCGTGCGTATTAGCTTCGGTGGACAAGCTCGGAACTTTAAACTAGCGCACAGTTGGCAACTTGGCGTAACTTTGTTCAGCAGTTTCGTTTCGTGCGGCAGAACAGAAATGCAGAAATGCGGCTTTGAGAAGCCTTAACGATTAATTAACCGTGACGAATTAAAGCGCAGTTAATAGTGAAATCGGTTAATCGTTGCATCCCTAATAATAATATCAGTGCATTGTACAAAAAACCTTTTCTACAAACATATTCAAATGTATTCGGCTGCTCTCGCCACTGTCAGGTGACTCACGCTCTGCCCAGCTCATGCTGTATTGAACAGACGCACGTTTGACTTTACTAAATTTATTCTTGATGTCTTGGTCACACTATTTGGAGGGCCAGAACAAATTGCCTCGGGGGCCGGGTTTGGCCCGCGGGCCACCAATTGAATAGCCCTGGTTTATAGGCTTAGGAAAATGTCAGTACTTCCATATCAGACAGCTCTTTTACAATATCCTGCCATTCGCCTACAGATGGAGGATCTTCCATGAGCCATTTCCTTGTTATTGCCTTTTTGCTAGTTATTAGTAGTGTATTAAGAAAATATGCAGGACATAACCCTGCTCTGACTGAACTCCTGGAGTTTCCAGTTTATATGATCCTAAAGCTCTGAGTGATCTGTTAGGTTTGTATTCAGTGAGCATATCTGTAATGTGTTGAGCTCCATTTAGTGATTTATAGAGCAGTAATAATCTATAAAATCTATTCTGAATGTAACTGGGAGCCAGTGTAGAGACCTGAGGACAGGTGTGATGTGCTCTGATTTCCTGGTTCTGGTCAGAATCCTGGCCGCAGCGTTCTGGATGAGCTGCAACTGTCTGACTGTGTTTTTGGGAAGGCCCGTGAGGAGGCCGTTACAGTAATCCACCCTGCTGCTGATAAAAGCATCAACAAATTTCTCTAAGTCTTCACTGTAGGCAAATCTATCTCCTGCAATGGTTTTGAGATGATAGTATGCTGATTTACTGAGACGGCTCTGGCTGCAGACTCGGTGCAGATGCAATCTGAGCTGCATCCAATGCTTTTTAATGCGCTCACCTAACCCAACCCCTCACAATGACATCACCCGCTCCATTGAGTGCATTGTGCATCTCAGAGCGATGCAATCTCAGCTTGCATCCAGATACTATTGGATTTACTAACTGCTTTGACATGACTGCTGAAACCCAGATCTGACTCCAGAGTCACACCAAGATTCATGACAAGGAGAAAAACCAGTGTGTGTGTGTGTGTGTGTGTGTGTGTGTGTGTTCAAGTGTGAGTGCTTGTGTGTTTGTGTGAGACCAAATGTTTATGTGAGAGTGTGTGTGTACCTGCATGTGTTTGTATGTGACAAAGTGTGTGAGCTTGCATGTATGAGACAGAGTGTGTGTGTGTGTGTGTGTGTGTGTGTGTGTGTGTGTGTGTGTGTGTGTGTGTGTGTGTGTGTGTGTGTGAGAGAGAGAGAGAGAGTTTACCTGTGTGTTTGTTTGTGTGTGACAGAGTGTGAGTGTGTGCTTGCATGACAGTGTTTTTTATAGTGTGTGTGATTGTAAGTGTGTGTGTACTTGCGTTTGTGTTAGAGAGAGAGAGAGAGAGAGAGAGAGAGAGTGTGTGTGTGTGTGTGTGTGTGTGTGTGTGTGTGTGTGTGTGTGTGTGTGTGTGTGTGTGTGTGTGTGTGTGTGTGTGTGTGTGTGTGTGTCATTGGTAAAGTGCAGGGTTGATTTGTGTTGTGCTCATTAAGTGTGTGTGTGTGAGGAGGACAGCAGTGTGAGAGTGAGTCTGTAATCAGAGCCCGAGTCTGACATTCCACAGGGTTAACACTGCTTAAATATAACACACACATACACCAGCAGCGGCCCAGAGAGAGAGAGGGAAAGAGCAAGTGTCTATGTGTGTGTGAGAGAGAGAGAGAGAGAGAGAGAGAGAGAGAGAGAGAGAGAGAGAGAGAGAGAGAAAAAACAAGTGTGTGTGTGTGTATGCATATTTGTGTGTTTTTGTAAGTTGTGTACATGTATGTGTGTGTTGTATATATAGTGTTTTTGTTTTGTTTGTTTGGAGGACAAAGGGGAAAGCTGACAAGCCTAGAAACACCATCCCAACTGTGAAGTATGGGGGCGGCAGCATCATGTTGTGGGGCTGCAGGAGGGACTGGTCCACTTCACAGCATAGACGGCATCATGAAGAAAGAACATTATGTAGAAATACTGAAGCAACATCTCAAGACATCAGCCAGGAAATTAAAACTTGGCCACAAATGGGTCTTCCAAACAGACCATGACCCTAAGCATACTGCCAAATTAGTGAAAATGTGCTTTAAGGACAACAGAGTGAATGTTTTGGAGTGGCCATCACAAAGCCCTGAGCTCAATCCTATAGAGAATTTGTGGGCAGAGTTGAAAAAGCTTGTGCGAGCAAGACAGCCTACAAATCTGACTCAGTTACAGCAATTCTGTCAGGAGGAATGGGCCAAAATTCCTGCAAACTATTGTGAGAAGCTTGTGGAAGGAGACCCAAAACATCTGACCAAAGTTATACAGTTTAAAAGCAAAGCTAAAAAATACCAAGGAAATGTGTGTAAACTTCTGACTGACTAGAAATTAATCAAGAATTCTCTCATTATTCTGGCATTTAGCAAATGTAGATGATTTAGGTAATCCTAACAGACCTGAAATAGTAAACGTTTAGTGTGATTCACCAGCAGACATTTATTAATAAATGGTTATGCTCCTTTTTTTAGTGTGTGTAAACTTCTGGTTTCAACTGTATATATTTAAAACTACAACATTTATACAAATAAATCAATAAATAAACATTAACTCAACTCATTTGTCATCTTAAATACAGTGGGCATTTAGATTTTAGTAAAAAAAACATGTATTTAGTGTACTAACAAAAATTAATGTCGCATTTAATACAGCCTGTACAGATTATTAATTACAATACAGAGTGTATATTAAACTATTTTTAAAGTGTAAAAATAATAGAATTCACTTGTATTCGCCATTTATTATATATATTAATATAATAATAATAATAATATGTAATATATTTAGTCATTGCATGCAATATTTAGCCTGATAATAACCAGATAACAGAAAATAAATACATATTAAAGGTGTAAATTACCAAAATATATATAATAATTCCATTTAGATTAGCCGTAAATCTGCTCTGATGTGCTCCAGCACACAACACGTAATAATTATCGTTCATAAACAGACATATTTGGCTATTTTTCATTTCGGTCATCTTCATATTAACCCAGCATCAAGTTGGTATTTTCCTGTGCGCGTTCCCGTCTGGAGGCCGCGAGCGCGTTCACGGATGAGCGCATGCGTACTGCAGCGAGGGGAGGGAGGTAAACAAGATGGCGGCAGCCTTGAAGCAGCAGCAGCTGTGAAGAACAGATGCGAGAAAACACAGGAATAAAGAGCGAAAAAGGAGGAGAAGAACGAGTGTGTGTCCGTCAGTGAGCCGAGCGGAGGAGGGCAGCGTCAGGTCAGTGTGTGTGCGCGTCTCTGTGTGTGTGTCCGTGTGTGTATGTATGTGTGCATTAGCCGCCGCTAACCGCCGCCGACAAACACTCTCCTTCCATCGACACAAACACTCGCTCATCCACACAAACACACACACACACATATATATACATACATACATACATACATGTATACATGCACACACACCGCGGCTGATCGATGATCCGCAGTAGATGATCAGGTGATCAGATCAATAATCAATCAGCTCATCTGATCTCCGGTTCTCCTCAGTTCTCGACCGTTTGATGGAGATTTGTGTGTGTGTGTCGTTGTGTTTTGTTTTTTCTCAATGTGTGTTTGTATTGTGTGTGTGTGTGTGTGTAGTTTGTGTGTGTATAAGCTCGTGTATGTGTGTGTGTGTGATTGTAAAATCATATTTTGTAGACCTGTTACTGATATCCAGACTGATCTTTATTCCTGTGTCGCTTCTATATCTCAGTCTAGATCGTGTCAAAGCAGCTAAACATTGAAGAAGATGAATAAAATAAAGAATAACAGCTGTTATATTTTTAAATTGAGCTAAAGTTGGTTTTATATTTGCACATTTGTTCAGTGACAACTTGTGATATTCTCCCTATATTGTTTACCATTGTACTTTGAATATTGGGTCTGAGATCAGACGAAATTCTGATCTCAGATCAACATTAGCACTATTTAATTGACCGTCAACAATCTTGTTTTTGATAGTCATCAGCTGATAATGTGATTATCCTATTTAGGATTTGCAAAACACTTTTCTGAAGTGATATTATTAAGGAGAAAGTCCAGAAGTGGGAATCTAACTTTACCTCAGTATATTTAAAATGCTGGAACTTATGAAGAGCTTATGCAAATTACAAATGTAAAATTGATTATATTATTTCAATCTTAATCAACAATATTATATGTCAATTAAAAACTTAGAGAAATATGTTATATAAGCGATTTGTGATGGTTTGAGTCCCGGCTGCGTCAGTTGGCGTTTCTGTGTGGAGTTTGCATGTTCTCTCCGTGTTGGTGTGGGTTTCCTACGGGTGCTCCGGTTTCGCCCACAGGCGAACACATGCGCTATAGGGGAATTGATCAACTACATTGGCCCTAGTGTGTGTGAGAGAATGAGTGTGTATAGGTGTTTCCCAGTACTGGGTTGCAGCTGCAAGGGCATCCACTGTGTAAAACATTTGCTGGAATAGTTGGCGGTTCATTCCGCTGTGGTGACCCCTGATAAATAAGGGACTACACTGAAGGAAAATGAATGAATGAAGCAATTTGTGTGTTATTTTTTGTGAAAAATAGTTTGGCTGTAATAATTAATAAATTATATTAGAGAATGTTGTTATTATAAAAATATATAACAGGAAATTCTTTTTAAGTTTTTTTTTTTCCTGAAACTATTTTACATCATTAATCACTGTCTAAATTGAAAGATCTTGTATGACCTTTTATCAGTATGCTTATTTGTATAATACTTATTTAATAAGAAACTTATGTTAGCACTTTATATACTGAAATCATACCAAATATTATATATATTATATAGTATTTATCACCCAGGTTGAATATAGCCAATAATGCTGATATGAGTGATTTGCGCATTTGTGTGGAAAATAATAGCAGATATTTAGATTTTTGCTTGCATTAATATGGTCAACAAATATAACAAAAGTGAATGGAAATTGGTAATCAAAACTATCTACTATTAATATGAAACAATTTCATTAAATTCTCTCTTTTAATGCCTTTATTCATTTGTTTATTATTATTTTTTATTCATTTATACGACACTTTTCACTATACAATTTTATTATTTTTATATTTTTATTGTAATTTATAAATTAGTTTTTTCTATTTTAATAAGATGAAAAATATATTTAATTCATTTTTATCGTGTATTATTCATATCCAAGTGTTTTAATGTCTTTAATTTGTGTTTTATTTTAATTGTTTAACTTTTTTTAGTCATTAATACACTTTTCGCAATACAATTTTATTTCTGTTTTTATAATCAAAACGATCTACTATTAATATATAACCATTATATTAAATTTTATCTTTTTTATAATGAATTATCTAGTGTTTTTTTATGCCTTTAATAATTTATTATTTTTTATTCATTTATACAACACTTTCACAATAGTTTTATTTATTTTTTTATTGTAATTTTTTTAATTAGTTTTTTCTATTTTAATAATAAGATGAAACGATTATTTTATTTTTATGATAAATTATTAATATCCAAATGTTTTAATGACTTAGTTTGAATTTGATTTTAATTATTTAACTTTTTATTAAGTTATTCAACACTTTTCACAATGCAATTTTATGTATTTTTCATTTAATTTATTTATTTATTTATTTTTCTATTTTAACAATTTATTTAATTATCTTGTTATTCATAGTGTTTTTTTTCTCATGCCTTTTTATCATTTATACAACACTTTATGATACAGTTTTATTAATTTAATTTGTAAAATGCTTATAAAATCAGATAATTTTGACAGAAAAACTAAATATACTCCTTAAATAATACACATATTTTTGTCAGAATTAAATAGTACACTTATTCTGAGCTGGACTTAATAAAATATATATTTTTTAAATATGTGTTGTATTCCTATTTATTGCTACACACTATTTAAAAAACTTAAACTTTGACTTAAAAAAATGTTTTAAGTTAAAATTAAATCAAAATTAAAAAAAAAAATTCTCAAATTAAATAATTTTTTTACATTTAAACGTTTTTCGTCTTTAATATAAAGCAACTTTATGCAAATTGTGACAAACAACGTAAACATGGATCTCTGTTAGCAGTTTAGTTGTTAATTGTTAAAGTGCTGCAGTTTGTTTTATTTCATGTTCATTAGGTTTAAAGGTGTGTATATAATTTTAGAAAATTAATTATGTACCTTTTAAAATCACACACACAATGAATGTGAAATAAAACAAACATTAACAGTTTAAAGTAATAATTCATACTATTTAATAGTGGCTTATTCCCTGTCTATTATTAATAAATTAAATATTTAATAGCACTTATTTATTAACTATGATCTTATTTTACATCTCTAATCTTACACAATAGCCAAACCCAACTACTACATTACTAACTATTAACAAGCAGCTACACTGTTAAAATATCCCTAAATGAGCAGTTTTCTGTATTCTCTCATTCATGTTGTTGTTTTTTATTGTTTATTTCTGCTTTTGTATTGCATTATGGGATCTTGATCTTTCTTGTAACAACTTTTAACCTTGAAAAGGTGTTTTCTGCACATGTGTGCCGTGCTATATTGTCTGCGTTGGTGTTGTATATTACACTACAGAAACCTTGTAATAAACTGCAGCACATTTACTGTTATTGTACACTCTTATTTCTTTATATATTATTTCTTATACATTATATTACTATTTAAACCACTAAGATGTCAATAAAAGTCACTTTGTTAAACTGTAGAGTTGGATTTTTAACATCAGAAGTGGACAGAGCAGAGATCAACATCCCGTAATGCAGTTCACCACCGCAAATAAACACAAAACACTAAATCTCTGAATATGGTTAATTAACAGATCAGTTTTACAGTGTATTTTGTAGTTTGAGCTTAAAGTCTAAGATGGTGGTTTGTTAACAGCATGAATTGTAGATAAAATTAAAGTTAACCAATCATATATTATGCTAGCAAAAAATACATAAATAATTCAGCTTCAAATTTAATTGGTGGATTGTTGACGTTTTATTTTTTTTTTGTGATTCAAAACTTGTTGGAAATGCCTTAAGTGTGTTTGTGATTTTATTTCTGAACATTTTATGATCATTTAACAAAACCGTGATCATTTCGGTCACTATAGTCTTGATATGAAGTTTTTTTTATAGTGTTAAATCTCTAATGCCAGCAAATGCATTTGCTCAAAAGATTACAAATTTAGCAGGATAATTTAGGAATGTAAAGCTGAATTGTTGTTTAGTTTTGCCTTTTCTTCGGCGCACTTCTGTTTGCAGTGTGGAAATGCTTAATTATTGCTACTTTTATAACATTTATAAGCAATAAAACACTGAATTTCGCATGCATCTGTAATCAAGCACACTGAAGCATTTTATTCACTGCAGAGGATTTAAACCACAACGATTTACAACTATTTTTAAAATAATTTGAGTTTAATTTAGTTTGCACAAAAACAAAATAAATAAATAAAGTACAACAAATAAAAAGTGCAATGCACACTGTGCAGGGAGAGGCCAAAAACATATTTAAAGGTGCTGCATGTATGTTTATGACTTTTTTAAAGCATAGAAATACCATGATATGTGTGCAGATATTTAAGAAAAACGCTAATTGAACATGTTTATCTGAGAAACAATACTGCAGTCAGTTCTTCTGCTTTGTGCGTTCAGTGTCAGAATGGAGTGGAGGAACTATGACGTCACCTTGTAGGCCAATCGGCTGCTAGCATAAAACTGGTTCCCTCGATAAAATCTCTATAGGATTTTCCAGGCCTTTCGAAGGTTGCAAATAATAAGCTCTGTGTTCAAACACAGTTCATTGTTTGTTTGTTTGTATACTTTATTGTCCCTCAAGGGGAAATTTTTTGTGGACTCACAGAGCACTTCAACAAGTTCTGACACAATACCAATTAAAAATAAGCAAATCTTACAAACAAACTTACAAAGTTGTTAAACTTACACGTTTTGTCCAGCCGGATAATCCTCACACGAAAATACAACTTTTAGCACTTTTGAATCTTAAATGTAAACGCAAGAACTAAAAAGCTAACATTAGGCTATAGACAGACTACTGTGCCCTCGGGGCGCTCGTCTGAGACGCCAGCACCACCCTGCTACAGACAACTCTTCAAGCTTAGAAATGTGATCCATGACAAAGATTTACTCTCGGTTTATTACATTATAATCCACACTATATATTATAAACAAATAAATACGCAAAACCACTTAGACCTATGTAACTTTTGGATAGTTTTTACGGGGGAAATTCATTTTGTTTTGCTTTATGGTTGTTGTAAAAGTTTTAAAACTGTATGTATATATGTGCCTAAATATTATCATAAGACATGTTTAAATAAGTGTATCGCTCGCTCGCGTGCCTACAGCCCGCTTACCTTAGTAACAGACGACAGAAATGAGGCGTGAGGGACTAGTCTAATGTTATATGCCTGCAAGTTCCATCATGGACACAGAACAACATTCAATATTCTTTTTTGTCACCGAGTACAGCGAGAAGCAGCCCATACAGTCACATATGCTATAGATGTTGAGGAGTGTAAATATTGCAGTTATGACAGAGTTAAATGTGTTCAGAACAAGAAAAAAATGATGAAAAATCAGTTGATCACGTTAAAATGACAGTTAACATGTGTGTATTTGTACACATTTATTCACACGTCTGCGTTACTGAGAGCAGGAGAGAGACTGGCTGCAGTGGTAAGCAGTATCCCCATAATATCGTTTAATTAAAATAAATAATCAACAAATTACAATCTTGGCAGTCTTTACAAGTGAAGGCATTATCTACACACAATATGAATTCCCAATTAGAAAAATACTACAAACTATTAAAAACTACTCCTGAAAATACTTTAATCACAGACAAATCCAAATGCCAGCGCATGCGGGCTGCACTCCAGACCAGATCAGCTTGATGACGTCTAATGTCTCCGACACCGCCTGTAGTCCTGTTTAGCACACTGATAGCCACCGTCTTATTAAAGAAGCGTAACCGATTTAAAAAATCAAGAGTGTGCTGTACCTGATGTGTTTTATGTCGTAGAATAAAACGTGAAAGTATCTTGAGTTTGTGTTAGCCATGAACTTTATTTAAGCCATTTAACTAAAATCCCTTTCAAAAAACCCATTGACTTTAGGACGAGGGAACCGGAACTGCTAACATGCTAACTCACTTCCGGGTTTTTGCATACAAATTGACGTCATAGTTTCTCCACTCCATATCTGTCTTTGCTTTGATCTCTGTAACTCTGCCCACAGCCAGTTTAACCAGTTATATTTCAGCACACCGGGTTGCCAGATGGTGGAAATGTTGTGCATTTTACTCATGAAGGCTGTCAATGTATCTGTGGCTGTCAGTTTTGCGTGCTGCTTTTGATTAAATTCTAAAGAAAGCAAAACTGCAAAGCAAGTTAAAATATATATGCAAATGAGAGACACGGTGGCTCAGTGGTTAGCACTGTGGCCTCACAGCAAGAAGGTCGCTAGGTCAGTTGGTGTTTCTGTGTGGAGTTTGCATGTTCTCCCCGTGTTGGTGTGGGTTTCCTCCGGGTGCTCCGGTTTCCCCCACAGTCCAAACACATGCGCTATAGGGAAATTGATCAACTAAACTGGCCGTAGTGTATGAGTGTGTGTGTGTGTATGGGTGTTTCCCAGTACTGGGTTGAGGCTGGAAGGGCATCTGCTGTGTAAAACATATGCTGGAATAGTTGTCGGTTCATTCTGCTGTGGCGAGCCCTGATTAATTAGGGACTAGGCATGGGACGATAACCGGTTTTAAGGTTTACATCGCTTTTGAAAAGTCAAGGTATTAAAACCGCAGAAGCTTTCTGTTTTATCGTTCCTAAGGCATTTGTAAGTTTTGCTTTTATGACTGTTTTAATGAGTTTTTTTTAAGGCAACAGTAGAAAAGTACCATCCACATCACAAGTTACTGGTCAGTCCATGATTCAGTAAACATCTGAAAAACAAATCTCTTATAAACCAACATCCAGCATGCTGAAGAGCTGCACGGTGCAGAAGCTTACTTTATATCCAAAGAAAGGAAAGATATCCAAAAATGCCTTTTCAAGTTGCAAAGAAATCTGTGTTTTTGAAAAGAAAAACGTTTAATGTAAAAAAATTATTTAATTTGAGAAAAAAAAATTTTAATTTTGATTTAATTTTAACTTAAAAAAATTTTAAGTCAAAGTTTTTAAGTTTTTTTAATAGTGTGTAGCAATAAATAGGAATACAACACATATTTAAAAAATATATATTTTATTAACGGGGCAACCCAGTGGCGCAGTGGGTAGTGCTGTTGCCTCACAGCAAGAACGTCGCTGGGTCGTAGGTTCGAACCTCGGCTGGGCTGGGTCAGTTGGCGTTTCTGTGTGGAGTTTGCATGTTCTCCCTGGGTTCGCGTGGGTTTCCTCCGGGTGCTCCGGTTTCCCCCACAGTCCAAAGACATGCAGTACAGGTGAATTGGGTAAGCTAAATTGTCCATAGTGTATGAGTGTGAATGTGTGTGTGGAAGTTCCCAGAGATGGGTTGCGGCTGGAAGGGCATCCGCTGCGTAAAATCGTGCTGGATAAGTTGGCGGTTCATTCCGCTGTGGCGACCCCGCAAGGGACAAAGCCGACAAGAAAATGAATGAATGAATATTTTATTAAGTCCAGCTCAGAATAAGTGTGCTATTTAATTCTGACAAAAATATGTGTATTATTTACGAAGTATATTTAGTTTTTCTGTCAAAATGATCAGATTTTATAAGCATTTTACAAATTAAATAAATAAAACTGTATCATAAAGTATTGTATAAATGTTCGATGGGGGAAAACGTTTTAGTTTGAGCAGTAATTACAACACCGGGATATTGTGAAACCGTGATATTTTTACCCAAGGTTATCAAACCATCAGAATCTTAGACCGGCCAATGCCTATTAGGGACTAAGACGAAGGAAAATTAATGAATGAAGAAATGAATTTTAAACATGCATACTGAATTGCGACACGTCACTAAAATAATAAACTGCAAAAAAAAGAATCCACATGTAGAACAGAAGCTGCATGCAAAAACAATACAACTTTCTAAAAGTGCAGAACAGCACAGAGTGAGGAATGCAGAGGTGGATTTGGGAATGTGAGCGAGACTGAGGCCTGTTGTTGCAGCACATAAGCAGATTTCTCTGATTAATCTTGCCTCTTATTTCTCCTGCAGGTAGTTTACGTCTCACACATGGATGGAGTTCCCGTAATGCTGAAGTGAATGTGTGTGTTTCTGCAGAGATGTCCAGATCTCCAGTAGTCCCCAGCGTGGGCTAATCCAACACCAGCAGCATATTATCACAAAACATTTTTGACTTTATTTTTGATTTCTGTGCACGTGAGCCATGATGCTGCGCTTTAACGGGCGTTTATCGGCTGTGATGCTGATCTGATCGTCATCATCTTCGGTTAATATATTAACAATAAAGATGAGCGTGGGCGCAGATCTCCAGCATCTGGATTACCTGACGGAGAACGAGCTGATGGGGATGGACACCTTCATCCACCGCATCGACTCCACCGAGGTCATTTACCAGCCGCGCCGCAAGCGTGCCAAGCTGATCGGGAAATACCTGATGGGGGATCTGCTGGGCGAGGGGTCCTACGGTAAGGTGAAGGAGATGCTGGACTCAGAGACGCTCTGCAGAAGAGCCGTCAAGATCCTCAAGAAGAAGAAGCTGCGGAGAATCCCCAACGGAGAGGCTAACGTCAAGAAGTAGGAGCTGATGCTTTATTTTGCTAATGTTTATTTTTTGTAGGATTATTTAGATGAATGCCAATATTCAATATATGCCACTATTCAATATATGCCGATATGCCGATATTCAATATATGCCGATATGCCGATATTCAATATATGCCAATATTCAATATATGCCGATATGCCATTATTCAATATATGCTGATATTCAATATATGGCGATATTCAGTATATTCCGATATTCAATATATGCCAATATTCAATATATGCCGATATGCCATTATTCAATATATGCCGATATTCAATATATGCCATTATTCAATATATGCTGATATTCAATATATGGCGATATTCAGTATATTCCGATATTCAATATATGCCAATATTCAATATATGCCGATATGCCATTATTCAATATATGCCGATATTCAATATATGCCAATATTCAATATATGCCGATATGCCATTATTCAATATATGCCGATATTCAATATATGCCATTATTCAATATATGCTGATATTCAATATATGGCGATATTCAGTATATTCCGATATTCAATATATGCCAATATTCAATATATGCCGATATGCCATTATTCAATATATGCCGATATTCAATATATGCCATTATTCAATATATGCTGATATTCAATATATGACGATATTCAGTATATTCCGATATTCAATATATGCCAATATTCAATATTTGCCGATATTCTATATTTGCCGATATTCAATATATGCCATTATTCAATATGCCGATAGTCAATATATACCAATATTCACTATATGCCGATATGCCATTATTCAATATATGCTGATATTCAATATATGGCGATATTCAGTATATTCCGATATTCAATATATGCCAATATTCAATATATGCCGGTATGCAGATATTCGATATATGCCGATATTCAATATTTGCCGATATTCAATATATGCCGATATTCAATATATGCCGTTATTCAATATATGCTGATATTCAATATATGCCATTATTCAATATATGCTGATATTCAATATATGCCATTATTCAATATATGCTGATATTCAATATATGCCGATATTCAATATATGCCGATAATCAATATATGCCATTATTCAATCTATGCCGATAATTAGTATATTTCGATATTCAATATATGCCAATATTCAATATATGCCGGTATGCAGATATTCGATATATGCCGATATTCAATATTTGCCGATATTCAATATATGCCTATATGCCGATGTTCAATATATGCCCATATGGCGATATTCAATATTTGCCGATGTTCAATATTTGCCTATATTCAATATATGCCTATATGCCCATATGCCGATGTTTAATATATGCCCATATGCCGATTTTCAATATATGCCAATATTCGATAGATGCCGATATTCAATATTTGCAGATATTCAATATATGCCTATATGCCGATGTTCAATATATGCCCATATGGCGATATTCAATATTTGCCGATATTCAATATATGGCGATATTCAATATATGCCTATATGCCGATGTTCAATATATGCCCATATGGCGATATTCAATATTTGCCGATATTCAATATATGGCGATATTCAATATTTGCCGATGTTCAATATATGCTGATATTCGATATATGCTGATATTCAATATATGCCGATATTCAATATTTGCTTATATTCAATATATGCCTATATGCCCATATGCCGATGTTTAATATATGCCCATATGCCGATTTTCAATAGATGCCGATATTCAATATTTGTCGATATTCAATATATGCCGATACTCAGTATATGCCGATATTCAATATTTGTCTATTCAATATAAGGCGATTTTTAATATATAATAAACATGCACAATATTGATATTATTAGCAGAATATTATTAGCAGAATTATTTAGACATGCCAATACTAGACACATGCCGATATTCAGTATATGGTAATAATGAACATGCACAATACTGATATCGTGGGCATTTCAAAAAGGCCAAACAATTCAAAACAATTTGACGTCAAAAAGTAGGAGCTAATTCTTTATTTGCGTTAATGTTGATTTATTTATTTTTTCTGCAGGATTATTTAGATGCATCCCGATATTAGACGTATGTCGATATTCAATAATTCAGTATATGGTGTAATAAACATGCGTGATATTGATATCATGGATTTTAATATTCAAAATACCAAACAATTCAAAATTATTAAACTAAATATATATACTGATATCGTGGGCACTTCAAAATGCAGAACAATTCAAAATAATTTAATATCAAAAAGTAGGAGCTGATTCATTACTTGTGCTAATGTTGATTTTCTGCAGAATTATTTGGACACATGCTGATATTAGACATATGTCGATATTCAATAATTCAGTATATGGTGATTATGAATGTGCACAATATTTTGGGTATTGAATTCAAAATTATTAAATATTTTAGTTTTCTTCAGATTTATTCAGACAGATGCCAATATTAGACATATGCCGATATTCATTAATTTACTAAAGGTGATAATGAAAATGCACAATATTAATGTCGTAGACACTTTAAAACGCCAAACAATTCAATATACCAAACAATTAAAAATTATTTAACGTTGATTTTTCTTCAGATTTATTTGGACATATACCGATATTTAATAATTTAATATATGGTGGTAATGAATATGCACAATACTGATATCGTGGGCTGTTTAAAATACCAAACAATTCAAAACTATTCAATGTCAAAAGGTAGGAGCTGATTCATAACTTGTGCTAATGTTCATTTTTCTCTTTGATTATTTAGACACATGCCGATACTAGACGCATACCGATATTCAATAATTCAGTGTATGGTGAAAATAATCATGCATAATATTGATATCATGGATATTTATATTCAAAATATTTATACAAATAAAATCAATAAAAATGTATTTTCTGCAGAATTAATTAGACACATGCCAATATTAGACATGTATACCGATATTCACTTTATGGTGATAATGAACATGCACAATACTAATATTGTGGGACATGCCAAACAATTCAAAATGATTTAACGTTAAAAAGTAGGAGCGGATTCATTACTTGCGCTAATGTTGATTTTTCTGCAGGATTATTTAGACATTAGATTAGACACATGTCGATATTAGACATATGCCGATATTCAAAAATTCAGCATTAGGCATGGGCCGGCATAAGATTCTGACGGTATATTAATATTGTGGATATTGATACTAAAAACATCAAACTTTTCAAAAGTATTTAATATGTTTCTTAATTCTTGCCGATATTATACGCATACCGATATTCAGTAATTCAGTATATGGTGATAATGAACAAGCACAATATTGATATCTTGGGCAGTTCAAAATACCAAAGAATTCAAAATGACGACAGTTCAAAATTATTTAACATCTAGAAGTAGAAGCTGATTCTTTACTTTCACTAATGTTGATTTTCTGCAGAATTATTTAGACATATGCCGATATTCAATAATTCAATATATGGTGACTCATAATATTGACATGATGGATATTAATATTCCAAATGCCAAACTATTCTAAATGATTTAACATTTATTTTTCTTCAGATTTGTTCAGTCACATGCTAATACTAGACATATGCCCATATTCATTGATTATATATAAGGCGATGGTTAACATGCACAATATTGATATCGTGTACCAAACAATTCTAAAAAATAGGAGCTGATTTTTTTTACTTGTGCTAACACTCATTTTTCTGCAAGATTATTTAGACACACGTCGATACTTGACATATGCTAATAGTTCAATATATGGTGATGATAAACATGCATAATGATATTGTGGATATTGATATTCAGAATGCCAAACAATTCAAAATTATGTAACGTTGATTTTTCTTCAGATAAAGGAAATGTTTAAACGCATGCCGATACTACACATATGCAGATATTCAATGTATGGTGATGATAAACATGCATAATATTCATATCATCGATATTGTTATTCAAAATACTAAACTACTTAAAATTATTAAATGACATACCGATACCACATGTGTTTGGACTGTGTGGGAAACCGGAGCACCCGGAGGAAACCCACGCTGACACGGGGAGAACATGCAACTGATCAACACCAACTGACCCAGCCGGGACTCGAACCAGCAACCTTTTTGCTGTGAGGCAATTGTGCTACCCACTGCGCCACTGTACTGCCCGCATAATATTTAAATCATGGATATTGATATTCAAAAAGCCATCACCAGGAAGTAGGAGCTCTCTTTTTTTTTTACTTGAATTGTTTTTATGTTTCCCAGAGATGGGTTGCAGCTGGAAGGGCATCCCCTGCGTAAAACATGTGCTGCATAAGTTGGCGGTTCATTACGGTGTGGTGACCCCAGATTAATAAAGAGACTAAGCCGAAAAGAAAATGAATGAATGAATGAATTTTTTTTGTTTTTTTGCAGAATTATTTAAACACGCCCTGATGTTAGACATATATCGATATTCAACATATGGTGAATATGAACATGCATAATATTGATATTGTGGATATTTATGTTTAAAATACCCCAAAAACATCTAGATTATTTAACGTTGATTTTTCTGCTGATTATTTTAGACACCTGCCGATTCTAGACATATGCTGATATACAATAATTTGATATATGATGATAATGAACATGCACAATTTTATTATGGTGGACACTTCAAAATGCCAAACAATTCTAAGTACTACACCATTCTTTATTTAACATTGATTTTCTTAATTATTTAGACGCCTGCTGATACTAGACATATGCCGATATTCAATAATTCAGTATATGATGATCATGAGCATGTGCACTTTAAAATACCGTGACATTTAAAGTGCTTTTTATCAATATTCAAATTGTGATTTGACAGCAACCCATAATGAAGGCTTAATAGATCCTTTATTTTCAATATGTAACATTTTCACATGTTAATCTGGCCTATGACATTCAACATTCTGTCAGGACTTACTGTTTGTTGTTGTTGGTTAACTCTGTACAACACAGGTGTCAAAGCCAGTTCCTGGAGGGCCGCAGCCCTGCACAGTTTAGTTCCAACCCTGCTTCAACACACTTATATCTGTAGGTTTCAAAACAAGCCTAAAGGACTAAATTAGTTTGATCAGGTGTGATTAATTAGGGTTGGAACTAAACTGTGCAGAGCTCCGGCCCTCCAGGAACTGGCTTTGACATCTGTGCTGTACAGTAAGGATCATTTTATTAGCATCAGGTAATTTAACTAAACAATTTTAGCTGATGTTAAATTCTTATTTGATGCCTAATAACACATTCAAATGTTTTATGAAATGGAGTTAATAACTAATCAAAAATTAGTAGTTGTTTTATTATTATTATTATTATTAACTTTAAACATAACAATACTTTCTCTATTTCTCACTGCAGCTTTTAATGTGTTTACTATATTTACTAATAAGACTTTAGTGTAAAGTTGCTTGTGCAGTTTCATTGTTTTCAAACGTGTTTACTCTGAGCATGTGTATACCGTAAAGCAATACACTTAGTATTAAGTCAAGTTGGCTGTATTGTCATTTCAACAATATGCATTGCAGTACACGGTGAAAAGAAACGATGTTCCTCCAGGACCAAGGTGCAGGGGTGCCCAAACTCAGTCCTGGAGGGCCGGTGTCCTGCAGATTTTAGCTCAGTGGTGGGCAAACATTTTAGACCCGAGGGCCACATCAAGTTTTGCAAACCAAGTGAAGGGCCACATGTCAAATCCTTCAAAAAATAACTTTTATTTATAGTGGCAGTACGCATGGATATGTAATGTCGGACAGAATCATGTCACATTAATACAAAACAGATTATTTTAATAGTCATTATTGAGTCAAATTTACAAGTCAAATTAATTTGCACTGCTATTTATATTTACTTATTAATCATCATAAAACAATAAAGTATAATAATACTATCAATAATAATAATAATGTAATAATTTTTACAGTGGAGAATAGAAAAGATATTGTCTGATAGAAAAAATCTCGTATTAACACATTAAAAATAATTCTTAATGTTTACTCTTCAGTCAAATGTACATTAATCTACTTTGCACTGCTTTTAGAATATACAGATCAATCATCATAAAACTTGATGAAACCACAAATCTTTGATAAAAGAACTTTTTAAAGTGAATGTATGCATGGAAAATATATTCTATGACAAAAATGAACACATTTAACCAGCAAATATTATACAATTTGAGTCAAATTCACAACAATCTCATTTGAGCTTGTATTAATATGCTCATATCAATCATAAAACTATGAGATAAAACGGAAGAAGAATCTGAGGGTGTACTCACACTATGTACAGTTGCCTTGAACTGGGCCGAAGCATGCTTGTTCCCCCTCCCATCTCCCCTGACGACCCGCACTCACATTACATTCGGGCCTGAGCACGCTTGCGTCATCGATGATGCGCTGTTCAGTTTAAGAAGCGCTCTCGAAAAAAAAAAAAAAGAAGCGCATTTTGCGTGAAAGTGCATTTTAATATCCGAGAGTGTGTTCTAATTCTACTGGTTGTGCTAACTGTACCGCGTGCAATACTGCCACCAAATGGCGTTCACTTGTATTACATCATTAATTTACTAGTTCTGAAACCAAACCATTACTCAGAAGCAGCATTTTAAAAACTCCCTCGCGGGCCGGATGAAAGTGTTCAGCGGGCCGCATATGGCCCGGGGGCTGTAGTTTGCCCACCTCTGTTTTAGCTCCAACTTGCCTCAACACACCTGTAAGGATGTTTCTAGAAAGCCTAGTAAGAGCTTGATTAGCTAGCCCAGGTGTGTCTGATTGAGGTTGGAACTAAACTTTGCAGGACACCGGCCCTCCAGGACGAAGTTTGGGCACCCCTGTGCTACATCAAACAACATAAAGTGACAACATAGCAGGACTGGACACTACTATAAAGATGTAGAAGAATGAAATCAAATAAGATAAACTAAAATGAGAACAAGAGTGCAAAGTGCTTATACCTGTTAAAGGAATATTTGCAGCTAAGGTCAACATCGTGATAATACTGTACACCGTGATAAAAGCTTCAGCAATGTATTGCTTTGAGTTTAAGAATTATACTGTGTGATATATTATGTTATGTTCTATTGTTTTATTGTATTTATACATAGCATTATTAACAAAAGGCCGCTGTTTCCTTCTGAAATATGATCTGATTCTCCTCTTGCTGTTTAATCACACAGAGCAGTTACATTAATTAAACTAATGTGCACTGAGTCCTCGGGCTGAGCTTTAAATAGAGCAGATCTTCTAGAACCATGTGTGTGTGTGTGTGTGTGTGTGTGTGTGTGTGTGTGAAAGAGATGCAGAATGCTGTGTGTGTGTGATGTACATCAGTGTTGAGGTGTGTATGTGAAAGAGAGCTGCATCAGTGTTCAGCTGTGTGTGTGTGATAGATCAGTGTTCAGCTGTGTGTGTGATAAATCAGTGTTGTGATGTGTGTGTTCTGTCGTTTGTCCTGCAGGGAGATTCAGCTGCTCAGACGACTACAGCACAAAAACGTCATTCAGCTGGTGGACGTGCTGTACAACGAGGAGAAGCAGAAAATATATCCTTTACACACACACACACACACACACACACACACACACACACACACACACACACACACACACACACACACAGTGTTCAGCCTCTGTACTGTGTATTCTCAGTCTGAACACGTTAATCATATATGTAAATTTTTAATGAATATTTTAAACTTGAGTGTAGTTAGGTTTTCATTCATGTAGATGACCCTGATGCGGTTGTGTGTCTGAATGCACGGGTGCGTGTGTGTGTGTGATCTGCTGTGTGTTCTCCTTGACTGCTGCTTCACGTATATGGTGATGGAGTATTGTGTGTGTGGAATGCAGGAGATGCTGGATAGTGTTCCAGAGAAGAGGTTTCCAGTATTTCAGGCTCACGGGTGAGACATCACACACACACACACACACACACACACACACACACACACACACACACACACACACACACACACACTTATTTCTGTGTTAGCCGAGGGGGAAATAATTTAGTCTTCAACAATATATTTTAGTTTAAGTGTCTTTAATTCCAGCTTCACACACCGTGAACTGACCTGTCTGATCCTCATTATTGTGCGTGTCTGTCTGTCTGTCTGTCTGTGTACGTGCATGTGTGTATGTATGTGTGTGTCTCTCTCTCAGGTACTTCTGTCAGCTTCTGGATGGTCTGGAGTATTTGCACAGCCAGGGAATCGTCCACAAAGACATTAAACCAGGGAATCTGCTGCTCACCACAGACGGAGCGCTCAAGATCTCTGATCTGGGGGTGGCAGAGGTCAGTGTCTGTGTCAGTGGATAGAGGAAACTATTGCCGTGTGTTTTTCTGTGCACACATGCGTTTGTGTGGGTGTTTGTGTTTGCATGCTTGCATGCATGTGTGTGTGTGTGTGTGTGTATGTGTGTGTTTGTGTGCATGTATATTTTTGCATGAGTGTGTGCGAGCATGTGTACGTGTTTTTGTGACATATCAGGACACAAATCTGTATAATGACATGGGTATGACACAGGTATTACTAAAAGCAGGTGAAATATGAGGACATTGGTGACGTCCTCACTTCTCCAACAGCTTCTAAACCACACAGGATGAGTTTATTCAGGGAGTAAAGCTGTACACTGTCTCCTGTGATGGTTGGGTTTAGGGGTAGGGTGGGGTGAGGGCAATATAATATACGGTTTGATCTGTAGAAAATGAATGGAAACCAGTGGAATGTACCCACTTTACACAAAAACACGTGTGTGTTTGTGCGTGCTTGAATGTGTGCCTGTGTTTGTGCATGTGTGTTTGCACGTACGTGCGTGTGCTTGTATTGTTTTTGTGTGTGTGTTTAGTTGTGTAAGTGCGTGTGTTTTTATTGTTTTTGTGTGTGAGTGTTTGGTTGTGCGTGCATGTGTTTGTTTGCCTGTTTGCGTGCGTGGTTGTGTTTCTGTGCATGTGTGCCTGTTTGTGTTTGTTTTTGTGTTTGTGTGTATGCATTTTGTTTATGCATGTGTGTGTTGACCTCTGACCTCCAGGCGCTGCACCCGTTTGCGAAGGACGACACGTGTCGGACGAGTCAGGGCTCTCCAGCGTTTCAGCCTCCAGAGATCGCCAACGGTCTGGACACGTTTTCAGGGTTTAAGGTGGACATCTGGTCTGCTGGAGTCACACTGTGAGTTCAACATTCAGATCAGATTCAGCGCAGCATTCGGATCACTTCATATTTATTGCTGGAACACCTTTACACTGTAGTAGATTGTTAGAGTGTGAGGGGAGCTAGAGTAAGGACCGTACACTTTTTCAGAAGCGCTGAGCAGAGTCTCACTGTGTTAGCACTCGCCACTATATTAGATATATATATACACACACACACACACACACACACACACACAGTTAAAGTCAGAAATATTCGCCCCCTTAGATTTTTTTTTTTTTAGATATTTCCCAATGATGTTTAACAGAGCAAGGAAATTTTCCCAGTATGTCTGATAATATTTTTTCTTCTGGAGAAAGTCTTATTTGTTTTATTTCGGCTAGAATAAAAGCAGTTTTTAATTTTTTAAAAAAGCATTTTAAGCTCAATATTATTAGCCCCTTTAAGCTATATATTTTCTCGATAGTCTCCAGAACAAACCATCATTATACAATAACTTGCCTAATTCCCCTAACCTGCCTAGTTACCCTAATTACCCTAGTTAAGCCTTTAAATGTCACTTTAAGCTGTATAGAAGTGTCTTGAAGAATATCTAGTCTAATATTATTTACTGTCATCATGACAAAGAGAAAATAAATCAGTTATTAGAGATGAGTTATTAAAACTATTATGATTAGAAATGTGTTGATAAAATCTTCACTCCGTTAAACAGAAATTGTGGAAAAAAATAAACAGGGGGCTAATAATTCTGACTTCAACTGTGTGTATATATATATATATGCGATTAAATCTTTGCACCAGTTTTTATCTATATGGATCTTGCAATGAAACAGCCATGAGTTGCTGATGTGTTGATAAATAAGTGTCCGCTCTTAGATACAACATCACCACGAGCCTGTACCCGTTTGAGGGAGACAACATCTATAAGCTATTCGAGAACATTGGGAAAGGAGATTACAGCATCCCGGAGGAGTGCGGCCCGCTGCTCTCAGACCTCTTGAGGGGTAAATATACAACATTTACTCTCTTTAAGAGGCAGTTCACACACAAATCAACATTCTGACATCTTTTCTTCAGTTTCTTCTGCTGAACACAAAGGAAGATATACTGACGATGCTGAAAAGTATAACCATAACCTTTTTGCTCTTCCTTTGGCTTTGAATGCATTTTAAATACTGATTGATTTTTGCTTCAAGCATCTTGTCGTGTAAAGAGGAAAACGAAATCCTACTTTTCCTAATCCTGAATCTAAATGAGTGTTAATAACATTTAAATGATCATTTTGCTATCATGCATTTTAATTTTGCAACCTCTTAAATCATTACAATTATTATGTGATATTACAGGTTAAAACTGTTTGTAAACTGCAAATGTAAATTATATTATTACTGTGGTGGTTGTGGTTGTTGTTGTTAAATAACAGTATCTTATATTGCTACTATTATTATTATTATTATTATTATTATTATTATTTTATGAAACTAAATGTATTATTATTATTATTATTATTATTATTATTATTAAACTAAATGTATTATTATTATTATTTTATAAGACTAAATATATTATTATTAGTATTATTATTATTATTATTTTATGAAGCTAAATGTATTATTATTTTTATTATTATTATTATTATTTTATAAGACTAAATGTGTTGTTATTATTATTATTATTATTATTATTATTATTTTATGAGACTAAATGTGTTATTATTATTATTATTATTATTATTATTATTATTATTATTATTATTTTATGAAACTAAATGTATTATTATTATTATTATTATTATTATTATTATTAAACTAAATGTATTATTATTATTATTTTATAAGACTAAATATATTATTATTAGTATTATTATTATTATTATTTTATGAAGCTAAATGTATTATTATTTTTATTATTATTATTATTATTTTATAAGACTAAATGTGTTGTTATTATTATTATTATTATTATTATTATTATTTTATGAGACTAAATGTGTTATTATTATTATTATTATTATTATTATTATTATTATTATTATTATTATTTTATGAAACTAAATGTATTATTATTATTTTATAAGACTAAATATATTATTATTAGTATTAGTATTAGTATTATTTTTATTTTATGAAACTAAATGTATTATTATTTTTATTATTATTATTATTATTTTATAAGACTAAATGTGTTATTATTATTATTTTATGAAACTAAATTTATTATTTTTATCATTATTATTATTATTATTTTATAAGACTAAATGTATTATTATTATTATTATTATTTTATGAAACTAAATGTATTTTTATTAATATTATTATTATTATTTTATAAGACTAAATGTTGTTATTTAGACTTCCTGCTTTGCTACTGTTCGGACGCTTCTGCCTACTGCTCTGCGCCTTGCACTCTTGCTTTTATATTTTATACTCTAATTTTAACTTGAGCCTATCAGCACAGTGCTCAAACAACACAGCTTGAAGATCAACATCGAATCTACAAACTTTCTGGAATACAACTTTACCAACAAGAGAGGAATTATCGTCTAAACAATCCTCCCGCTACCAGCTGCTTACATTCCTGAGACGGGAAAACACGGGTGTGAAAATGGCTCTGGAGCGTATTGATTTAGAATCTCCCTGCTGCACAAACTGCCACAAACTTCTACAAAAGATTGCAGTCCTTGAAACAAAATTACTTGCGATCCGACCAGAACTGCCAGATCACGCAGCACCGCTTTATTGTGGACCCTCACAGCAGACATTCGGTGAGTGCCATAAATCTACTCCAGCTACTGTTTTGAGAAAAACTGTTGAAAATGAGCGTGATAACAAATGGCAAAAACAAGGTGCGAGACCAAAGGGTCCTCGCGGGGTCAGATCACAAAGATCATACGCTACTGCATTAGCGTGCTCTACCCCAAATACAGCTCGGACTCAAATACAGCTTCAGAACAGATATGAAGTTCTCAGTAATATGGGTGAAGTATCCCCAAATGCAGTCAGACAGAGATCGCATGACTCAGCAGCTAATTCTACACGGAACAGAGGCTCAAGGCCGACTAGACAGCGGCATTCTGCTCCGATCGCTGCCGAGATAAGAACATTGATTGTTGGAGATTCAATAATCAGGAATTTTAGAAGCAGAGCAACAATGACATACTGCTACCCTCATGCAACAGTTTCTGATATAAACAAAGAGCTTGAGAACATATTAAGGAAACATGAGAATGCAAAACGGATTATCATTCATGTGGGGAAGAATGATATTCGGAAGGAACAGTCAGAACTGCTCAAGAAAGATTTCTGTGAGCTCTTGGAAACAGTTGAAAGATTGAAGATTCAGCCATTCATCAGTGGACCACTCCCTGCAAGAGGGACAAATCTGTTTTCACGGCTTCTTGGCCTAAATGTATGGCTGCAGACAACATGTAACAGGAAAGGACTGAATTTTATTGACAACTTCAATCTATTCTGGAACCAAAGACAACTGTTTACATCAGACGGCCTTCATCCAAACAAAGTTGGTGGAAAAGTGCTAAAGGACAACATCTATTTCTCCCTCCATCATCCATCAGCTGTGTGTGTCACTGAACTCAACCCAAATGGCACACGCACACCTAGCAAGTGTCCGGATGATCACAGGACTTTACTGAGTGGACTTGTGGCTGATGCATCCCACAAGGACAGCGATAACACCACGCAGACACAACAACCACTGATAACGGACAAACTGCTGTCTGAGCCCTGCACACAGAGAGACTGTGACGTACCAGAACAGCACCAACTATCAGCACTCATGGATGATCTCCAGGAAAACAGCCAGGTCAACATATCTCAACAGCCAGAAACCCCAGACCCACAGCCTCTGTCACCAGACACATTCTCACTGTCACCCTGCTCGCCTCTCTTGAATTTTTCAAAAAAGATGGAGGAACTGGTGTTTGCTGGAACTAAACTCTCACACTCCATTGCCGCAAGCCCCCAGTTAGCAACCAAAAGTCAGCCAGCCTCACACCCATCTCTGAGCCCACCTCGCCCTACACCTAGGAGAGGCCTCAGGTCTTTGCGACAGCGGCAGGTCCCAAAAAACACCTCATCTTCAGCTGGTGAACCTAAAAGCTGCCATTGATGTGTCCCGGGTGCCTGCTTAGATAACAGTGTCTTTATCAGATGTTTACAGAACAAGCAGGAACCCACTGTGCCTTTAGCTTTCTCTTCACAGATAGGTGTTATATTATGTGACAGAAAACCGAAGACTTCTTCAGGCCGTACAGTAAATCATTCAAATCTGGTGTCTATTAAATGTAATTCTGAGACTACTGTAGGGAAGACAGCTAAAACTGTTAAGTTAGCACTTTTAAACATTCGATCACTTAACAATAAGTCACTTTTAGTCAATGATTTTATCAACACAAATTGCCTTGATTTTTATGCTTCTAAATGAAACTTGGCTAGATGACAGTTGTAGCGCAGCAGTTCTGAATGAAGCAGCTCCTTTAAACTTTGATTATTTGAGTGTTTGCAGAGCTAATAGGAGAGGTGGAGGCATCGCTGCCCTATTTAAAGATGTCTATGAGTGTAAACAAGTGTCATTTGGTGACTATTTGTCCTTTGAATATCTGAGTATAGCACTAAAGGGTGCTCCACGCATTTTACTGATCATTATCTACAGACCTCCAAAATATTCTCCAACTTTTATTGATGATTTTACAGAGCTGTTATCAATAGTAACCTCTGAGTTTGACTATTTTACTATTGCTGGGGATTTTAATATTCACATTGATAATCCAGAAATCAATGCTGTAAAAGAACTCATGAATGTCTTTAACACTTTTGATCTGACTCAGCATGTTCAAGGACCCACACACAATCGTGGACACACTCTTGATCTACTTATAACTAAGGGTCTACACATTTCATCGACTGCTGTTAGGGATGTTGCACTATCTGATCATTTCTGTATTTTCTTTGATATATAGATCACTCCAGCCATTAAAGACAGATCTGTCTCTGTCAGAAAGAGATGCATAAATGAGAACACTAGTGAGCAGTTTATGAAGGCCATATCACTCGCACCAAGCATATCTGCAGACTCTGTTGACTCTCTCCTTGATTTGTTTAACTCTAAAGTTCAGAATGTCATAGATGACATTGCTCCTGTTAAAGTCAGGAAGAAAACAGGGATGAAAAACGGGCCTTGGAGAAAAACAACAGCAGTCAAAATGATGAAAAGACAGTGCAGAAAAGCTGAGCGTATGTGGAGGAAGACAAAACTAGTAGTCCACTATAATATCTATAAAGACAGTCTTCATGCTTTTAATGTGGAACTAAAAACCGCTAGGCAGAGTTTCTTTTCAACCCTTATAAACAACAACTTAAATAATGCGCGTACACTCTTTGCAACGGTAGAGAGACTCACAAACCCCCCCAGTAGAATTCCCAGTGAACTAATCTCGGAAAGTAAATGTAATGAGTTCGCTCATTTCTTTACCGATAAGATCAATAATATCAGAAAGGCAATCAGCTCATCCAATCAGCCAAGTTGTGCCGACGTCAGACAAGCTCAATCACAACTTAAGAAATCAGACATTATGTCTGATTTCATGGCACTTAATAGTAAAATCTTAGAGGAGATCGTGCAAATTATGAAAACATCAACCTGCAGTCTTGACAGGCTCCCCACATCATTCTTCAAAACGGTGTTTAACTGTTTAGAAATGGATCTCCTAAAAGTGGTAAATGCTTCACTTCTCTCAGGGACCTTTCCAAACTCACTTAAAACTGCAGTTGTTAAACCCCTCTTGAAAAAGAGCAACCTGGATAACACCCTATTGAGCAATTACAGACCGATCTCAAATCTCCCTTTCATTGGCAAAATCATTGAAAAAGTTGTTTTCAACCAGGTTAACACGTTCTTAAACTCCAAGGGGTGTTTAGACAATTTTCAATCTGGTTTCAGAGCACATCACAGTACAGAGAGCGCTCTTATAAAGATAATCAATGATATCCGCCTAAATACAGATTCAGGTAAACTAACAGTGCTGGTATTGCTCGATCTCAGCGCTGCATTTGACACTGTCGATCACAGCATACTTCTGGATAGGCTGGAAAATTGGGTTGGGCTGTCTGGGACGGTCCTCAAATGGTTCAGATCTTATCTTGAAGGGAGAGGTTACTATGTCAGTATAGGTGACCATAGGTCAAGGTGGACACCCATGACATGTGGAGTCCCACAAGGCTCGATTCTGGCACCTCTCCTGTTCAACCTTTATATGATCCCTCTGAGCCAAATAATGAGAAAGAACCAAATCTCCTACCACAGCTATGCTGATGACACTCAGATCTACTTAGCCTTACTGCCTAATGACTACAGCCCTATTGACACCCTCTGCCAATGCATTGATGAAATGAATAGTTGGATGTGCCAAAACTTTCTGCAGTTAAACAAAGAGAAAACTGAAGTCATTGTGTTTGGGAACAGAGATGAGGTTCTCAAGGTGAATGCGTACCTTGGCTCTAAAGGTCAAACAACAAAAAATAAGGTCAAGAATCTTGGTGTGACTCTGGAGTCAGATCTGAGTTTCAATAGTTATGTCAAAGCAATTAGTAAATCAGCATACTATCATCTCAAAAACATTGCAAGAATCAGATGCTTTGTTTCCAGGGAAGACTTAGAGAAACTTGTTCACGCTTTTATCAGCAGCAGGGTGGATTACTGTAACGGCCTCCTCACAGGCCTTCCCAAAAAGACAGTCAGACAGTTGCAGCTCATCCAGAACGCTGCGGCCAGGATTCTGACCAGAACCAGGAAATCAGAGCACATCACACCTGTCCTCAGGTCTTTACACTGGCTCCCTGTTACATTCAGAATAGATTTTAAAGTATTATTACTTGTCTATAAATCACTAAATGGCCTAGGACCTCAATACATTACAGATATGCTTACTGAATACAAGCCTAGCAGATCACTCAGATCTTTAGGATCATATAAACTAGAAATTCCAAGAGTTCAGTCAAAGCAGGGTGAATCGGCATTCAGCCACTACGCCCCTCGCTGCTGGAATCAGCTTCCAGAAATGATCAGATGTGCTCCAACATTAGGCACATTCAAATCCAGACTGAAAACACATCTGTTTAGCTGTGCCTTTACTGAATGAGCACTGTGCTACGTCCGACAGATCGCACTATTATGTTTTTCTCTTCTTTTTCATTCTTTTACAACCTGTTTTAAATATTTTTATCTGTTTTTATCTGTTTTTTTACTATCTGTTTTTATTTTATTTATTTTTCTTACACTTGTCTTTTTTTATTCCTGTTTATGTAAAGCACTTTGAATTGCCACTGTGTATGAAATGTGCTATATAAATAAACTTGCCTTGCCTTGCCTTGCCTTATTATTATTATTATTATTATTATTATTATTTTATAAGACTAAATGTATTATTATTATTATTATTATTATTTTATGAAACTAAATGTATTATTATTATTATTTTATAAGACTAAATGTATTATTATCATTATTATTTTATGAAACTAAATATATTATTATTTTTATTATTATATTGTTGTTGTATAAAAGTCTTTTTTATTATTATTATTATTATTATTATTATTATTATTATTATTATTATTATTATTATTTTAAGTTCATTTAAAGTTTATAATTTTTTTGCACCAGACTTTGCATGTTTTGGAAAATGTAAATTTAAATATGTTAATGCAATCCCATTTTCATATTGCATTGCGGTTTTACATATTACATTTGAATTAAAAATAAATTATACCACTAATATGCTTCCATAAGAAAAACTGCATTTTTTTTTGTTCCAATGGAAGACAATGGCTGCTCTTTTCCAGCGTTCTTCAGAATATCTAGGTTCGTGTTGAACAGAAGAAACACTTTTGAACCACTTTAATATGAGTAAATAGTGAGCGTGTTTTATTTTTGCGTGAACTGCCCCTTAAAATGTGCTTCATCTAGTTGTAGTTTCTATCATTGTCCTCCAGGTGGCGTCAGTGTTCACCACTAATGTTTATTCTCATGCTTTTCTATTATTGATGATCAGTCATTTCTGAATATTGCATTTAAGTGGGTAAAATTAATAAATCAATATGCAAATGTGTTAACATCTACACTGATTGCGCAGAAGTGTTTGAGTGAACATCACATTGAATTGTAAATAAATGGTGGAATTTTAAGTGATAAAATAACTATGTATATATATTATATATATTATATATTTATATTTTTTAAGACTAAAAGATCATTTTTCTGACTTAATGTTTGGATTTGTTGCTATTGTTATTAATGTTGTTGTTGTTATTTTTATTATTTTAGCATGACTTTCTTTGATTTTTCATATTTCACAGTGAACAAAGCATAACTGCCCTGCCAGTTAATTATCCTTTAATATTAATATTAAAGTCCTTAAATTTAATATCAGAAATGCAGCAACTTCGGTTCAATTAAAAGTGAAGGTTTTTGTGCTGCTGTTGCACTTTGGCTTTAAGAAAAGCGCAATGCTCATCTAATGCATTATTGTTATTCTAATTATGAATTTCTGCTGATTTTGAGCATGTGTGTGCATGGACATGACTGCTGTTTGTGTTTGCAGGAATGCTGGAATATGATCCTGTGAAGAGGTTTTCAATACAGCGCATCAGACAGCACAAGTGAGTCCATTAAGCAGCATAACCACAGATGAGAATACACACAGTCAGCTCTCATGCTGTGTTCACACCAGACGCAGCACGAGCAAATAAATAGCGCTGTTCTCCTGTAAATAGACACATGAAATTGAGTTTACTTGCTTCATTCGTGCGTCAAATACCCGGTGACTTTAACTTCATTGCTAAATGGGTAACATGGATCTTATCAAGAGAATATCTGTGCTTTATGTGCACTAGATCTTTTCAGTGGTGCAGCAGCTCTTTGGGTTTATCAACTCCTCCAGAAACTGAACCTGGTGTCAGCAGGAGGATTTTCCCTCAGGACACCAACAACACGCGCTATGTCATTATCTCTCCCTTACAAGAGCAAGCTCCTGATTGCAGGGTTCATACGGGTGCTGGAAATCCTGGAAATGCTTGATTTTTAATATAGTGTTTTCAAGGTTAGGAAAGTGCTTGGATTTTGGACAAAGTGCTTGAACCTGCTTGAATTTGAAATTGCAGGGCTAGTAAATGCGACTGTTTTGGTTGCATATACGCTCAAATCTATGCGAGCTCAAAATATTTTTGGGAGCATTTGTATGAGTGCATAAACGGGGTGAAAATTGAGGCCCTTAAAATGTATTAAAGTCTTAATCCCGTTTTTACGAGGTCTTAAATTTTGTTCAAGCGTTGTCCAAGTTTTTGTTCAAGTGTTTGACTCCAAAAAAGCATAAATATATTTATTTTCCTCGATTGGTTCGGGCCGGGTGCGTCCGGCCAAGCTCCTTTGTCCGGGTGATGTCACGTAATTTACGACAAATGCGGCAAGGTGATGTGACGCTCTCCACATGTAGCGAAACCATTGAGCAGGGCTGTTCAATTGGAGGCCCCCGAGGCAATTTATTCCGGCCCTCCAAATAGTGTGACCAAGACATCAGAAATAAATTTAGTTCAGTGGAAAAGACCGCTATAGTGATGAAGTGACGTGTGTCTGTTCAATACAGCACGAGCTGCAGTTGAAGGCTGCGCAGAGCGCGAGTCACCTGCCATTAAGCGAGTGAGTGGCGCGAGCAGCCCAAAACATTTGGATAGTTCAGCTTAAAGGGTCATGAAACCCCCGTCTCAGCAGGGTGTTTTCACACCTCTAGTTTGGAAGAAGTCAGGAAAGTGGGCGTGTCCAGCTCTGTTTAGGTGGGAGTGTCGGGGAGAGAAAGAGGGAAGGAATTATAAATACGGGAGTTTCCGTTTGGGCACGCAGACGCAGAGGAGAAAGACAGTGACTGTGTTTACATGGACATCAGTGATCCAATTACTTGCCAAATGATTAATTTGTGGACTTTAACTGCAGTTTGGCACTTTCACTTTTATTCAGGAGCATTTCCTGCATGCCCCCCGTGACAAACCAGATATTGAAAGCGAGGAACTTCTGGAGAGTGGAGATTAATGGAGTGTTTGATACCGCACGGCGAATGGGAGAAACAAACCCTCCACATTTCTCTGTAACTTAGATACACTCGGTAGGCAGCGTCAGAAAGCCGTGTGTGTATAAACTATCCTGTCACTAAATACTGCGGAAATCCTCCACGACGGGAATAATTAGATTGCTGTGTTTACATGTTCACACTCAGAGAGCAGCATTTACAGCGGATCTTTCAGTCTATAATATTGCAGTGATATTAACATACTGTAAACTCAGTAACTCAATCATTTAGACTATAGTATGTCTTTAAACACTGAAAGAGCACTGCTGACCATACCAACTAACTTTGCCATCTGAATGAACAAAGGGCGCTGATCACACACACTTACCAAATCTGTAGCGACAGGACAATCACACTGGAGCTGTGTCTTTATTAAAGGTTAAAGGAGACGAGCGGCAAATCCGGATTTCACCATTTCCAGATGTGAAAAGCTCTCGGGTAAAAATGTTCCTTAAACGCATTTCTGTCGTGTGTCTCGTGCGCTGTAATCCACACGTGAGTCCAGCAGCGCTCTCACAGCGGGAAAGTGAAAACTAAACCTTCGTTGCAGCACATTAATAAACGCAGCACACTAATAAACACAACACTGACGACCCGTGTCTCCAATTCTTGATCTTTCACTTGTTTTGGCAACACAGCGTGGCGTCTCTCTCTGCCGTCTGAACACTGGTAAATCAGTCTTGAAGCTATCATTCATATTAATGAAGTTGTGCCGCATACACAATAGAGCGCGCTGATTGGTTTGAACCAAGTCTTTCTCATGAATTAATGCTGCACACTCGGAGACGTCACGATATACTCGCAGGTACAGACAGCCACTCTCCACACTGGATTTACACCTAAGTATCTCATGGCCGTGACGCAGCTTCAAACATTTATTCAAACCGGAAGAACGAATTTGCTCAAAATAACGCAAAAACAACCAATTTTCACTTTTTAGTGCGATATACGAGTCCTCATAGTGTTTATAGCAGCGTGGGACACAGATATGACTGATAACAGCTCAACACTTGTGCTCTGGTGTTTCGTGACCCTTTAAAGTCTTCTCAATGCCACGTTTCTGTTGCACGGAATGAAACTGCTGCAACTAAACAAAGATACAACATATAGGCTCTTATATGCTCATATTGCAAGTCATATCTCTCCGGCCCCTCATTTGGGATGCTTTTCATGAACTGACCCCCATGACAAACTAATGGAATAGCCCTGCCATAGAGCAAAACAGACGGCAAAATGGGATAATGCAGGTTTGCGTACTCCTGGTTAGAGAAAGACGAGTTTAACAGTGGCTGAAACCTGTTGCTGTATACAACCACGTCATTTATTCTTTCAAGGTTTACCTCCGAGCTTATCTGAGTTCTGTTGCACGGTTGTGCTCCATTCATTTATTTAACTACCACTGTTTATTAAGTTAAAGGTTTGATACTGATTAGAACTTGAAGTGGCGACGAGGTCTTAAAATATTCTGAGAGGGTCTTTAAAAAGTCTTCAAAAGGTGTTGAACTTATCTTTTGGATTCCTGCATATACAAATATACAATATAAAATTGTTGCCGTGTGGCCAGTTTTCACTGCAAATGTTTACCATATGTGCGTATTTATAGGAGATATTCATGCAGAATGTGTATTTGCACCTAAAAACGCCAAACGAAGCGCTTGGCAATAGTTTAAAACAGATATGTCAACTTGCTACTACACCCAAACACAATCAGACTGTAAGCTCATTTTTTGAGATATCAACTTTAGGTAGAAATAGACCAAACTTAAAAAGATAATTCATCCAATAACTGAACTTGTTTTTTTTTTTGTTTTGTTTTTTTTGGGTGAACTATCCTATTAAATTCATGTTCCAAAGTGTTCAACAATTTAAGTTGAAATGTCATATTGGGTTTTTTAAAATTGCACACTGGATTTAAACGAGAAACAGTACATACAGCATTTACAGTTAAAAGCAGAAGTTTCCATACACTGTATAAAAGGTTATGTGCCTATTTAAAATAAATTCCATTTAAAATAAAGTCAGATGTTAATGTGACTAAACCTTTCCTCTTTTAGGTAAGTCAGGATGATCACATTTGTTTCTGTTCTGCTTAACAGCAGAATAATGAGAGAGATATTGTTGGAGAAATTGTTCTAACTCTTCTTTAAAGTCAAGTTTACATACAATAAGATTATTCTGCCTCTGAAAAAGCTCAGATGATGATGTCAAGGTTTTGGACGTTTCTGATTGGCTAATTGACAACATTTGAGTTAATTGGAGGCACAACTGTAGAATAGTATTGAAGGAAAACCTCAAACACACTGCTTCCTTGTGTGACAACATGAGAAAATCAACAAGCCAGAATCAACACAAAAGCCAGATTACAATGAGCTAAATTACACTGGGAAAAGACTAATGTTTGGAGACATGTGCTGTGCTCTGATGGAGCTAAGATTGAACTGTTTGGCCATAATGACCAGTGTTACATTTGGAGGACAAAGGGGAAAGCTGACAAGCCTAGGAACACCATCCCAACTGTGAAGTATGGGGGCGGCAGCATCATGTTGTGGGGCTGTTTTGCTGCAGGAGGGACTGGTCCACTTCACAGCGTAGACGGCATCATGAAGAAAGAACATTATGTAGAAATACTGAAGCAACATCTCAAGACATCAGCCAGGAAATTAAAACTTGGCCACAAATGGGTCTTCCTAACAGACCATGACCCTAAGCATACTGCCAAATTAGTGAAAATGTGCTTTAAGGACAACAGAGGGAATGTTTCGGAGTGGCCATCACAAAGCCCTGAGCTCAATCCTATAGAGAATTTGTGGGCAGAGTTGAAAAAGCTTGTGCGAGCAAGACAGCCTACAAATCTGACTCAGTTACAGCAATTCTGTCAGGAGGAATGGGCCAAAATTCCTGCAAACTATTGTGAGAAGCTTGTGGAAGGAGACCCAAAACATCTGACCAAAGTTATACAGTTTAAAAGCAAAGCTAAAAAATACCAAGGAAATGTGTGTAAACTTCTGACTGTCTAGAAATTAATCAAGAATTCTCTCATTATTCTGGCATTTAGCAAATGTGAATGATTTAGGTAATCCTAACAGACCTGAAATAGTAAACATTTAGTATCATTTAACATCAGACATTTATTAATAAATGGTTATGCTCCTTTTTTTAGTGTTTGTAAACGTCTGGTTTCACCGGTGTAAACGTAATTTACCGTGGTTGTTAGGTGCTGGAAAAGCATAAAAATGCACCTTGAAAGTGCTGGAATTTGAAATTGGAAAAGGTGTAAGAACCCTGTGATTGGTTAACATGGAACAAATGTCAGCTAAAGTTCAGATTTTCCAACTCTAGTAAATCGCACGTCAAACGCTCAACTCAAACGCTCAATTTGCTCCTCAGGATGTCTATTCGCGTCTTTGCATTGACTTAACATGTAAATCACTCACGCTTGATGCTTCATCCGTGTCTGGTGTGAACGCAGCATTAGACACACTGAATTATAGAAGCAGCCGATTAATACATATTTAACAAGAGGAAATGCTTTAGTTGACCTGGTGTTCATAAGACTGTAAACCTTTCTAATCATAATATGACACAGGAATGTGGATGAGGTTTGATGCATGCTTATGACAGCTGTTATGAAGTGTCATTCGCTCAGTTATGACACTTTAAATGCAAAGATGACATCGTTTGTCAGGACAACTTGACATAAGGAAATGCATCAACCTGTTTTTGTTACGACTACTTGATGTAACCAAAACCACAAAACCTGTCATAAATCTGTCATAAACATGGTTGTCATGAGGCACAGTTGTCATAAACTCCTTTCCCACCAGTGATATTAAAGAGTTCCCAGCCACCATCAAGACCATCAACACACACATGCAAACACATGCGCATACACACACTTGCAGTATGCCATACACAAATTACAGAGTAATGTGTGTGTTTTAGCTGGGTGCGTAAGAAACACGCGGCGTCGGAGCGTCCGGTGCCCATCCCGCCCAGCGCAGAGACACGGGACCGCTGGCGGAGCATGACTGTAGTGCCGTACCTGGAGGACCTGCACGGCTACGGGGATGAGGAGGACGAGGAGGAGCTGTTTGATGGAGAGGATGACATCATATACACTCAGGACTTCACTGTACCGGGTCAGAACATACACACACACACACACATACAGTATACATACATATACACTCAGGACTTCACTGTACCGGGTCAGAACATACACACACACACACACACACACACACACACACACACACATACAGTATATATACATATACACTCAGGACTTCACTGTACCGGGTCAGAACACACACACACGCACACACACTCAGGACTTTACTGTACCGGGTCAGAACGAACACACACACACACACATATACATACATGCATATATATACTCAGGACTTCACTGTACCGGGTCAGAACGAACACATACACACACACACACACTCACACTCAAGACTTCACTGTACTGTGTCAACACACACACACACACACATATACAAACACACACATACATGTATGCATGTATGTATGTATACACACACACACACCCCTACATGCACTCTCACTAACATCCACACACACACATTCACATGATGTTAAGCATGTCTGTCCATAAGCATGTGTCGTTGCATGTGTGTGTGTGTGTCACTAATGCTGTGCTGCTTTGTGTGTGTGCAGGTCAGGTAGCTGAGGATGAGGAGGAGGATGAAGAGTGTGCTCCTGAACGCACCTGTGCTGTGGCCAAAGCGGTGTGTGTGAACGGAACGGAGTCTGCAGCGCTGAAGCCCAAATGTGAGCGTCGCTCCAGCTCCTCCTCTAACCCGTCCCGCAAGGGGCTCTCAGCCGCCAGCAAGATCCGCAAACTCTCCACCTGCAAACAGCAGTGACACACCCGCTCACCTGCACCAACACCTCTGTACAGGTACACACACACACACCTGCACTGTCCCTGTACATGTCAACACGCGCACGTCTGGAATAATTGTGTTTATTACATTGTTCTTTAGTCTCTCCTGCTCAGCGGGTCTGCATTTATTCGGTCACAAATACTTTATACATTGTGAAATATCACTACTTCAATGTAAAATACACTCACCGGCCACTTTATTAGGTACACCTGTCCAACTGCTCGTTACCGCACATTTCTAATCAGCCAATCACATGGCAGTAACTCAATGCATTTAGGCATGTAGACATGATCAAGACGATCTGCTGCAGGTCAAAGTGAGCATCAGAATGGGGAAGAAAGGGGATTTAAGTGACTTTGAACGTGGCATGGTTGTTGCTGCCAGACGGGCTTCTCTGAGTATTTCAGAAACTGCTGATCTACTGGGATTTTCACGCACAACCATCTCTAGGGTTTACAGAGAATGGTCCGACAAAGAGGAAATATCCAGTGAGCGGCAGTTCTGTGGGCGCAAATGCCTTGTTGATGCCAGAGGTCAGAGGAGAATGGCCAGACTGGCTCCAGCTGATAGAAAGGCAACAGTAACTCAAATAAGCACTCGTTACAACCGAGGTCTGCAGAAGAGCATCTCTGAACACACAACACGTCCAACCTTGAGGCGGATGGGCTACAGCAGCAGAAGACCACACCGGGTGCCGCTCCTGTCAGCTAAGAACAGGAAACTGAGGCTACAATTCACACAGGCTCACCAAAACTGGACAAGAGAAGATTGGAGAAACGTTGCCTGGTCTGATGAGTCTCCATTTCTGCTGCCACATTCGGATGGTCGGCTCAGAATTTGGCCTCACAACATGAAAGCATGGATCATCCTGCCTTGTATCAGCGGTTCAGGCTGGTGGTGGTGGTGTAATGGTGTGGGGGAGATTTTCTTGGCACACTTTGGCTCCATTAGTACCAATTGAGCATGGTGTCAACGCCACAGCCTACCTGAGTATTGTTGCTGACTATGTCCATCCCTTTATGACCACAGTGTCTCCATCTTCTGATGGCTACTTCCAGCAGGATAACGCACCATGTCATAAAGCGCCAATCATCTCAGACTGGTTTCTTGAACATGACGATGAGTTCACTGTACTCAAATGGCCTCCACAGTCACCAGAGCTCAATCCAATAGAGCACCTTTGCGATGTGGTGGAACGGGAGATTGGCATCATGGATGTGCAGCCGACAAATCTGAAGCAACTGTGTGATGCTATCATGACAATATGGAGCAAAATCTCTGAGGAAGATTTCCAGTAGCTTGTTGAATCTCTGCCATGAAGGATTAAAGCAGTTCTGGAGGTGAAAGGGGTCCAACCCGGTACTAGTGAGGTGTACCTAATAAAGTGGCCGGTGAGTGTAGTTGTGCATGAATGATTTAAAGTTATTCTATGATGCAAAATCAGCTTCTTCAAGCTGTTTGGACAGAAGTGTGTGTAGTATAGTGTCACAGTCATACTGGAGTGATAGAAGCACAACAAGTCTCTCTTTTAAATTTCCTGATGTTAGAATAGGATCCAAATCCCAGTGCTTTTGAGGTCGACCGCAATGTGTTACTTTCCCCGCCCACCGAATTGATTGACCGCTGTCTATTAATATGTCTCCATAGTATGGAGTATGAATGTATCCACAAGGCAAAACCGGGATTACAAGATATGTGATCAGCTGAAGCTCGAGAATGAGTTTTACACATTTACCATTGTTTTAAAACGGAGCATGTTTTTAATAAAGAAAATAAAATCACTGTCATAACCGCTGGAATCACCACAGCTCCATCAGAGGATGTTTGTGGACATTAAATCCAAGAAATTTGAGCACCGTTGCTACATGTTTTATATTATATATGAACACTCTAATCACAACTAACAAATAGACAGAAATCTGCATGCGCTCACCGGCCCTGCACGCACTGCTTAACGTGAATGAGATGAGCTGAGTTAACAATAATAACTGTGCTGTTCTCAGGTGCTGTCTGATATTGCACAGATGATATTGACATATGACTTATTATTTGCATACGTCATCTTAATAGCAATACCGCTCTTTTCATGAGCTGCAATATTAGTTTCATCTCAGTGAATGCTGCTCTTTAGCGATGGTGAACGCGGTGTCAGTCGCACGACTGACAGCATCATGATGATTAAATGAGGGATTAAATAACGTTAGAACATCTCCTGCTTAATGTGTAGATTCAGTGGCAAACACTGAAAACTCCGTCCCACCGGCTTTACGCTAAATGCTTTAGTCATGTTCATAGCGGACTTTAAACACTGGAAGTCTTTTATCCACTCTTGGAAAAGTGTAAATGCTGGATTAACATTCAGCACATGGATCACTGATCAGATCTGCCATTATTAGTAACTTTAGCTGGTTTCTAAAACTAAATCTGTCTGTGTTGTTTACACTCTCGTGTATCCAGACCTTTACATTTCTGCGGCTGTAGCTCCCTGTCATCGGAACTGAGTGATTGACAGCTGATATTAACCAATCCATTCACGTTCTGTTCTAGCACAGTGGGCCAATAAGAAGAGCTTGAAGGCGGGGCAAGCATTGCGGGCTTTGTTTACTGCAGCAAGTTGACATGTCAACTGCTTTAAACCAGTGTTTCTCAACTGGTGGGTCGCGACCCAAGAGTGGGTCGCGGGAACATTTTCAGTGGGTCGCCGAGTGTGTGGTCAAAAAACAACAAAAGTTTAATTTTTAACTTATTTTGCTTATACCGGACTTTTATTTTGAAATGCGCGCGCAACAACCGTACCGACTACTTTCTCGATAAACATGATGATGATCCGTGGATAAGCAATCCCTTTGGAATCGACGTGGAAAGCGTCACGTTGCCGAGCAACAAAGAGAATCAGCTGGTGGAGCTGTCATGTGATAAGACGCTGAAAAAGAAATTCAGTGAAGTAAGCCTCTCCCAGTTTTGGTGCCGCGAAGTGCTTTCTGAGTATTCGTCCCTTGCCATTCGTGCGATCAAATCCATCCTACCATTCAGCACTACGTATTTGTGTGAAAGTGGCTTCTCTTCCTTGGTGCAGCCTAAGTCAAAGCAAAGAAACAGGTTGGACATAGAGCACGCTCTTCGGGTCTACCATCACCCCAGACTTTAAAACTCTTATCAGGAGTAAAGCACATGCTCAGTTATCTCATTAGCTTCCCAAATTACTGTTAAGTGAAACAGATGTTTGTAATTGCTGTCATATTAGATGTAAAAATGGTTATGATTATTTTAATTATTTTACTGTAATTTGCTGATTTGTTCTGTTCAACAGGATCAGTGTTAATGTTTTATTAACAGTTCAGTTTAGTTCATGGTAACTGAACCTTTTCTTACCCTTTGTAATATTTCTATAATTTGATACATTTTGTTAAATGACAGCAATAAAATATTGTTTATTTGTAAGTATTGGTGACTTGTGATTTATCTGTCACTATTTGTGTATGTTAACAAATAAATACAAATTAATTATAATTCCTAAAATTATATTATAGTTCCTAAAAGCTTGATGACCATGTAAAAATGTGGGTCCCATGGCCAAACCAGTTAAGAACCACTGCTTTAAACCATTCCTAAGCGCTGCGTTTGGTGTTTTTAGGTGCAAAGATGCCTAATGCCTGAATGCCTCCTAAATCCGCGCAATGTTTTGCTTTACTGCAAACTGGTCGCTCAACATCAGTTTTATACACTCGCACAAATGCGCCTAAATATATTTTGGGGTTGCATATATAAAATTTGGGGCGCATATTTGACCAAAGCGGTTGCAATTTCGAGCCCTGAGGTATGTTGTCAGGTCATGCTTATATGATTATTGCCCTTTCCACAGACAACCGTGGTGTATTTGATGAACTGTAAAGGGTTGTTCTGCTACTACTAATGTGTATTTCGGCATTTGAAATCTGAAATAAGTCACTTGTGATTTGAAAACACTGATCATTTGTGATTTATGACAAGCGTGGCGCTCTGACCATCGGTGTAGTGAACTCATCAAGAGTTAATGAGCAGCCACAGTCTGAGCTGTGAAGGCGGAGTTGGTTTATCTCTGTTTGCAGAGTTATTTCATTTTACTTCATTATAAACAACAGACACGTGCAGAAGGGCGTTTGGATGCTCGAGCTCCTGCCCTTTTTTTCTCTCAGAGGGAAAGTTCCCCCGTCCTTTGCACACTGATCTCCATCCGCAACACCCACGACACTCTTCAGCTTCGTGATCAACCAGGGGTGCGTTTCCCAAACAACGACGTAACTCGCGGCTGAACTTTCATAGTGCGATGCATCATTTGGCAAAAAAACGATGTAGTGACGAGTGTTTCCCAAAACCCGTAGTTTCTCTGTCGCAGATCCATCGCTTGAACCACGTTAGTTATAACGTAAAACGCCCATAATGATGCTCTAAACGGGGTGGAGGAACTTCTTTAGAGAACAACCCCATCATTTCTTTGTGCAAATTATATTGTTTTACACAAACGCGCATTTAAAATAAAATCCAATATTAGTTTTGGTAAAAACATCCTCTCGCTTTCCATATTAATTAAAATATATGTAAATGGCACATATAGAGCTGTGTTTGCTTTACTAATATTATTGAGAAGTTGAACATTATTCTATTCTAAAACATAAAATCACTTACAAAAGCTAACACTATTCTAATATCATATATAAATCATATAAATAAATAAATAATGAGGCGATTTATTATAAATATATTTACTTTAATGATAATATTAATGATGATGATGATGATTATCATTATTATTATCATTATTATTATTTAGGATATTGTTTATTTATTTAAAAGAAAATTACAATTTGACACATGCAAACCACAGCAGAAAGCTCTAACCAACAGGCCCATGTCATACACAGTACAGAGAAACTTAATAAATAATCCACTATAAAATAAAATAATTAACGTATGCTATGTTTTTTATTTTCACAAGCTTTGGAGACGTAACATAATTTCTGCTTTTAAATATACCTATAGTTTTCGCCATGAGGCTGTGTTCAAAATGATATCAATGTTTTCAAAGTGCACTGTGAAGGGAGCACAATTGTAGACATGAAGATCGCTAAAACTGAACTGTAAAATACTTTGAAAGCAAAATACACCTAAGAGAGATGACCTTAATGCCTTTTTATTTTTAATTATTCCAACTTTGAATGTTAGAATGTTCTAAATGAATAGAGCATAGGGGGAATAAGTGGGAATAGAACACAGCCAGGAACTCTGTTTCTAACTACAGCTCCAGAGGTGTCGTTTCAAGTGCTCAAGTTTGCGACGGAGTTTACGAATGTTGGTTGGAACGATGGATTTGGGAAACGGCAAATCAACGAACTATGTTTCTAACGACGGAACTTGCGACCTTAGTTGGCTAACGATGGTTTTGGGAAACGCACCCCTGATTGGTTAACAAGCACTGAATTTGCCTTCAAAATCTTTATCAAAATGAATAACCACTTTTCTGTGGTAAAGTATTTGGCTCTGTGTGCCCTTCTGTGCTGCTGAGGAGTAGATGATGTCTACAGCACAGAATGATGACGCATGTCGCTCGAAGATTATGTAAAAGTCACATGTAATCCGACATAACCGTTCACACTGCAGAACATCAGATCTGTGTCTGATTTAAGACTACATATGAACGTGGCACAAATCTAAAGTGAAAAGACCAGATCCCATGCGGTTTGGGCTGTTCACACTGTCATTACCTGAATGACGTGGGCAGAAAAATCAGATTCAGGCCACATTTGCCTGCAGTGTGAACGTAGCCTTAGCAACAGCATTAGTGTGTGCCTCATGGTTTCAGAAAGCCTTGAATAATGTCCAGCACAAACGCATCTAATAACCTTACTGTGGTAGTTAAGACTTATAATCTGGATCTCTGCTTCATCTGTGTCTGTCTCTGTCACTGACTGCTGTTTATCTGACATGACACAGGAGAGACACACACGTGGGAGCGGTGGCTGTGGAGAAGCAGCTCATTTGCATTTAAAGGCGCAGGCTGCAAAAACAGCTACAATGTAATGTTGCTCAAGTTCCCACATTCAGCAGAGTATAATGAATGATCTGAGTATTACGAGCTGAAACTCTACAGGCACGTTCTGGAGACACCAAAGAAAGATCTTGCATCTTGTAAAAGGGGTCAAATAGGAGCCCTTTAACGTTAGCTGTCTCCGAATGTTCCCAGAACATCAGTTATTATCAGTTTTGTTTTTGGTTAGCCTGTAACAGACATTAAACGTTGTTATTAGCTTGATCTGAATCTTGATCTATTAGTTTGATCTGAACTCTCAGTCCTCTTTGCTCTGATATCAGTATGATCCTGATGCGTATGCATTTGTGTGTGTGTGTGCTCATCCTGCATTCTCTCCCACAGACTCCACTGAACAAATTAGTAGGGTGTACGTCTCTTTTATTTCTTATTTATATTCGTGTGTGTGTTGTTGATGTGATGCTGCAGTGAATGTGATGATGACTCAGTCTCCCTCGTTCCATCATCATCATCTCTCTCTCTCTCTCTCTCTCTCTCTCTGTGTGTGTTTATCTATATTTAGCAGACTGGAGCTCTTTGATCTTCAGCTCTACTGGCTGTATTTGGATGGAAACCTGTTTACCCTGTTATTTCACAGCATGCAGGAGCACAGGCATCAGATCATATTGTGTAGCATAATGAATCAGAGGCAGATGTTTATAGAGATGAGAGGCTGACTGATCACCTCTTATGCTACAAACTGTAAATAAGATATTAAGAAAACTGCTGTCTCTAGTGTGTGTTTGAGCTGAGAATATCACACAGATCATGTTCTCCAGCTCTCTGAATCTGACCCGTTCAGGTTTGATCCTAACTGTGGCGTTTTGGTGACTGTCGCTTTAAATGCAAATGAGATTGTCCTCTTTTCAGAAGAGGGCGGAGCTACAGACGGCTGTGCGACAGATGTAAATCTGCAGTGTGTGTGTGTTGTGAGTGCTGGTCATGTGTGCTGCTGTCAGTCTATGTCGCTCCTGTCGCTGTTCATCTAAAACTCCACATCTATAATCCTCTTAGTCTATGCTGACATTATCTTCAGCAGCTCAAACACTCTAATGGCTAATGGACAGACGGCTGCTTCTCACTCAGGGCTGCTGTTTATGCTAATGAGATGGGCACTAGTGGGTGGGGCTTCCCGCTCTGACATGTCCAAAGTCAATCAAAGTGTTTCTGTTTCTTCGCAGGTTTATGTTGTTTCCCAGAAGTCCATACTGAACGCTGTTCCCGATGCACATTCAGCCATGATGATGATGATGATGATGATGATGATGAACTCTCAGTGCCAGGACGTTTCCCACAATCCTCCTCTGTGGCGAGGATCCTCCATGCGGTTTCTCACGCCTGACTTTACGTTTAGTTCTAGAGCGTCTTTATTTTACAGTAACGCCTGAAGATGCTTGTGTACAGAGATGATGATGATGAAGAAACGCTGCATGCTGACACGCGTTTGGAGGCGACAGACGGACGTTTGGTTCATTTTCCCCCATTTGGTTTGTTTTCCCCGATAAATATTTTTTAAGTATTATTTATATAAAACACATCCCAACTGAAGATGAGCTCCTGTGCTTTATTTACACACACACACACACACACACACACACACCTGTTTTACACTGAGCTTTCATGAGATCATAACTTGTGTGTGTTTTCTGTGTGTTTGTTTATGTGTGTGTATGTTTGTGTGAGAGAGATTGTGCACACGCGCGTTTATGAGTGTTTGTGTAAGATTGTGTACATGAGTATTTTGGTATGAGTGTGTATGGGTTTACATAAGTGTGCGTTTTTATTGATTTTAGTGGGTGTGTGTGTGTATACAGTATATATGTGTGTGTGTTTATTGTTTTTAGTGGGTGTGTTTGTGTATGAGTGTGTATGTTTATGTGTGTGTGTGTTTATTTATTTTTAGTGGGTGTGTGTATGAGTGTGTGTGCATGTTTCTGAGTGTTTGTGTTTTGTTTAAGATTGTCTACATGAGTATTTGGGTGTGTGTGTGTGTGTTTGTGTTTTTTATTGTTTTTAGTGGGTGTGTGTATGAGTGTGTATGTTTGTGTGTGTGTTTTTATTTATTTTTAGTGGGTGTGTGTATGAGTGTGTGTGCATGTTTATGAGTGTTTGTGTAAGAGTGTCTACATGAGTATTTGGGTGTGTGTGTGTTTTAATTTATTTTTAGTGGGTGTGTGTATGAGTGTGTATGTTTGTGTGTGTGTGTTTTTATTTTTTTTTTAGTGGGTGTGTGTATGAGTGTGTGTGCATGTTTCTGAGTGTTTGTGTAAGATTGTGTACATGAGTATTTCGGTATGAGTGTGTATGGGTTTACATGAGTGTGTGCGTTTTTATTGATTTTAGTGGGTGTGTTTGAGTGTTTGTGTATACAGTATATCTAGATATATATATAGCTCCTGTGCTTTATTTACACACACACACACACACACACCTGTTTTACACTGAGCTTTCATGAGATCATAACTTGTGTGTGTTTTCTGTGTGTTTGTTTATGTGTGTGTATGTTTGTGTGAGAGAGATTGTGCACACGCGCGTTTATGAGTGTTTGTGTAAGATTGTGTACATGAGTATTTTGGTATGAGTGTGTATGGGTTTACATAAGTGTGCGTTTTTATTGATTTTAGTGGGTGTGTGTGTGTATACAGTATATATGTGTGTGTGTTTATTGTTTTTAGTGGGTGTGTTTGAGTGTGTATGTTTATGTGTGTGTGTTATTTATTTTTAGTGGGTGTGTGTATGAGTGTGTGTGTGTGTGTTTATGAGTGTTTGTGTTTTGTGTAAGATTGTCTACATGAGTATTTGTGTGTGTGTGTGTGTGTTTTTATTGTTTTTAGTGGGTGTGTTTGTGTTTGAGTGGGTGTGTTTGTGTGTGTGTTTTTATTTATTTTTAGTGGGTGTGTTTGAGTGTGTATGTTTATGTGTGTGTGTTTTTATTTATTTTTAGTGGGTGTGTTTGAGTGGGTGTGTTTGTGTGTGTGTGTTTTTATTTATTTTTAGTGGGTGTGTTTGTGTGTGTGTTTTTATTTATTTTTAGTGGGTGTGTTTGAGTGGGTGTGTTTGTGTGTGTGTTTTTATTTATTTTTAGTGGGTGTGTTTGAGTGGGTGTGTTTGTGTGTGTGTTTTTATTTATTTTTAGTGGGAGTGTGTGTGCGCGTTTGAGTGTTTGTGTTTTGTTTAAGATCGTCTACATGAGTATTTGGGTGTGTGTGTGTGTGTTTATTGTTTTTAGTGGGTGTGTTTGTGTATGAGTTTGTATGTTTATGTGTGTGTGTGTTTATTTATTTTTAGTGGGTGTGTGTATGAGTGTGTGTACATGTTTCTGAGTGTTTGTGTAAGATTGTGTACATGAGTATTTCGGTATGAGTGTGTATGGGTTTACATGAGTGTGTGTGTTTTTATTGATTTTAGTGGGTGTGTTTGAGTGTTTGTGTATACACTATATGTGTGTGTGTGTGTGTGTTGTTTTTAGTGGGTGTGTTTGAGTGGGTGTGTTTGTGTGTGTGTTTTTATTTATTTTTAGTGGGTGTGTGTATGAGTGTGTGTGCACGTTTATGAGTGTTTGTGTTGTGTAAGATTGTCTACATGAGTATTTGGGTGTGTGTGTGTGTTTATTGTTTTTAGTGGGTGTGTTTGTGTATGAGTGTGTATGTTTATGTGTGTGTGTGTTTATTTATTTTTAGTGGGTGTGTGTATGAGTGTGTGTGCATGTTTCTGAGTGTTTGTGTAAGATTGTGTACATGAGTATTTCGGTATGAGTGTGTATGGGTTTACATGAGTGTGTGTGTGTTTATTGATTTTAGTGGGTGTGTTTGAGTGTGTATACAGTATATATGTGTGTGTGTTTATTGTTTTTAGTGGGTGTGTTTGAGTGTGTATGTTTATGTGTGTGTGTTATTTATTTTTAGTGGGTGTGTGTATGTGTGTGTGTGCGCGTTTATGAGTGTTTGTGTTTTGTGTAAGATTGTCTACATGAGTATTTGGGTGTGTGTGTGTTTTTATTGTTTTTAGTGGGTGTGTTTGTGTATACAGTATATATATATGTGTGTGTCTGTGTGTGTGTGTTTATTGATTTTAGTGGGTGTGTTTGTGTATACAGTATATATATGTGTGTGTGTGTGTTTATTGTTTTTAGTGGGTGTGTTTGAGTGGGTGTGTTTGTGTGTGTGTTTTTATTTATTTTTAGTGGGTGTGTGTGTGCACGTTTATGAGTGTTTGTGTTTTGTGTAAGATTGTCTACATGAGTATTTGGGTGTGTGTGTGTGTGTTTGAGATTGTGTATACATAAGAGTAGGTGTTTGTGTGTGTGTGTGTTTAGATTTGAGTGTGTGTGAAATTGTGTGCGTGTTTTTATTTGTGTGTGTCTGTGTATTTGAGTGTTTATAAGGAGAGTAGTGTTTGTGTATAAGTGCGTTTCTATATTAGTGTTTGTATGCGTGTTAGCGTGCGTGTGTATGAGTATCTTTTCAGTTGTGTGTGTGTGTGTGTGTGTTTGTAAAAGTTTATTTGTGTATAAGTGTGTGTGAGAGAGATTGTGTGTATGAGTGTCTTCTTGTGTGTGTGTGTGTGTGTGTGTGTGTGTGCGTGAGTGAGTGCGTGCGTGTGTGTGTGTGTGTGTGCGCACACTGAAGGGTTCAGAGCCGTAAATATACTGTGGAACAGACTCTGGAAGCTGATTGGACGAGCTGGTAAACTGACATCTGTTCATCACATTAACATATTCATTAGTGTCTTCATCACTCAAGCCTCATCTTTCAGCTCCTACAGTTGAGTTGATCAGTCGTCTCTTCAGCGTCTGCTAGTTTAATATAATCCTCATAATCTGCCGTTTACACACACAGAAGGTAAACTGCTCATCTAAACCCATATTATATCTGCTCAGCCACTTCTCAGTAATGAATGTAAGCATGGTGGAGGTCATGTTACCATGCTATTACTGTGTTTACCCGTTTTCTATATTAAAGTATAAAAGTGTGTGTAATTGAAGCGATGTGGAGAGAGAGAGAGAGAAATCCTGATCTGCAGTCTGAGAGCTCTGGATGTACTGTAAACTGCTCTGGATCAGTGGAGTTGCTCAGTTCCTCTGGATGTATAATCTCATTGATGATCGCTCCACAACAGCCCACATTTATTAAACCTCTGATTATTTCTGTCAGAACCACTGAAGCACGTGCGTGTGTGTGTTTGTGTGTTTGTTTGTGTGTTGTTTTTAGTGGGTGTGTTCGAGTGTTTGTGTATGAGTGTGTATGTTTACGCGTGTGTGTGTTAGTGTGTTTTTAGTGGGTGTGTTCGAGTGTTTGTGTATGAGTGTGTATGTTTACGCGTGTGTTTTTAGTGGGTGTGTTCGAGTGTTTTTGTATGAGTGTGTGTGTGTTTATTGTTTTTAATAAGTGTGTGTGTGTGTGTGTGTGTGTGTGTTTATTGTTTTTAGTGGGTGTGTTTGTGAATGAGTGTGTATGTTTACGCGTGTGTTAGTGTGTTTTTAGTGGGTGTGTTCGAGTGTGTGTGTGTGTGTGTGTGTGTGTGTGTGTGTACATGAGTGGACAGATCACAGATCTCTGGTTTACAGTAATATATCAGTGCAGATACAGTAGATTAGTCAGAGCCAAAGACAAAATCCATCCATCCATCCATCCATCCATCCATCCATCCATCCATCCATCCATCCATCCATCCATCCATCCAGTGCTGTTTGAGTGCTTCCTCCTGCAGGAGCTGATCCCTCGTCAGTGTTCTCAGGAAACTCTACATTCCTCCATCAGTCCATTCATTCAACAGCGAGAGGAAGAGGCTGAGCTGACCTCTGACCTCCAGCACAGCAACACAACCCTCAGTAAGTCCACTCTGAAACTAAAGCCATTTTTACTACTGAAGTAATATTAACCCTTGTGTGCTGTTGGGTCATTTTCATCCACTCTGGGCTGATTTAGAGTCCTCATTTGGCCTCATCTCTCTCTCTGTGCTTCAGTAGATGTGAGGATTTCTGCTGATGAATCTTATTTTGACACATAATTTGGGGAAAATGCTTTGAAAATGTTCATAAACTCCACAATACACTCAGAGTGACTCCCTTTTGGTGATGTTGGTGCTGTTTTTGACTTCCATTATAATCTCATTTATTGATTAACGTCGTGACGGCATATAATCATGCATTCTTCATTGTTGCTGGTTTTCCCTGTTGGGAAGAGGAACAATCTGTCATTTTAGTGTTGATCATCAGTTGCAGAGCAAAAAAACGCTTCGCAACAAGGAGGCTCATCAGTCGGTGAGCGTTACTTTGCTACAGCAATCCACGTCTAAACATTATTTAGATGTTTTTTAGTGGTTAAATACAAATCAAATAGCATCAAACTTGCTGGTCATGCTGGACCTTTACTGCTGCATTTGACACTGTGGATCTCTCAGTCCTCCTTTTGCAGTTGGGCTTCATGGGGCTGTGTTGGACTGGTCATATCTAACTGGTCGCAGTGTCTCAGTTATGGTTGGTGACTTCTCTTCATCTCCCTTTGACCTGTGGTGTGCCTCAGGGATCCAGTTTTGTTCTCTTTGTACATGCTGCCTTTAGGTTCACTTATTTTAAACCACAATGCCTCTTTTCATTTGTATGCTGACGATGTGCAGCTTTATATTCCTGTTACACCAAACTTCATAGATTCCCTTGATTCTTTTAGCAGATGTTTTAATGATATTAAGACATGGCTGTCACAATTTTCTCTGCCTAAATAAAGGCAAAACCGAGTGTATTCTGTTCAATTCTAAGAGGTCAACCATTTCATCTCCAGCACATCTGGCTCAGTTTCCTTGCTTTAGCCATGTGGTTAATAACTTGGGTGTGAGACTAGACCAGAAGTGGGCAAACTAAGGCCCGTGGGCCATATGCGGCCCGCTAAACTCTTTCATCCGGCCCGCGAGGGAGTTTTTAAAATGCTGCTTCTAAGTAACGTTTTGGTTTCAGAATTATTTAATTAATGATGCAATACAAGTGTACGCCATTTGATGGCAGTATTGCACGCGGTACAGTTAGTGCAACTAGTAAAGTTAGAACACACTCGCATATTAAAATGCACTCGAGCGTTAATGACTGAAAATGAGTCAGGCAAAATAAAGAAAAATTGACTCTGAATGTCGTGTGTTTAAGGAAGAATGGGCAACAAAATACTTCTTCACCAATATCGGACAGAAAGCGGTATGTCTAATATGCCAAGAAAGTATTGCGGTTTTTAAAGACTACAACCTAAGTCGGCATTTTTAACGCAAAAATTCTAATTATTTTTAATGTGTTAATATGAGATTGTTTCTATCAGACAATATCTTTTTTATTCACCACTGTAAAAAAAATATTACATTATTATTATTATTATTATTATTATATTTTATAAGGGATTATTTTATTGTTTTATGATGATTGATAAGTAAATATAAATAGCAGTGCAAATAAATTTGACTTGTAAATATGACTCAATAATGACTATTAAAAATGTGGCCCTTCACTTGGTTTGCAAAACTTGATGTGGCCCTCGGGTCTAAAAAGTTTGCCCACCACTGGACTAGACAGTAGTCTAAAATTTGATAAGCAGATTGATTCAGTGATTAAAGCAAGCTTTTGTCAGCTTCGCCTTCTCTCTAAAGTCAAGCCCTTCCTGAGCAAGGCTGGTCTTGAGAAGCATCCATGCGTTTGGTCTTCTGTAATGCACTTTATGTTGGAGTTAATCAGTCATGTCTTCATCGTTTGCAGCTTGTGCAAAATGCTGCTGCTCGCATGTTGACTAACAGTCAGAAAAGTGAGCACATTACATTAATTCTCTACTCCCTCCACTGGCTCCCTGTTAAGTTTAGAATTGATTTTTAACTTGATGTTTGTTTTTAATGCTGTCAATTGCCTTGCTCCGACTTATTTATGTGAAATTTTGCACATTCATAAACCCGGCAGAGCTTTGCAATCTGCTGACTAACTTCTGCCTGAAGTCCCTCGGTCAAGATATAAGCAGTGGGGTGATGCTCTTTTGGTCCTAAACTCTGGAATACCCTTCCTATTGAGCTTCGTACAATCACTGACCTGCCACTTTTTAAAGCCAAGCTTAAGACCCACTTGTTTAATTTGACTTTTAATGCACAGCACTGTCACGTCGTTATGTTTTAATGATAAAATGAATGTAGTTTATTGATATATTTATTTGTATTGTTTTGCATTGTCTGTTTTTTTGTTGCGTTGTATAATTTGCTTTTATTTGTGTAAAGCACTTTGGTCAACCTTGGTTGTAGTAAAGTGCTATATAAATTGATTGATTGATTGATTAATTAAAACGTCACATAATATTTTACAAATTGATATCTGCTTTACTAATATTGTTAAAAAAATGAAACGATATGGTTCATATTCCTCAAAACGTACACAGGGGGCGCCCTTGTATGGCCATCAGTGGAAACTGTATGATCACCCGGTGGTCATGTCTGGTACTGCAGCCAAACTAAATGATGCTGAAATCTTTTGTTTTTGTTTTGAGATATCAACTTCAAATTTGAAATATAATTTGTTCAGTTTCAGTAAATTTTAGGCTAATGCAGGTTTGAAGAATACATATTTTATTTAATAAACTAAAATATGCATTCATTCAATCATTTTCCTTCAGCTTAGTCCTTTATTTATCAGAGGTCGCCACAGGGGAATGAACCGCCAACTATTCCAGCATGTTTTACACAGCGGATGCCCTTCCAGCTGCAACCCAGTACTGGGAAACGCCCATACACAGTCATTCTCTCTCTCTCTCTCTCTCTCTCTCTCTCTCTCTCTCTCTCTCTCACACACACACACACACTCCTACACTACGGCCAGTTTAGTTCATCAATTCCCCTATAGCGCATGTGTTTGGACTGTGGGGGAAACCGGAGCACCCGGAGGAAACCCACACAACACGGAGAGAACATGCAAACTCCACTCAGAAGTCCCCAGCCGGGACTCAAACCAGCGAGCTTCTTGCTGTAAGGCCACAGTGCCGCCCAGATATGCATTTATTGTTTTATTATTTTCATGAACACAAGGCCACATAGCTTTTGTGTTATTTGCCTATTTGAAATAGTTTTCCCTTCAGCTACAGTCTGTCTTTAAAATGAGAGCAGGCTTAAATCTGTGCACTGGAGGGTTGAAGATTGGCAATCATTTAAGCTGAACATGTTGTTTCCATTTCATGCACATACAGTACACATTTAATATCTAATGCAAATACAAAATCACAACTCTCGTTGATTAGAAAATCAATTAGAAAAGAGTGTTTGAGCAATAAATTGAGCCATTCTTGTTTGAAATTGTTCATTTAATTTCAACGTCTCATAATTTAATAACACAATTCGAAACATTTTGACCTCCGTTCTTTAAATTCTTTTCTTTTTTTGCAGAAAAACAACAAAATGACTTTTATTGCAGAGGAATACTGATATTAGAATGACCGTTGAGCATGATGTACACGTATTTACAGCCGACAGCAACCCAGCGTTTGCTCTCCAATGCGAAACATGATCTGAATGTAGCCAATGACAGAACAGCAGTGGTGCTCATAAATGTAAGCATGATGTTTAAACCCAGATGTTCTCACCTTCAGACATTATATAATAAGCACTTGTGATGTTCTGGAATCATTCACCTGCAGATTTAACCCTTGCGTGCTGTTGGGTCGTTTTCATCCACTCTGGGCTGATTTAGAGTGTTAATTTGGCCTCAGCTTTCTCTGTGTTTCAGCAAATGTGATGATTTCTGCTGATGAATCTTATTTTCACACATATTTTGGGAAAATGTTTTGAAAATGTTCAAAAACTCCACTCAGATTGACTCCCCTTTGGTTATGTTGGTGCTGTTTTTGCCCCATTGACCCCCATTATAATCACATTTACTAAATGCAAATAAAATACAGCATATGATCATGCGTTCTTGATTATTGCTGGTTTTCTCCCAGTAAAAATGACAGATTGTTCCTCTTTCCAACAGAGAGGAGTAGCAACAATGAAGAGTGCATGATTCTATGCTGTCATGGCTTTGCAATCAATAAATGTGATTATAATGGAAGTCAATGGGGCAAAAACAGTTTGAACAACACATAAGGGTTAAAGCCGCTCCTGTGTGATTATGATGAGGTAATGAGCAGTGCATTGTGGGATATTGATGCAGAAGTAATGACGTTTGGTTTGATGTGTACTAATGTAGTAAATTCAGCTGGAGGTAAATCTACCCACATTAACAGATATTCTGATGGCTCGAAGCACAGAACGTTGTAGATGTACAGTTGAAGTCAAAATCTTTTCACTTTATTCACTTTAAAATTCATTGACATTTGTATGTGTTTCCAATATTTTCCAAGCGCAAGGGATTTTTCACAGTATTTCCTATAATATTTTATTCTTCTAGAGAAAGTCTTGTTTATTTTGACTTGACTAAAGGCTGTTTTTAATTTCTTTAAATAAATTTTGAGGTTAATATTTATTCATTCGTTTGTTCATTTTCCTTCAGCTTAGTCTCTATTTCAGAGGTCGCCACAGCGGAATGAACCAACAATTTTAGCACTTGTTTTATGCAGCGGATGCCCTTCCAACTGCAACCCATCACTGGGAAACACCCATACTCATACACTACGGCCAGTTTAGTTCATCAGTTCCCCTATAGCGCATGTGTTTGGACTGTGGGGGAAACCGGAGCACCCGGAGGAAACCCACACCAACACGGGGAGAACATGCAAACTCCACACAGAAACACCAACTGACCCAGCTGGGACTCGAACCAGCGACCTTCTTGCTGTGAGGCCACAGTGCTAACCAATGAGCCACCAATGAGCTAAGGTCAATATTGTTAACCCAGTTAATCTTTTAAAATGCCCTTTTTTTATTCAGAATACTAGTATCTTGCAAAATTATTAGTGCTTTATTTACTGTAACTAATATTGAGTCGATCATGTGCTTATGATTGATCACAGCCGGTCCTGCATTCATGACTCACCAATCAGACGATTCCTAAGCCACTATAATTACCCTCAGTTCTATATCACAGACATCTTCATTTTGAAGAATCCCCCCTTCCACCCCTACTCCTCCTCCTTTCTTAGATGGGTGGCACGGTGGCCCAGTGGTTAGCACTGTTGCCTCACCGCAAGATTGTCACTGGTTCTAGTCCTTATCAAGCCAGCCAACATTTCTGTGCGGAGTTTACACATTCTCCCCGTGCTCACGTGGGTTTCCCCCGGGTTCCCTGGTTTCCTCCTACCGTCCAAAAACATGCAACTTAAGTTAATTGAGTAATCCAAATCAGCATCATAGACGTGCTCCTAGTAAGTAGTTATCTCTTAAGAGCGATCACTATCTGTTCATTAGCTACTACAGCAGGGGAGTCCTCCAGAACTACCTGAGCTCAAACTCCCCTCTCGCCCTGCAAACGGGAGGGAGCCCAGGGCTTGAGGATCTTATGAGCTCAGGGCTCTCTCCCGGGACGGCATGCCAAACAGGCTTTATAATCAATCATCAGCTAAGTGTGAACTCTTGAAGAATACATTTTGACTTCAATTGATTTGACTGAAATTGGACTCAACAGCACCAAACGGCTTGTTTCACAGTGAACGTTTGTTTTTATGGTAGATCCGTGTGCGTTTAGTCCCTTTAGAAGATATGATGAAGTTAGATGAGGATTTTCTAATGCTTCAGAATGGATTACACACACATATTTACTCTGTTGTTCCAGACGAAGTGTAATAATTGATTTAAATCCAGAATCACACTCATTGCCCTTTGTATTTATTGCTAGTCTTCCCAGCAGGCGTCACACTTCTATTCACTGTTTCTGTCATATTTCTCAATGTCTTTGGAAAAGCAGTTCATTTATTCTGAATAAACCTGGATAAGATTTTAAGACCACTATTCTGTGCAAGAACGACAATGATGGCCACGTTCACACTTATTAAAATGTGTTTTCATTGGTCCAATCACAAGTGGATGCCAGTAAATATCAGTTTACACACTGGATGCGTTTGCTTCCATAGAGTAATAATCTCTCATGTGGTCGAATGTGTTCAAAAATAGGAATGTACTGAAGATTAAGTGGCTTTTGCAAAAGCATGTTCATATTTGGAAGCATTGAAACAAACCCGCTGGGGTCAATTTTTTTATTTTTATCAATGGCACCAATATTAACGCAACTATGGGCTTTCTGAGTTCAAGTCTCGACTCTCTGACCTTTCCCAAACATTTGACAACCATAAACTGAAACATTTTATTGTAATCAATTTCAATGAAGTTCTTCATCTGATAATGGTTTAAGGGGGCGTATTGAGAGAGCACTCAACCAAAACACACAGATTACTGTGGAAATCTAAATTTCCATTTACATCTTTATTGATTTGCTATCCTGTTCACTTGTACGCCAGTTAACATTGGTTCATTCAACCAACAGTACTCTCATACATGTCTTACTGAACATCAGATAGAAACGCAAATGATTTTTGGCTGAACACTTGTGATCAGATTGCTGAAAACATGTTAATACCAAGTTGAAACGGGCCTGTATTAGCGTCCATGCTATAGGACAATATGCTTTTGCTAATTATAAGTTACAGAATCTTTAAATCAGGGGTTCGCAAACACTCTCCTGGAGGGCCGGTGTCCTGCAGAGTTTAGCTCCAACTCAAGTTAACACACCAGTCAGGAAGTTTCCAGTAAACCTAGTAGCTGGTTCAGGTGTGTCTGATTGGGGTTGGAGCTAAACTCTGCAGCCAACCTTCCAGGACCAAGTTTGGGCACCCCTGCTTTATATATACGAGTTCTTTACAGTCAGATAGATTCTAATAGTCAGTTTTTGTTGTTTTACTAATCCCCAGCTTTAAAAGAATCATTCTGAAAATGATTATAGCTGTATCATACTACTGTGGCATTATTGTTGTAGCTCAGGGATGGGCAACTTTGGTCCTGGAGAACCACTGTCCTGCAGGGTTTTGCTATGACCTTAATCAAATACACATGAACAAGCAAATCGTGAAGATCACTAGAAAGCTCCGGGGAGGAGTGGTTGATTAGGATTGGAACCAAACTCTGCAGGTCCTCCTGAACAGTAGTTCCCAATTTCGCTTCTCTGGACCCCCTGCCCTGCACATTTTGTATGTCTCTCTAACTTGACACACAAGGATCAGTTCATGGATTTCTTTGTTAATGAGCTGATGATCTGAACCAGGTCTGTTAAGTATGGAATACATACAAAATTTACAGGGCAGGGGGCTGGAATAGGGAACCACGGATCTAGAACTCAGTTGAAGCTGTAGTGAGGCCTTCACTGTTCTCTGAGAGAGAGAGAGCAACATACTTTATCCCTGTACTTATCATTCAGGTTTTTATTCTTCCAGATCTGGTGAGGTCCGGCTTACAGTCACGACACACTCTTGACTTGCTCTTTGAGTCCTCAGCTCAGAGTAGAGCCGATCGTCCAGTGTGGACACCAGTTTGTCTGATGGACCGATGTCGGCGAATGTGTGATGCATATAGTCCTGATCTGGGTTTGCAGAATCCGGTATGAGTGTATCTACATGTGAACTTATCACACTTATGATTGGTGTATGTGGATCTGTGGGATGCGCAGTTGTTCCAGAGTCCTCCGGTGTCCCACAATCCCTGGCAGTGTTGTCCTGTGATTTGCATGAAAAGAAATGTCGGTGTAAGTTGTTGCTGCTGTTATTTGCGTTTTCTTCCAGGTCTGGACCAGAACTTGGTTCTTCTAGGGGAGGACCATCATTCCCAGACTCCGGATTGTCTTTTTCATTCTCGGGTGTTTCTGTAGCTGTTGCTCCCTCGCTGGCCTCCTCATCTGCTGCACTAGCGATGCGAGGTAAGGTACTATGGTATCGTGTATCCAGTGGGTAGTTGGCGCTGTCACCTCTGCGTAGCGGATAGCAGCGCTGGCGCTCTAGGGACGGTGAGTATCGAGCGGCTCCGGGGTCACTGTACTGTTTGCTGCGCTGCCACTGCTTTCGGAGATGAATTCGGGATCGGTGCCGGTGTCGCAGTGATGGTGAACCTTGCTGGTCAAACTGGGGATCATGCCGTAGGAATTCATTAAACAGCGCCTCCGTCTTCTCATCAATGCTGTAGTCTCGGCGGCGGAATCGTAGCCTAGGTTTGGTCATAGGTTGTGTCTCTTGGCTCTTGGGAAGCTCTGACTCCAAACTTGCCTCATCCTCCAGTTCCTCTTTAAAAAGCCTCGCCTCAAAACTCTCACAAACAGTTCCTTTACGGCCAGAATTGGTGAAGAAGCGTCGTCGTTCAGACGCGGTCTTTCCAGAGCCGCTTCCGAACAGTCTGAATTCCTCTGGAGCTTTGCATGGAGCTTCAATCGAGGCGTAGCCACTGTCCATCTGCAGGAGCTTGCGGTTGTTTGTTTCTCCATCGCTGCCTCTTTCAGAGTCCAGACTCTCTCGTCCATTTCTCCTCTGTCCAACATCCCTTATCGTGTCATCGTACGGCAGCTCCCCATCCATATCATCATCGATGTCCTGCGACTGGTAGCTGGGGACACCTGTTCTGGAGGTTCCCGCGGAGCAGACGCTGTCGGCATCGCTGCGAGTGGAGTCTCTGTCATTGCTGCTCAGGTCCGAGGAAGCATACTGCTCCAGAGATGCTCGCAGACTCCAGATATCACGGTACAGACTGGGCTGATCCAGGCTCTCCAATTGACCCATGGCTCCAAACTCCTCCCCACCTCCTCCTGATGCTCCAGGCTCTATCTCCATTCCGTCTGCCTCTCCGTCCTCCATCTCCAGAGGTCTGTGAGGTGAAGGGAACACTGGAGTTGTGTCCTTTGTCCTTGTGTCCGTGTTGTTTGTGTGCTCCATTACAGCCTCCACCTCTAATCTGTAGGAGTGAACAGACAGGAATAGGAATCTGAGCCAAAAGAATGATTTCATTTTCATTCATGGAGATGCCAAGAAGTAGATAATAATAATCATAATAATAATAATAATGCGTCTCATTTGGAATGCACTTTTCCTAAACCCAAAGCTTTCAACTGAGCTGTACAGTACAGTATAATACAGTACAGATCAATTCAATGCGAGTCACCTTGATCAGGCTTGTGTTTCCAATACTGAACCATACTGTTCAGTGGAAATGAACCATAACTAGCTAAACAAGATCTTCAGGGCTGCAAGAAACTGTCAGGTAAGTGTGTTTGGGAGATCAGAGGAAACCTCTGTGAGACACTGGAGGAGAGCTATCACCTGTTTCTCAGATAGGAGATGAAGGCAAGTGAGTACTGTCAAGTAGGCATTTACCTATACTCAAAATTGTCCCTCTGCTTTTAACACGTCCAAGTGCACACACGCATGTTGAGTGAGGAGTGAGAGCACACAGTAATTAGGGGTTCGGTGCTTTGCTCAGGGCAGCGGGTAATCGAAGATTGAGATAGTGCGGTTCATTCCGCCATCTTCAATTCCTGCCTGGACCGGGAATCGAACCTGCAACCTTTCGATTATAAGTCCGCCTCCCTAACCATGTAGGCTGGTTTATACTTCTGCATCGAGTGCATGTGGATGGTCAGGCACAACCTTTGTGCACTCACAGACCCTTCGATGTGGCTGACGCTGATGCGCACCTCTCAAATAATGTAACTGCACATCGTGACGATGCATTGCGCAGCCTCTGTGATTGGTTGGCTTGGGATGGATGACAAATCTGGGCGGGGCTAAGAACCACAGAGTTATAGCGAGCCCAATGGAGAGAGTTTTTAACAATTGTGGAGTCCCATGAAGGAGCTCCAGGTGGAGACTTTTGTTTTGTGTTTAGCTTATGATTAAAGCTGTTGCATGTTCCCACCTCTGAGAGAGATTGAGCTATTTGTACATTAAGGTAGCTTTACAGGTTTTTCTGGTGTAAATGAAACACCCGCAAAGAAACTCGACACAGGGGAACAAAGATACCCCACTGCCAGCTTATGTTTCAGAAGTGTTATTGCAGAGCAACACAAACCGAATGCAGAAGTATAAATGCACAGCTAAATGCAAGATATGCGCTGTGAGTTATGGCCATCACTTGACACTGAAGTATAACACACAACTTCTCCAGAGGTGTGTGTGTGCGTGTGTGTGTACCTGCTGAGGGCAGCTCCGGCGGTGGCGTCTAAAGATCCAGCTGAGAGGCGTCTGGGCGGCTCCGTCTGCGGCTGAACGCAGGGTTTTCTCATCAGGAAATGATCGACTCCATCATTCTGCAAGGTTTCTTCCTCTCCCTGATCCAGAGTCTCGCTGGCCGCCCGCTGCCTCTGAAACACTCGCCTTCGAGGAGAACCTAAGAGGACACAAGAAGAACAACCAGGAAAAAAGTTTAAATGTGTAGTATAAATGATCAGCTGTGCTCTTGTAAGATTTGAGATACCACAAATACGTCTTTGTCAATTCAAATATGAACTGGAAACACAGAGACAATTGGATCCACCCCACCAGGTAGGAATGCGGGAAAGCCAGCTCCTCTCCTTTCCTTCATTTACATTTGAAACATCTCCTGAAACCCCCCTCTGTTCACCCACTCCCTTTTCACCCAACTCACACAGAATGGTCATGTCAAAGTATGAATGTTCTAAATCAATCCAAGTGACTTTATCTGTCATGTCTGATATCATGTGAAATGTCTCAGTGCGACTGGTACAATGGTCTCATTCCCTCAGAAATAAACATAATTAAAGCAATAGATATATAACTTCAGGTATCTTTTGAACCACTGCGAAGGGTGTGCCTTTACCTAGGGGTTTCTATTCAAATGCCCTATAAACAGAAACTCTTCAGAATCCGACATGCCACTAAATGCAAATGCCTTTTGTTATTCAACACACCCCTTTCTTCGAGGAGTTTCTTGGTTTGACTACTTAAGGGAAAGTTTCTAAATGCCTGGGGCGATTCTGTACCCAGATTAGCCCGTAGTGTGGAGCTCTCATGCTCCATGCTATGTATATTTCAGGTATATATATTTCATGCTATGTATAAGTCAGGTCTGCATCTTTTGATCTTGGATTTATCTTTAATAATTTGATGTCTTGTATTGATCATTTATGAATTGACTGAATGAATTGGCGTAATCCACAGTTACCTGACTAATAAATTGTGTTTTGAATTATTCAAACAGATCTCGTGTTATTATCTTTAGTAGATTACGTTAAGTCCATAACACCACAAACCCCTGTACAGGTTAGTAACGGACTAAAACATGATAGACGGAGCAGTGTGGCACGCTATACAGTACGATGTTCTTAGAGCTCCGACTAACACATTGGCATTAATTCAAGTATACTTAGACTGTAAAAGGCTATCTAAGGGGATAGACATTCATCTCTAAATTTCTGATTTAGCAGATAGCTGATCTATGGGGACCACATAAAAAATATTCTAATCTGAGTACGTAGGGTTCTGCCTTTTTAGAATAGTGGTTAATCGCCTCTGTTTAATGACCAAGACTGACACGTTTGTGCTTAAGAGATTGTATACTCGGCCGGTACAAGACTCAGGATGTTATAGGAATCCCAATGAACGAGAATAACATACAATAAGGAATCTAGGAGAATATTCAATCATAATCTAAAGTATTATTTAAACAAACTAAATAATCTTATCAATGTTATCAATGGAGTCAGATGAAACGAGGATAAATATATTAATATTCTAAACCACCTCATATTAAAACTGGAGTCAGATATGAGTTAAATTTAAAGTAAATAAACATTGTGCACTGAAAAGACAGAACAGGCAATAAACCTTCATCCACCAGTAGACACCGCCGTTGGACTACCTGGCTGGACCTTACACTCTGATAGACATTTTATAGAGAGATATATAAAGGGCAAGATTATAAAGTGCCAGAGAGATGACAGTAGCTACGTCTCCTTCCACCTATTTTGAAATAGCATAAAAATAAATGTTGAAAATAGGCATAAACACATGCGCATAACTGAGTAGGATAAACTTTATATTCGATAAGAAAAGATGCGCATAAACTGCGATGGAAACACGTTTACCAAACAAATTCCAGTATGTGCATTAAAAAAGCTCATGTGATGTTGTTATCAGAGATCATGTGATGATGGAAATGTGTGTGAATGGACAGTCCAGCAGGCTGAGCACACTGTAGAGCAGGGATGTCAAACTCAATTCCTGGAGAGCTGCAGCCCTGCACAGTTTAGTTCCAACCCTAATTAATCACACCTGATCAAACTAATTGAGTCCTTCAGGCTTGTTTTGAAACCTACCAGTAAGTGTGTTGAAGCAGGGTTGGAACTAAACTGTGCAGGGCTGCGGCCCTCCAGGAACTAAGTGTGACATATCTGCTGTAGAGCATCAGACATGTTGATTTGGTCATTCTAAAACGCCTGAAATGTTTCAGTATTATTCACTCATTCATTTTCTTTTCAGCTTAGTCCCTTTATTAATCAGGGGTCGCCACAACGGAATGAACCACCAACTTATCCAGCATATGTTTTATGCAGCAGATGCCCTTCCAGCTGCAACCCATCACTGGGAAATGTTTCAGTATTATTAATGAGAATCAAGAGCGTCTGTGCTCCGTCTCTCGCGCCTTCAAACGCCACCGTCATTTATTAAACGAAGAAAAGATTGACGCAGCTTCTCCTACTGCAGCAAATTCAGTTTTTACTGTTGATATTTGGCGCCAGATAATCAGGAAGTGATGATTTTGTTTGCTGGGTGGAAACGCTGCTTTATTCGCACGTCTTTTAAGCGATAATAGAGTTTTGCGCATAAAGTTAATTCACATTTTTGGATGGAAACACAGCTAGTGAGAGCTGAGAGATATGACACAGTGCATGAATGTGCATTAAACACTTTGCAGCTAATGTCACAATACACAAGTTAAACTAAGACGCAGTTAAATAGACTGTATGCCTCCTTGGGGGACGTTAAATAAATTTATAATCTCATATTCTCACATTTTGTGTTCCAACGAGTTGTAATGCTTTACAAAACTGCTTACTCATGTTTCAAAATAAGAGTCCTGTGTAACGGAGGCTAGCTAGTAAGTGCTGTGCAGGTAAACCTCACTCCTCTGACCTCTAAAGGTGCTCTAGTGACAGACGCTCAAGGCCATGGTCTTTAGCCTCCTTGTTAGAGCAACCGACTCCCATGCGGAGTACGCCGGTTCGATCCCAGCTCGGAGCGGGTTGGGTGGCGTAGGATTGGTGGGGTTACACCTACATAGATAGTATGTAAAATGCATGCTTAGATGAACTTAAAGATAAGGGGGAAAATGACATTGCATGTAACATTGTTGTAATCTGGCTGAGCAGTGGGTAGCACGTTCGCCTCACAGCAAGAAGGTTGCTAGTTTGAGCCTCGGCTGGGTCAGTTGGTGTTTCTGTGTGGAGTTTGCATGTTCTCCCCGTATTGGTGTGGGTTTCCTCCGGGTGCTCCGGTTTCCCCCACAGTCCAAACACATGCGGTACAGGTGAATTGGGTAGGCTAAAATGTCCGTAGTATTTGTGTGTAAATGAGCGTGTATGGATGTTTCCCAGTACTGGGTTGCGTCTGGAAGGGCATCCGCTGTGTAAAACATATGCTGGATAAGTTGGCGGTTCATTCCGCTGTGCAACCCTGGATTAATAAAGGGATTAAGCCGAAAAGAAAATGAATGAATTGTTGTAATCTCACTAGGGAACTTTGTTCAGCCTTTACTGAAAAACAGCACAATATGGGTCACAAGTGTCGACAGTTTAGTTTGATCATATCCCGCTTTTGTTCTGATCCAAATATTGGTAGCTCGAAACAGATGTAAATATGAGCGGGTTGTGCTGCGTTTCTATGGAGATCCCAGTGTAGCCGCCATTATGGCTCTTTTATTGCCACTGGTCACATGACTGAAAACTATCAATAGCGCAGGATTTGAAGAATGGCATCACATCCGTTTGCAGAGATGCATTTATGTGGTGCAATAGAATTAAAAGGAAACCTTTTCAGAAATCAGATCTGAAAAACACATGAAGTGACCAGCTGTAAACAGCAGCTAAGACTGCAGCTTGTTTTCCGGGAGCTCAGGGGCAGGTTTTTTTTTTTTGTAAACTTTATTTATTGAACACAAGTGAATAGCATTTGTTGTATACAAATGTCCAATTTCTGCTTTTTTCCAAACACTTTTGTAAACATTTAACCTCAAATCCTCCCACCCATTCATACACATAGCCAGTCTTTTTGTAAAACATATAACAGATGACGAAGTGATGAAAAAAAATAATAATAATAATAATAAGTTACAACAACAATAATGTGCTACTAATTTCTTGGTTATTGTGGTTTTAGTTGTGCTGAGGTTGGACCAATACGTCTAGTTTAGGACATGACAATATTGGAGTAAAAATGCTAGAGTGAAAGCTAATTCTGACCATAAAAAGATTTCTTAAATAATCACTTCAAGAGGTGTTAAATCATCAAAATAATTTAGTAGTGGCCTCCGTTAAATATAAAACTTGTGAGATGATCCTCTGAGAGAGAACTTCTCTAGTTTCAGAAGACTTAAAATGTCGTGTAACCACTTTGACTGAGGGTGGTTGGGGTGATTTCCACATTAAAAGAATTCTTTTACGTGCAACAAGGGAGGAAAAGGCGATGACATTATTTTAAATGTTTGTGATAGTCATCTGGGGGTTTTCCAAAAACAGAGATATGAGGGTTTCTCTTTGCTATAGTGTAGTCTGTGGAGGACTTTAAATTGTATGAGTGATAATCTAGCGCAACTAGATGACCAATGTACAGCATGTAAAGGCCTCCTCCCAGAAATCTTCAGAGAGATTTAATTGAAGTTCTGATTCCCAGTCCATCTTAATCTTATTTACTTTGCTCTGTCTCTTTTCTTCTCTGTGCTTTCCTGAGCTCTGCTCCTCTCCTTCTCTGGAGGTTATCTTCTCTGGCTCTCTCCCTCTTTGTCTCTCCCTCTCTCTCTGGTAACTTTAAATTTACATTTAAGCTGGGTACAATTAATATTATATGTTTTTATCATTTCATATTTTATCATTTTAGACAGTTATTTGTAACTAATTCAGTTGTAACCATAGAGAAATATTGTCATTAAATCATTTCATTTTCAAGTATTTGTGAATTACTTTTGATTTAACATCAACACTTAATTGCTCCATATTGCAATACAATACAATCACATAATATCAACGCTCTCCCACATTTATAGCTATTAATACTGCCCTTATTTCTGTTTTTGGTATAAGATTGCAGAAGAATGGTTTGACTAGAAATGTACAGTTTTTTACCATCATGCTGATAACTTTTTAGTCGCTCGGCAGAACTACAGTACGAACCGCTGTGGTCCAAATACCATTCTTACAGGGAGAGTAAATTATATAAATATGAAATACGGCCTCTTGACCAGGTTTTGGCTTTATTGATCAAGTCTATCCCGCTAGGTGTTGGGATATGTGGGAATGAAGTTGTGTGTGTTCTTGCGAAGTCCAGGGGCAGGTTTAGTCGCTAAAGAGCCGTGAAGACTCCCTAATTCCTCAGTAATGAACATTTAATGTAATATATTATTATTCAATGAGCCGCAGCACTGACTGACCTTCACATCAGGTGAAGATTAACCCGATTATTGTGTGATTCATTTATCAGCAAGCAGCTTTTGTCCTGTGCTCTGAGAGCTCAGAGATATCTCACAGAGATCACATGACCGCCACTAAACTGAGCTACTCTCGCCGTATTGATCCGCTATTGATTTCTCTGGTCCAGGATCAGTCAGAGCTGAATACTCTCTGCTGGTGTGAAACTGTGTTTGAGCTGATTGTGTTTCACAGAGGAACAAAACATTTCAGAGTGTGTGAGTGTGAGTGCATGTGTGTGTGTGTGCACCTCGTGTGTCCAGGCTGGCTGCTCTCTGCATGGTCTCCTGTCTCCACTTCTTGACGCTGAACAGCGGAGCGGCTCCCTCCAGGCTGGCATGGCGGCGCAGTTTAGACAGGAAGTGGAACATGCCGCCCTGAGCAGCTGGACAGGAAGTGGAATCTCTGTCCGTCAGCAGACTGTGGCTCATCACCTCAATCTGGAGGTCACACAGAGGTCACAGCTTCAACACAACACTCCAGTCCAGAGTTAGTAAAGCGTGCGTGCGTGTGTGTGTGTGTGTGTGTGTGTGTTTGTGTGTGTGTGTGTGTGTGTGTGTGTGTGTGTGTCCTTACGGTTTGTGATCGTGTGTGTTTCAGGCTGGAGTTCAGAGAGTCTCCAGGAAGAGCAGAGCTGGAGATCTGAACACTCCACTGTCCTGCAGCGTCCGGCACAGCAGCGTCAGATGCCTACACACACACACACACACACACAAATATTATACACTTGCAGATTGTATGGCTTGTTTCATATGCAAACAAGTGTCTGAAAAGGTGTAAACCAAATGGCCTACAGGAACTCAAGAGTTGTGACCCAACTAAAGCAGTTGCATGCACAGAAGTTTCAGCAGGTGTTGTAGTAGATGCGGCCAAACAAGCCGTAAAGGGGAGAGGTGAACATATAGCGGCACTAAGACAGCTTCAGCTAGACCAGCGATCGGTTTCAGACAGTAAACTGAGTAAAAATGAAGAACAAACGTTGTAGTTAATGGACAATCAAACAAAACTGCATGATGCCAACCAATGCAGTATGTCCGACAAGATAAATGCACTACGGCCTTTTGAACATGCCAGCCCATGTCCACTGAAGACCTGACATCTGACAGCCTTGTCCAAAACAGAGCACGACTCAGCCTGGCCGTTCATGAGGACAATAATCAGGTTTAGTGGCCAGTAATTAGGTAAAGACACTAAAACGTTAAGGATTACCACTAAAATCCAGGAGGGAGAGTCCAGTTGAGGATGTTTTAGTAACTGATTCAATGGATTATGTGCAGGGAAACACTGTGTGGATTGATGTGAGTGTGCCTAGTGATGAGGGATAGACGGCAGTGGTGTTTTTCAGAGTCCAGAGATGGTGGAACTCGAGTTTGAGGAGGATGAAGACATAAACCACCACTGATAAACACTGTAGTGTCCTGCCAATATTCAGTTCTATAGGCGAATTACCATGTTTGTAAACATTCAAGATGCGCACAGCGAGGTTGGAGAAAATCCGGGAGCGCTAGCATTTACAGCGAGGGAATGACGTGTGATGCGGTACAGAGTTTGTTGTTGTATTAGAGAAGTTATATTGATGACATATCATATATATTATTGACATAATGCTTTCAGCGTGTTATAACAGCTGGTCACCCAGTGATAAGCACAGTGATTCAGCTAAATTAACGTTAAAGTGAGCGGCGTTCATCTGACAGGTCCATTAGCGATAGCACCCTCCCAATGGATACTGGATAAGATGGCCAAGCATCAGCCCCAAATATACAACTATGACACTGAAACTCCAAGTGCTTTACAGGAGAGAAGTTAAAGGTCTACAAGTGTTTGGATGCCTACAATGTGCAGGAAATATTGTTCATGATCACCAGATTCAAAACTATGTAGTGCTAAGAACCGAGGATCTGCCGAGCCAAAGACGAGGAAAGAAGACAGAGCTGTACAAGGCCTGGGTAATCATCAGGCCCACACGGAATCTGCGCGCACAGATTTCCGTAGATTTTCCGCAGATTTTTAGCCCATCATTAATTCCGTTTGTTTACTTACAGTTAACTATTTACAGTTAATCTAATTGGATTTGCATTTTAAACATTAAATAAAAGTTAAATCCTTGAAACCACTATGGGAGCGGGACCTAGGAGTTCTGTTTAATCCTGAAGATTGGTCCAAGATCTGTGATGGTATCTTTCCAAAATGTACCTCAATTTCCATACATGAGCAAAATTTTAAGTTTTTCCACAGAATTTATTTTACACCTGTTCGTCTGCATAAAATGTACCCAGCTTGTTCCGGTGTCTGTTTTAAGTGCAAATCTTGTAAGTGCACATCTTTTCATGTATTCTGGTCCTGTGTTCACATTCAAACCATTTTGGAGAGGGATTCATTCTGCAATCCAGGAGATATTTGGAAAACGTTTTATTTTCTCCCCCTCACTTTTTTTGTTGAATGACATTCCTGAAGACTTTTTTGACTCCGATCTTAAACCTCTGTTTACAACTCTTACATTTCTGGCTAAGAAATGTATATTACTAAAATGGTCTACTTCTCAAATTCCAACTATTTCCATGTGGATTTCTCAATTGTCAGTTTTCCTTCCTCTGGAAAAATTAACTTATGACCTCAACCACAAACAGGACAAATTCAGGAGACTTTGGGAACCTCTCCAATCCTTTCTACATAAACTCTGACATTTTTTTATTTTAAGAGAGTTCTGGCGTCTTTTGTTTTGTTTTGATTATTTTTAATTATTCATTCATTCATTCATTCATTTTCTTGTCAGCTTTGTCCCTTGCGAGGTCGCCACAGTGGAATGAACCACCAACTTATCCAGCACGATTTTACGCAGCGGATGCCCTTCCAGCCGCAACCCATCTCTGGGAACTTCCACACATTCACACTCATACACTACGGACAATTTAGCCTACCCAATTCACCTGTACTGCATGTCTTTGGACTGTGGGGGAAACCGGAGCACCCGGAGGAAACCCACGCGAACGCAGGGAGAACATGCAAACTCCACACAGAAACACCAACTGACCCAGCTCAGCCGAGGTTCGAACCTGCGACCCAGCGACGTTCTTGCTGTGAGGCAACAGCACTACCTACTGCGCCACTGCGTTGCCTATTTTTAATTATATATTTTTTAATTTATCATTATTATTTTTCTTTTTTTAAACTTGCATTTGTAAAATTTTATTTAACTTGCAGCGCTTGGGGATTGTTTGTTTGTTTGATTGTTTGTCTGATTGTCTTTGTACTATTTGAAAATCCTTAATAAAAAATAAATGAATAAAAAATAAATAAATAAAAAATAAAAGTTAAAAAGATATTATTTTTTATTTCATATATTAAGGTTTTAGTTATGATACTCCTAAAATAATTCCGCAGAAATCCACAGATTTTTACCTAAATTCTCCGCAGAAATGGCAAAAAACGCCTGCAGATTCCGTCTGGCTCTAGTAATCATCTACAAGCTAAACAACTGCATTCTGACAGTGAACTGCTCCTGTACTGCAGGGTATGTGAACACACATGTTTACATTTCAGTCTCAGCATTCAGTGTCTGCAGTTTAATTCACCATATTTACCTGTTTTTGCTGAAATCATTGCTGCAATCATAAATGAGTGATGTGTCTGATTCAGCATAGCGGGAACTGACCTGATATAACCTGAGACCTGCAGAGTCCAGCATTTATAATTAGGTCCTCACTCCATTCAGCTCTCTTTTAGCTATAGATGTCTGCGGTTGGCATTAAAGCAGTGTGGTGTACGCTAAAAGTTTACTTTTCTATTTTTCAAATTTTGTCATCCTACCGCACAACACCACATGTTTGCTATTGCAGCCGGTCTCTTTTTGCATCCGGGAACCCATGAGACGTCATGTGTGATGAAGGTTGGTAATTCCTCTACAGTATAGGCAGTTTTCCCTTTTCTTTGAAATGTTTTTTCTTGGCAATACACGTTTCCCTTTTTATCTTTTGTGTGATTGCGAGTGTTCCGATGTCCCAGAGGATTACCAGAGACACTCATCACTTAAACAACACTGCACCAGACACCTAGCTGAACATCTAAACATCCAAACATCCACATGAACGCAACCGCGTCCGCTTCCTTCACAACATCACAACTACAAATAGAAACGGACTCGAGCATTAAAGAGGATGCAAACTTCACCATGTACATTTCCTGTCATTTTAAGCTATGGAGCCTGTATGCAGATTACTGTATACGTGATAAAGTTATTTAATGATCACAGCGGGATTTGATCAATTGTATGGCTTGTTTCATATGCAACCAAGTCTCTGCATCTGAAAAGGTGTAAACCAAATGGCCAACAGGAACTCAAGAGTTGTGACCCAACCAAAGCAGTTGCGTAATCTCCGAGGGGTCACATCCTTTGTTATAAAGTAGTGTGTCACAGACAGTACTTTGGGTTAAGTTACTTGAAGACCGACGGGTTAACATCACTGCTGAGGAACGGCATTATTCATTGTCTTCAATAAAGTCTTCTCCCCGTAAGAACTTTGGTCAGCTTACTTATTTATGTATTAGAGTCATCTAATATATTGGCGAGCCACCCAAGAATGGTCAAGCCAAATGCAGCGAAATCTAAAACACTTATGCACATGAGCGCACATACAAACACATGCACATACACACACACACACACATATGCAGACAGAAGCTCATAAAGCTAGAGTAGATGATCTGCTGATGAAGTGAACTGCTCTATAATCAAAAGTCGTTCTTGATTTATTAAATACAGTTAATCGCTGACTCCATTCAGTGGTGTTTCTCGACTAGCAGAAATGAGATCATGAGAGTTACTGCGGAATAGATGATCAGGTTTAAACACACTATATGGAATAATATTAATATGGTATTATATTATTATGATTATATTCAGACCTGGAATATGGCGAGTGGGGTGTGTGTGGAGGGCTGCCGGTGGAGCGGCGCGCTGCTCTCTGCTGATTCACACTCCATGATGGTCAAGATCTTCAGCATCTGCAGGTGCGTCAGACGGGCCTTCTTCAGGTGGTGGAAGTCTCCTTCTGTTAGCGTGTACCTGACAGGTGCAGATCGACATATATGAGTCACCTGTGTATGAGCTTCTTTGACCTTCACATGAGGGAGTCTGACCTTTGAATTTCATATCAGCCTGTCTCAACTTTGACCTTCATGCGAGAGCAAGTTTGAGCTTCCACCTCGACATTCGTATGAGTCTGTGACCTGTGGACTTTCATATGTGTGAGTTTGGGCTTCAAATATGTGAGTACAAACTCTTGACCTCTGTATGAGCAACTGACCTCTTAACTTCTGTATGAGCAAGTTTGACCTTTACACAAATGAGTATGACCTCTTGAACTAAGTACAAGTAGGACATTTCAGGCTTCATGTGAGTCTGACCTTTGACCTTCTTAGAAGGAAGCATGATTTTTGATCTTAGCATGAGCATGTCTGACCATAGATATATATACACTAGATGTCGCATACAGACCCTGAGCATGCGTCAGTAGCGCCGCCATATTTGTACAGGGCTCCCAGGACAAAAGTCATTCAGCCGCACTAGTCAAGACTAAAGCCAGTGTGAAGATGCTGGAGTTTAGCGCTGTGTACGGGTGTAGTAACGAGCAAACAAACAAAGCACAAAGGCAGAACACTTCATATATAGGGAAGATTTAGTTTCTGTTTTTGTATGTTATGATCTTTTGTGCTCCACAAGTGACGTTATTGATGATGATACAGTCTCTTACTGCACTGACCATCAGACACAGCAGCACCAACTCACACTACACACTCGGCTTATGCTAGTGTTGTTGAAGAAAATCAGCAAACAATATCAATGAAATATGACAAGACGCTGCGCTGCTGAAACTGGTGCTACTGTCGGCTTAGTGAACGAGTCGTTCATAACGGAGATTCATACACATCGCTCCCTAAAACGCCGGCTCTATTGACACTTTACTTCCAATAGACACCAATAGTGTAGGCAACATCTAATGTAAATATCTATGATGTCTGACTTTGAAACCTTCATATAGGGGTGTCTGACCTTCGACCTTTCTCCGAGTCTTTGGCGCTCTGCTCATACATGGCAGCCTCATTGAAGGAGACCCGTCGGCCAATGCAGGACGCAGACAGGAACTGCTCAGCATCCACGTCTCCATGACAACTGGAGGTAGACAAAGACTCTCCGCTCTCCAGTCTGATGGCCACATCTGAAGATGAAGAACAATAATAAACATGCTGTCTAACTCTGTTACCATCAACTCTGTTATCGTCAACTCTGTTATCGTCAACTCTGTTATCGTCAACTCTGTTATCGTCAACTCCGTTATCGTCAACTCCGTTATCGTCAACTCCGTTATCTTCAACTCCGTTATCTTCAACTCCGTTATCGTCAACTCCGTTATCGTCAACTCTGTTATCGTCAACTCTGTTATCGTCAACTCCGTTATCGTCAACTCCGTTATCGTCAACTCCGTTATCGTCAACTCTGTTATCGTCAACTCTGTTACCGTCAACTCTGTTACCGTCAACTCTGTTACCGTCAACTCTGTTATCTTCAACTCTGTTATCGTCAACTCTGTTATCGTCAACTCTGTTATCGTCAACTCTGTTACCGTCAACTCTGTTACCGTCAACTCTGTTATCGTCAACTCCGTTACTGTCAACTCCGTTATCTTCAACTCCGTTATCGACAACTCCGTTATCGTCAACTCCGTTATCGTCAACTCTGTTATCGTCAACTCTGTTATCGTCAACTCTGTTATCGTCAACTCTGTTACCGTCAACTCCGTTACCGTCAACTCCGTTATCTTCAACTCCGTTATCGTCAACTCCGTTATCTTCAACTCCGTTATCTTCAACTCCGTTATCGTCAACTCTGTTATCGTCAACTCTGTTATCTTCAACTCTGTTATCGTCAACTCTGTTATCGTCAACTCTGTTATCGTCAACTCTGTTATCTTCAACTCTGTTATCGTCAACTCTGTTATCTTCAACTCTGTTATCTTCAACTCTGTTATCGTCAACTCTGTTATCTTCAACTCTGTTATCGTCAACTCTGTTATCTTCAACTCTGTTATCGTCAACTCCGTTATCTTCAACTCCGTTATCTTCAACTCCGTTATCGTCAACTCTGTTATCGTCAACTCTGTTATCTTCAACTCTGTTATCGTCAACTCTGTTATCGTCAACTCTGTTATCGTCAACTCTGTTATCTTCAACTCTGTTATCTTCAACTCTGTTATCGTCAACTCTGTTACCTTCAACTCTGTTACCTTCAACTCTGTTATCGTCAACTCTGTTATCTTCAACTCTGTTATCTTCAACTCTGTTATCTTCAACTCTGTTACCTTCAACTCTGTTATCTTCAACTCTGTTATCGTCAACTCTGTTATCGTCAACTCTGTTATCGTCAACTCTGTTATCTTCAACTCTGTTATCGTCAACTATGTTATCTTCAACTCTGTTATCGTCAACTCTGTTACCGTCAACTCTGTTATCGTCAACTCTGTTATCGTCAACTCTGTTATCGTCAACTCCGTTATCTTCAACTCCGTTATCTTCAACTCCGTTATCTTCAACTCCGTTATCGTCAACTCCGTTATCGTCAACTCTGTTATCGTCAACTCTGTTATCGTCAACTCTGTTATCTTCAACTCTGTTATCGTCAACTCCGTTATCTTCAACTCCGTTACCGTCAACTCCGTTATCTTCAACTCCGTTATCGTCAACTCTGTTATCGTCAACTCTGTTATCTTCAACTCTGTTATCGTCAACTCTGTTATCGTCAACTCTGTTATCTTCAACTCTGTTACCGTCAACTCTGTTATCGTCAACTCTGTTACCGTCAACTCTGTTATCTTCAACTCTGTTATCGTCAACTCTGTTATCGTCAACTCTGTTATCTTCAACTCTGTTACCGTCAACTCTGTTACCGTCAACTCTGTTATCGTCAACTCTGTTATCGTCAACTCTGTTGTCGTCAACTCTGTTGTCGTCAACTCTGTTATCGTCAACTCTGTTGTCGTCAACTCTGTTACCGTCAACTCTGTTATCTTCAACTCTGTTATCTTCAACTCTGTTACCGTCAACTCTGTTACCGTCAACTCTGTTATCGTCAACTCTGTTACCGTCAACTCTGTTATCTTCAACTCTGTTATCTTCAACTCTGTTACCGTCAACTCTGTTATCGTCAACTCTGTTATCTTTAACTCTGTTACCATCAACTCTGTAACCGTCAACTCTGTTATCGTCAATTCTACTATTGTTAATGTCACCTCTGGTATTGTCATCTAAAGTACACTTTTGTTGTATATCATTCCAGTTTAATGAAAATTAATGCTTAAAATTTAAGATAAGTGCTAGTAACTTTATTTATGCTCTAATAGGGGAAAGCCTATGTTTAAAGTGTTGATCTCTATCACCTTGAATGTTTGACTGTGTTTGTGTTTTACAGTGGGTTTACCGTGAACGGGCTGACTCTCCTCTATGTATGTCGTGTTGGTCTTCTCCAGGTCATCACTGGCTCTAAATATGGGAAGAACCCAAACATCATCATCATCATCATCATCCTCATCATCATCATCACTGCTGGAGCTTCTGATCTGTTGGTTAGTTTAATATCTCCAATGAAAGGTGCTGCATGTACATTTCTGACTCTCCTAATGCATAAAATGCCGTAATATGTTAGCAAATATTTAAGAATCAAGCTAAGTGAACATTCTTGTTTAACTAAAAAAAAAAACAATGCTTAAGTTATTTTGCTGTGTGTGTGTGCGAGAGTGTGTGTATGCGTGCATTTGTGAGTGTGAGTGAGAGTGTGTGTGTGTATGTGTGCTGGTACATGTGTGTGTGTGTGTGTGTGTGTGTGATAATGTGTATGAGTATGTCTGTGCGTGTATGTGAGTATGTGTGTGCGTGTGTGTGTGCTTGTGTGCGCACCTGGAGTATCTTCGTCCCCCTCGACAGCAGCGGTGACAGAAGATCAGCAGTAGTGAGAGAATGATCAGCGTCCCGCTGGCGAACACGCACACCAACACCAGCAGCAGGACATAGTTCTCCTGTGATCCTGACGCCAGAGGGACGTCCTGACACACACACACACACACACACACAACACACACACACACACACACACACATCATCTAAATGACCAAAACGATGTGCTTTTCCTGCAGTTTTCATCTCTGAAACGTCAAGCTGGACTCTTCTGACTCCAAACAGTCCAGAAACACACAGTTTGTTTTTATTTTGATATGTTTTATAGTAGAAGACAACATTATTTGCCCTCCTGTGAATTAGCACTGTGGTCTTACAGAAAGAAGGTCACTGGTTCGAGTCTCGGCTGGGTCAGTTGGTGTTTCTGTGTGGAGTTTGCATGTTCTCCCCGTGTTGGTGTGGGTTTCCTCCGGGTGCTCCGGTTTCCCCCACAGTCACTGAATACTAGTGTCTTAAAGAATATCTAGTCAAACATTATGTGCTGTCATCATGGCAAAGAGAACAGAAATCAGATTATAAATGTGTTGGGGAAAATCTCTCTGTTAAGCAGCGCTCAGGAAATATTTGTAAAATAATTAAGAATTTAGAGGAGGGCGAATCATTTAACCTTCAGCTGTACATCAGTTAATCTGTCATCACAATGAATAATAACTCTTCATGAGCAGATCTGCAGTTTCTGAGTGAGAAATGAGGACACGTGTGCTAAAATTAGAGACGAGGAAGGCCTGAGCCGGTGTGTGTGTGTGTCTGTGTGTGTGTGTGTGTGTGTGTGTGTGTGTGTGTGTGTGTGTGTGTGTGTGTGTGTGTGTGTGTTTCTGGTTCTGCGTATTCAAAGTGAAGCAGAGAGACGTCAGCGCTCAAACACTGATGCTGATTTTCCATGCGTGACGAGTGTTCACTAATTAGTGTGCAGGCGCTGTAACACACACACACAAGTGTCCTCTGAGGGGCATCCCTCATGACATGGAGAAAATCTTCATGACAACCACATCTCCATGAGGCCCCTTCACACCTGAGGAGTTTCCTTACCTCCAACACAATCATACAGGCACTCATAATCACATACACTAACACACACACACCAGGCGACGCGGTGGCGCAGTAGGTAGTGCTGTCGCCTCACAGCAAGAAGGTCGCTGGTTCAAGCCCCGGCTGGGTCAGTTGGCGTTTCTGTGTGGAGTTTGCATGTTCTCCCCGTGTTGGCGTGGGTTTCCCCCACAGTCCAAACACATGCGCTATAGGGGAATTGGGTAAGCTAAATTGTCCGTAGTGAATGAGTGTGTATGGATGTTTCCCAGAGATGGGTTGCAGCTGGAAGGGCATCCGCTGCGTAAAACATATGCTGGATAAGTTGGCGGTTCATTCCGCTGTGGCGACCCCTGATTAATAAAGGGACTAAGCCGAAAAGAAGAACACATGTACAGGCAATCACATACAATCATACAGCACTCAATCACACACACTAACACATACAATCATACAGGCACTCACAATAACACACACACACACACACACAAACATATATGCAGTCACACACACAATCATACAGATCACTCAATCTCTCACACACACATACACAAACATACAGGCACTCAATCATACACACTAGCAAACATACAATCGTACAGGCACTCACAGTCACACACAGGCACACACACATTCACTTACTAAAACAATCAAACACTCAAACACACTTACATACACTAACACACAATCATACAGCCACACACACACACTCACTCTCACACACACACACAAAACAAACACCATGGTATAAATAAAGACTGAATCAATGGATCTTGAAGTAAACGTGTGCATATTCACACAGATTCCTACGAGATTAGATGCAAACGTGTGTATTGCTGACTGTAGAGGCTGTGTGTGTCGAACACACACTGCACATCATATGGTGGAAGTGATTCTGAACTCAGCCAATAACACAAGCTGTCCGTGTTTTTCTCCACAGCGGACGCATTACGGAGAAACACACGATATCAGAGAGACTCGGAGAGGAACGTGCAGAGAAGAAACACACCAAGAGGGAGAAAAGACCTGTGTGTGTGTGTGTGTGTGTGTGTGTGTGTGTGTGTGTGTGTGTGTGTGTGTGTGTGTGTGTGTGCGTGTGTGTGTGCGTGCGTGCGTGCGTGCGTGCGTGCGTGCGTGCGTGCGTGCGTGCGCGTGCGCGTGTATGTTCATTTTTAGTGGTATGTTTGTCAGCTACTTGTACATGTACTAATGAGTGTGTCAGTTGTTGGTGTGTCTGCTGTCAGTTGACAACGGTGGGTGTGTCAGTTGTCAGTTGTGTGTGTGTCAGCTGTCAGTTGTCAGTGGTTCAGTAGTGTCATTAAGTTGTGGTGTGTGTTAGTGGTGTGTGTGTCATTAAGTTGTAATGTGTGTGTCAGTTGTCTGTATTTCAGTTGTCAGTTGTGGGTGTGTCAGTTGTCAGTGCTTCAGTTGTGTCATTAAGTTGTGGTGTGTGTTAGTGGTGTGTGTGTCAGTTGTCAGTTGTGGGTGTATCTGTTGTCAGTGGTTCAGTGGTGTGTGTTAGTGGTGGGTGTGTCAGATGTCAGTTGTGGGTGTGTCAGTTGTCAGTGGTTCAGTGGTGTGTGTTAGTGGTGGGTGTGTCAGTTGTCAGTGGTTCAGTAGTGTCATTAGGTTGTGGTGTGTGTGTCAGTTGTCTGTATTTCAGTTGTCAGTAGTGTCAGTTAGTTGTGGTGTGTGTGTCAGATGTAAGTTGTGGGTGTGTCTGTTGTCAGTGGTTCAGTGGTGTGTGTTAGTGGTGTGTGTGTCAGATGTCAGTTGTGGGTGTGTCAGTTGTCAGTGGTTCAGTTGTGTCATTAAGTTGTGGTGTGTGTGTCAGTTGTCTGTATTTCAGTTGTCAGTAGTGTCAGTTAGTTGTGGTGTGTGTTAGTGGTGTGTGTGTCAGATGTCAGTTGTGGGTGTGTCAGTTGTCAGTGGTTCAGTAGTGTCCTTAAGTTGTGGTGGGTGTGTCAGTTGTTGGTTGTGGGTGTGTCAGATCTCAGTTGTGGGTGTGTCAGTTGTCTGTGGTTCAGTAGTGTCATTAAGTTGTGGTGTGTGTTAGTGGTGTGTGTGTCATTAAGTTGTGGTGTGTGTGTCAGTTGTCTGTATTTCAGTTGTCAGTAGTGTCAGTTAGTTGTGGTGTGTGTTAGTGGTGTGTGTTAGTGGTGTGTGTGTCAGATGTCAGTTGTGAGTGTGTCAGTTGTCAGTGGAGGGTGTGTCAGATGTCAGTGGAGGGTGTGTCAGATGTCAGTGGAGGGTGTGTCAGATGTCAGTTGTGAGTGTGTCAGTTGTCAGTGGAGGGGTGTGTCAGATGTCAGTGGAGGGTGTGTCAGATGTCAGTGGAGGGTGTGTCAGATGTCAGTTGTGAGTGTGTCAGTTGTCAGTGGAGGGTGTGTCAGATGTCAGTGGAGGGTGTGTCAGATGTCAGTGGAGGGTGTGTCAGATGTCAGTTGTGAGTGTGTCAGTTGTTGGTTGTGGGTGTGTCAGATGTCAGTTGTGGGTGTGTCAGTTGTTGGTTGTGGGTGTGTCAGATGTCAGTTGTGGGTGTGTCAGTTGTCAGTGGTTCAGTTGTGTCATTAAGTTGTGGTGTGTGTTAGTGGTGGTTGGGTGTGTCAGTTGTTAGTTGTGAGTGTGTCAGTTGTCAGTGGTGGGTGTGTCAGATGTCAGTTGTGGGTGTGTCAGTTGTCAGTGGTTCAGTTGTGTCATTAAGTTGTGGTGGGTGTGTCAGTTGTCAGTGGTTCAGTTGTCAGTAGTGTCAGTTAGTTGTGGTGTGTGTTAGTGGTGGGTGTGTCAGTTCTCAGTTGTGGGTGTGTCAGTTGTCAGTGGTTCAGTTGTCAGTAGTGTCAGTTAGTTGTGGTGTGTTGTACTCACAGTGGTGAGGCGGGTCTGTATTGGAGACTCATCACTCATGGTCCAAAAGTGTGTGTTTTACACCTGAAGAGCAGAACAGAATATGACAGACAGACAGGTGTTTATTCATCAGTCTGAATGATCCAACGTGAGTAGATTCACTGCAGAACATCCATCTGTCCAACACACACACACACACACACACACACACACACACACACACACACACACACACACACACACACACACACACACACACACTCATTCAGATGCCCTGACACAGTTATTTGCATGTCTTATTCAGTGCAGGTTTGTTGAGCATTACTGTAGTTTATATTCAGCTTTTTCAGTTCTTCATCGTACATTAACAGCTATAATAAATGTGGCCGTGGCCAAAAACTGAGAAGAGCCCTTCAGCTGCTGCGCTGCTCATGCACACACTCACATGCACACCTCACACCTCAGTCTGAATATTCCTGAGTGTATCCAGACCATACACACCTTAATAAATGTCTTTCTGTTCTTTCATTTATTCTGTTATTATCTTTATATTTGATATATTTGTGATGCAGGTCATGTGGAGTGAAGCAATCAAGATGCACTGGACTGTGACACACACTGGTAGGACTAATGAAGCCCACACACACACACACACACGCACGCACACACACACGCACGCACGCACGCACGCACGCACGCACGCACACGGCCAGTCAGTGAAGGAGAAGCTATAAACACAGTTAAACAGCCGCTTCATCCGCCATTCATTAAGTCTGTGAGCGACACACACGCATTTAAACAGCTTCCTGTGCTGCGCTCACTGAGTATTCATGAGAACACACACACACACACACACACTCCTGAGCAGGGCGAGAGATGCCCACTGATGTCATCTCAGGCATTATGGGATTGATGGAGGATGCTGTGGTGTTCAGTACTGAGCTGCAGAAAAGTAGGACACGGAATCTAAAATACAGCACGCACACACACACACACACACACACACACACACACACACACACACACACACACACACACACTCATTAACACGTCACATCTGCACACTGCAGGCTGTGTGAATGCATTGCACTGGCCCGATGTTATACACAGTGTTGATCATAGATGAGTCTCACAGATCTGTCTACAGGAATATTCTCCACAGGATGCTTTACAGTAATATGTATTTTAATATGCTGGAGGAAAATATGAAAATACATTTCAATAAACAGGACAAATCTAGAAAAACACCAAACAAATACAACATTTAGTTTACATTTTGTAGTTTGTAGTTAATTTTTGCAATAACTGGCTTCATTTTAAATGTGTTCTCTTTCTATTCCTGAAGATGTTCACTGACCAAACTCTTATTTTAATCGATATGACTGTTTAATCAAACGGATCTCTTTAATGCACCAAAGCATGCTGTCTATATTCACTGACAAATGGACAGAAGTATTCCTCTTCAAAAGGGTGTGTGCTGATTTATGCTGAGCACTGCATATTTCCTGACCACATTAAATATATTAATGATGCACAATAAACACTTTATTTATTGTGAATAATTGTCAGAAGCAGAATATCTGATGACTGTATTTTATATAAGCCATATTTAAATAATCACCCATGCATGTCTATATATAATATATGACGCCTGAACATTCTGCACAGTTAGTGATATGTTAAACCATCATCTCTGTGATTATGCTGTTCATTCTCCTATACAGGCTACTCTCTGATGTGCAGGCAGTGTGTAATGCAGATAGTGTGGGTATGCCGCGTCATGAGGCTGCTGTAGTTTCTTATGTAAGTGACTGATGGCTTTTCCTGCGCTCTTTTGTTATTCTCTGGTTAATCTCGCGCGCCGCTAGTAACGCTAGTAAACCGCGCGCTGACGTCATTAGTTCTGTTTGATCGCCGCTGTTTAAACGTTGACGCGACGCGGTGAAACGAAACGCGTCCACATTCCGCGACGCGCGATGTGTTCAGTTCCACTCGCGGCGGGTACATTAGAGACGCGTCAGAAAACGCATTGGTTTATTAACGGATGAGTGTGACGCGCGCTGAAACGCATCGGCAGTAAACGCGTGGGACGCTACAGATGTGTCGCTAGCGCCAGGGATCACTCACCTATCAGTAATTCATGCCGTCCGAGCGCGGGACGCGTTATAAGCGCTCACCAATGGCGCGACGCTCCGTTCATTTCATCCTAATGGCAGCCGAGTTTATGAATGAAGCGGAGATGAAGCCACGCCCACTGATGACGCGCGCGCGGATTCTCCTCATGTGCGTCAGAGAGAGGAGGATGAAGATGATGAAGGAGCTGCAGGAGAGAAGCAGGAGATGCTCATTCATGAGGAGAGGAGAATCCTGCACATCTCACTCTCCATCCTCATCATTATCATTATTAGCTTTATCATCATCTTCATCATCATCATCATCTTTAAATACTTTAT
>LR812520.1:72327089-72329589 GCA_903798195.1 Danio kyathit
AGTTACTCTCCTGCCCCATACACACTGCGTCACACACACCTCACACAAGTGGGAATTAGTTTCCTGTAATTTGATGTCTAGATGATGTAATACATGCATAATGAGCAGTGTCCCGACTGCCCAAAATCTGCCATAATAAAATAAAAAAGAGTAAACTCCACCAAAGTGACTATATTAGTGTGTTAAATCCTGCAGGCTCTGACTCCTGCACCACTGTAGTGCACTTGAGGGAGTGACTGAAGCCACTGAGTGAACTGGAGCACTACTGAGTGCACTCAGGAGATGCTGTTTATCTTTGTGTTGATTCAGTTGCTCAGACGGGTTATACTCTCACATTGAGCAGATCTGTCTGTCAGCAATGAAACAGAAATGCTCCGATCGACTGGCCAGAGATCAGTATTGGCTAGGGGTGTGACGAGACGCCTACTCCACCATCCTGTAATGAATGTTAGTTTTCTTCTATTTTAATGAATTATAAGCCGTAAAGGACATGCAAACACTGCTAAATATTTTGCTTATATGTGAAATTAAAATAGTCTTTTTACATATAATTTTAAATATTAGCTAAATGTTTGCTATTATATGAATGGAAAATAGATTTTTAAATCAACTGAAGAAGAAAAAAACATAAATTTAGGTGTTTTTGTTTTAAAGATTGCAATGAATGGTATTTTATTTCTCTTTTAATCTTCTATTTAATCTTATCTTCTACTTCTATTTTAATGAATAATATGCCATAAAGGACATGCAAACGCTGCTAAATATCAACTCTACTGACTGACCTCACAGGAGAAATAAAACTCCTTTCCACAAATTGAGCTTATGGAAATTAATGTAATTTTTGGTACTTGATTTTTCATTTTTTCATTGATTTCATGTTTTAATTTGACTCACTCTGAGGTACTGGATGCGACACTGAAGTGAGGACTGATAGGAGGGAGTTGTACAACATTTGAATATGTTTGTAATAAAACCACATTGTACAAATGCAGTGATGCTGTGTAGTTTCAAAATACAAGATATTAACATTTGAATGTAGAAAAATACAACATGAGTGTCCTAATGAGCACAAATACAGCATATGGGCTCTTATATTGCTGTAGTGTCATCACTCATATCTCTCCAGCCCCTCATTTAGGATGCTTTTCATGAACTGGCCCCCATGACAAACTAATGGAAGAGCCCTGCTGTAGAGCAAAACAGACGGCAAAATGGGAATATTTAAGTTTGCGTACTCCTGGTGGGAGAAAGACGAGTTTAAACAGTGTCTGAAGCCTGTCGCTGAAAACAACCACGTCATTTATTTTGTCAAGGTTTACCTCCGAGCTTATCTGAGTTCTGTTGCACGGTTGTGCTCCATTCATTTATCTAACTACCACTGTTTATTAAGTTAAAGCTTTGATACTGATTAGAACTTGAAGTGGCGACGAGGTCTTAAAATATTCTGAGAAGGTAATGTAATGTAATGTAATGTGTATTTATATAGCACATTTATTGTGTATGGCCATACACCCAAAGCGCTTCACAATCATGAGGGGGTCTCTCCACACCACCACCAGTGTGCAGCTCCACTTGGATGATGCGACGGCAGCCACAGGACAACGGCGCCAGTGCTTCACCACACACCAGCTATTGGAGGAGTGGAGAGACAGTGATAGAGCCAATTCAGTGGATGGGGATGATTAGGAGGCCATGATGGGTGAGTGCCGATTGAGGGACTTTGGCCAGGACACCGGGGTTACACCCCTACTCTTTACCAGAAGTGCCATGGGATTATTCATGAGCACAGAGAGTCAGGACCTCGCTTTAACGTCTCATCTGAAAGACGGCGCTCACTGACAGTGTAGAGTCCCCATCACTTTTACTGGGGCATTAGGACTCACACAGACCACAGGTTAAGCGCCCCCTGCTGGTCTCTCTAACACCACTTCCAACAGCAACCTAGTTTTCCAATGTGTTCTCCCATCCAGGTACTGACCAGGCTCAGCCCTGCTTAGCTTCAGTGAGTAACCGGTCTTGGGCTGCAGAGTGATATGGCTGTGGTCTTTAAAAAGTCTTCAAAAGGTATTGAAATTATCTTTAGGATACCTGCATATACCCTGGACTTATAATAATATTCGTCATCATCATCATTATTAATATTATTATTAAAGTAGATTTGTTCATTTCTCTAATGAATAATAAATATTAAGCTTCATTTCTTCATAAATGGCCTCATCATTTATTCATTTCTCTGATTTATATCTGAGATTAGAATAGGTGTTTGCTTTTGTAAGTGATGTTATGTTCATTTAGAATAGATTATGTAATGTCCTCAGTAATATTAGTAAAGGAAGCTCAGGCTCTATATGTGCTGTTTACAGATATTTCAGTCAATATGGAGAGCGAGTGCATGTTTAGACCAAAACTAATATTGGATTTGTTTTAAATGATGGGGTTCTTCTGTAAAGCAGCAGTTCCTCCACCCCGTTTAGAGCAGCATTATGAGCGTTTTACATTA
>LR812520.1:72334589-72362089 GCA_903798195.1 Danio kyathit
GAAGATCATTACAGTGAGACATGAGGACACACTGACATCTGCTGGACAACACACACACACACACACACACACACACACACACACACACACACACACACACACACACACACACACACACACTGAAAAACTGATAGCTTTGGACACCAAATGTTCTTGATATTATAGAATAACCCATTAACAAGCCTTACAGTTTATAATACATTTTAAAAACTTAAAGTATCCATTCACATTTCTTTCAAACTTGATTTTTTGTACTGGATAACATTTGATCAGTGTAATATTATTGATTTTCTATGTTTAACATGTTATATGCTGCAGTGTTGGGCGGGAGCGTCGCTGCTTTCTTAATCAAGCAGCTGTCAGCAGCGCAGCTGTTATTGCAGTGAAGTAGCGCAGTCGCGTCCACACAAGCTACATTTACTGATCGCGGATCAATAAGTGACTGCACCGACACACACAGAGCTCTGAGGCCGGGTCTAGCCGATGACAGTAAATCCATATGATGGCGAGAATGATGATTTCTTCTTCTTCCTGTTTTTCGGTGGTCGACAACAAACTGCCACCTCTCGCTCTGATCAGTGACGTCGCCAATCAATCATTGGGCTGACACGACAAACTTACTTGATGGAAAGATGAGGGAGAGGAGGATATATACAGAGGGATGGGCAGTATTTATCATACATGTTTATCAAATACAAAATAGTATTTTGTGATTTGTATTTTATGAGGTTTATGAAAATGGGTTTATATTTTGTATAAAATACTTTAGTGTCTTGTATTTTGTATTTTTGAAAACTGTAATATACTTTGTAAGAAGTCTACATGATGACTTCATAAAAATGTAGCCTCTGATAGGGTATATGCGGAAGTATGCTAAATAATACTATTAATAATTCATTTTATTTGTAAATGGCGCCTTTCTAGACACCCAGGCTGTTTCTCAATATGCGTTCTTCAGCGGTCTTGCGTCCTCGTGTTCTCGTGTAACGTCATCATCAGCTGCCAAAGTTCAGTTCCAATACTCAAGATCGCAAGTACAGAGGACGCGTGAAACTTACCGGATGTGTTCTTGATATTGAGGACGCACCGATGCAGACTTGAGCACCGATCTCGCTCTAGAAGTCCTGGAAGTCATTGCGATTGGAGGTGGGAAGCGCAGCATTTTATTTAGATTTATTATTAAAGTTCGGAGATATCACTTATTTACCTCAAGAGTTTCCCTAAATGAAACGGTGAATATAAACATTACCATGGACATCTTAATAAAGGAATAAACACATTAAGAGTGTTTGTTTGCTCAAATTTGTATTAAAATCAGTTTTATTTGTATTGTGCAGCGTATATTTATAATGTTTTTATGCATAATATAGATTTTGAAAAGGGGAAAAACAATAAATCATTGTATAAATGCTGTAATGTTTAAACAATTTTTTATTTAAAACGCGTGAAGGTCACGTGACCATCAGGAACAACCAGGGAAGAACGCAGCATCTCATTTCTCACAGGACGCGTTCTCTGTTCTCGTGGACTCCCGAGTTCGTTCTACCGAGGACACCTGGCAAGACCAGTCTCCATAAGAATGCAAGTCCGTTCTCAGCGTTCTTGGAATTGAGAAACAGCCCCAGTGTCGCCTTGTTTATACTCGACGCGTCCGCTAGTTCGCTTGAGTGCGCGCGGCGAATCTGACGTCATCGCGGAGTTTGCGGATGTTCGCTTTGAGTGCGCGCGACATCGGCTGTTTCTCAATTCCAAGAACGCTGAGAACGGACTTGCGTTCTTGTTCTTGTTACAGAGAGAGCGCGCGTGAAGGCAGGGAGAGAGAGTGCACGTGAGAGCGAGTGCGCGCGACACCTAGAGCGCGCGAAAGAGGCCCCAGTCATTTCTTCGCAGTTTGCCGCCAATGGCTGATATCACTTCTCCGTGACGTTTTGACACAAAAATATCCCGCGGGGGCCCCTTATCACGCGGGGCCCCCCCGCGGTGCGTGCCCTGCGGGCCCGTCCGCTACGCCACTGACGCACACACACACACACACACACATGCACACTCATGTATGTGAAGTCAAAAGTTCTGTTTAATAGATCAAGAACATTTTCCCAGTATTTCCTACAGCCTATAGTTTTTATTCTGGAGAAAGTCTTAGGCTGTTTATGTTAGTCTGGCTGGGGTAAAAGCTGTTTATAGGCCTAATAAACATGTCAATATCATTAGCCCCTTTATAATTTATTTATGTTTGCAGAACAAACCACTGATGTTCAATGGCTTTCCTCATTTATATTTAACATAAGTAATCTATAGTTATCTCTTTAAATTGCACTTTAGGCTGAATACTAGTATCTTGCAAAAAACTAGTAAAATATTATGTAAAATATACAATATAATATTGTCATCACGGCAAACACTAGAGAAATGAGGTAGTAGAAATTAGTTTATAAAACTGCTGAAAACAAAATCTGTTAAACAACACTTTCACATTGATGCAACACCATTTCTTTAAACTTCAGAAGAGGGCTAAGAATTTTGTCTTTAGTTGTGTTTGCCTTTATATCTTATATGCCCTCTACAGAAAGTCTGAAATGACTATAGAAATGGACCACTTGTTCAATAAAATGCCAAATTCTAGGGACATTCCTAGCAAAACAAATAAACAAACATTTGTCATGACCTGTTACTCAAAAACATCCTGCTATAGCTACTTAATTTATAACGTAGCCAAATAAGATTTCTTGAAAGCTTTCTTACTGTATAAGCGGTTTATTTTGACATTCTTTTAACATTTACCACTGTTGAATTTACAGATTTTTAAATAAACCTTTTTAAGTAACGAGCTGTTCATCTTCTGTGATTGTGACCATCTTTTTGTAAAAGCAGTGATATTTTTTATTTGCATCCACTCCCACATTAAAAAATACTACAGTAATGTAGGAATAGTGTTTTTGAGCCATACTATAGCAAATAGCCTATTTAAATTCTATAGTTGCTCTGGTATCACAACAACTATGAACATAACCCAATACTGAAAAAACATGTTCAAAAACACTATAATATTTACTATAAATCACTATAGTATATTTTAATGAGGTCATTCGTCCGCGATAGAAAACGCGAACGCGATCTCCACCACTGGTGACGTTTCCAGACGGCAAAACAGCGAGATTCGGGAGGTGTCCGACTTCTGATGTATTTTTGAGCCCTCCTCTTACTGCAGCCGCCTGCTCTCGTCTACAATGCAATCAAGGCGAGGCGCACCTCAAACGAGCCTATAATGTGTGAATTGGGGAGCGGGCTAAATAAAAAACATCTGTATTTTTAAGTAAGTGTGCTTTTTTTTTTGGCTTTTATTCTTGCCATAATAGAAATATATTTGTAGAGCAGCCCATATTCTCTTCTCATTGATATTTTAATAAACTGTCCGAGATATGAACAAAAGCAAGTGATGCATCAAGGTTTGATTAAAACAAATCTTGAATGGTTATAAAAATCCTTATAATCATTAAAATAATTTATAAAAACAATAAAAATAATTCGTTTAAAAATCTTGAATGATATTAATGATATGACGTAGTTCCGGAAACTTTCTACTTCTCTGTTTATCTGTCTGACTTTACGGTCAGTTTCTTTTGACCGCCCCCTGTCGTTTTAAAGAATATCACAACGGCGAACGCGGCAAGTATAAAAGCCTCGTCCGTTTCGCGAGGTGCGCGCGCAGTCAGCGGAGGCGCGCGATGCGGCGCCAGGCGAAAGTATAACTCCAGCTTTACAATAAGCATCAACAGCCATGCTAGAACAAATTAAAACAAACAATAAAACATTACCAAACAAGTATAAACACACATCGCGAATATAAAATAACATGATAAACAATTGTTAAAGGAAAGCCTGCTTAAAAAGAGGTAAAGGACTTTTAATTTGTCAGTAACCTGGGTTCAGCGCTTCCGGTGAATGCCATTACAGCATCAGCGTGTTTAAGGTCTGTTTTCTTTATAAATCAGCGATCTCCACTGGCTTCACTGTGATGTCCGATATAAAGCGGCTCTCAGATTGTACAAGAAGCTCTGCATTAAATCACATTTCCCCGCCATGTCTTTAATATATGAGCTTTCATTTTACCCCAGTATATTCACTGGAGCTTCTGCGTTAGCCTGCTGATTCTGACGGGTGTGTGCGAGTAAACGGCTTTCCTCTCGTTTTACACTTGAGCAGCTTAATGAATGCTGGAGTCTGTTTAACTGATTGTATTTTAATTACAACATCGATGCTGTAAAAGGAGCCGTGTAAATGGAGTAAGTCACATTAACAATCAGGGTAAATCAGGAATCAGGGTATCTTCCGTTTATTCCACATCCGCTTTAAACTAAAAAAGGAAAATTAAGAAAACAGCAGATTTTCTGTTTTTCATTTGCTCACAAAAAAAACGAGATTTTTGCTTGATTTTTGTGTTTTTTTAATTTAGGGTAGGAAAACGGAGAAACGATTTTTAAATTCATTATACACATGTAGGCGGTGCTGAAACGCCCATTTTCCTCTGATTGGTCAACCAAATCTGAGCTCGTGACGTAGCCCTCAACATAAGAGCCCTATGTGGACCAGCACCCAGGCTTTTAATTATTATTATTTAATTATATATATATATAAACTAAATTGACATATTCTGTCATTTGATCAGTTAGCAGGCTTACATTCATTGCGTCTGCATAAATTAAATAAAAACGTAAATTAGCAGTATAGATATTGTCATTAAAATAAGGTCATAGTTCACTGCCAAACGTCCTGCAGCTGTGCACCTGATGCTGAGCAAGGATAGCCATTTCCCAGCAGCACCTGGTTTGCATGATTGTTTTCGAGCATGACCTTTATAATAATAATAATAGTAATAATAATAATAATAATAATTAATATTGTTTACTTAGCATTTTTTTATTGTTTCGTTTTTTAATAGTTGTTAGCTGGATCAGAATAATAACACATTAGGCCCAATTGCTATAACAAAGGGTACCATTCAGAATTTTTTAATATTTCCCAAATGATGTTTAACAGAGCAGGGAAATGTTCACAGTATGTCTGATAATATTTTTTCTTCTGGAGAAAGTCTTATTTGTTTTATTTCAGCTAGAATAAAAGCAGTTTTTAATTTTTTAAACATCATTTTAAGGTCAATATTATTAGCCCCTTTAAGCTATATATTTTCTCGATAGTCTCCAGAACAAACCATCATTATACAATAACTTGCCTAATTACCCTAACCTGCCTAGTTACCCTAATTAACCTAGTTAAGCCTTTAAATGTCACTTTAAGCTGTATAGAAGTGTCTTGAAGAATATCTAGTCTAATATTATTTACTGTCATCATGACAAAGATACACAGAAATTAAACAGAAATTGGGGAAAAAATAAACAGGTGGGCTAATAATTCTGACTTCATCTGTATGTATAAATTATATTATTATTATTATTTGTTATTATTTTGTTGTTGCTGTTATTACTATTGCAGGCTACATTATCTATTTATTATTTCATTTCTATTATTTTATTGATTTTGATTAGGCTATATAAGCTATATATATATATATATATTTATTTATTTATTTATTTTTTATAGGCCTAGCCCATGGCAGGGTACGCAGGATATATTAAATAAGTGGGTTTAAATAAAATACAGTAGGATCGGTGCCTGTGCATGAGCAGCATCTCCAGGTAGCCAACTCATTTAAGAGCCCAACTAAAAGAAGTTTAAGGGCAATAAGCTTGTACAATATGGTCAGCCACAATGCCTATTTCTCATGCATTTTCTCACACAACAAGACTTTCGAGACATTCTAAAATGCTGGATTAACAAACTAATTTTCAAGGGAACTTATTAAACACATACTTCTAGTTGATAATAAATAATGTCTTGTAGTTCAGACTAACAGATGAGCTGGCTGTCTGTGCGATGCGCTAATAGTGAATTTGGTGAGAAAATTATGTAAAAGTGCTACAGCGGGCCCAGTCCATATTGCACATATAAACATTGCATAATAGGCTACAATTCGTTGCTCCCAACTTTATTTATACATTTACTATTGCATGAAATAATAAAATAGGGAAGAGCGTTCAGTAAAGCAAGTGATGAGAAATCAGCGCACTATGTGCCAAATTAAGTTCTCTTTAACCTAATTCTGCTGAAAATGAATTTTAAAGTCATTTATCCGTTTTCCTAAATTAAAAAGTAAAAAAATCGAGCCAGAATCTTGTTTTTTCGTTTTTTGTGAGCAAACGACAAACAGAAAAATGGCCGTTTTCTTAATTTTCCTTTTTTTGTTTGGAAACGGATGTGGAATGGACAGATGATACCCTGATTATTAACCGCTCACCGGACGTTTATCAGTATGGGAATAAACACTAGCTCCACATATACCCTACTGATTCTTTCTCAGTTATTTGCTTAAACTTGAGATCAGAACAGAAAATTGATTAAGAAGGTGGTGAGTGACTGGATGGACGTTATGCAACACACATAAAGAAAATTACAGACAAATGGCAACAAAAGTCAACAATCATTGAAAATAGTGCTGCTCAATGCTAAGTCCAGTAATTTATAATAGCAGTGTACAATTTGCCATCAGGGGCAATGCAGTGGCGCAGTAGGTAGTGCTGTTGCCTCACAGCAAGAACGTCGCTGGGTCGCAGGTTTGAACCTCGGCTGGGCTGGGTCTGTGTGGAGTTTGCATGTTCTCCCTGCGTTTGCGTGGGTTTCCTCCGGGTGCTCCGGTTTCCCCCACAGTCCAAACACATGCGGTACAGGTGAATTGGGTAAGCTAAATTGTCCATAGTGTATGAGTGTGAATGAGTGTGTGGAAGTTCCCAGAGATGGGTTGCGGCTGGAAGGGCATCCGCTGCGTAAAATCGTGCTGGATAAGTTGGCGGTTCCTTCCGCTGTGGCGACCCCGCAAGGGACAAAGCCGACAAGAAAATGAATGAATGAATGAATTTGCCATCAGCATCTTTAGTTAAGAAATGAGATGGAATAAAATATTAGTCGTTAAGAACAGGATGAGCAGCTTTCAGCACACTGTAACAAATAAAATGTTGAGAAAACATTAAAAAACAAGGCAACTAGATGCAGTAAGAACTTTGAGTTGTCTCAACAACTGTTTTTTAGTTCTTCTCAGTATATTTTGTTCAGCTAACATCATTATGTTTATTCATGCAATGTTGATTATTGTATTTTACTAATAAAGATATTCTTGTCACATCAGCGTGACCAACAGTTACTGCTATTGAGTCAACTCATTTTTTCTGTTTAGTGGATGATTTTTTTTTCAAGTTTGCAAAAGTAATTAGTATATCATCCTGCTTTTAATCATTTTACTTAACAAATGCCAAACACAAACTTACTACTTCATTCATTTAGTCATTTTTTTTGGCTTAATCCCTTTATTTATCAGGGGTCACCACAGCGGAATGAATCGCCAACTTATTCAGCATGTTTTACGCATGAGATGCCCTTCCAGCTGCAACCCAGTACTGGGAAACGCACATTCACACTCAGACACCTATAGCGCATGTGTTTGGACTGTGGGGGAAACCGGAGCACCTGGAGGAGACCCACACCAACACGGGGAGAACATGCAAACTCCACACAGAAATGACAACTGACCCAGCCGAGGCTCAAACCAGCGACCTTCTTGCTGTGAGGCGACAGCACTACCTACTGTGCCACTGTGTCACCCGCAAATATTGTTGACATAACAAATATGTTTATGTAGATCAATAGTTATTCACAATTCTCAGTATGTAGGACAGAAAGAGTACAGTGTGCTGAACAAATGGGGATTTTATTTTAGCAGTGCACAGTGTCAGTGCTGCAGGAAATGCAGAGGAACTTTAGAATAATAAAACACCTAAAGATGGTGTACTAGTGTTCACTAAGGGGGCAAACTGGGACTCTTCCAGGAAAGAGGAACTGAAAACTCTTGGAGGAATGAGTAAACTGTTCAAATAACTGTAGTTTTGGATGGATTGGTGATGTAAATGCCAAGAAAATAAGACAAACAACATACAAATAAGTCCTACAGTGGCGATTCCTACAATACTTCATTTCAGATGCCAGTAGCTGATCTGCAGATGCAGTGTACAGTTAATGAAGAGATGTCAAAGTGGCACAATACAGTATATGAGACACAACTATACTGTATAATAATACTCCAGTGTAAACAGACTGGTCAAACACTCCAGACTCCTGTTACACAGCAGCAGCATGGATATATGTGAAGAGTTTATTTGCAGAAAATGATATCATGTTGTGCATTGAAGAGTACAGCTGCAAAACACATGATTTATGGAAATGACTAACACTGGAGATTTGAGTAGTTTCACTAATCATGTTTTTACACTAGGTATTGAACATTTCAGTTGCAAAACAACATTTATTAAACAAAACAAATTTAAATAACCTCTTCATATATCACCCTTTTAAAATATATGACTGTTAAGAGATTCACTGGCCACGCAATGGATGGAAACACAATGAAGAGATATATATTCTCTATATCTGCAGGTTTGAAAAAGAAATGATTGACTTGGATTTAAGTTGCTTCGATTTAAAAATGAAAATTGCAAAAATAGCTTAGATGTAGCCAAGACGCTTTTGCCAAGTAGCTTTTAGCTTAGCTTGCTACATTTGCTTTTAGTGTAGTTAAGCTACATTTTAAGTAGAGTTGCTAATAGCTTAGCTCATTTTTCAAGTAGCTTGCCCCACACTACTGGTCATCCATTACAGCCTTAAAATTAATACACATTCAGTTAATAGAGAGAAACAGAATATCTATCTATCTATCTATCTATCAATCTATCTATCTATCTATCTATCTATCTATCTATCTATCTATCTATCTATCTATCTATCTATCTATCTATCTATCTATCTATCTATCTATCTATCTATCTATCTATCTATCTATCTATCTATCTATCTATCTATCTATCTATCTATCTATCTATCTATCTATCTATCTATCTATCTATCTATCTATCTATCTATCTATCTATCTACGGAGGTTTTACATATGTAAATGACCGCTCTTTCAGCCCCGCCCCCTGTGCGCGGTGGTTTATAAGGAGGCGCGCGCTCCTTGCTGCGTCTCTGGAGTGCTGATCGTGTTGGAGACGCACAGTCATCGTTTCTCCCAGAACTGCGACATCACAGGTACCCGGTTTTTACCAACATTCACGTTTTTCCCGCTCTATTTGTGTTTTAATATGTTTTTATGTAGCTCGCGTAGGCCATGGGGTGACTAAATTCCCGCGTGTTTCGGCCTTCATGGCGCACGCTGCTCTTAAAATGGCGGCAGCTCATTGAGCTCTTCATCCTCCTCATCGCCATCATCCGCTTTTATCGGCCTACTAATGCCTTAAATAAGTGTAATAATCGCGCGAAAGTGTGTGGTGTCGTGTAAATCTAGTTTTAGCTGTTTTCAGGTGTGTATTGCTGTGTGTTTTATTCAGCAGTTCGTCTGTTTGTTTGCCTCTATTGTTTGACCTAGTTTGGATTCGCGCGCGCGCTGACCCACATCTGAATACCGCAAACTACTTTAAAAATGACGTATTCAGCGCTTAAACGCACAATAGATGTTTCGTTTGTGTTTTAAGTCATCTTATAGACCCGGTTTTTGTGAAATATGCGTGAATTACGTTTTGTTCGTAGGCTGAATGAACAGATGTATATTTTATTCTGAACACACTCGTGTTTGTGATGTACTGAACTGCTCGTGTGCTCAATGTGTGCGTTTTGCATTAAATGTGTGTTTCTGTTCAGATCCATCATGTCTGACGAAGGGAAGCTGTTCATCGGCGGGCTGAGCTTCGACACCACCGAGCAGTCGCTAGAGGACGCCTTCTCCAAATATGGCGTGATCACCAACGGTGAGTTCCGCCGCTCTGAGCCAATCACAGACTCGCTCTTCGTGTGATTTGCATAATGAGCTCGTTTTAGGGGCTGGGCGAGGTTACAAGAAATCACATGGCGCGGTATAAGCCATCCCCATATTCTGATGCCTATATTATATCACAGAAATCACGTTTATGTAAATTTAACAATGCATTAAATTAAGTTCATATTTATCTGAAGGATTTTAAGCTTTTTTAAAAAATAAAATAATTGTGTACTAAAAATGCTCATTAATGTGGTCACATTTCACACCATGTAGATCTTCAGGCCAAATGTTTGATTTAAAATGTGCAAATAGAAAATATTAACAATTTTAAAACCTCCAAGTCTAATAATTACAGGTCCAACATAAAAATCTGCAACTAAATCTTGCTAAATAAAAAGTATTATGAAACTTTTAAAGATGTATTCAGTTTTCTCACAGTGAATGTTTGTCTGCATCCCCATAAGGGCATGTAATTTTGTGCTAATAAATTATGAATGCATTACAGCACAGTATGTTTTGTTTGACTGACATGAACAATAGAGCATATAAAACAAAAGATTTTGTTTCTGTAAACCGACGCCGCAAACACTCCTTGGATATTACTTAAATTTTCATAGTGCAACACAAAGTGGGATATCAATTAATGGTCAACTGGGTACAATACAAGCAAATATTTAGAAGTTTGTATGTTTGTTAAAATGATAGCTATTGTCATTGCACAGGTGTAGCTCATGATGATGTGTGTTTCAGTTCATGTGGCCCGAAACCGGGAAACCAACAGATCCAGAGGATTTGGTTTTGTGACCTTTGAGAATCCAGATGATGCGAAGGATGCACTGGAGGGGATGAATGGAAAGGTTAGTTTTGATCCACACTTTAACACGATCCTAACTGAATGTAAAGTGACAAGATTTCTAGATTTTTCTAGGATGACTGTGGCGTCTTAAATGTCTAAAGCAATAAATTTAGGCCTTTTATGAAAGAAAAAAAAACAATTCTTTCTCTTGAGATATGACTTTGAAGGTTTTGATTTTAAATGGGTTCTAATTTTCCAAAGTTTATCTAAAGCTAATCAGACAAACTCATTCAGTAACCAACAATGCATCAATAACTTTTGTTACATAAAATTTGATAAATGTATGATTCAGAACATCTCAAACTTTCAGCAAATTCAATTCCCAAATTTAGGGGAACTTGGACCATTCCTTAGGATAATGACAGCAGTATGCCTTTCCAATTATACAAACTCTTTACAGGAGGAAGGTGATGTGGGCATACTGTTCCTATTCATTTATACATATTCAGTTATGACTAACACTTTAGGTTGAATAGGAGGTGTATGCGTGATCCCTTTGGATGTATAGATAGATCGATCTCAAATTCAAGTAAATTTTTTTCTAATGTATTTAGATTGCTTGTTCTGACATGTTGTTTAAAATGTGCCTAAGAAATGACTAAATTGTATGATGTATTAAGGCAAATGAAAGTCTTGCCACAAAAAAAAAAAGTTTACCCCTGTAGAACTCTTTTATAGTGGTCTTATATTTGACTTGATGAAACCTGCAGAAACACTTAAACATTGAAATGAGACTTCACAATACATTTTACTAATAAGTGGCACTGGAAAACTGATTTGTATATGATTGGCTATTCATGTTTAATAAATTGTTTAAATAATAATTGTTTTTTGTCTGTTACACAATTTTAAAATAATTATAAATCTAATGCATGTTCTGCCATTTCTCCAGTCAAAGTGAACTGTGCATGCTTATGCAAAACTTAATACCAACTTTTAATTTTCCTCATAGGGAAGTTATTGGAGTGAATACTCCTACACGAGTATATAGGTTGAATTTCAGTTTCTTTTCAATTGTCCGTCTCTAATCTAAAGTGACTGTCGCAAACTGCACAGTTTTGATCTAAGCTTGAAAAGGAGCATTTTCATAGTAGTAAAAAAAAAAAAAAAATTTTTTTTTTTTTTTTTTTTTTTTTTTTTTTTTTTATACACCTGAAACCAAGGATATATGCTCTAGGGACGTTAGAGATTTATATTGTACAGTTTAAATGAGACCTATAATATGCCCCTTTCTACAAGTCAACAAGGTTTGGCTCTGTTTATGCTAATGAGGGAGACATGAGCACTAGTGGGCGGGGCTTTGCCCCTCTGATGACCAGTACAAAGGGAGGATGTCAAAGTGTTTCTGCAGACTGTTTATCAAGTTTATTACAACACATACAATTAATCCATCTTTACCATTAGAGGCTGAAGATATTCACACTGCTGACACAACTGGGTTTAAACCCAGCACAAGTCATTTTTGCACAACTGGTGCAAGAATTCTATTGGTCTCAGCTATTTGCATCAAGAATTAATGTGACCTGAAAATAACATTGTTTCACTTAAATGTGTGTGTTGTGCAGTCTGTGGATGGCCGGACGATCCGTGTGGATGAGGCAGGTAAAGGTGGAGGTGGAGGCGGTGGCCGATCAGGAGGTGGAGGATCATACAGAGGTGGCGGAGGAGGAAGAGGGGGTGGAGGAGGATTTTTCAGAGGAGGAAGAGGACGAGGAGGTGCGATAGCTGCTGATTAATCTGATATACACACGCACACATGTGCGATCTGTTTTAACCTGCTATGGTTTTTGAAGGTGGAGGTGGAGGATATGGGGGAGGAGACCGCAGTTATGGAGGAGACAGAAGCTATGGTGGTGGTGGAGGAGGATACAAGAGTGGAGGAGGCGGATATTCCTCTGGAGGAGGCGGAGGATACAACAGAGACAGGTCAGTGTGTGTGTGTGTGTGTGTGCTTGTTGCATCACTTGTTGTATGCAGTGCAGTTTTATTTTAGACTGCAGTGGTGAAACTTTGCTGCACGCTACTGTGGAGAAATGATCAAAGATTTTATTCAGACTAAAAAAAAGTCACTGCAAACATTTAAGTCTTAATCGATGACCCCGATAGAGGTTTTCTTCTTCTTATTATTATTATTATTATTATTCTATTATAAGGTTTCCTTCTCTGGGGCACGACATTCAGTGGCTTTCTAAATCTATCCTCAAACATCCCTTTAGAACTGAATCAAGTCTAGTTTTGGTGTAATAAATCACTCATAAAATGTAATGTTTCCAAAAATTTTTATTTTTTAATTTATCATAAATTTGCCACTATTATATTTGTGCTGACCTAGTGTGTTCGTGGTGCATCATTATGCAGTGCAATTTTATTATCATTTTGGACTATTGCAAACTTTAAGCAACTCCTTTTTAAATATTTAAATTCTGAGAAGATCATGTTTGGACAAAAGAAACTGAAATTCATCCTGAGATTTCCTACAAAAGACTAGTTTTTATCAGAATTAAATTTTATACTTTATTTTTGTTATTATATTCTATATTGTGATGAGGCTATGGCATTAAATGGTTGCAAAACTGTAATGGTGTAAGAAATCTCTCATTTTCGTCAGTGTAATTATGGCCATTACCAAAATATGTGCATGTGCTACATAAGACTGGCTTTGTGCTTCAGGGACACACATGGTTGTGTCATTAGCCAATGTGTGCATGCTTATTAGAAATTCTGTAGTCTCCTTTTTAATATCTGAGTTGACTCAAATGTCTTTTCTGTTTGTTTCTGCAGAGGTTCTGGTTACGGTGATCGAAGCAGCTCGTACAAAGATGGCTATGATAGCTATGGTACGTATTAGCCTCTGCTCTACAGTCCCCATACAAGCATGTCTGCCGTAGACTGGACAAACAGGCTTTACCTGACCTCCCACATCCATAGTCACCAGCTCATCTGCTTCTGTTATATCAATTCAGTTAATCCAAGAGTCGCCCTTTGAGTTGTACCGTACATCTAGTTATTTTGCTGCAGTAGAGATTTGCTGAGTTGGAGGACCAAACGCATGACTGTGTTCTGACGGCATGTTTCATGTGCATCTTCACCACAGTTAGGCTTTTTGTTTTTTTTACTTTCTCCAATTAAATTTCTGAAGCTTTTATCGTGGTGTATTGTGTAGTCACAATATTCTCTGAAGCTGCAAAAAATACTTTAACCCTTGTAATGACCAATGTTTAGTGTAGTTATTTTAAATGCAGGTTCATGGTACATGTTTTAAACCACTTAAGTTGCCAAAGTTACAATAGTCTCATTAGTAAACGATGCATGCATTCAAATCAACAGGGACACAAATCGAAATTACGGTTTATTTTTTATTCATGTAGTGAAACCATAACTTTTGATTTGAATGCATTCAGCATTAAAGGGATGGTTCACTCTAATTAAATTTCTCACCCTTTACCACAGGATACTTATAAAAGGCCTGAAACATGTAAAGTATATTTTAAAGAGAGCTTGAAACTTCTAACCGTTGACTTGTATTTGTTTTTACTATGAAAGTCAGTGGTTACCAGTTTTCAGCATTTTCTGTGAAATGTATAATCTGTGTTCAACAGAAGAAACTCAAATGTTTAAGTGGTGAGTATTTCAGTCTTTGGGTGAACTATCCCTTTAGATAAGAAATTGGCATCAGCTAAGGGAAATAAGTGCTTTTGTTAGTCTTTTAGTTTTTTTATATTGGTTAATTCAACTTGGTTCAATGTTAATAAACGTGTACAGAGTTTAGCGAAAGAAAATTGTGTTTTATTAACCCAAGTAGATGAACATGGTGTTGAAAACCCAAACCAAGTCATCAATTATGTTGATTTAAAGCCACCGCAAATAAAAAGGTCTGAATATGCTTAAAGCACTGTCAAAGTTTAAATGGCATCATGAAGTGCCTGTGATGTCAATCTTTATGCATGTTCATCACAATATATTGATTTCTATACATGGATCCACTCTCACTCTTCAAATCCAGCGCTTCAACTCCCCTGTGTTCATGTCTGTCGGTTTAGTTAGCGGGTTAGTGTTAAATGGATAGTTCACCCAAAACCGATAATTGTCATTTTACTCCTTTCACTTGTTTCCAAACATGTCTGTCTTGTTGAACACAAGAGATATTTAGAAAAATGTTGTAACCAATGATTTTTTGAAAGGTGAAAACCGGTAACCACTGATTTCCATTTATACTTTGACGTAAGCTGATAATCGGAAACGACTACATTGGAAGTCAATGGTTACCAGTTTTCATCTTCAAAATATCATCTTTTGTGTTCAACAGAAGAAACCCATGAGTGTTTGGAACCAGTAAATAATTTGTCAGTTGAACTATCCCTTTAATCAACATCATCTGTCTGAATTGTGTTGCGATTCTCCAGTGTCTTGATGTGTGATACTTCCTCCTCAGCTGTACAAGATTAAAACCCAAGACCCGACGCGTCACTGGCCGAGCGTTTCTAAAGACTCATGGATCTGTTCTTGGATTTGTTCTTGTTTCTGTTCTGTTGTACTTTTGAGGGGGAAAAAGGCTGTTTTGTATTTTTATTTCTCTCGGCCGCAAATGAATGAATGAATGTTCCTCTTCTGCACCACGAGCCTCATTTTTCTGAATCCTTTAGCGTTGCGTTTGTTGGGGTCACCGTCCGCGGTGCGACTGCTTTTATGGGGAGCAAAGAGTGTTACTGTACCTGCGCTGTCATTTATACGAGAACGGCTCCTTCTGTTAGCTGTAGAAAAAAGAAAAAAAAAACAAATTTGTCCATGTTCGGTATCCAAAAAGTGAATTCCTTTCAGACCGGTGAGCGCTGGAGCGTCCGGCACCAGTGCGGCTGTTCTTGCGGAGGTATATCGATATATCTGTCTCTGCTCCATGCCTGTGTTTTAATGATGGACTAAACCTATTCTCACACACACACTCGTTATATATCGATCATTTACTTGAAAGAGAAGCAGAAATTGTGAACCGTACACTTCAGAACTGAGATATCCTTGTGCTCTTGTTTTCTTTGTATTGAAATTTGACACTTTTTGTTTTATTCTCATTTTTATTTTTGCTTTTTTCCAATTGTGGCTTCATGGAGCCTATTAAACGAAAACGTTTGTTCAAATGCTTCGGGTTCTGTTGTGCCTTTCCAAGTCTTCAGAGGGAAATCACATTTATACATGATCACATTTTTATTATCACTAAGGTCAAGTCGAGTTCTTAACTTAGGGAGTTTTGTACTTTTTTTTTTTTTTTTTTTTTTTTTTTTTTTTTTTTTTTTTTCCCCCCCCAGATCCTTTGTTTACCTATTCATTTAAAGTTCAGCTTAATCCACTTTGCTGTATAAACTGAAGTTTAGATAAATAAATGTCCAGTTGTCGGACTTTAAGGTTTTAAGTGTTTAAATGTAGATTGCATTTGTAAAGTTTTAAAGCAAATAATTAATTCTAGAGCATCTGAATGGACTTGACCAAGTTTAACTTTATTTAATTGGTTTAAACCAGAGATGCCCAAACTGGGGCCCATGGTGACCTTTAGATTTGGCCCACCATCCCATCTGAGAAGAGGGACCATAATGGGAATCATTTCGAGATTGTTAGTTCAGGTTTAATGTAACTCTCCTATTTTATTGTTAAAAGCAAAATTAAATGTTTCAATTAAATGGTGTAATATTAATCCGATTTGGTTTAAATATACTGTCGTCTGACAATGTGGAGACTAGTGAGCAGTTCAAGGCAAAGGCAGATTGTGCTTGATGTATTCAGCATTGATCTCCACGGTGTTACAAATGTGATTGTTTTTATTGCAAGTTATACTGCATTGGATAATATGATTTGAAGTAATGTTTTCATTTACTAAATGTAAAATAATTCATGGCAACTTTAATGTTAGATAAGTGTGGTATATTTATCTTCGGCCCATGGCTCTCTGATATTTGGTTTTTGGCCCTTTGTACAAAAAAGTTTGGGCACCCCTGGTTTAAATGATGAGGGTTTTTAGATATTAAAATGGCAGAAGATAATCGGGGTCAAGGTTTTGCTGAACTTTTTATAAGATCTGAAATTTAAATTGAGGTGAAACTTTGTCACTGCCTGTTTTTAGCAGGTATATAATTGGTATGGGGAAATTATTCCACATTGGATTTATTATTATTTATTTTTTAAATGTGTAATTATACTGAAATAAAGGTACAAAACAGGAGTAGCACTATTTTAATGTTTAAAAACATTTTGTCCTCTTTAATTACTATTAATATGGAGCTTTTAGATTTGAATGCATACTTTGGAAAGCTAGCGTCACAGCTAGTGTATGATATTGGACATGGCCAATATTGTTGAAAGATTTAAAAAAAAAAATAAAATAAGTCCTGCACCCAGCTAATATGTGGGTGCCTTGATGCAGATGCAAATAATGTATTGGATAAATCAATTCAGAACTAATAAAAAATATTATTTAATTTTTTTTTTTAAATATAGAAATATTTAAAGTTGCATGTAATAAATATAAAAGGTGCAAAATGTGGGCGTCACCTTTTAAAGGGGTTTAAACTGAAATATTTTGTGTTTTTAATGACTGGTAAGTTCAGTTTGGCTACTGATACGCTCTTAATATATCAATATGAAGCTTTTAGATACTAATCCATGCTTTGGAAAGCTGCAGCTTTAGTGACTAATATACAGTCGGGCGTGAAATTCATACCCCAGGAAAATTCTGATTTATTTTCTTTTTTATGACTAACTAAAAGAATGACGTACGCGAGGCATCTTTGTGGAATATCAATATTTCTCAGCTTTTATTTACATTTAAACAAACTTGAGTCAGAATTTGCCAGGGGGTGAATAATTTTGGGCTTGACAGTAGATATTTTTTAAGATACCAAAATGGCGCATTTAAATACAAATGCGTAGTTACAAATCACTGGGGGTGTTTCCTTTTAAAGAGCGTCTGAGATTAGACAGCTTGTGTTTTTGAGAGGTTTTTAAAAATCTGTCCTTTACAGAAGATCATTGAGTGCCAACATTGGGGTGGTGTGATGCACACACTTCTCAGATGAAGGGTTTTTATGACTAAATTTCTATAACTAGTTTTGCTTTATGATGCAGGATTGCATGCTGTCACATAGAAAATGCACTCATAAATTGCCCAGTAGTGTGCAAATGTGGAAGGTTGGTCTCATTTAACAAATATTTTTATTTACTCATAATTTTATCATTTTGCTCACGTGTTCACTTTAATTGAATATTAATGAGATGATGTCATTACGCTGTTGTCTTGCTGACAGCCAATCACTGCACTGCTGATCATCTCAGATCTGAGGCCTGTTGCACAAATCCAGTTGTAAGTTTCGGTTTGACAAATCCAAAGTCATGCAAACTGTTCAGGATCAGCTCTAGATATAAATGTTCTGTGTTAGCTCAGGGTTTTAACCCAGAGTTAGGGATTAAGTTAGTCTCATACAACAGTTTTTAGTTAGTATACTTTCCAAATCACTGCATGAATCTGCAGATAAACAAAGTTCTGTGCAAAAATGTTTGCAGATTCTGTCTGGATATTTGTATTTTTTTCTTTCAAATGTTAAAGCTCATGTACAGTTGAAGTCAGAGTTATTAGCCCCCTGTTTATTCCCCCCCCCCCCCAATTATTAAACGGAGAGATTTGTTCAGCACATTTCTGCACATAATAGTGTTAATAACTCCTCTCTAATAACTGATTTATTTTCTCTTTGTCATGATGACAGTAAATAATATTAGACTAGATATTCTTCAAGACACTTCTATACAGCTTAAAGTGACATTTAAAGGCTTAACTAGGTTAATTAGGGTAACTAGGCAGGTTAGGGTAATTAGGCAAGTTATTGTATAATGATGGTTTGTTCTGGAGACTATCCAACACTAATATTGCTGAAGGGGGCTAATAATATTGACCTTAAGATGAGTTTTAAAAAATTAAAAACTGCTTTTATTCTAGCTGAAATAAAACAAATAAGACTTTCTCCAGAAGAAAAAATATTATCAGACATACTGTGAACATTTCCTTGCTCTGTTAAACATCATTTGGGAAATATATATATATATATATGTCAAAAGCAGGCGAATAATTCTGCCTCAGACTGGAGATGTAAAAACCATAAATGTTAAATCTGTAGATAAGATAAAGCTTTTGTTTTTACTTAGATTTGAGTCTCTATATCCTTTAAATATTAACCGTACCAACTAATTTACACTAATAAAGTATTCATCGACAGCCCTTTCATTTCACTGAGTAATCATTTTTTAACAATCTTTCCTCGTGAAATGACGGACTCTTTCTCAAGAAGTCATACAGTATCTTAGTTTGGAGGCCTGTGATTGGCTGTTCATTACTAATGTCCCTCCTTCATCTGCATGAACTCAAGATCATAGCTAGAGTTAACAGAGAAGGCAAAGACAGTCTGATTACACGGCTATACTTACATCAACCTGAAACTAATTCTGTATTCCAGAGTTACATGAACCAGGGGGACGATTTACAGACAATTTGGTTCCTCAAGTTTGTGAATCAGATTAAAATATGTGCAAGAGCTGAGGCCTGTTAAAATGTAAATGTCCTATTTGTAACGTATTCCCGATAAAAGTGCTATGTACATTACCTAAAATAATTATCAATATTCACATAAATAAACTTTAAAAGTGCTTTATGATGTATTTACCTTTTTGGAGTTTATTTGCTTTGGCTGAAAATCATGATGGACACAAATGGGGCACGTATATTAGCATGCTCGACTTATTTAAAGTAGATTGTATAATTACAATTTTAAAAACGTATATTTATTATGTTTTCTTGACCAGCAGATAAAGTCAGCTAGAGTCAGCGCTTATTTTTATTTTCAGAGCTCCTGTAAAATCAAAGGCAGATTATAAATAAAGATAATTGGATTTTTTCTATTTGTGTGCAGTAGAGGAGGACTTTACTTTTTGTCAACAAACTTGCAATCACTAAAAGGAGCTGTTAATCATCATTACATTATTTTCATAATTCACAGAACTTCTGTTCTATGCAGGAATTTTTCTGCTTTTCTGTGTGGATGGACCAGCCTACAGTCTGGAGGAATTATCCTCTGCAGAATCCAACATAATTAAGCTTTATATTTTTACAATTTACTATATTAAAAATCAATCAAACATAGTTCTTAAATGAATTACTGATAAAGTTCTATCTAAAAGATATAATAAACATTCACTTTCCTCTTTTTAAAGGTGTTTTACTATTTAGTAACCTTTAATTTGGAGCAAGAGAATCTGGGGGAGTGGCTTTGTTGTCACTTTGCTCGCAGCTTATTGCTGGAAATTGGGTTTGTCTCTAAACCAGAAGGTATCTTGAACAGAATCTGGAGATATGAATTTAACTTGAACATGTCTTGAGCTTAACCAGAACAAAATCTGAATATTGCCAGAACATATCCTAAACATAGCCAGAACAAAATCTAAACATGACCAGAAAATGTCCTAAAGGTAACTAGAACAAAACCTGAAAATATCCTGAATGTAACCTGAACAAATTCTGAACATAAGCAGAACATATCCTAAAAATAGCCAGACCGAAACCTGACCACAACCTAAACATATTCTGAACATAACCTGATCAAAACTAGAGCATATCCTGAAAATAACCAGAACAAAACCTGAACGCAACCAAAACATGTGAACATAACCTGATCAAAACTAGAGCATATCCTGAATATAACCAGAACAAAACCTGAACGCAACCAAAACATGTGAACATAACCTGATCAAAACTAGAGCATATCCTGAATATAACCAGAACAAAACCTTGACGTAATGAGAACAAATTCCAAACATAGCCAGAAGAAATTGTGAACATATCCTTAACAAAACTTGAACATAACCAAAACATGTCCTGAACATAACCTGACCCAGGGCAGGTTAGCCATGCTGTGTTACCTTGTTGACAAATAATGTTTAAATCTAAGCTACATTTATGGTACCTAAATACCCCAGATTGAAAATAATTTAATTGAATAATCATACAGCACTTAACCCGCTAGTTAGTGTAGCGTAAGATGAGTGTTTATCTGCATGCTACTTCATGAACCCAAGTACTCTGCCTTTCCAAAGTGGGTGAACAAAACCTGAACTTAACCAGAACAAATACTGAACATTGCCAGAACAAAACCTCAACACAATCTGAACATAACCAGAACAAAATCTAAACATAACCAGAAGAAATTGTGAACATATCCTTAACAAAACTTGAACATAACCAAAACATATCCTGAACATAACCTGACCCAGGGTAGGTTAGCCATGCTGTGTGTTATCTTGTTGACAAAGAATGGTCAAATCTGAGCTACATTTATGGTACCTAAATACCCCAGATTGAAAATCGTTTAAGTAAATTATCAAGCACCACTTAACTTACTAGTTAGTGTAGGATGTGTGTTTGTCTGCACGCTACTTCATGAACCCAATCATAAAGTGGGTGAACAAAACCTGAACTTAACCAGAACAAAACCTGAACATAATCAGAAGAAATCCTGAACATAACCTGATAATAACTAGAACAAAACCATGACATATCGAGAATGAATCCTGAATTTAACCAGAACAAAACCTGAACATAACAAGAAGGTATCCTGAACAAAAACAGAACATATCCTGAACAAAACCTTGATATATTGAGAAGGAATCATGAATATAACCAGAACATATCCTGAACCTAACCTGATCATAAACAGCTCCTGTAGAGTTGGTGGCCGTGGGTGCAGCTCTGGGTTTTCCTCTACAGAAGTGAATCCTGAAGAGTGTCGGCGAGGTAAAACTCCTTTGCTCTCCTGTTGACTTCTTCAGCTCAGCTCTCCAGTGCGTCTGCATGGTGTGTTGTAGCTCTTCTGTTCCTCTGCCTCAACTCACACACACTTTTCTGCTCATTTTATCATCAGCCGTTAGACTTTAAAATGTTTGCATAATGTTACGATAACAGATGTAGCTCATTCTGTCAAGCGCTAGCATAGGTTTTGAAGTGTAGTGTGTCATGTGTGTTACTGTCAGGAGTTCTGGGATTAATATCGGATTTTTTATTTGATTTATAATCTTCCGTCTTTGCTTTTGTTCAGGTTAAGTGTCCATGATGACGAGTGTTTGAAGAGGGTTGAGGATGATGAAGAGGATTGAGTTTCTGGAAGGCTGAGGTTAGTGGAGATACAGATATCAAGATGAGTTTTCAATTATTTCCCAAGTGATGTTTAACAGAGCAGGAATATTGTCCACATTATTATCCTATTTCTTTTCTTCTGGAGTAAGTCTTATTTATGGAATTATTATGTTTTTAAGTGCTGTGGTCAATATTATTAGCCCCCTTCAGCAATATTAGTGTTGGATTGTCTCCAGAACAAACCACTGTTATACAATAACTTGCCTAATTACCCTAGTGAAGCCTTTAAATGTCACTTTAAGCTGTATAGAAGTGTCTTGAAGAATATCTAGTCTAATATTATGTGCTGTCATCATGACAAAGACAAAACCGGAGCACCCGGAGGAAACCCACACCAACATAGGGAGAACATGCAAACTCCACACAGAAACACCAACTGACCCAGTCAAGGCTCGAACCAGTGACCTTTTTGCGGTGAGGCAAAAGCACTACCTACTGTGCCACCACGTCACCTAAAACAAATCAGTTATTAGAGATGAGTTATTAAAACTATTCTGATTAGAAATGTGCTGAAGAAATCTGCGCTCTGTTAAACAGCACATGGGAAATATTTGGAAAAATAATTACATTTACACAAGCGCTACTGATTTTTGTCTTCAACTGCATTAATGCCAGAAGTGAATAGCACTTATTCTGATCTGTGCTTACTGGTTTTATTTATTTGCACAAGAAGAAAGTCAATAAAATTAAAACATCCATTATTTGTAGTGTGAGAAAGAGTTAGAAACGCTCATTTAGAGACTCATAAACAATGAAAAATTAAGATTCTACAATTATAGAAAGTGCTACAGGATGATAACTAATATGTAAATATAAATACAAGTGACCTGCTATTTATGTCAACATGAAGATATATATGTATATTAGGGCTGTAATGGATCACGGTTGATGCGTGATTTGTACGAATCACAACCCATGGTTCAGAACACACGTGACCCGCGGAATAATAAAAATCCTAAATTTGTAACCATCACAGAGAGATCGCCTCTCGCGTCATTCAAATCACATGTATGAAAGCATTTAGGCTTTCCTGTAAAATATAATGAAAATCACCGTCATGCGCATTTAACGACACGCAAAAATGAAAGTTGCATCAATTACATTATTTAACCAGTAGGTGGCGACAACCAGCCATCAAAAATATGCCATTTATATTTTAAAGACTCATTTCTTAATCGCTTCAGTCTTATTTCAAATAATTCTACAAACAATACCCTACTATGACGACATAAAAATATGATCAATGTTGCAATAATATATGCCATACTAACACAGAGAAGGGAGATAAAGGACATTTATTTCATGTGCATTTGATTGCATCGGTCGTTTATTCAGATCTGAGTAATCAGAATTACCAGAGTTTTCATGATCAGCGTTAATAACAGCAGTAATGAATCCCTCACAGGCTTCAGATGATGGAGGATGAAGATAAAGAGACTGAAAACCAGCTAACACGCAACAGTTTTCCAGCGCTCTATTTATTCTGAAGACCTGGAGAAACGTTGGAGACGTGTATGGGTCAGAATATATCTGCATGAGTGTCCTGAAAGACTGATCTGTAAACAGCTTTTACACACACACACACACACACACACACTGGTGTTTACTGTTTACTTGATTAAACGCTTGAATAAAATCACAACACCCTCATCTCCTGTTGGACTGCTTTAATGTTTCTCTTGGAACACATCCAAACACAGAACTTTTTATCACAATTGACATTATTTTTTGGAGGGTGACCCCTGCCGAAGGACAGTGAGTGAGAATTCATACTTTTATCCCCTCAGGGATTTAGCCCTTACAAAAGTGAAAAATATGAGATTAAAAGTAAAAATCATGAGATAAAGAGAATTATGAGATTAAAAGTGAGAATTATGAGATAAAGACTGCAAGTGAAAAAAAAGTGAAAAGAAGTGAGAAAAAGTGAGAATGACGAGACGAAAAAGTGAGAATGACGAGATGAAAAAGTGAGAATGACGAGACGAAAAAGTGAAAATGACGAGATGAAAAAGTGAGAATGACGAGACGAAAAAGTGAGAATGACGAGACGAAAAAGTGAAAATGACGAGATGAAAAAGTGAAAATGACGAGATGAAAAAGTGAAAATGACGAGATGAAAAAGTGAGAATGACGAGATGAAAAAGTGAGAATGACGAGACGAAAAAGTGAGAATGACGAGACGAAAAAGTGAGAATGACGAGACGAAAAAGTGAAAATGACGAGATGAAAAAGTGAGAATGACGAGACGAAAAAGTGAAAATGACGAGATGAAAAAGTGAAAATGACGAGATGAAAAAGTGAGAATGACGAGATGAAAAAGTGAGAATGACGAGGTGAAAATGACGAGATGAAAAAGTGAAAATGACGAGATGAAAAAGTGAGAATGACGAGATGAAAAAGTGAAAATGACGAGATGAAACAGTGAGAATGACGAGACGAAAAAGTGAGAATGACGAGACGAAAAAGTGAGAATGACGAGACGAAAAAGTGAAAATGACGAGATGAAAAAGTGAAAATGACGAGATGAAAAAGTGAAAATGACGAGATGAAAAAGTGAAAAAGTGAGAATGACGAGACGAAAAAGTGAAAATGACGAGATGAAAAAGTGACAATGACGAGATGAAAAAGTGAGAATGACGAGATGAAAAAGTGAAAATGACGAGATGAAACAGTGAGAATGACGAGATGAAAAAGTGAGAATGACGAGATGAAAAAGTGAAAATGACGAGATGAAAAAGTGAGAATGACGAGATGAAAAAGTGAGAATGACGAGATGAAAAAGTGAGAATGACGAGATGAAAAAGTGAGAATGACGAGATGAAAAAGTGAGAATGACGAGATGAAAAAGTGAGAATGATGAGATGAAAAAGTGAGAATGACGAGACGAAAAAGTGAGAATGATGAGATGAGAAAGTGAGAATGACGAGATGAGAAAGTGAAAATGACGAGATGAAAAAGTGAGAATGACGAGATGAAAAAGTGAGAATGAAGAGATGAAAAAGTGAGAATGAAGAGACGAAAAAGTGAGAATGACGAGATGAAAAAGTGAGAATGACGAGACGAAAAAGTGAGAATGACGAGATGAAAAAGTGAGAATGACGAGACGAAAAAGTGAGAATGACGAGATGAAAAAGTGAGAATGACGAGATGAAAAAGTGAGAATGACGAGATGAAAAAGTGAGAATGACGAGATGAAAAAGTGAGAATGATGAGATGAAAAAGTGAGAATGATGAGATGAAAAAGTGAGAATGATGAGATGAAAAAGTGAGAATGATGAGATGAAAAAGTGAGAATGACGAGACGAAAAAGTGAGAATGATGAGATGAAAAAGTGAGAATGACGAGACGAAAAAGTGAGAATGACGAGATGAAAAAGTGAGAATGACGAGACGAAAAAGTGAGAATGACGAGACGAAAAAGTGAGAATGACGAGATGAAAAAGTGAGAATGACGAGATGAAAAAGTGAGAATGACGAGACGAAAAAGTGAGAATGACGAGACGAAAAAGTGAGAATGACGAGATGAAAAAGTGAGAATGACGAGATGAAAAAAGTGAGAATGACGAGACGAAAAAGTGAGAATGACGAGACGAAAAAGTGAGAATGACGAGATGAAAAAGTGAGAATGACGAGATGAAAAAGTGAGAATGATGAGATGAAAAAGTGAGAATGACGAGATGAAAAAGTGAAAAAGTGAGAATGACGAGATGAAAAAGTGAGAATGACGAGATGAAAAAGTGAGAATGACGAGATGAAAAAGTGAGAATGACGAGATGAAAAAGTGAGAATGACGAGACGAAAAAGTGAGAATGACGAGACGAAAAAGTGAGAATGACGAGATGAAAAAGTGAGAATGACGAGATGAAAAAGTGAGAATGACGAGATGAAAAAGTGAAAAAGTGAGAATGACGAGATGAAAAAGTGAGAATGACGAGATGAAAAAGTGAGAATGACGAGACGAAAAAGTGAGAATGACGAGACGAAAAAGTGAGAATGACGAGATGAAAAAGTGAGAATGACGAGATGAAAAAGTGAGAATGACGAGACGAAAAAGTGAGAATGACGAGACGAAAAAGTGAGAATGACGAGACGAAAAAGTGAGAATGACGAGACGAAAAAGTGAGAATGACGAGACGAAAAAGTGAGAATGACGAGACGAAAAAGTGAGAATGACGAGATGAAAAAGTGAAAAAGTGAGAATGACGAGACGAAAAAGTGAGAATGACGAGACGAAAAAGTGAGAATGACGAGATGAAAAAGTGAGAATGACGAGATGAAAAAGTGAGAATGACGAGATGAAAAAGTGAGAATGACGAGATGAAAAAGTGAGAATGACGAGATGAAAAAGTGAGAATGACGAGATGAAAAAGTGAGAATGACGAGACGAAAAAGTGAGAATGATGAGATGAAAAAGTGAGAATGATGAGATGAAAAAGTGAGAATGACGAGATGAAAAAGTGAGAATGACGAGATGAAAAAGTGAGAATGACGAGATGAAAAAGTGAGAATGACGAGATGAAAAAGTGAGAATGACGAGATGAAAAAGTGAGAATGACGAGATGAAAAAATGAGAATGATGAGATGAAAAAGTGAGAATGACGAGACGAAAAAGTGAGAATGACGAGACGAAAAAGTGAGAATGACGAGACGAAAAAGTGAGAATGACGAGATGAAAAAGTGAGAATGACGAGATGAAAAAGTGAGAATGACGAGATGAAAAAGTGAGAATGACGAGATGAAAAAGTGAGAATGACGAGATGAAAAAGTGAGAATGACGAGATGAAAAAGTGAGAATGACGAGATGAAAAAGTGAGAATGACGAGACGAAAAAGTGAGAATGACGAGATGAAAAAGTGAGAATGACGAGATGAAAAAGTGAGAATGACGAGATGAAAAAATGAGAATGATGAGATGAAAAAGTGAGAATGACGAGATGAAAAAGTGAAAAAGTGAAAATGACGAGATGAAAAAGTGAGAATGACGAGATGAAAAAGTGAGAATGACGAGATGAAAAAGTGAGAATGACGAGATGAAAAAGTGAGAATGACGAGATGAAAAAGTGAGAATGACGAGATGAAAAAGTGAGAATGACGAGATGAAAAAGTGAGAATGACGAGATGAAAAAGTGAGAATGACGAGATGAAAAAGTGAGAATGACGAGATGAAAAAGTGAGAATGACGAGACTAAAAAGTGAGAATGACGAGATGAAAAAGTGAAAATGACGAGATGAAAAAGTGAGAATGACGAGACTAAAAAGTGAGAATGACGAGATGAAAAAGTGAGAATGACGAGATGAAAAAGTGAGAATGACGAGATGAAAAAGTGAGAATGACGAGACTAAAAAGTGAGAATGACGAGACTAAAAAGTGAGAATGAAGAGATGAAAAAGTGAGAATGACGAGATGAAAAAGTGAAAATGACGAGATGAAAAAGTGAAAATGACGAGATGAAAAAGTGAGAATGACGAGATGAAAAAGTGAGAATGACGAGATAAAACAGTGAGAATGACGAGA
>LR812520.1:72364589-72377089 GCA_903798195.1 Danio kyathit
AGGACTGTATCAGAAGTGTTGAACTGAAACAGCCAATCAGAGAGCAGGAGGTGGCTGCTGAGGCTCCTCCCACTGGATGATTGTCAGTGTGTTCCAAACAGTGTAATCGCCCTCTGAAGTGCACTTCAAAGCGAGAACAATCATGTCCTAACCCTAACCATAAATGCTATAAGATACAAGGGTGTCACGGTGGCGCAGTGGGTCGCACGATTGCCTCACAGCAAGAAGGTCGCTGGTTTGAGTCTCGGCTGGGTCAGTGTGTGTTTCTGTGTGGAGTTTGCATGTTCTCCCCGTGTTGGTGTGGGTTTCCTCCGGGTGCTCCGGTTTCCCCCACAGTCCAAACACATGCGCTATAGGGGAATTGATGAACTACACTGGCCGTAGTGTATGAGTGTGAGTGTGAATGTGTATGGGTGTTTCCCAGTACTGGGTTGCGGCTGGAAGTGCATCCGCTGTGTAACACATATGCTGAAATAGTTGGCGGTTCATTCCGCTGTGGCGACCCCTGATTAATAAAGGGACTAAGCTGAAGGAAAATGAATGCTTCACTAAGCCTTCTGTAAGGACTCTGATTGGGTGAAATATGCTTAGCCACGCCCCTACAGCCTTTAGTTTAGCTATGAGTTAGAGGTGGGGCTTCAAAATAAAGCCCCACCCCCTACTCAATATTCAGCTTCAGCTGTAAATCTGTCATCACACTGAAATAAAACCGCTGAATCTTCCGCTGCGCACAGAAGGACATTTTAACTCCACTACTGATCATTCAATAACACTTTCAGACCTTTTAGGTTTAGTTATTTTAATATCGCAAGTTAAACTCAATGAGATGTTACCATGGCAACATGCTGAAATACAAACAAAGCTGCACCCCAATTCTCCCACTACCCGTCCTGAACACTGGATACAGCAGGAGTGTGTGCTAAACTGTAGTGTGTTGATAAGAGTGCGCCAACGGTTCCTGGATGCTGGACTATTTACACAAGGATGGGAAGTGTAGAAGCGTCTGGACTCCATTACAGAACTACAAACTCAGGGGAAAAGTGTAAACAAACTACAAACTTGGCGGACGTGTGAGACCAACTGTGAAGTAGAGAGGCTTCAGTAGTGATGTCTGAATGACAATATCTAGCCCACTGGAGCATATTTAACCATGTCCAGTGATCATCTGATCTGCAGCAACACTGAGAACTCCTGTACTGAGGTGTTGGATCATTAACCTCTGAATGCTGAATCATCCAGACCTCTGAGGAGGAGAGAGCTCAGTGTGAAAGAGTAACACACAGCTCCATACACAATACTGTGATTATTAAATATGGAAGTGTGTGAGATGACTGACAGGCTCTTTACTAAGCAACAGAACGCTCCATTAATGTTGTCCCAAAGCTCACACACTCTTCTGTCACACACTCAAACCATCTACTTTACATTGCCCAATACAGCACACGCTCAGGACTGTGAATGGGGACGCAGCAGAAGGTTTGGGGTTTTAGACGACAGAAAACATCTGTCTGAGAAAAACACACACACACACACACTCACACACACTCACACAAAAAAGGAAACAGCGGAGTGTTTGAGAGGAAAAGACAGGTTTAATATAGAAACTTTACAACATGAAGAGGTGATGTGGCGCTGCAGGGGATTGTGGGTAACGCTGGAGTCTCTACACGTACCACTGGAAGCCGAACTTCTTCTGGATGAGCTCCTCACGGGGACGCAGGTTATACAGCTGCTCCGGCAGAGGAGACACCCAGCGCTCCGTGTGGAACACATTCTCCCCCACCTGACACACACACACACACACAGAGAGAGAGAGAGAGAGAGTGAAAAACACACAGACACACATACACAAATAAACATGCACACAGATAAATAGACATACCCGGACGCACACACGCACGCACACACACAGAGAGAAAAACACATGCAGAGAGAAAACAAACAAACAAACAGAAAACACACACACAAACACACAAAGACAGACTGAGAAATACATGCACACACAGAAAAAAAATACACACACACGCAAAGAAAAAAAAACAGACACACACACACACACACACACACACACAGAGGAATAGACACATGCACACAAAGGAACAAAAACACACACACAAAGAAAAAAACACACAAAGAAAAAAAACAAAGAAACACACACAGACACAGAAAAACACATGCACAAAGAGAAAACAAACAAAGACACAAAAACAGAAAACACACACACAAAGACAGACTGAGAAATACATGCACACACAGAAAAAAAAACACACACACAGACACACACACACAAGAAATGCGTTCAGACCTTCCAGCCAGGAACATCCTTCATGAGGGTGGCTTCCTCCTCCAGATTCTCCCGCAGCATCCGCAGCATCCTGAACACACACACACACACACACACACACACACACACATCATATGAGCGTTTCTGAACACGAGACATGAAAGCAGAACGCATGACCTCATCTGTGACGCTACTAATAGAAATACTAATATAAACAGTTGAAGTCAGAATCATTGAGTCGATGTATTTAGTTGTGTGTAAATGTGTGCGCATTTATATTTATTCAATTTTTTAATTCATTTCACTAGTATGATGGTTTCCGCTACATCATTCTTCATCTCGTCTAGATTTCTGTAACTCTTTATTTGGGGGTCTGCCAGCCGGTTCATGTTCAAAACTCAGCTCAGTGTGTTAACTCACACATCATCTCGCTCTCACATTACTCCAGTACTCCAACAGCTACACTGGGTTGCCTGTTCAGTCACGCATCGACTTTAAAACCTTGATTTGACCTTATAAAGCTGTTCACGGTTCTGCTCCTGATTATATATGTGATCTCATGTCTACTGCCTCTTCCTCACGTAATCTACGTTCCACTTCGGGGCTCACCTAGTTTCAGCCTCGTTGCAAACTCAGCACCATGGGAGGTAGAGCATTCTCCTATCGTGCACCTAAACTGTGGAACGCTCTCCCCACAAACATCAGGAACGCCAGTTCCCCGGACTGCTTTAAGAAACTTCTTAAAACTCATCTTTATATTATTGCTTATAGCTAGGCCCACACAGAATCTGCGCGCGCAAAAGTCTGCAGATGTTTAGCCCATCACTGATTCTGTTTATTTACTTGAGTGTAAATTTATTCAGTTTTTAATTAATTACAGTAATATTGACTGATATGAAAATGTTGATCTGATTTATGTACAGTGCAGTCTGTGTGTGTTCTGTCTGTTAGAGATATTATATGAGAGACTTGCTCTGTTTACCAAATAAAGTGGATCTAATTGGATTTGCATTTTAAACATTAAATACAGGTTAAAAAGGTTTTATTTTAATATTTCACATATTAAGGTTTTAGTTATGAGACTCCCAAAATCATTCTGCAGAAATCCACAGATTTTTACCAAAAATCACTGCAGAAATGACAAAAAACATCCGCAGATTCCATCTGGCTCTACTTATGACTTATGAGGCTTTCTTTTAATCTGTATTTTCTCATTATCATTGTTATTATTATTATTTTATTTATTTATTTTTACTTTTTGTGTGTTTTCTTCTACTGTGTAATAAAATTATGAATTAATAAAATATTTATTATTATTACTCCATGGCAGGGCGCCACACCAAAGTTCACCCGCCACTGCTACATTACTTCTCATTCAAAACATCCAGTCATTGTTTTTTTAATAGCAGGTTATAATCGCACCAAAACGTGTTTAAGGGTAAGTGAATTATAACAGCGCAAACTTTTCTGTAATCCGAGTAGTGCTGTGTGTTATTTGTTTAACCCTTTAAAGGTGACATGCTGACTGACAGGTGCGTGATGCGTGAGGCCAGCAAACACGACGTAGCTTTCAGTTAAGATGAACAGTTTCCATAAGTATACTTTATAGATAATAGATAATGCTATATAATACTTTAAAATGTCTAGATGACTTTATCTTGCTGGAGTTTATGGCTGTTTCACTTCACTTCAGGATGTATTAATGCTGCTCTGTAGGTCTATTGGAGACATTCATAAATATTCCTAGCAAATCTAATAAATGTTGGAGACTTGTTACTTGTACTCGTTACATAAACACACTAAATCACACTTCAGCAGCGTTTATTTGAGAGCGCACAAGAAAAACTGCGCTTGAGCAGCGTATATTTGAAGGCCGTGCAAGAGATTCACATGCTCGTGTTGCATAAATGCGATCTCCACTTGTAATACTGCGCTCAGAACATTTGTCATTGAAATAACGCCACAGATAGTTGGTAGATCTGTGTAACAGGCCCAACAGAGTCTGCCGCCACAGCTAGATGAAATCCTAGAGGAAACACCGAATATTATTGACTAATGTGAGAGTGTTCATTTGATTTATTTACAGGACATTTTGTAAAGTAATAGTTTATACGGCAGAGATATTATATGAGAGACTTGCTTTGTTTAACAAATAAGTGGATCTAATTGGATTTGCACTGTAAACATGTATTATTGACCCAGTTTCACTGATTTTGGGAATACCTAATGGACGCATTTTTCATCAGCTATTGAGCAATTGTGTAATATATTAGCCATATATATTTGCTGCAAGAAAAATGTTTTACTTAACTGGATTAGGGATAAATCTGCATCACTTAAAGGTTGGCACTTACCCATGTTTTACACAAAAAACAGAACTTTTTTTAAAGTTTGGACTCTTATTTGAATTATTTGACCTGGACTTTGCCCTATCATGCTAAAAGGAATATTGTAACTATAGTTATCTGAAAAATAAGCAATGTTTTTATCCCTTTATTGATCTGTTGTGTGTGGGGTGCTCCTGTTACATATGTAATCTGAGCTTCCTTTCCTTTTCTCTACATTGTTTTGTGTTGTTATTTTTCTTTGTGTATCTTTCGAAGATGTTTTGTTATGTCTGTATTGTTGTGAACATCCAATAAACATTTATATATATTTTTTGACAATATTCTGCGCAGAAATAGCAAAACATGACCACAGATTCTGTCTGGCCCTACTCATAGCTGTCAAACTCAGCTCCTGGAGGGCCGCAGCTCTGCAGTTCAACCCTGATCAAACACAGCTGATCCACTAATCAAGGTGTTCAACACTACTAGAGATCAGTGATGGGACTAACAGCGCTATAAATGAACAGCGTTACTAACGGGGTTACTTTTTCAGTAATGAGTAATCAAATGAGTTACTGTTTCCCCTTTACAACGGCGTTACATAACTGACAATAAAATGCACGTTACTATAACTGAGAACACTGAAGCGGTTTCCATGCGAGTCTCTCTTGGGCATAGGACTTCTCTTTCTCTGAGGGGTGTGTGTGTGTTTGGGGCGGAACACATAATCAACCTGTAATGATAACTGGTGTACGTGAAAGTGAACGTGGTGTAACTGAGAACATGATGATTGGCTTAGAGCACATTTCCATCGTTTGCCAATCAGAGGCAGAGTAGTGTGGGTGTTCACACACACACACACACACACACACACACACACACACACACACACACACACACACACACACACACACACACACACAGTCAGTCACACTAACTGACCAGGAGTCAGAGCGATGGCAAATCCAACAAGTTGAAGGTAGCATTAGCTAACTGGAAATAGAAGCACTACTATTCCCTCATTAAGGTGAAAGGCAGCAATGTTGCTGTATCGTGCAGCTTATGGCCAGGAAAAAACAGGGTCTCTCTGTGTCAGTGACGAGTAATGCTAATCTAATGAAGCATGGTGTCACATGCTGCCACATTAGTGGCTACGCAGGTGATAACTTGCGGAGGAGACGAAGCCACGACGTCAAAGCAAATAAAACTTCATTATTCTCCACTGCAAACACCAATTACTCAGACAGAATTAAACACAATAATATCCAGATATATGGTTGAGGACAGGCTGATATCTCTCACATTATCCCACAACAACAGTAAAATAGTGTACAATGTTTTATATTTAACTCAGTTATATTTGTGAGAAGTAACTATAACTAATTACTCTTTGAAAGGAACGTGCCCAACACTGCTAGAGAGGTGGAGGTGGTTGGAGCTAAACTATGCAGAGCTGCGGCCCTTCAGGAGCTGAGTTTGAGACCACTGCTCTAACTACATGCAACACAGTGCAACAACACGTGATGAAAGCTCTCTTCCATGTTAAAAGGGGCTTTTGTCCTGAGCATCTGTGACAGCGACAGGCAACATTCCTATATTAGAAAGACTTTATACAGGCAGTGCAGAATTAATAGGCAAATGAGTATTTTGAGCACATCATCCTCTTTATGCATGTTGTCTTACTCCAAGCTGTATAGGCTCGAAAGCCTACTACCAATGAAGCATATTAGGTGATGTGCATCTCTGTAATGAGAAGGGGTGTGGTCTAATGACATCAACACCCTATATCAGGTGTGCATAATTATTAGGCAACTTCCTTTCCTTTGGCAAAATGGGTCAAAAGAAGGACTTGACAGGCTCCGAAAAGTCAAAAATAGTGAGATATCTTGCAGAGGGATGCAGCACTCTTAAAATTGCCAAGCTTCTGAAGCGTGATCATCCAACAATCAAGCGTTTCATTCAAAATAGTCAACAGGGTCGCAAGAAGCGTGTGGAAAAACCAAGGCGCAAAATAACTGCCCATGAACTGAGAACAGTCAAGCGTGCAGCTGCCAAGATGCCACCAGTTTTGCCATATTTCAGAGCTGCAACATCACTGGAGTGCCCAAAAGCACAAGGTGTGCAATACTCAGAGACATGGCCAAGGTAAGAAAGGCTGAAAAACCACCACCACTGAACAAGACACACAAGCTGAAACGTCAAGACTGGGCCAAGAAATATCTCAAGACTGATTTCTCTAAGGTTTTCTGGACTGATGAAATGAGAGTGAGTCTTGATGGGCCCGTGGCTGGATCGGTAAAGGGCAGAGAGCTCCAGTCCGACTCAGACGCCAGCAAGGTGGAGGTGGAGTACTGGTTTGGGCTGGTATCATCAAAGATGAGCTTGTGGGGCCTTTTGGGGTTGAGGATGGAGTCAAGCTCAACTCCCAGTCCTACTGCCAGTTTCTGGAAGACACCTTCAAGCAGTGGTACAGGAAGAAGTCTGCATCCTTCAAGAAAAACATGATTTTCATGCAGGACAATGCTCCATCACACGCGTCCAAGTACTCCACAGCGTGGCTGGCAAGAAAGGGTCTAAAGAAGAAAAACTAATGACATGGCCTCCTTGTTCACCTGAACTGAACCCCATAGAGAAATAAAAGCTTTAGCGATAGTTCTGCCAGGAAGACTGCGATGTCACGTCATTCATAATAATTATCTCGTCGGCCTATAACAGCCAAGCAAGCTGTATATAAGCCCATCTAAACAATCTGTTTCGCTGTACTCAGGTGACGATGCGGAAGTTTCGGTCACGTTGCGGAAGTTGGACTGCCCGGCGTTTGTTTATGTCTTATGAGTTTGCGTATTCCTCAGTCAGTGTTCGGTTCAAGGTTTACAGCTTCGTCAAATCACATTATTTTCGCTATTGTTTGATTCCGCTTTCATTACTCGTCGATCCGCCGATCGTACGTTTTAAATGTCCTTGCATAATGTTACTAGCTTTTAGCACTTCTAGCTCCTATTCGCAAAATCTACTTAACGTACATATGAATTTAACAATGCTGAAATCCATCAATAACCATACGCAACCTACTACGTTACCATTTAAACAACTCAGAGCTGGATTCCAGAATTATCATGAGATCTTCGTCGGGATTTTTAAGTCATCTTCATCAGCCTTTCATCTCGGCGATCTTGTATCCATTATTTATTAAATACGTTACTCATATACGTAGCCTGCATGAGGTAAGTCTAACCCTTGTGTCATTATAGAAGTCATTGGGTCATAACTCGTAATTTCAGAAAGAGCGCATGTCTATTGCCTTTGATTACTTGGTTCTGGATGTTTTCCAAGCTGGAATTCGCATTGTGTGGCGGGTCGAGTGCCACACCATAAGAGCCGCGACGCAGACGCGGACTATTCGGTATCGGTTCAGCAAATTCATCATAACCGTTTTTGTGTACTGATGTCATTTGTCTCATGTGCACTGTTTCGTGGTGCAGTGCTGTGGCGAGGAAGGCGACCTCGGACATTCGAAACACTGCAACTTAAAACACAGAAACTGTGCACCATTTACCGTGTGAGTGCTTTCTGGCCAGTCCTTCACCGTCACGGAAGTTACAGCCGCTTACTGGTTTCACTGCGATTAAGATGAAACTATACTGGATCCAGACACACGAGCGAGAGTGTCTGCAGAGCTCGTGTTTACCATGGATCAGCTGTGATCGCCGCTGAAGTTTATCAGTGTCTCTCATTGGTTACAGCGCCAGCGCGTTTGAGCCAATCACAGCCCTTTCTGTTAAGCGCTGACCAATCATATGGACGCAAGAATTCGCTCGGTAGAGCTCATAAAGCGAGCACTATATTCACTTTCGTTTATCTGCTACAAATGCTCATGTTGTTTTGTGCACATGCTCGAGTTGTTAAAGTACAGTTTGGACTGTTCGTATTAAGGACAACATGTATTACAAATAACGTATATAAATATAATCCATTTATACATTTTCTTGTGCTATGAAGTAAAATATATTTGTGTATGGAAAGCATCGTCAATGCACCATGTCGCACAGTAATATCCAATTGAACCATATCGATGGCATGATAATAGTAACCGAACCGTGAGACCAGTACAGGTCCACACCTCGAGCAAATATGCTGTTTCAATCAACCAAACTGATACATGTACATAGTCAGCCTAACACGTAAGTCCACTATATACAGTTTACATTTCAAACGTTTCCTTTCCATTTCATGTAATCATCCTATGTTGTCTTTGCAGCTACTGGTGGTGGTCCAGTCGGATTTTAAGCACTTCGTGTTACATGACTTCTTGACTTACCAGTTTCTATGCCTCATCGGTTTCTTCCATATAACTAGGTCTATCGTGGCCTCTTTAATTGTGGTTCATGGTTGCACTTCTTCTGCACTTAATGTGACCCTATTTAGTAGCGCATGTACATGGACATAACTGTTCGATAATGCAATTTTGGTATCACAATTTAACTTTACGTCACGTAAACATAATTTGATTAATTTAACTGACTTCATGTATAACAGGTGTCATCGACTATATATGTCAGAGGGTCAGGCCCGGACCCCAGGAGGAAAATCAAATAGGATTTCATTTCGGCTTAATGTTGTTTCATGTTTATATTTTTTCTGTTTTGTTGCAGAACTGGGGGTATTTGAGTCGGGCTCCCGTCGCCTGTGCCGCAGTCGGCCGCTGGGAGTAGTGGATGTTTTGCCTCAACCCGGTTGGGCTAGTTCGGCAGGGGGAAATGTAACTTTGGCCATTGAGCGGGCGCTGTGAGTGGCCCATTTCGGCGTTGCGATTTTGGGTTCAGGCCTACTTGGTGTTTCATTTGATGTGCGAACATTGTTTGTGACCTGTTTTGTTCTAGTGCCGGGTGGTTTGTTTGCCATGCCGTTTTGAGCCGTGCCGGATCGTTTTTCCTCATCTTGCGTCTCCCGCTCCTCGAGCGCGTTGCGCGCCTCTCTCCGCCGCGTCCCTCCTTGCTCTTCGGCGCGCGCACGTCGCGCGCGCTCTGCCTGCACCCCGCCCGGTCTTCACTTGCGCTGGGGCCTGTTCGGAACGGTGGATGCTTGGCGCCGCATGGTCTGTCTGAGTCTGTCCTCATTTCGGAATGTAGCCTAAATACCCAGCAAACATTTGGACGTTCGATTATCGAAAAAAAAAAAAAAAAAAAAAAAAAAAAAAAAACACGTTTCTCCATCACGTCGTGTCATGGTTGAAAAATAGTTCCAGAATGAAAATCCTACCGATGTTTTGCGTCATCTGGTCGTGAATCGCACGTCTTTTCTACACGGTTCCCGCACGTTGAAATATGTCATGTTCTGAACGTTCGTGCCTTATTCAGGTCGTTTAAACTTAAAGCAAAAACAGCCTGAATATCTTACCATGCATAGCTAATAAAACTTAACACCAGAAAGCACTACATATTTTCAGTCGGTCTACATACTCCAATGAAAGCAGAGTGCAAAATTTATTTACAATTAGACCTGCGGTGGGGAAAAAAAAAAAAAAAAAAAAAAAAAAAAACCAAAAAAAAAAAAACACACACTCGGCAGGCACAGAAGTTGCAGGAACAGCCAGGTACCACTGGGCAAGGGTGCTTAGCCTTGCATATTGACACTCATTTATTTGGCACCTCTATAAAGGATCCGGGTTTAGAGAGATGCATGGCTCCCTGAAGTAGCTTTCGATTTTGGTGTCATCCGATGAAACATTACTCATGCCGTAGGCTAGGCCTCGCCGAAAAGAGTGTCAAGACACGGCGCGCACATGACAGCTGAAAGTATCACACACCAGACGTGCACATTCGTACTGTATTTAAAATGAAACTATTCAGATGCGTTCTGCGTTGCGGCAGAAATATGAATAGTGTCCTCAATCGTGCTGGGCACCGCCGTGTACCCTGATGGAAACCTACGTTTAGAATTCAGAAATGCACTGCGTGGCACTGCCTGGCGCAACACGGCGCTTCTGCTGTGTGACCCCCTATACTCAAACTGCGCTCAGGTCTCGCCTCCAGACCGCAACTCTCTGCAGCCATGACCAATCAAATATCAAACTACCGCCCAAATACCAGCATAACCAATCAGAAAGATTGAAAGTAATTTAATTTTAGAGCCAATCGATCATCGTTTTCATGCTCGATCATCGCTGATGGGTTCGATTAATTGAATAATCATGCACATCCCTAATATAAAGAACATTAGCATTAGAACAACTGTCAGTAACACCCAGTCATCACATGGACAGGCCTTCGCAACAATTTATCGACTATGTAAGAAATTCCAACAAGGAAAATCTTAACTGTTGGGCATTTTATTTTTGGGGGTAGACTCTGCCTGTCAACATCCTTCGACAGGACCTAATCATAATTTAGGGGATGTACTCCAATTTCCTAAAAAGCTAGACATTAATTGTAGTAAATCATAACGGATTGCCCATTTCACGGGTTTCATACAAGGTAACCTTGATCTAGCCTAGCTGCCTGCCGGGGCTCTGTCTCGCACAGCAAGCCTGCCGGGGCTCTGTCTCGCACAGCAAGCCCGCCGGGGCTCCGTCTCGCACAGCAAGCCCGCCGGGGCTCCGTCTCGCACAGCAAGCCCGCCGGGGCTCCGTCTCGCACAGCAAGCCCGCCGGGGCTCCGTCTCGCACAGCAAGCCCGCCGGGGCTCCGTCTCGCACAGCAAGCCCGCCGGGGCTCCGTCTCGCACAGCAAGCCCGCCGGGGCTCCGTCTCGCACAGCAAGCCCGCCGGGGCTCCGTCTCGCACAGCAAGCCCGCCGGGGCTCCGTCTCGCACAGCAAGCCCGCCGGGGCTCCGTCTCGCACAGCAAGCCCGCCGGGGCTCCGTCTCGCACAGCAAGTTCGCCGGGGCTCCGTCTCGCACAGCAAGCCCGCCGGGGCTCCGTCTCGCACAGCAAGCCCGCCAGGGCTCACACTAGACTTTTCTCCCCATAGACTTCCATTCATACGCACGCGAATGCGTCAGACGGAAATGCAGGGTCTGCTTTACGCTGCAATTTTGCCAGGGCTCCGTCTAGCACAGCCAACCCGCCGGGGCTCCATCTAGCACAGCCAGCCCGCCGGAGCTCCGTCTAGCACAGCCAGCCCATCGGGGCTCCGTCTAGCACAGCCAGCCCGCCGGGGCTCCGTCTCGCACAGCCAGCCCGCCGGGGCTCCGTCTCGCACAGCCAGCCCGCCGGGGCTCCGTCTCGCACAGCCAGCCCGCCGGGGCTCCGTCTCGCACAGCCAGCCCGCCGGGGCTCCGTCTCGCACAGCCAGCCCGCCGGGGCTCCGTCCCGCACAGCCAGCCCGCCGGGGCTCCGTCTCGCACAGCCAGCCCGCCGGGGCTCCGTCTCGCACAGCCAGCCCGCCGGGGCTCCGTCTCGCACAGCCAGCCCGCCGGGGCTCCGTCTAGCACAGCCAGCCCGCCGGGGCTCCGTCTCGCACAGCCAGCCCGCCGGGGCTCCGTCTCGCACAGCCAGCCCGCCGGGGCTCCGTCTCGAACAGCCAGCCCGCAGGGGCTCCGTCTAGCACAGCCAGCCCGCCGGGGCTCCGTCTCGCTCAGCCAGCCCGCCGGGGCTCCGTCTCGCACAGCCAGCCCGCCCGCCGTGGTTCCGTCTCGCACAGCCAGCCCGCCGGGGCTCCGTCTCGAACAGCCAGCCCGCAGGGGCTCAGTCTAGCACGGCCAGCCCGCAGGGACACCGTCTAGCACAGCCAGCCCGCAGGGGCTCCGTCTAGCACAGCAAGCCCGCCGAGGCTCTGTCTCACACCGCTAGCATGCAGGGGCTCCGTCTAGCACAGCGTGCCTGCCGGGGCTCCGTCTTGCTCAGCGAGCCCGCAGGGAAAACTTCTCTCTTCTGCTCTACTCTGCCCGTCG
>LR812520.1:72382089-72474589 GCA_903798195.1 Danio kyathit
CAAATGCTCCCAAATACATTTTGAGGTCACAGATAAAATTTCAGGCGCATATGTGACCAAACGGTTGCAATTTCGAGCCCTGATATGGTATGTGTAAGATTTTTTATTTACATTTTTTTTTTTTTAAGTTTTTTGAATAACAGTGTCTCCAGCAGAAAAATTATCCAAAGCTGCTGTTTGAAATTGTAAAGAAATCTGTGTTTTTGAAACTAATGAGGACAGCAGAAGTCTATGATTCATCTGAATTATTTAGCCAGACATCTTTACTGCTCCAAAATATTATAAATCTTTCAAAAAATAAAATATATTGTGTTCAAAGGGGAAAAAGGTTTTGTTTTTTACCCAGACATTTAAAAACCTTGGATAAAAAGATCATGGTTTTGTGCTCACTGCGGTAAAATATATTATTTTTAAATGTCTGGGTAAAAACAAAACCTTTTTTTTTCCTTTGAACACAATATATATATATATTTTTTTTAAAGATTTATTATATTTTGGAGCAGTAAACATGTCTGGCTGAATAATTCAGATGAATCATAGACTTCTGCTGTCCTCATTAATTTAAAAAACACAGATTTCTTTACAATTTAAAACAGCAGCTTTGGATAATTTTTCTGATGCAGATACTGTTGTCCTAAAAAAAAAAAAAAAAAAAAAATGTAAATAAAAAATCCTAGAAAAGGTATTACAGCAAATTTTGTAAAGCGGTTATCGTCCCATTCTTACTGACACTGGCGCCCCCAATAGTGATCGAGATCAGCTGAAATGTTGCTGGAATTGGTCTTTATGTATGGGAGATACACAATGCATCAACATAAACGACTGCGCTCATGTCCATGTGTTGTGCGAGAAGTCGATATATTGATTATTGTGACAAGCCTTAATATACTTATAATGAGATGCATTATGGATATGACCAAAAAAGTTAAGCCGGAGTCGGAGTTTACAGTACATAACACACTTTGTAGAAATTCTGTGAATGAATCTGCATAACCCAACAGAAAGCTAAAGGATAACGGCTGCTCATTACAGAACCAACATGACTGAGTTCATTTGAATTATTTTAGATTTCTCTATTTATGAGGGAAAGCTCTGTTATGGATGTGACGGATGTGTGATTGGCACTTGTGTGACTTTGCTAAATCAAATATAATATTTTGAAAACATTAACAGAGACGTCTTAGAGTGTTTTACATCAATATAAACCTACACAAAACACCTCAAAGGAAAGGAAACTTCATTTTCCATAGCTGGGTTGACATTAGTGTGGAATAGCTCAAACCCAATATAAACATGAGGTTATTATATTGAGCTAAAGTGGGTTTTATATCCGCACATTCAGTCAATGTCAACTTGTGACGCCCCCTACAGTGTTCACCATGATACTTTGAATATTCAGTATGAAATCAGATGTGAACACGACCTCAAAACAACATTAGCACCATTCATTCGACTGTGAACTTGTACTGTGGTAGAGTCGGTGGCTGCTTATATGATTTCACTATTTAAAATTTAGCAAAGAATTATTTAGGAGAAAGTCTGAATGTGTGAATATAAACGCAACTTTACCTCAATGATTATTACGGTGTGCTTAGAGACTAGAAGAGCACACAGACATTCATATGACATTAACATTCAGACAAACAGGTCAAACACTGGTCTAGCTGCAGTATCAACAACAGTGTGACTGAAATGTGACGCAGTGGGATATTAAATATGATCAATAATCGACTGCTGCAGCATGTGAAGCCTGTCGGACGCTGTTAGCTGATGTCATTACTCCAAGAACTGTGTGTTATTGTCAGATATCTGCGCGCCTGTGTGTGTGTGTGTGTTTCTCTGGTGTGTTATATCGCTCGTACCGGACAGGCCTCTCCTGGGCAGGTTTCTCCGGTAATCCATCGGCCCGTATCCCCCGGGCGGAGGCATGTCCTGCTTCACCTTGGACGCCGCCATCGCTCCGTCAGCGCCGCTTCTTCTTCCTCTGTTCTTCTGCTGCGGCTGCTGTTGTTTTTCTTCTTCTTCTACTATTCAAACGGGGCGGCTGTCAGCAGCGCTTCACTGCCTCCTGCTGGACGGAGAGCGGAGACCCAGAGCACAGGTCTCAAACTCAGTTCCTGGAGGGCCGCAGCTCTGCACAGTTTTGCTCCAACCCTATAGACTGATTTCACGCGGCCGCCATTATTAACAGCGAAATCGAGGCTGCGGTGGGAAGAAACCCAGGCTGTTTCTCAATATGCGTTCTTCAGCGGTCTTGCGTCCTCGTGTTCTCGTGTAACGTCATCATCAGCTGCCAAAGTTCAGTTCCAATACTCAAGATCGCAAGTACAGAGGACGCGTGAAACTTCCCGGATGTGTTCTTGATATTGAGGACGCACCGATGCAGACTTGAGCACCGATGTCGCTCTAGAAGTCCCAGAAGTCATTGCGATTGGAGGTGGGAAGCGCAGCATTTTATTTAGATTTATTATTAAAGTTCAGAGATATCACTTATTTACCTCAGGAGTTTCCCTAAATGAAACGGTGAATATAAACATTACCATGGACATCTTAATAAAGGAATAAACACATTAAGAGTGTTTGTTTGCTCAAATTTGTATTAAAATCTGTTTTATTTGTATTGTGCAACGTATATTTATAATGTTTTATGCATAATATAGATTTTGAAAAGGGGAAAAACAATAAATCATTGTATAAATGCTGTAATGTTTAAACAATTTTTTATTTAAAACGCGTGAAGGTCACGTGACCATCAGGAACAACCAGGGAAGAACGCAGAATCTCATTTCTCACAGGACGCGTTCTCTGTTCTCGTGGTCTCACGAGTTCGTTCTACCGAGGACACCTGGCAAGACCGGTCTCCACAAGAACGCAAGTCCGTTCTCAGCGTTCTTGGAATTGAGAAACAGCCCCGGTGTCATGAGAAATCGGGTCCCCCCTGACAATTGGGTCCTGGGTGATCCTATTGGTTCACTGGAGTTGTATTAGGTATAGTTTGTAGCGCCTGATTAATATATATATATATATATATATATATATATATATATATATATATATATATATATATATATATATATATATATATATATATATATATAATGTATATATAATGTGGCATGTGTTGTGGGATGGATAATTTGTCTTTCATGCTTTTATGTTTGATAAACTTGCTACCATTTCTTATGTATATATATGATTTTTTTTTTTTTGTTACATATAAATACATAAAAACATCAAAAAGGCATCATTAAATGTTTAGAACCGTTTCAATTATTTTAACTATGCATGTCTTTAACTTGTACTTACCGACAATAATGTTAATAATATGATAAGTGTTGTTAAAAAAAATGTTACTTATAATATGATAAGTCTTGTTAAAATAATGTTGCTAATATGATAAGTGTTGTTAAAATCTCAAGACTGAGAATAGACTATAAAAAGCACTTTTGATCAGGCATTAAATGCAGACGACCTAAGCGGACTCGATTGCAGGGGGGACCCGATTTCTCATGACACCGGAAGTACAGACTGAGTCACACAGGAATATTGTGTACATGGCTGTATATCTTATCAGCGAAGAGAAAGTGACACAAATTTAGGATTTCACTGCCTTCCGAGTGACCCAAAGGTCCGTTCTGAATGAATAGTGAAAATAAAAAGGGATATTTGACCTCATTTTCAGCTAAGTTTAGGGAAATGGCACTAGTGAGCTAACGTTTTCTTTCCCAAACACACATTTTAGATGCCATTCATCAAACTCAAGTTAATGAGCTGATTCTTTCACTATATTAGACTCGTCACGATACAAAATTTCCGTTATGAAATATAAAAAAACGCCAATTTCTCGTTAACATTTAAGACACTGTTCATGGAGTTCTTAGACAGCGCTGATTGGCCATTGTGTTCACGTGCTCAACAGAAATCACTCTGATTGGCTGTCATCAGTTCACCTCACCGCTGTTTACTGAGTGCAAACACAGACGAGCGATCCGCTGATGAATCCGCTGATCTTCACGGCTTTAAAACGCTCCAATGTCCGTCTATGTGTGTTTTCAATCTGTGAAGAGCAGGAAGCTGATAACCTTCAGTCATTCTGTTGAGCACTGGTGAATACTACGGCAAATCAGCTGTTTATGAGCGCGCTCAGCAGAGCGTAAATGTTAGCGGGAAATTGACGTTTTTAAAACTTCAGTAGCGGGACAACACTGTTAAAGACAACACGAAGATGTGCTACAGAGGACTGCAGTGTTTTATCACTCACCGGGTTACATAGGCTGAAGCAGGGAAGCGTCCCCACGGTGTTTACCTGCTGCCCTGGACTGAAGTCTAGGAGGACATTAGTGTATCACTCTTAAAGAGATTGTGATGTTGTTTGATGCCTAATATGCTTTTAATTGTTTATATTAAACTGAACTGAATGATATTAAAGTGATGTTTACACCATTTCTGCATTTTGAAGTCGCAGCAACAGCTGGAGGTTTATAGCACACAGCATATTGTTGCAATGTTTACAGTGCTGATCCTATACTTCCGGCTTTCTTCCCACCACAGCCTCGCTTTCGTGTTCTAAAATGGCGGTCGCGTGAAATAAGCGTATAGGCGAATTACCATGTTTGTAAACATTCAAGATGCGAACAGCGAGGTTGCAGAAAATCCGGGAGCGCTAGCCTTTACAGCGAGGGAATGACATGTGATGCGGTACAGAGTTTGTTGTTGTATCAGAGATAAGTTATATTGATGACATATTATATATATTATTGCCATAATGCTTTCAGCGTATTATAACAGCTCGTCACCCAGTGATAAGCACAGTTATTCAGCTAAATTAATGTTAAAGTGAGCGGCGTTCCTCTGACACAGGCCCGGATTAAGAATTGAGGCCCCTGGGCACAATGTCTTGTAGGGCCTCTACAAGGCCGCACACCTATAGTTGAATTAAAAATAAGATTAATATAATATTATTTTAATAAAGTGAATCTATAATGTTTTATAAAATAAATGATAGTACATATATTTATAGTCTACAAAGGTTTACCTGATTTTAAAAGCATTTAAAGCACTTTGATAATAAAATACTAATAAAACTAGTGAACATGAATGGATTTTAATATACTTGTTCAAGTTCACAGAAGCAGTACTAAAATGTATATTTAAGGGTATTTTTAATGTAGAACTTCTACAAACTGATCATGCATATGATTTGGCTATAACACCTCTCCAGTCCAGCTCTGAGTCCTCCATAACACACACACTGATTAATGATTCCCACTGTCTCCCTCGTGATGAAGAAGAGTAGGCAAACAGCACTTGATTATGAAGCTGAAAGTATCTGAAATCACACACCACACCAGTTCTCTCCCGTCTCTCTCCTCTTCAGGGGCTTCTTCTGTCTCTCTCTCTCCTTTTTCTGTCTGTCTCTCCTATTCAGACACACGATGAGTCCAGTCTGCGCTGCGGTTAGCTTTCTCCGCCTGGGTAACATTAGCTTGATAGCTAGCTAACATTCCCTATAGTGTCTTCTTTACCTTCATTCTCCTCATCATGGATCTGTTTGAGGAAGGTGTGTGTATACATGGAACATGCCTCAATAAAGATGCCTCCTCCTCCTCTCTTTTCCTCTTGCGTTTGCTACATCCACTTGTCCACTCATGTTGATCTACGACCACTACTACACTACAGTCTGCCCAATTCAGCGCGGGTTATTTATAAACTTTGCTTTTTACTGAAAATAAATGTATTACCAATCTGATATGTAATGGGGGAAAAAGAAGAACGCGTTCATCAGTCGCTGGATTCAAACCGGGTTCATGATCGACTGCCTCAAAACATGTTGCCCTGCTCTTCACGAGCTCCGCCACTCCCACTCGCTGTCTACTGCGCTCTTTAGTTGTGTTGTCTGTGTCGATCAAATGGCGCTGGCGGGAAACACTCAATCAGCTTATTCCAACGAGGTGCACTATTTGCACTTAGCCTAAATAGACACTCCAAAATCAGCATTGTTTCCCCCTCGTAGGGGCCCCGTGTGTGCACGGCCCCCTGGGCCTGTGCCCATAATGCCCATTGCAACTGCCTGCACTGATGACAACCATATCAGTGAGAAACTTCACCCCGGATCTGCTGCTCTGGTGAACTATTACCGCTGGTAAGTGTGTCGCTTTCCAACATGATTATTTAAACAAACAATTTAAGATAATTAAATTGAATAAAACCATGCCGTTTGTCATTGCTAATGTCAGCTGTTCCTACACATGTGCGGCGGTCAGGTTTCAGCATAGTCCTGCTTTGCCACTGTGTGGATTAATACTGAATGTGTGTGATGGTTAGAGCCAGACGGAATCTGCGGACATTTTTAGCAATTTCTGCGGAGAATTTTGGTAAAATTCAGTGGAATTATTTTGGGAGTATCATAACTAAAGCCTTAATACGTGTCATTTAAAAACTGAATAAATTTAGATTTACACACATTTACTCAAGTAAATAAACCGAATTAATGATGGGCTAAACATCTGGGAAATCTGCGGTATTCTGCGCGTGCAGATTCTGTGTGGGCCTAGTGATGGTTAAGAATAGAGCAGTATGCTGGTGTTGAACTGCACTGCCTACTGCACTCCTGCACTGGGCTCACACACACACACACACACTGCACTCTGACAACTTCAACACTGTTGATGAGCCGTGGTGGGCGTTTCTCTCCGTCTCGCGCAGAACACAGTCAACCAATCACAACAGACTGGGTCATCGAACCAATCAGCGCAGATTATCATCGTGCTAAGGAGGTGTTTGGGAACAAATGAATGGCTGAACAAATCAGTGATTGTGATAATCAGGTAAAAATAAATGCAGATTATTACACCATGAAAGTGACCTGCATGCAGATCAGCCTGTTGCTGGAGACCCCCAAAACCAAAACATGACCTTTATAGTGCATAATAGGGGCTCTTTAAGGAATGTATGGGCAACTGTGTGAATGTCCATCTGATGAGCCCAGAATCATCATGGCAGCTGTTTCAGTGTTTTCTGTGCTGTATATTCTGCTCATTTCACCATAAAACTCCACTTCTGAATTTACATGTTCATCAAAGCAGCTCATGAGGAACAGTTTAGACAGACGTACAGCCACAATCAGTGTTCAAACTGATTTATTCATATTATTGTAACGGAACAAAGAGGAATTTTAACAAAAACTGTGACTTTATACATGTTTCAGGAGCAGACGAAAGCAGAAACTGCTGAGACGACATCAGAACAAAACGTATGAATAGTGAAACTGCAGTAAACATGTGAGGATCTGCTCTTAAACACTGACAACTGAACGAGCAAACCTGAAATAAAGGTCGTGATTGAGGAGTCGGTCTGAATCTGACACACACACACACACACACACACACACACACACACACTGCAAAAAATGATTTTCTAAGAGTTTTTGTTGTGTTTCTAGTCCAAATATCTAACATTCTAAACAAAAACTCTACGAAAATCAATTTTTGCACCACACACACACACACACACACCGACACACACACCCCTTAATGAGACAAACATTCTTCACACACACATTTTAAAGCATTAGTTCACCCGTACATGTTAATTCTGTCACTAATGGAGGCCATAATGAGATCTCCACACACACACACAGAGCTGAACTGTGAGCTCCTCATCCTCCACAGACAGCAGGGGTCCCGAAACCCTCCAGAAAACACCCCCAACACTGATAACCAGTTGATGTCCCACAGACGTGCTGTTGGAGTTGTGTGTGTTTACAGCTGAAGCACTGAACACACACTACTGAGCCTTTCCACAGTAGTAGCGCCACCTACTGGAGTGGGCGGGGCCTCTGCAGGGGGCGTGGCCTCAACACAAATCAGTCTAATTCACAATAATTATAATAAAGTTATATTTAATGATCTTTAAATAATCATTTCACACACAAACCTTCTAATATCTGAAGACATTCACAGCTATATGTAAGTGCTGATCTCTTGGCTTGTTTCTCCGATTATGGATATTTCAGAATATGTGGTTTATTAATGATAACGCAGGTGTTCTGATCCGTCTATTGACCAGAGAATCCTCTGATGAGAGAAAACTCATCAGCAGAAACGCTCTTCCCCTGATGTGACGCAGATCAATGAAGTCATATTCACAGTTCTTCTGTCACACTAAAGAGTTGTTGGAGTTTGCTCTGATTATGGCTCAGTGTTATTCAGTGTTTGTTTATCAGTGTTTATCAGTGTTTGTTTATCAGTGTTTATCAGTGTTTGTTTATCAGTGTTTTCTGGAGTGTTTGTGCGGTCTGTGCAGGATGAGGAGCTCCTGCAGTTCAGCTCAAACATCTTCATGTGTGTGTGAGTGTGTGAAGACCTCATTATACCTCCATTAATGACAGATGTGTGTGTGAACTGACACACAGGCCAGAGCAGGACCGAGTCTGTTGAATGTTTTGGTGTGTTTTCCTCCGTCCTGAGTGAATAATCCCGCAGTTTTACTTCCAGGAGTGTGTGTTGTGCACAGAAGAGCGAGACGGGATCATGTCCAGCAGGAGCTCTCGGTGTCGCTGCACTGATGATGATGATGATGATGATGAAGACTGCTTGGGTAGACTGGGGTTTACATACGCCATCCTCACACCTGACACACACACACACACACACACACACACACACACACACACACACACACACACACACACACAAAGTGTTGTTATTGTGAGTTGTGGGGACAGTTTTTCTACAGTACAGACTGCATGTTCTCTCCCCTCAGTGTGTAGCTTTACTCTCTGAATAAACTGATTCTGTGGGATGTATAAGCCTTTAGAGAGGTGAGGACATCAGGAGTGTGTTCATAATGCACCTGCTGCTGTAAGATCTGTGTCACACCATCACATTATACACATCTGTGCCCTGATACGTCACAAACACACACAACACACGGATACACACACATAGATACACACACAGATAAACACACAGACACACACACACAGATGCACATATACGCACATAGATATATAAAGAAACACACACGCAGACACACTCACGAAGATGCACATATACACACAGAGATACAAACAAACACACACACACACGCACGTTTATATTACACACTTCTGATTAAATCTCACAACGGCAAGAAAACAGTCCGAATGTTGAGATAAAGTTGGTACTGTTGTAATAATAACATACAATATTAAGAATGAGGATACATGCAGAGTGTGAGAGTGTGTGTGTGTGCGTTTGACCTTTGACTCCTGCTGACCCTCACCTGGCCTGTTGACCAGAGCAGCAGCCATTACTGCACTCTGCAGCCGAGAGGACTGAGCAGACACCTGCAGAAACACACACACACACACACACACACACACACACACACACACACACACACACACACACACACACACACAAACTAATTCATTAATTATTAATTCTTTCTAATTAATTGTATTTGTTCTAATCAGGGGCGTCACGGTGGCGCAGTGGGTAGCACAATTGCCTCACAGCAAGAAGGTCGCTGGTTTGAGTCTCGGCTGGGTCAGTTGGTGTTTCTGTGTGGAGTTTGCATGTTCTCCCCGTGTTGGTGTGGGTTTCCTCCGGGTGCTCCGGTTTCCCCCACAGTCCAAACACATGCGCTATAGGGGAATTGATCAACTAAACTGGCCGTAGTGTATGAGTGTGTGTGTGAATGAGTGTGTATGGGTGTTTCCCAGTACTGAGTTGCAGCTGGAAGGGCATCCGCTGTGTAAAACATATGCTGGAATAGTTGGCGGTTCATTCCGCTGTGGCGACCCCTGATGAATAAGGGACTAAGCTGAATGAATGAATGAATGAATGTTCTAATCAGACTTGATGCAGAAACTCTTTGATTGACATTCTCTCTTTGTACGTGTCATCGGAGGGGGAAAGCCCCGCCCAGCAGTGCCCTCATTAGCATATAATTAAAGACACAGTGTACCATCGGTGCTGTGTGTGTGTGTTACTGAGTGACTGAGTCTTCATCACCTGCTGGAGGCGGAGCGAGGAGGAGGAGGAGGATGAAGACGGAGAGCACTTCACCTGCGCAGGTGAGGATGAGGATGATGATGAGGACAGCTTGGCCAGCGCCGCCTGCAGACGCTGTGTGTGCTCCTCCTTCAGCCGCTGCTTCTGTGCGCGACACACACACCGCTCGCAGCGCGACACACCCGCATCATCCCTGATCCAGCGGCTGCTGAAATCTGTGTGACAGAGAGAACAGCAGAGCGGCACACACACACCCGCAGGACAACCTGACACACACACACACATGCAGAGAGAGAGACACACACACACACACACACACACACGGAAGAGAAAATAACACATCATTACAAATAGTAACCCATGAACACTGTAACAATAAAACACTATAATAATAAAGAGCTGATAACAGTATACGTATAATATATGAAGATATAAATAATAAAGCTCACATGTTAAATATCTTTATGAATAATCACTATATTCATTACAGGAATATGAAGATAATATCCATTTTATTTCTTCACAAAGAGTCATTTAACAATAGAATAATAACACCTAATGCCAATATGATGATTAGAATGTGAAGAAGAAGAGAACACACTGATCTTCCTCACTGAGGGAATCATCATCAGGCATTTCTTGGAGGGCCCCCCCAACGCTGCTCTCCTATATTTACTGTGAACGCAAGCGCAAGGACGAGCGCGTACAAATAAATCATAAACACTGCGCAATGCACAAACCACATTAAACACGATACAATTCATGACGATGGTGAGAACAAAATGACCTCCACATTAGATTAAAAGAATAGCTCTGTGTGATTCAGACATGACAAAGAGCTGAAAACAATAATAAATACACAACAGCAGTCTGAATAACAGCAGAAAACATCAGACACATACCCAACAGCAGCACAACACTCTATTCTGCATAACACCACCCGCACTCAGCTATTGGGGGAGCTGGAATGACGCCACATATTCCTACAGACTCCACATATTATCTGCATTCTTGAAATTTCTTTGGTTCATCTTTTCAACATTCAAAGAAGTTTTGGGAAGACTTATCGTCGTGTCCAAATAAATCAGGATTTAGATGTAATTTGACCCCTAAAGATGTTGTATTTTATTTTGTCTCAAACTATTTATGTGGAATTTATAATGAATCTTTTGATTTCATTTGGTAAATTTCATGTTCATAATGTAGATTAAATAACTAAACCTTGTTTAAAGGTTTCTATTATAGATTTTCATTTGTATATAGACTCGCTCCAGTGATAGCAAGAGACGTCAAGATACAATTATAGTTGCAAAGGAGCTGATGTTAATTAAATAGTAAACTTGCTGTTGGGTAGGTTAAATCATAATATCATTGGAAAGGTTTCTGTGTTAAAGCTGTCTTTTATTTACTTTGATTATGTAATTATGTTTTAGTTTATTTTATGTCATTAGTTACATTTGTATTTTTTGGATGTCATGTTTAAATTGTATACTTGCTGTTGTTTAAATACAACAAAAAATTATAATAAAAAAAGATATATATATATATACAGTTGAAGTCAGAATTATTCGCCCCCTTTGAATTTTTATTTTCTTTTTTAAATATTTCCCAGATGATGTTTAACAGAGCAGGGAAATGTTCACAGTTTGTCTGATAATATTTTTTCTTCTGGAGAAAGTCTTATTTGTTTTATTTCAGCTAGAATAAAAGCAGTTTTTAAACACCATTTTAAGGTCAATATTATTAGCCCCTTTAAGCTATATATTTTCTGATAGTCTCCAGAACAAACCATCATTATACAATAACTTGCCTAATTACCCTAACCTGCCTAGTTACCCTAATTAACCTAGTGAAGCCTTTAAATGTCACTTTAAGCTGTATAGAAGTGTCTTGAAGAATATCTAGTCTAATATTATTTACTGTCATCATGACAAAGAGAAAATAAATCAGTTATTAGAGATGAGTTATTAAAACTATTATGATTAGAAATGTGTTGGAGAAATCTGCTCTCTGATAAACAGAAATTGGGGAAAAAATAAACAGGGGGTTGAATAATTCTGATTGCAACTGTATGCTTATATTTGTATGTTATTCATTTACAAAACATGGATTTGACTCATGTTGTATTTGTAGATGTCATACTTATACACTTTATTATTTTAAATGAGTGTTTTCAGGCTTGCAAACTTATTTGTTCATTTTCTTTTCAGCTTAGTTCCCTTATTAATCAGGGGTCACCACAGCGGAATGAACCACCAACTTATCCAGCATATGTTTTACACAGCGGATGTCCTTCCAGCCGCAACCCAACACTGGGAAACACCCATACACACTCATTCACACTCATACACTATGGTCAATTTTAGCCTACCCAATTCACCTGCACCACAGGCTTTTAGACTGTGGGGGAAACCGGAGCACCCGGAGGAAACCCACACCAACACGGGGAGAACATGCAAACTCCACACAGAAACACCAACTGACCCACCTGGGACTCGAACCAGCGACCTTCTTGCTGTGAGGCGAACACGCTACCCACTGCGCCACCGCATCGCCCTTATTTGTTGAAATCATATGTATGATAGGGTAAATATGTCATAGTTATTAAAAATGTATACACTTAAATATTAACATTTCATTTATTAGTGCTGTCTTCTCACTGTTTTTACACCAGTGGGCCCAATCTCGCCTAGGGCCCCTCAACCCTACAGGCCGACACTGATCATCATCATCATCATCATCATCATCATCATCATCATCATCATCATCAGTGTTAATGAATGACATTCTCATTAATTATTCAGTTATTTATTTAATATTATTATGAATACTGGGCAGTACAGTGGCGCAGTGGGTAGCATGAATGCCTCACAGCAAGAAGGTCACTGGTTTGAGTCTCGGCTGGGTCAGTTGGTGTTTCTGTGTGGAGTTTGCATGTTCTCCTCGTGTTGGTGTGGGTTTCCTCCGGGTGCTCCGGTTTCCCCCACAGTCCAAACACATGCGCTATAGGGGAATTGGGTAGGCTAAATTGACAATTGACTAAAGTGTATGGGTGTTTCCCAGTACTGGGTTGCAGCTTTAAGGGCATCCGCTGTGTAAAACATATGCTGAATAGTTGGCGGTTCATTCCGTTGTGGTGACCCCAGATTAATAAAGGGACTAAGCCGAAAAGAAAATGAACGAATGAATTATGAATTATGACATTGACGTTCAATAATCCAGTTTAATAACAACAACAAGCTATAACTACTGTAAAGCTGATCACAGTCAGGAATCATTTTACCACTAAATGTTTTTAAACTGAAGAATATTGCAGTGTTCCCTTCACTGCAACATCAACACTGTATTAAGTGTATTAAGCTCTTTAGGTATACTAGAAACTTCCAGGTAGGTGTGTTGAAGGAAGTTGGAGCTAAACTATGCAGGACACCGACCCTCAAGGACAGAGTTTGACCCCTGATCTAAATGAACAAACACATCTAGCAGATTTTCTTAAATGATGTTTTTTTTCTCAAATCAACTCTTCAAATAAAGCATTTTGTCTTCAGATTGTATGCAGATTAAATGCAGACCTGGCTCCGCCCCCTCCAGCAGCCGCTGCACCGCCTCCTCCAGCCCCAGCAGGTACAGGAACTCATGACTGGCGGTCGAGGGCATGAAGCTGAGCGTGGGGGGTACAGAGGTGGGCACGGGGAGCTCCAGCAGACGCTTCTCCAGCTGCTTCTGCCCTGACACCTGCCCAGCGGCTGCAGACTCACTCACGCTGCACGAGGAGGAGTTCAGGCTCACGGCCGGCGTCTGCACACACACACACACACACACACACACACACACACACACACACACACACACACACACACACACACACACACACACACATCAAATATAAGTCAAAAATGAAGTGACTGCAGGTTGAAGGAAAACAGTGGAGTAAAAGTACCACTGAAAATGTTCTCAGGTGAAAGTAAGAGTTTCTAAAATGACTTAGGAACGTACAATTCCTGAGACTGGTCTGTCCAGTCCACTCACCTGTGTGAGGCACACTCAAAACTGCACAAAGCACACCTGTAGGAATATGGAGTCCATTTTGTTTCTTTATTATTCAATCAAAAATATCTTTTATTTTTTAACTACAATGTGCCTAACTTTGGTCTGAAACTACACATGTTTGTTTGAATAATCAAGACACAATATTGGAGTTTGCATGTTCTCCCCGTGTTGGTGTGGGTTTCCTCCGGGTGCTCCGGTTTCCCCCACAGTCCAAACACATGCGCTATAGGGGAACTAAATTGCGCTATTGATGAACTAAATTGGCCGTTGTGTGTGTGTGTGAATGAGTGTGTATGGGTGTTTCCCAGTGCTGGGTTGCAGCTGGAAGGGCATCCGCTGTGTAAAACATATACTGGAATAGTTGGCGGTTCATTCCGCTGTGGCGACGCCTGATAAATAAAGGGACTAAGCTGAAGGAAAATGAATGAATAAATGAAGACACAAAATGACCTCCAGCCTACATGGGTTCCAAAAGAAGCAAGCACAGACTGTAGATGTGCAATAAATGACAGCAGAACAGAGAGCATAATCAATGAGTGTGCAATAAAAACTGTGGTAACTGTATACTTTATCAGGAATCAGAGATTCAACACCTTTTAAGACCTTTTTTCAGACTCTTTCCATACATTTTAAGACCTCATCACCACTTAACTGGCAGTATATTCACTAAATACTGATAGCAAGAAACCAATCCTAAACTAAAACTGTATATATACTGAATAACAATGTTAATCCAGCAGGTGGCGCCTTTACAGCAGCATGAATGACAGTGTTTCCAACAAAGCAGCGTGATGACAAATCTAGCAGGATTTGTTTGAAACTACACAGAATCCCAATACTCAAGATTAAACTCAGGCAAACTTTAGTCTACTGACACAAGATTTAATACCTTGCAAAATAGCATTTAAGAATTTTTAATACTATTTAAGGGCCTTAATTCTCTCTAAATTGATTTATTAATTTTTAATACGGGTGGCACGGTGGCTCAGTGGGTAGCACGATCACCTCACAGTAAGAAGGTCTCTGGTTTGAGTCCCGGCTGGGTCAGTTGGTGTTTCTGTGTGGAGTTTGCATGTTCTCCCCGTGTTGGTGTGGGTTTCCTCCGGGTGCTCCGGTTTCCCCCACAGTCCAAACACATGCGCTATAGGGGAACTGATCAACTAAACTGGCCGTAGTGTATGAGTGTGTGTGATTGAGTGTGTATGGGTGTTTCCCAGTGTTGGGTTGCAGATGAAAGGGCATCCTCCGCTGTGCAAAACATATGCTGGATAAGTTGGTGGTTCATTCCGCTGTGGCGACCCCTGATTAATAAAGGGACTAAGCCGAACAGAATGAATTTTTAATACTTTTTAAGACCCTGCGGACACCCTGTTTATTTTTTGCAATGCAAAGTATTTTATTATCAATGACAATTCTTTTAATTAATTAAAAACAATGTATTTGCAATCTTTTATTTGTGAATGACTATGTACTTAATTTTTCCCTAAACTAAATATGTTTGATTGAATAATAAAGAAACAAAACTAACTCCCTGTAGGAAACACACTCTTCCCCTCTCCACATGCACCACACACTTTCCTGCACACTGCATTCATCTGGAAAACACTGTGCAATTTTGAGTGTGCTACACACAGGTGAGTGGGCTGGACAAACCACCTGTAGGAAACACACACATTCTCCCTCTCCATATGCACCAGACGCTCTCCTACAAACGTGAGGAGGCTCTGACTGCAGACTGGGTGCACATGCAAGCTAAGACTGCATGCACACACCTGACCCCGCCCCTCACAGTGACATCACTAGCTCTATTGAGTGCATGTGTCTGAGACTGCATGCACACACCTGACCCCGCCCCTCACAGTGACATCACTAGCTCTATTGAGTGCATGTGTCTGAGACTGCATGTCTGCAGCCAAATACTATTGACAAACACTGCATTCATCAGGAAAACACTGTGCAATTTTGAGCATGCTACACACAGGTGAGTGGGCTGGACAAACCACCTGTAGGAAACACATGATTCTCCCTCTCCGTATGCACCACACACTCTCCTACAAACACTGCATTTATCTGGACAACATTGTGCGATGTTGTGAGGCACACACAGAATTGCATATAACACCTGTAGGAAACACACTCTTCCCCTCTCCACATGCACCACACACTCTCCTGAATAATGCATTTATTTATTTATTGTTCAGCGTTTGCAGGAGAGTGTGTGCTCCATGAGGAGAGGGAAAGAGTGTGTTTCCGACAGGTGTTTATGTGTGTGAGCGGGCTGAACAAACCACCAGCAGGAAACACTCTCTTCCCCGCTCCACAACTCTTTAGAATCATTCATTCATTTTCTTTTCAGCTTAGTCCCTTTATTAATCCGGGGTCGCCACAGCGGAATGAACCGCCAACTTATCCAGCACGATTTTACGCAATGAAAGCCGCAACCCATCTCTGGGAACATCCACACTCACTCATTCACACTACGGACAATTTAGCCTACTCAATTCACCTGTACCACATGTCTTTGGACTGTGGGGGAAACCGGAAACCCACGCGAATGCAGGGAGAACATGCAAACTCCACATAGAAACACCAACTGACCCAGCCCAGCCGAGGTTCGAACCTGCGACCCAGCGACGTTCTTGCTGTGAGGCGACAGCACTACCTACTGCGCCACTGCATCGCCTCTTTAGGATCATATAAACTAAAAACTCCAGGAGTTCAGTCATAGCAGGTGAATCAGCCTTCAGCTACTAACAGCGCCCCCTGCTGCTGGAATCAGCTTCCAGAAATGATCAGACGTGCTCCAACATCAGACACATTCACATCAGGACTGAACACACATCTGTGTGACTGTGCCTTTACTGAATGAGCACTGTGCTGCGACACACACATCACACTAATGTGTCTTTCTCTTCTTTATTTATTATTTTATAACCCGTTTAACACATTTAATCTGTTTTTAACCACTTTTAATCATTTCCTTGTCTCTTTTATTCTTGTTTATGTAAAGCACTGTGAATTATCATCGTGTATAATGTGCTGTAGAAATAGTCTTGCCTTGCCATTACGCAGTAACAGTGATGGGAGTTCAGATCATTTTACTGACTCGGATCTTTGAGTCTCCTTCATCGAGATAACCGAATCTTTTTTCGTTCATTTCGTTCAATTTGCCTAAATATTATTAAACTGTTACGAATTGCTTCCAAACTTATCTACAACTAGCCCAAAAGGTTGATCACACTACAAACACGTCATAAACAGAACGCTATACGGAGGAGAAAATAATCATTCATTGTTTACCTGCTCTTTTGTCTATGAAGGTATGTTCGGCTCTTTGCTCAGCTCACCTCTTCACCTCTTCAAATTTCAGTGGTTTGTTCACATCACATATAATCTCAACCAATGTACACAGTCTGAGCTGAAAGGAGCCATGATTAGTTCACCTTTCGAGTCTTCTGCTTTTTGAGTCATTCGTTCATCACGTTGACAGCATGTAAAGAGAGATGACTTAACCCGAGGACTCGAGACATGAACGGATCAAATCTCTTTCCGGCTCTAAATGCATACGATTGGCTTCTGTCTTTCACGTGATGACCGAATGACTCGAACCCGATAGAGGACTCGAAAAATGAACGAATCTTCTCCCGCACTACACACCGTGCGCATGCGCGAATGAATGAATCACGTAGTTCATTCCAGTCATTCGTTCTTTTGTCACATAACGTGAAAGAAAGCATAAGAGATGAGTTATTTAATAAATCGGATTGTCTTTGTGAAGTGTTTTGTAACATATGATAAATGTTTAATTGTTTTATTATTATTTTTTACCAGAAAAGCTTTATAACAGAACAGATAACTTTAAAATCACAATAATAAAACAAACTAAAGAAAACAAAAGAGTGCACAACAAGCTAGGCTTTTTAAAAGAAGTGTGGTTTATTTATAAAGTAATTTCGAGAGGATCACGTGCTTATGATCAACACGGCTGGCACCTTATCAGCTCCGTAATCTGCCCTATTAGATGATGACGGACACACTATAAATAACCAGAGATTTCACTCCAGTTATCTTCGTCTCGAAGTTCCCCCCTCCTTCCACCCCTACTTCCACCCTTTCCTATAGGGCGACACGGCGGCCCAGTGACTAGCACTGTTGCCTCACAGCAAGAACGCCACCAGTTCAACCTCCCATTGAGATGGTTGGCGTTTCTGAGTTTGCATGTTCTCCCCGTGTTCGCGTGGGTTTCCCCCGGGTTCCCCGGTTTCCTCACACCGTCCAAAAACATACACCATAGCCAATCGACTAAACCAAATTATTGCCTAAGACAACTTTAGTTCACACTTTTCACACGGCGATAAGCGGGGGAGTTCTCGAGACCTTCCTGAGCTCGAACTTCCCTCTCGCCCTTCTAACGGGAGGGAGCCCCGGGCTCGAGGATATATGAGCTCAGGGCTCTCTCCCGGGACAGCATGCTAATTACGCTTTATTGATCATCAGCTAAGTGTGAACTCTTGAGTTATTATTAAATAAGCTTTGAAACTACACTCTGTGGCTTTACTTGTTGGATTAAGGCATGTTAGCGTTCAGAAACACAAGCCGAGCCTTTGACAGGCTGAGTCTGTTTCTTCTCTCAGATGATTTGAAGTGCTTCTTTTGTCATTACTTGTTGGTCACAGGATAAAAGCTTCAGCTAAATGAGTAAATGTAAATGCAATCTGTTTTATACAAATATTAGACCAGTACATAAAGTCTGCATAGAAAAACATTATTAAACAGAAAAATGGAGTACAAATGAACAAATTATAAATCACTTGTAATTGTAGACTTTGATTAATTTATCATATAGCCTAGCTTAGTGTTTGTTTTCTGATAGCAAGACAGTGAATAGACATTTTAAAAGCATGGGTCCATTTATTTGTAAAATAACAAAAATAAAACCACATATCCACCAGAAAAAAGTAACAATAACTTAGTGACAACAGGACAGACCTTTTTTATTTCTAAGAAAATGCTTTTTAGCTACACATTGTTTGATGATTTTATGAAGTCTAAAATATGATCCATGATGCAACAAAACTTCAGTTTTACATGAGTATTACAGACTGAGTGGTGCAGTAGGTAGTGCTGTTGCCTCACAGCAAGAAGGTCGCTGGTTTGAGTCTCAGCTGGGTCAGTTGGTGTTTCTGTGTGGAGTTTGCATGTTCTCCCCGTGTTGGTGTGGGTTTCCTCCGGGTGCTCCGGTTTCCCCCACAGTCCAAACACATGCGCTATAGGGGAATTGGGTAAGCTTAATTGTCCGTAGTGTGTGTGTGTGTATATGAGTGTGTATGGATGTTTCCCAGAGATGGGTTGCGGCTGGAAAGCCATCCGCTGTGTAAAACATGTGCTGGATAAGTTGGCAGTTCATTCCGCTGTGGTGACCCCGGATTAATAAAGGGACTAAGCCGAAGAGAAAATGAATGAATGAATGAATGAATGAATGAATGAATTACTGACTGAGGTCCTCAATGCAGTGTACAGTGGAGCTACAGTTTAAGATCAGAAATGCACATCATAATAGTAATAATCAGGGCTTAACATTAACTTTTTTGATCAGCAGCCACTGTGGCTAGTAGTTTTTCAACATTACTAGCCACTCGCCATTTTCACTAGCCACAATTTTATTGTTGGGAAAATATATTTTATACACATAAATATGACTTTGACATGCTAAAATGACTTGATTTAGATTTTGCGTTTACTCCACATGCCTCATTCATTTCACTTTTTGTGTGTCCTGTATGAGCTTGCTCAATGTTCATGAGCAAATGGTTTCATAGTATTACAATTAGTTTTTATTTCACATCATTTTCAGAGCTCAAAATAAAGGATTTACCAAATTAATCTCTGACCACACCAAACATAAACAATTCATTATTTCTTAGCCACACATTTTAAATGTGTCAAAACAAGCCAAATATAGCTGTTTACTATACTTTTTATTTAACAAAACATATGCACAGTAATCTGTCCTGGCTAAAGGTCCAGGATCACCAGTTAACTACACATAAATGGGCAGTAATCTCCCATTAAAGCAATGTTATTGTAAAAATTTTGATCATTAAACCACATTACGCAAAAGAAAACAGGTAAAAAAACATACCGTGTGATAATGAAAGGATGCTAACGCACACGGTTAACGTTAGACCCATAAATAATCTGTTCAAATAATGGTGAAAGCGAAAGCAACCGGTGCTGCTTACAAAAAGACAAATCTGGAGCTGTTGAAAGCAGCAAGACTGTGGGTGCATGTTCATCACTTTTGTCTAGTCTATTTGAAAGAGAACCGATCACATCAGCTGTGTTTCTAGACACAGTTGCTTCACGCAAGGAAACGAGAGCGCGCACGTTTTAAACAGTCGCGCGCGTCACCTCAGCTGTTAGCGCGAGTGATCATCCTCTCATTCGGTATTCATCTGCTTTTTTATTGCTCACGCGAACGTAATTATTTTTGTCAGTCGTGTTGCTTCTCAATTATAAGATCGCCTTTACATGAATATTGGACCATCCTTATTGTCGAACCCTGCTTTTATGAATTATTATCCGGGAAAATTATTTTCAACTAGCCAAAGTGGCTAGTGGGAGTGTCTGTCTTACCCGCCACCACTGAAACCTACCCGCATTTGGCGGGTTGGCGGGTGTTAATGTAAAGCCCTGGTAATAATAATAATATAATAATAATTAATGATTATGAAGCACCCGTCTCTAAAGAGGATTTGAAACCATTTACTAATTTCTACACCCAATTCTGCTGTAGCGTCAAGCCAAGTAAGAGGAATGACTCAAACCCGATAGAGGACTCGAGACATGAACTGATCAAATCTCTTTCCGGCTCTAAACGCTTATGATTGGCTTCTGCCTTTCCGTGATGAACGACTCAAAAGACTTGAAAAATGAACGATACCTGCACAAATGTGCGCACGCACGGATGAACGAATCACGCCCTGAGAGGACTCGTAGTTCCTGAGTCATATTGAAGATTCATTCAAAATGAACGAATCATTTAAGACTGACCCATCACTAGCAATAATATGACTTCTCTAAGGAACGAGTAATTTAATGCGTTACTTCCTAATTTAATTTATTCACTTTAAACAAAAAAAAAACTGCTGAATTAAAATGAATCCGGCGCTGGATGAGGGAACGTGTTCATTATTCTGAACAGATGAAGAACAGGAGAAGGGGATTATATATATATATATATATAGTATAGGGGATTATAGTCTCAATAACACACACTGCTTTACACTGTCATTCAGCTCTGACTCAGGACGTGCTCAGAAGATCACAGTGTCCTACATCACAGAAACCCTGCCAATGCTAAACAAGATCAACATCATCACTGACCATGCAAAGGCATTAACACAGAGAAGAGTGACTCAACTTTACTCAACTTACTGAACTCAACTTTAAGTAAAGCAACTTCCATCCACTGAGAGAGAGTGTGTGTGTGTGTGTGTGTGTGTGTGTGTGTGTGTGTGTGTGTGTGTGTGTGTGTGTGTGTGTGTGTGTGTGTGTGTGTGTGTGTGTGTGTGTGTGTGTGTGTGTTTTCTGCCAGACCTGGTTGATGATCAGCAGGCCGGTGTTGGGCAGTGTGGTCATGCAGATCAGGCCGGGCTGGAGGAGGCGCTGCTGGTTCTGGACGCTGCTGACCACAGATCTGAGCGCTGGAGGAGCTGATGAGGAGATCTGCTGGAGTCTGGAGATCTGCTGCTGCTGCTGGGGACACACTGACAGCGTCTGCAGGAACACAGCAGCGTCACCGACACACTCTCACACACGTTAATGAGCACAGCACTGCACACACACACACACCTGAGCTCCTCTGACCAGCGCCGGCATCATGACCTGAGCACCGGTTGAGCCCTGCTTACCCACAGCACGCACCAGAGGAGGCGGAGCTACTGACCGCACCTGACCAACACACACACACACACACACACACACACACACACACACACACAAAACAGCACTGTTACTGCTCTGAAGACAGCGTCTATGCATGTGTGTGTGAGCGAGAGAGAGAGAGAGAAAGAGAGAGAGTGTGTGTGTGTGTGTGTGTACTGTACTCACAGGGGGAGCTGGTTTAGCAGCAGTGACGGTCTTGACCAGAGGAGCAGCAGAAACCAGCGGCTGACCACAAACACAACACAACACAATCACTCACCTCAGTCTGTGTGTGTGTGTGTGTGTGTGTGTGTGTGTGTACCTTCTGTACGCTGGCCTCTTTGTTGGTCTGGCTGTGTCTGAGCTTCTTCAGCAGGAGGAGTTTAGCTTCTTCTAGACGCAGCTCCTGCTTCAGACGCTCAATCATGTGCTCACGCTGCACTGCAGAGCTCCTCTACACACACACACACACACACACACACACACACACACACACACACACACACACACACACACACACACACACACACACACAATTAAATATAACAATAAAAACAAACATATACAGACTGTAATGTGTGTGTGTGTGTGTGTGTGTGTGTGTGTGTACCATCAGCAGGTGTGTGTCCAGCTGTGTACGCTGACTCCTGCTCTTCAGTTGTGGACTGTGAGACTCATCAGAGAGGTCCATCACATCAGACGGAGACACAGAGCAGCGATTACGCTTCACCTCCCTGCACCCACACACACACACACACACACACACACACACAGAGAGAGTTAAAACACACTTAGTTAAACACACACAGTTAAATGCACACAGACTCACACTCACAGGGGTAGATACACACATACATGCACACGGGTATTTATACACACACACATTTAGACAAACACACACACACACTTGGCTCTGTTCTTCACTGATCACACTGGTGACGACACACACTGATGAGGAATATAAAGTGAAAGTGTTTTAACAGCAGAACAAACTCCAGTGTGTGGAGATGTTTCCTTTCCACACACACACACACACACACACACACACACACACACACACTCCAGCTGATCATCATTGAACTCCACACTCTTCCTGCACTAATCAACTAAACACATCACGTGATCTGAGGTCACGTGACTTAAACACAGACACACACACATACACACACCGCGTGAAACCATGACAACCAGCCGGTTGGAACCGGTTAGTGACACACGGCCTTCATTTTGAGAAGTGGAGGAGCATTCAGGTGCACAGAGGAAATGGAGAAACACACACACACATTCAGACACACACACATTCTTACATTGATGAGATATAGACATATAAATATATAGCGACACACACACACACACACACTCTTATATAGAGACACAGACACATGCGCACACACATGCACCCTAACATAGAGACACCCTCACTGACACACACACACACACACATAGACAAATACACACATATACAACTAAACAAACACAAAAACATTAGGATAGAGACACAAACATTGACACACACACGCACACACACACACTGATTTATTTTCTCTTTGTCATGATGACAGCACATAATATTAGACTAGATATTCTTCAAGACACTAGTGTTCAGCTTAAAGTGACATTTAAAGGCTTCACTAGGGTAATTAGGGTAAAGTTAGGGTAATTAGGCAAGTCATTGTATAACAGTGGTTTGTTCTGGAGACAATCCAAAAGGGGGCTAATAATATTGACCCTAAAATGGTGCTGCTGCTGTCCGTGGGCTCGTCTGCTGTCTGCAGCTCCAGCTTGAGGGTCTTCACTTCTCCACCGCTGCGCATGCTGGAGGACTGAACCGACACCGCTGACTCCGACCTCCAACCCAGACGCAGACGCTTCCCGTCCACAGAGTCTCTCTCCAGAGCACGCTTCTGACTGCGCGTCTGCCGCACCGCAACCGCAGACATCTCCACACCTGAACACATCAAAATAACATCAGAACAACGTCAGAGTAACACCAGAATAATATAAGAACAACACCAGACCGATGTCAGAGCAACGGCAGAACAATGCCAGAACACTACAACAACACACCTACAATGTCAGAACAACGGCAGAACAACATCAGGAAACACCTGTACAACACCAGAACAACGTCAGAACAATGTCAGAACAACAGCAGAACAACACCTGTACAACACCAGAACAACATTAGAACAACACCTGTACAACATCAGTACAATATCAGTACAACACCTGTACAACATCATAACAATATCAATACAACACCTGTACAACATCATAACAATATCAGTACAACACCTGTACAACATCATAACAATATCAGTACAACACCTGTACAACATCATAACAATATCAGTACAACACCTGTACAACATCATAACAATATCAGTACAACACCTGTACAACACCATAACAATATCAATACAACACCTGTACAACATCATAACAATATCAATACAACACCTGTACAACATCATAACAATATCAGTACAACACCTGTACAACATCATAACAATATCAGTACAACACCTGTACAACATCATAACAATATCAGTACAACACCTGTACAACATCATAACAATATCAATACAACACCTGTACAACATCATAACAATATCAATACAACACCTGTACAACATCATAACAATATCAATACAACACCTGTACAACATCATAACAATATCAATACAACACCTGTACAACATCATAACAATATCAATACAACACCTGTACAACATCATAACAATATCAATACTAGGGGTGTGAACCTACACTGGTCTCACGGTTCGGTTCGGTTACGATTATCATGCCATCGATTCGGTTTAATTCGATATCTCAGTGCATCACGGTGCACTGACGATGCTTTCCACACATAATTAGATTTTTTTCTTTACAACACAGGAAAAAAAATTGTATTAAAATCTATAAATATGTTTGTAATACAATTTTGTCCTTTAATACAAGCAGTCAGATACCTGTACCTTTAATTTTACCTGCTCAAAAAAAAAAACACTCTTTGTGAATGAAAACTCCAATACATGCTCAGAAGACAGCACGAGCAATTCATAACAGTTTCATAACAAATAAACTAATGTAAATATTATCCCACTTGCTTTTTGAGCGGTGGCAAGTTCTTACACACCTATGATTGGTCATTGTCTTCACCCGCTCAACAGAAAGGGCTGCGCTTGGCTTTAGAAACGAAAGCACTGTTCACCCATGAGTGACGCGGGAAAAACAGCCGCGGGTCAGTCTATATGCGCATAATACGCGGTTACCAGGTCATCCTTAAAAATAAATACAATACAATAAACTCGCACCACAGGCACGCTTGTGTCTGGATCCACAAACAGCCGAGAGGAGAGGAAAAGTTACCTCACAAACATGCCAGCGGGTCAAATGCCCAAAGTGTGTGTGTGTGTGTGTGTGGGAGAGAGAGAGAGAGAGAGAGAGAGAGGGAGTTAGAGTTTAACAGCATTTCTCCCTAGTAGTGAAATAGCAGCTCGTGCTTTACAATTCCTCAGTGTCAGTGAAAGATCTGCTTTTTAAGTAGTAGGAGTGTTTTATTTACTCACCCTCGCCTCCTTCACCATAGTATTCTACCGCGACATCGCACATAGGGGATAAATGACGTTGGTGCGTAATTATCGGTTATGATCTATTACTGAACCGATATTGAATTGTCCCCATCTGCATTGCGATGCACTGAAGAAACGATTAATTTTGACACCCCTAATCAATACAACACCTGTACAACATCGGAACAATATCAGTACACCTGTACAACATAAGAACAATATCAGTACAACACCTTTACAATATCAGAACAACACCTGTACAACATCATAACAATATCAGTACAACACCAGAACAACATCAGAAAAACACCAGCACAACACCTGTACACTATCAGAACAACACCATTACAACAACACCTGTACACTATCAGAACAACACCATAACAACACCTGTACACTATCAGAACAACACCATAACAACACCTGCACAACATCAAAACAACACCATAACAACAACACCTGTACACTACTAGAACAACACCATAACAACACCTGCACAATATCAGTACAACACCAGTACAACATCAGAACAACTCCTTAACAACATCAGAACAACACCAGTACAACATCAGAACAACATCTGTACAACACCTGTACAACACCAGTACAACATCAGAACAACACCTGTACAACACCTGCACAACATCAGAACAATATCAGTACAACACCTTTACAAAACATGTACACTATCAGAACAACACCATAACATCACCTGTACAACATCGGAACAGTATCAGTACACCTGTACAACATAAGAACAATATCAGTACAACACCTTTACAATATCAGAACAACACCTGTACAACATCATAACAATATCAGAACAACACCTGTACAACATCATAACAATATCAGTACAACACCTGTACAACATCATACCAATATCAGAAGAACACCTGTACAACATCATAACAATATCAGAAGAACACCTGTACAACATCATAACAATATCAGTACAACACCTGCACAACATCAGAACAACACCTGTACAACATCAGAACAACACCAGTACAACATCAGAACAACATCTGTACAACACCTGTACAACACCAGTACAACATCAGAACAACACCTGTACAACACCAGTACAACATCAGAACAACACCAGTACAACATCAGAACAACATCAGAACAACACCTGTACAACACCAGAACAACATCATAACAACACCAGTACAACATCGGAACAACATCTGTACAACATCATAACAACACCTGTACAACACCTGTACAACATCTGTACAACATCATAACAACACCTGTACAACATCAGAACAACATCTGTACAACACCTGTACAACACCAGAACAACATCATAACAACACCAGTACAACATCGGAACAACATCTGTACAACATCATAACAACACCTGTACAACACCTGTACAACATCTGTACAACATCAGAACAACACCTGTACAACATCAGAACAACATCAGAACAACACCAGTACAACATCAGAACAACACCAGTACAACACCTGTACAACATCAGAACAACACCTGTACAACATCAGATTAACACCTGTACAACATCAGAACAACACCTGTACAACATCAGAACAACACCTGTACAACATCAGAACAACACCTGTACAACATCAGAACAACCCCAGTACAACATCAGAACAACATCTGTACAACATCATAACAACACCTGTACAACACCTGTACAACATCAGAACAACATCTGTACAACACCAGTACAACATCAGAACAACACCTGTACAACATCAGAACAACACCTGTACAACATCAGAACAACACCTGTACAACATCAGAACAACACCAGTACAACATCAGAACAACACCTGTACAACATCAGAACAACACCTGTACAACATCAGAACAACATCAGAACAACACTGGTACAACATCAGAACAACATCTGTACAACATCAGAACAACACCTGTACAACATCAGAACAACACCAGTACAACATCAGAACAACACCTGTACAACATCAGAACAACACCTGTACAACATCAGAACAACATCTGTACAACATCAGAACAACACCTGTAGAACTCCAGTACAACATCAGAACAACACCAGTACAACATCAGAACAACACCTGTACAACATCAGAACAACACCTGTACAACATCAGAACAACACCTGTACAACATCAGAACAACACCGGTACAACATCAGAACAACACCGGTACAACATCACCTGTACAACATCAGAACAACATCTGTACAACACCTGTACAACACCAGTACAACATCAGAACAACACCTGTACAACATCAGAACAACATCAGAACCACATCTGTACAACATCAGAACAACACCAGTACAACATCAGAACAACACCTGTACAACACCAGTACAACATCCGAACAACATCAGAACAACACCAGTACAACATCAGAACAACATCTGTACAACATCAGAACAACATCTGTACAACATCAGAACAACATCTGTACAACATCAGAACAACACCTGTACAACACCAGTACAACATCAGAACAACACCAGTACAACACCTGTACAACATCAGAACAACACCAGTACAACACCAGTACAACATCAGAACAACACCAGTACAACATCAGAACAACACCAGTACAACACCAGTACAACATCAGAACAACACCAGTACAACATCAGAACAACATCTGTACAATATCAGAACAACACCTGTACAACATCAGAACAACACCTGTACAATATCAGAACAACACCTGTACAACATCAGAACAACACCTGTACAATATCAGAACAACACCTGTACAACATCAGAACAACACCTGTACAACATCAGAACAACATCTGTACAACATCAGAACAACACCTGTACAACACCAGTACAACACCAGTACAACATCAGAACAACATCTGTACAACATCAGAACAACACCTGTACAACATCAGAACAACATCTGTACAACATCAGAACAACACCTGTACAACATCAGAACAACATCTGTACAACATCAGAACAACACCTGTACAACACCAGTACAACATCAGAACAACACTTGTACAACATCAGATCAACACCTGTACAAAATCAGAACAACACCTGTAGAACACCAGTACAACATCAGAACAACATCTGTACAACATCAGAACAACGCCTGTACAACACCTGTACAACATCAGAACAACACCTGTACAACACCTGTACAACATCTGTACAACATCAGAACAACACCTGTACAACACCTATAGAACATCAGAACAACACCTGTACAACACCTGTACAACATCAGAACAACATCTGTACAACACCTGTACAACATCAGAACAACACCTGTACAACATCAGAACAACATCAGAACAACACCTGTACAACACCTGCACAACATCAGAACAACATCAGTAGAACAGAACAACACAAAAACAACGTCAGAACACCTGAACAACACCTGAACACCATACAATGGTATGAAGCTATTAAAACATCTGCACATGTATACTGTAATAACTGTAATCAATAATCAGTTGTGTGTGTGTGTGTGTGTGTGTGAAAGACTGTAAACAGAATCTTATGTGGGTTATTTTACCTTTACAAGAAATTAAGTAACACACACACACACACACACACACACACACACACACACACTGGAATGTATTGCAGAAATGTCCTGATGTGCATCAAAGAACTCAGAAACATAAAAAACATGAAGCTGTTCCTACAGGAGACACACACACACACACACACACACACACACGCTCATCTGCACTTCCTGTATTACAGGAAGAGCTGCAGTACATGCGCGCACACACACACACACACACACACAAAGAGAGAGTTAATGGAAAGCTGACTCAAGTTGTTTTCTCTCTCCCACCAGTGACATCATCATACACACACACACACACGCACACGACCCTTCCCAGGAGTCCATGGTGCACACACATGCTTTCCTGAGAACTGGCTAAAACCAGTGTGTGTGTGTGTGTGTGTGTGTGTGTGTGTGTGTGTGTGTGTGTGTGTGTGTGTGTGTGTGTGTGTGTGTTAGTCTGGTTCATCATGACACTGATCATAGCCTCATCATCAGCTGTGTGTTCAGGATTCTCACTTCTGCACTGAGGAGGATGACCCCTCAATAGGGAGCCTACACTGACCTCTGACCTTGTGTGTGTGTGTCTGCAGCGCTGATGGTCACTTCAGGACACAGGAAGCACATCTGCAGTGTGTATTTATAGTATGTGACAAAATGACCTCCCCAACAGCACACACACGCACGCACGCACGCACGCACGCACACACGCACGCACACATAATAAACGCTGGGCGTGACCTACGAGCCTGTCTGCTGTGTGTGAGAAAGGAGAGATTATGTGTGTATGTGCATGTGTGTTTGTGTGAGAGAGTCTGTAAGTGTGTGTTTATAGGTGTGTGTGTGTGTGTGTGTAAATTTGTGACAGTGTGAGAATGTGTGTGCATACATGTATATGAGAAAGTGTGTATGCATTTGCGTGCATGTTTGAGAGAGAGTGTGTATGCATTTGTGTGTAAGAGAAAGAGAGATCATCAGTCTGACACACACACACACACACACACACACACACACACACACACACACACACACACACACACACACACACACACACACACACACACACACCAGTTCCAGTAAAGCAGGCTGTGGTGAAGTGTGTTTCCCATCAGGCCGCTGGTGGACACGCGAGCGAGAGTTTGCAGCTGTGGTTAGTGCATCTCCTGCAGCTCATGCAGATACACACACACACACACACACACACACACACACACACACACACACACACACACACACACACAGACACACACACACACAGACACACACACACACACACACACACACACACACACACACACACACACACACACAGACACACACACACACACACACACACACACACACACACACACACACACACACACACCACACACACACACACACACACACCTCACAGACGACAAAACAGCACAGCAACACAAACCTGAACTGTGAACGATCAGACAATTGATAATAATCCATCATCATCATCATCACTGCACTCCTCCTCTGAACACACTGCTGAGATGTGTGTGTGTGTGTATGTGTGTGTGTGTGTGTGTGTGTGTCCTCAAGCGTCTCCTGTATGTAGCACTAGTGTCCTCCACATCTCCTCCTCCTGTTGTGTTCTCTGTGACGTCTGACTGTTGTGTGTGTGTGTGTGTGTGTGTGTGTGTGTGTGTGTGTGTGTGTGTGTGTAATAACTCTCATCATTCAGCGGAGTGATATGGAGCTGTAATGCGCTCTAAACCTGCCGGACCTACTTTAGCTGTGCCTTTATCTGACAATAACCAAACACCTGAGAATGACCAGCAGCCAATCAGAGTCCAGCGTTCAGTATAATTGCATTGTTAAGGATGTGTGTTTGATTTCTTTATGAATGTTTTACAGGGGGGTGACGCGGTGGCACAGTGGGTAGCGTTGTGGCCTCACAGCAGGAAGATCTCTGGTTTGAGTCTTGGCTGGGTCAGTGTGTGTTTCTGTGTGGAGTTTGCATGTTCTCCCCGTGTTGGTGTGGGTTTCCTCCGGGTGCTCCGGTTTCCCCCACAGTCCAAACACATGCGCTATAGGGGAACTGATCAACTAAACTGGCTATAGTGTGCGAGAATGAGTGTACGGGTGTTTCCCAGTACTGGGTTGCAGCTGGAAGGGCATCCGCTGTGTAAAACATGCTGGAATAATTGGCGGTTCATTCCCCTGTGATGACCGCTGATGAATAAAGGACTAAGCTGAAAGTAAAATGAATGAATGAATGATACAGGATGGTCTAGAAGGGATACAGCTCAGGAAACATCGATACAGCATCAGACAGTGCTCAGCAATATTTCATATTTCCCATTCTGAATATTCCTCAGGGTTAGTGTTGGGGTAGACCATAATAAAACACAGTTAATGGCTCATTTAATAACTCATATGAATAACAAACGACACTCTGCATGGTCAATTACTGTTTATCATTATGGTGAGGGGAGGGTTCACTCTGAGGTCAACATGAGGCTCGGCACCTGGCAACGGCTTCAGCATCCGATCGTCATGGCAACCAACAACAAACACAGCCAGAGATCAAAACAAGCAGACTGATGTGAGCGGCTCCATCAGATGAGCTTCTGAAGCCCTCGGGAGCGTTTCTGATGACCCAACACTCCAGAGACACACACACACACACACACACACACACACACACACACACACACACACACACACACACACACACACACACTCCTCCATCAGAATAAAGCCTTTCAGATGCTGTATCTAGAACCTGTGTGTGCTGGTCCAGTGCGAGTTCTGTTGGTGCCACATTGACTTCCATTATAATCACATGTATTGAGCACAAAGCCATGACAGCAGATAATGTCTGTGTGTGTGTGTGTGTGTGTGTGTGTGTGTGTGAGTGTGTGTGAGTGTCTGTGTGAGTGTGTGTGTGTTTGTGTTTCAGTGTGATTGTATGTGTATTTAGTGTGTGTTTCAGTGTGTGTCTGTTAGTGACTGAGTGTATAGTGTGTGTCTGTAGAGTGTGTTTGTGTGTGTACAAGAATAAGTGAGTTAGTGTGTGTGTGTGTGTGTATCCTATGAGAAGCCATGGAAAACCCTTCGTTCATTTCATTTCAGCTTATTCGCTTTATTAATCTGGGGTCACCACAGCAGAATGAATCAACAACCTATCCAGCATATGTTTTACACAGCGGATGTCCTTCCATCTGCAACTTAGTACTGGGAAACACCCATACACACTCATTCTCACACACACACACGCACACACACACACTCATACACTATGGCCAGTTTAGTTGATCAGTTCTCCTATAGCGCATGTGTTTGACTGTGGGGGAAACCGGAGCACCCGGAGGAAACCCACACCAACACGGGGAGAACATGCAAACTCCACACAGAAACACACACTGACCCAGCCGGGACTCGAACCTCGGGGCTCTTGGAACTACTGCATATTATTCATGTGACGTATAGCTGTCAGACATGAGGCTGGCTGTGTGTGTGTGTGTGTGTGTGTGTGTGTGTGTGTGTGTGTGTGTGTGTGTGCGTGTGTCAGAAACACAGTTGTAAACTCGCTGAAGCAGGAGAATAAATGGCCGCGTTCCGCTTTAAGAGGAGGAAGAGGAGGAAGAGCGACAGACAGCAGGAGGAAGAGGAAGAGCAGCCGGACACGGAGATACTGAACGGAGATCAGCAGCAGATACACACAAACACACACACACACACACACACACACACACACACACACACACACACACACTCGCTCACAAACATCGCAATAATGTCAATCTTCTTCATCATCATCATCATCTTCATCCCCATCGCTTCTGTGCCCGCGCACGCGCACACACGCCATAACGCGCGCACTCAGCGTGATCAATAACTCAGAATATTTCATGATTACAAACCTGAAGCGATGAAGCTCACACCGAGGGGTTTACTGCACTTTACAGCAGTTTCACCTCACTGACACACACACACACACACACACACACACACACACACACACACACACACACACACACACCATAAACTACCGACAAACTCTCAGAAAGTCCAAACACCAAAGAGTTCCACAACTTCGACACCGTGTGTGTGTGTGTGTTTATCGGTGTGGTTAAGATAGAGAGTGAGAGTTTATGAGTGTGTTTGAGACAGCCTCTCTCTCTCTCTGTGTGTGTGTGTGTGTGTGTGTGGCTGAGGAAGAGCAGCAGCTCTTGGTCCTCCAGAACACTCTCTCTCTCTCTCTCTCTCTCCTCCACTCACCGGCTCTTCTCTTCTCTTCTCTTCTCTTCTCTTCGCGGCTCCACCGGGCGCTTCGTCCGGTAATTCTCTCGGTAATCCCGGGAAACCCTCTGACTCTCGCAGGCGCGCGCCCTCCCCGCACACAGCCGCGCGCACACACATACACACACCCGTCACCGCACTGAACACGCGCATGCGCACTGACGAGGCCGAGACCATCATCACTGTCACACAAGTGAGTCTTCATCACACACCCGAGCACAGGTGAGAGGACAGGTGAACACACACACACACACACACACACACACACACACACACACACACACACACACACACACACACACACACACACACACACACACACACACACACACACACACTACTGACCATCATCACTGTCACACAAGTGAGTCTTCATCACACACCCGAGCACAGGTGAGAGGACACGTGAACACACACACACACACACACACACACACACACACACACACACACACACACACACACACACACACACACACACACACACACAAGTATATCTATAGGCTGTGTTCCAGTCCACTTTATTCATCTCTTCACTCGCTCACTTCCTCCATCATGTAATCTTCCCTCGTTCACTTGATGAAGTGGAACACACTTTGTGCAGGGTGGTGGGGATTCCTCTGAGGGAACAAGGGAAGAATAGTTTGTAAGTGCATGTGTAAAAGAGGAATGGAAACGCACCCTTAGTCTCCGAGTGGACATCTGTAGACTAGCTCGTGTCTCAGTCTGCTGTGCTGTGATCCTGATTCGTCTCCTCAGGCGTTTGAGTAAAGGATTCTCCTGATGTTCAGTCAGGTTTAGATCAGGACTCTGGGCTGGCCGTTTCATTAGTGCCGTGTTTCAGCTTCAGCATTGAGGAGCTCCTGGACTGATGTTTCACTATAAGAGGCTCTGATAGCTCCAGCTTCTCTGACTCCTGCACACTAGTGTCCAAACACCCCTTCATGAAGCTCACACACACATACACACACACACACACACACACACACACACACACGTTTACACATCTTCATCTGCAGTCAGTGCTTGTGGAGTGTCAGATAGGGAGCGCTGCGTATCTGGACGCAGCCTTGATGATGCAAGCTTTCTTTTTTTTACTGAACAGTAAATTATTACAGCATAGTAAAACATTATTAATTATAGAAGAAACATAGAGGATGCCAGGGGGATAAAACAGTCAAGAAAAAATATAAGTTAAACAAGAAATACATATAAAGTAAAGCTTAAAGTAAAAATACAAGATCAAGAGTAAATCATTGAAAATGAAGTACTGATGTTACAGGGGAATTTTAACAGGGCATGACAAGATAATGTTTTCCTAGCCTTAGTGTTTCCTGAGCAGCATAGTATAGAAAAAGACATAAACAGTCAACTTGAAAAAATACGAATATTGAAACGAATGTCACTTGAGAAAAATATGTTCATTCAAGGACCGAACGAAGCACCTTATTACAAATAGAGATACTTAAAGTCAATAAGAAATATAAGAAAGTTAATGTAAAGAACTGAGCAGAAAGAGCTGTTGTAAGACACCGCCTGTGCACTGAGTAATGTTATAAACGTAAAGGAGGACAGATGATAAGCGGCAACAAGTTTAAGTCATTTTATCTCCGTTTTCTTTATCATTCTGCAAACCATCCTCAATCTGATGAAGACGAAGCTCAACGCCACCAATGAAAGCTCGCGCCCCGACGAAGTAGGCTGATTTGCCCTCGCTACGTGCCTTTTGAATTGTAGGCCAAAACTTGGCTCTAGTTTCCTGGACAGATTGAGGAAGATCTTCAGCAAATCTCAGGCCTTTTTCTCGTAGGAACGAGTTGTTCTTCGCTGCAGCCCATACCGCATTCTATTTTCATGGAGTTTTCACCTACCATCTTTTCAATGGCATCTGATCTTGTGTTGATTAATGTCGAGAGAGTATCGACAATGTCTAAGTTAGACGGCAAAACTGCACATTCTTCTTTAAGGAGAGCTTTTTTAGATGCAGGAGGTTTGCACGGTGTTGCTGGATATGATGGAAATTCCTCTTCTGAAAGCATCAGCGACAGGTGACCGACTGTGCTAGCGTAGTCATGGCAGTTAGACATGAGGGGATTAACTAAATCGGCTTGTTTAGCAGCCTTCATCGTTCTCTTCTTTTCCCGTGACGACATGTGGTCGATAGATGACTTATTAATAACAGTTAGAGTCTACTCAGGTTCTTTACTGTGTCTTTTTGTTTCAATATTATAGTTTTGGTGCAAGCGTTCGGTAAATTAAGTGTGGTCAGGTCGCCATCTTGGCCACGCCCCTTGATGATGCAAGCTGAGACTGCATATGTCAGAGACGCAGCGTCAGACTCAATGGAGTGAGTGATGTCACTGTGAGGGGCGGGGTTAGGGGAGCTCATTAAAAGCATTGCATGCTGCTCAGATTGGCTGCAGCAGGTCTGCATCATCAGTGTTTGATAATGTCGTTTCTCCACTGGGGGGCGATCTGTGTATAGCACTCGAATCAGGAGTGTTCCTTCAGATCGCCCCTCAGTAGAGAACACTTGCCAATCATTCAGTTGATGGTTTCCCCCATCTGTGCTGCACACACTCTCAATCCAGCAGCATTACTCAAACAAACAGATGAGAGGCAGATCATAAGCTGAACTGTTCCTTAAACAGTTAAAACACAGGGGTCCAGTTCAGTTTAGTTCCAGCCCTGCTCCAACACACTCACCTGTGGGTCTCAAACAAGCCTGAAGGACTCTGAGTTTGATCAGGGCCGTTTCAGACAGCAGGTTAAGTGTAAACTCAGAGTATGTTCACCCTGAAATGACAGAAACTCTGGGTTATCTGTTGGCAGGTTTGTCAGACTGGAGACAGCAGGGTAAGTCAAGCCTGTTTCTGGAAGAGAAGGAACTTTAACTCAGAGTCAGTTACTGTGGACACATACTGTGAACCTAACCTGGTCAGGAGCAGGTGTATTCTCTAAACTCTGAGTTTCTGTCGGTCTCCTCCTCTTTTTTAAAGATGAAGCGGTGTTTCTTGCCTGCCTTACGTTTCCATCAGGGCCGGATTAACCAATGGGCATTATGGGCACAGGGCCAGGGTCCCATGCGCACTTGGAGCCCCTGCGAGGGGGAAAAAATGCTGATTTTGGAGTGTCTATTCAGGCTAAGTGCAAATAGCGCACCTCGTTGGAATAAGCTAATTGAGTGTTTCCCGCCAGCGCCCCCTGCTGAAAAATCCAGCTTAAACCAGCCTAAGCTGGTTGGCTGGTTTTAGCTGGTCGACCAGCCTGGTTTTAGAGGGGTTTTGGCCATTTCCAGCCTGGTCTTAGCTGGTCAGGCTGGGAGTTGACCAGCTAAAACCAGCTTGACCAGCCAAAACCAGCTATGTCCAGCTTAAACCAGGCTGGTCAAGCTGGTTTTAGCTGGTTTGAGCTGGTCATCTCCCAGCCTGACCAGCTAAGACCAGGCTGGAAATGGCCAAAACCCCTCTAAAACCAGGCTGGTCGACCAGCTAAAACCAGCCAACCAGCTTAGGCTGGTTTAAGCTGGATTTTTCAGCAGCGCCGTTTGATCGACAGAGACAACACAACTAAAGAGCGCAGTAGACAGCGAGTGGGAGTGGTGGAGCTCGTGAAGAGCATGGCAGCATGTTTTGAGGCGGTCGATCATGAACCCGGTCTGAATCCAGCGTCTGATGAACTCGTGCTTCTTTTTCCTGCTTTACATAGCAGATTGGAAATACATTTATTTTCAATAGAAAGGAAAGTTTTGAAATAACCCCCGCTGAATTGGGCAGACTGTAGTGTAGTAGTCTACATAGTGGTCGTAGATCAAAATGAGTGGACAAGTGTATTTAGCAAACGCAAGAGAAAAAGAGGAGAGGAGGCATCTTTATTGAGGCATGTTCCATGTATACACACACCTTCTTCAAACAGATCCATGATGAGGAGAATGAAGGTAAAGAAGACACGATAGGGAACGTTAGCTAGCTATCAAGCTAATGTTAACCAGGCGGAGAAAGCTAACCGCAGCGCAGACTGGACTCATCGTGTGTCTGAATAGGAGAGACAGACAGAAAACGGAGAGAGAGAGTCAGAAAAAGGCCCCGGAAGAGGAGAGAGACAGGAGAGAACTGGTGCAGTGTGTGTGATTTCAGATACTCTCAGCTTTATAATCAAGTGCTGTTTGCCTACTCTTCTTCATCACGAGGGAGACAGCAGGAATCATTCATCAGTGTGTGTGTTATGGAGGACTCATAGAGCTGGACTGGAGAGGTGTTATATCCAAATCATATGCATGACAAGTTTGTAGAAGTTATACATTAAAATACCCTTAAATATACATTTTTAGTACTGCTTCAGTGAACTTGAACAAGTATAATAAAATCCTTTAATGTTCACTAGTTATATTAGTATTTTTTTATCAAAGTGTGCTTTAAATGCTTTTAAAATCAGCTAAATCTTTGTAGACTGTAAATATTTGTACTGTCATTTATTTAAAAAATGTGGGCAAAACATTATAGAGTAACTTTATTTAAAAAAATATTATATTAATCTTATTTTTTAATTCAACTATAGAGGTGCGGCCTTGTAGAGGGCCTACAAGACATTGTGCCCAGGGGCCTCTGAATTCTTAATCCGGGCCTGGTTTCCACACACCTATTTTAATGTGCATTTTAGATATGCGCATAATAAATCAGTTGATGGAAACACCAAGATGCTCATTAATGTTGAAAATGTGCATAAAAACATCTGAGCATAACTGAGCAGGAGAAACTTTATATTCCATAAGAACAGATGCACATAAACTATGATGGAAACACTTTCACTGAACACACTCCAGTGTGTGTATTAACGCTCATGTGATGTTGTTATCAGAGATCATGTGATGATGAAGGTGTGTGTGAATGGACAGTCCAGCAGGCTGAGCACGCTGTAGAGCATCTGACATGTTGATCTGGTCATTCTGAACCGCTTCAGTGTTAGTGTTATTATATTATTAATAGGACCTCCATAGCGTGTCAAGAGCGTCTGTTCTCCACGTCTCCATGGCTTCAAACTCCACCAGGCGTTCATTGTGTGTCAGCATTGTCCTCTGAGGTGAAAGTCTTTTATTAATAAGGAACAGATGAACGCAGCTTCATCTACCGCAGTAAATTCTGTCTTTGCTGTTGATATTTGGCCTCAGTTCATCAGGAAGTGCTGATTTTGTTCTCTTTTGGTTGGATGGAAACGCTGCTTTCTTCTCATATTTTTAATGTGATTATTCCAGTTTTGCACATAAATTTAATTCACATTTTAAGATGGAAACACAGCTATTGCCTACGTTTCAGTCACACAGAGAACACAGTCACGAGAATGGCCTGTCCTTTATTAATAATAATGATGTTAAATTGACTGAGCTCAGACAGGGGCATGTGCTGTGACTGGATTAATGGGATTATTACTCGCTCTATACACTATTGTTTAGTGCTGTTTACACTCTAAACGTCATATCAGCCTCTACCACTAAAGAAAGTAAAAGTGGGAACCTTAAATTAAACTTTTCTGAACACTGAGTTCAGCTCATCTGCAGTCTTGTGTTGTCAGATGTGTTGTACACACTCTGCAGGAACCTATTTTATGTCATTTAATGCAATTACATCTGAAATACCGTCAACATTACAGCAAATTCCCCACTTTATCAAGCGAGTAACCGTCACACATTACAACACTTATTTTATTAAACTGAAATCCTGTAGATGTAAAGTTGTGCATTACCTTGATCAGCTGTCTCCCTGATGCAGTGCTGTTGCTGTATTTCAGATAAGCTCATGTTTGCTGTAACTCTGCATGAGCACATCGAGTTCAGCTGGAGGCAGAAATGCTGATCTCTTCATTCAGATGTTATATCTGCATTGATAATGCCTCTTTATAGTCGCAGTGTGCGCGCTTAACTCTGAGTTAAACTGTGGTCACACTGGAGTTTGAGCTTGTGAAATTCTGTCGTTCAGCGCTGTGAAAAGGGACGGGATTAAACAAGATGATCAGACATTAGTAAAGCGAGTGATTGGTCCACATTTTAAACTTCTGTCCAGAGAGGTCATGTGTTGATCTTCGATTGGGCTCACGCTGTCAAGTGATGTGATTGTGTAGGTCAGAGTTCACCAAGCTTGAACTTTCCATCGCAGTGAACTGCAGAACTTGACGCGTGAGCTTGTGTTTCCAGTCTGATGCATTTGCGTGCGTATGAATGGAAGTCTATGGGGAGAAAGTGCAGCGTGAGCGCAGCTCGAGTCTACTCAGAGTTGATTGACCTGACTCAGATCAGCTATTCTGAAACCCAAAACTCGGAGTTTTCCATCTCTCTGTAAATCGACTCCGAGTGACAAACAGGCCCCTGATGTGTTTAATCGGGAATAAAGCTAAACTGTGCAGAGCTGCGGCCCTCCAGGAGCACAGTTAGACACCGGTGCTTTAAAAGCTCATGAGCTATGAATGGATGAGCAGGAACACACTCAATCCTTCATACACTTCTCCACGTTTATTTAAAAAATCCTGATGATTCTGAAGCAGACACACAGAAATAAGAAGAGTTTAAAAATACAGTCATTAGAAAGAGCGCGGAGCTGATCTGAGACCAGCAGGAGGAGCGTTACCTACAATACACTACAGAAACAACAGTTCTCATAACATTTACACAGACCGAGGCTATTCCAGAGCAGAAATAATGAGAGTATAATGTCGTTAATGCGGGATATAAATATTCAAACTTTACAAAATTTAATAAATGTATCTGTTAAAACTAGAGGAAGAAAATAAAGAGGAAAGAGCATTAAAAGAAAAGACTGTCCTCAGAGCGTCTGCACAGATTAAACACCAGACGTGCAGGTACAAAACTGGAAATGAGCCGTGTGTGTGTGTGTGTGTGTGTGTGTGTGAGAGAGAGAGAGAATATCAAAGCCTAGAAAAGATCAGTGTCGGTCCTCCGCTGCACACACACTCACTCATCTACAGAAACAGCGCCCCCTGCTGCACACTCCGCAGCTCATCACTGTAATGGCAGAAACACTGAACACTCATTTACACCAGCATTAAGTAGAGGAAGTACCACACACACACACACACACACTCCTGTAACGCAGCATTTAAATAAACGCCAACCAAACCAACATTACAGTAATGAGCATCTCAGAGTCTCGTCAAACTAACGTCAAAGAGCAAAGTAAAACCCAGGTGGAGTGTTTGGTGATGTGGTGAGCTGGAGCTGCTGAATCAGAAACCCCTGAGGATTATAATGATAATAGAGGAACACCTGTGATGTCTGATGATGAGGAGCTGCTGGTTCACTAGACTAACTAACTCGTCTGCTGCGCTGAGTGAGCAGTGTTCATCACACACACACACACACACACACCAGCAGAAACCGTCAATAAAAACAGCTGAATTACAGACAAACAGCAGACAGAGGAGTGCAGCGGAGGAGTGTGTGTGTGTGAGAGAGAGAGAGGACATGTATGTACAGTGTGTGTGTGTGTGTTTAAAGTAGGCTCGCCAGGCTTGTTGTAGGTCCATTCTGAGCTTGAATCTGCACAGGAGGAGGCCCGTCCGTCCACTGAAACACACAAACAAACACACACAATCAAACCCATGAATACACAGCAGATCTACAGTAGAGAATCAGCCTAGAGTCAGGGGTCGTTCACACAGAACATTTTCCTCTCAACACACTACTTTCCTATTGTTTTTCCATGTAAACACACTCTTGGTGGACGTGTGTGAGCGTCACACTCGCATCTCTCATATTTGAAGCATCACACATCAGAAGAGCTCAGAGTAGTATTATATGATGGCGGAGGAGTCCAGAATATCCTATCGTCTACTCTTCCCTGTTTATGACCCCTGACCTCCTTTCTGCTGAATCTGAATTTCACAGTCTGAATATTAGGATACTGAATTTGATCATCAGAATTTCTTCATCTTGAAAACCTGAAACTGTATTTTTATAAACTCAATCTCTGCAGTCTGTGAACTAAAAATCTGAAGTTTGAACATGATGGATACGTCTCTAAAAACTCAGCTGTCCTACACTTCAGATGTTCAATATTCAAGTTAAGAAATTCAAACTCAAAACTATTTTAACAGCATATAAAAATTCAGATTGATTAAATTACAATGGTCAATAACTCAAATGAACAACTCAAATTCAGATTGTTTTGGCAGATTATTAGCTCCATGAGGTACATGGTAATCTTCAAGTGCTCATCTTCACATAATGTTTCTCTATGTCTGGGGTCTGTTACTGATGTCATTACATTATGTTCATTATATTGTGTCTTGTGGACCACGCACTGCACTCATTCCTGACAGCATGTCAAGCATTTGTAGAAGCAAAGGCACATGTGTATAAACACACATACAGTATAGTCCAGCCTGAAATTAGTCAGCCCCTGGCCAATTCTGACTTTTTATTCAACCAGCAAGTTTATTTTTGACTGAAAGTGACCCAGGCTTTTCCCAAAACACTGTTAGACGATGTACAAGAGGCATCATTGAGAATGATTTCTTAGTTTTATTCACCTTTAAACAAAAGCAAATTAGCCAGGGGGTGAATAATTTCAGGCTTGACTGTAGTATATATAGATACAGTGGGGGAAATAAGTAGTGAACACGTCTCCCTTTTCCTCAGAAACAGATCTCTAAAGGTGCTGTTGACTTGAAATTTTCCCAGGATGTTAGCAACAACCAAAGAAATCCAAAGATGCAAAGAAAACACATCTAGTTAGTTTAGAAATGAAGTTGTGTGTAATAAAATGAAATGACGCAGGGGAAAGTGTTGAACACATGAAGAAAGGGAGGTGTAGTTGGGCAGTGAAAGCCCAGACAGCAGCTGAAATCTCTCAGTAGTTCTTCAGCAAGCCTCTGGCCTTCCTCAGTGTAAATAACCATCAGCTGCTTCAGTCCAAATCTACATTTGCAGGAGGATGAAGATCAAACCATTCAGCAAGACAATGATCCACAACACAGCCGAGGAGACCTCAGATGCTTTCAGAGAAAGAAAATCAAGCTGTAGAATGGCCCAGCCAATCACCTGACCCCAATCCAATAGAGAATTAAAAATAAAGCTCAGCTGTGATAGACGAGACCCACAGAACCATCAAGATTCTGACACTCTGTTGAAGACTGAGAGAAACTCACACCTGAGCCAGGTGTCTCTCCTTCACTTTGGTCAGTTGGTGAAGTTTGTTCCTCCCCTGTCCTGCTTGGTTTGGGTCTTGTGGAGCTGCGCATGGATGGATTTGCTCTTCAGTGCTTGGACTCTCAGCAGTGAAGATTAAACCACACTGAACTAAACTTCAGCTCTGAACACTGGACTGACACAGCTTCAGTTCACTAGAACTTCTCTGTTCAGCTGCTGCCACACAATCTACAGTGGAGAACAGGGGTTTCAAACTTTTAGGACACACGCCCCAAGTTTGTCCAATTTCACTCGCATTGAGTATGTTTACATGGGGCAACAATACTTTAATATTAATTTAATAAGATTAGGGCAATACTCTGTTTAAGAGTCACCATGCAAACAGTGATTTTTGATGACCTTAATCCGACTAAAGTCATAACTGAACTAAACAGAAATGAATGAAACTGTTGAGTATGCAGATATTAGTGGCATTAGTGAAGGGAAACACCAAGATCAAACTATTACCCGTCATGGAGGACTTTCGCTGCATTTAGATGCTATTGGCATCTTGCGACAAGATGCACACACTGTCAGTAAAGGACCCGCGCACACACACACACACACACACCACGAACAGTGTTGCCAGATTGGGCGGTTTGAATTCGATTGTGTGGGAAAAAATGACGTAGGAGGGTAGTGAAAATTTAGCTTTTGGGCTGGAATCAGTCAGCTACATCTGGCAACACTCAAATCCCATTAAAACATCCTCCACCAGTCCTTACTAAATATTCGCGTCTAATATCCCAGTTTGTCATAGGGAAATATTCATGAGTGAGAGTGCAGAACTGCAGTTAAAGTCGAAAAATTAAAGATGAAACACCTGAATGACTCGAGACTGCAGGAAACGTGGATATCCTGGTGACGCAACATTCAAAAGCACTTCACCAACACCTTAATCATATTATTGTCTTATTCAGATTAGGAAAATAACTATTACTGATGTCCATGTGAAGGTAGTCTGCATGTCTTCAGTCGTATGTCTTCAAAGTAAGTGAAAGGTCCAGAAGGGCATCATCCTGCTGATGTGATTCAGAAGGGCTCTGCTTTTGTCAGACGCTCACTGGATTGGCTTTCATTCACCGTCATTCATTGTAAAAAGCAGCCGCTCTGTTTTATCTGCATATATTTTACTGGAACGCATAAACTCTACAGGTGCCTGATAGTTAGATGTGGAGCTGACGTTAATGCGATTCCCTCTAGTGAACGCATAACAACATACTTTTCATAATTTACTCGCGTGCACGCCTCAAACCCCTGCTGCAGAAGAGCTGGAGAAACACAGAGGAGCTGAACGGAGTTAGGCAATGGCATGAGGCTTCAGTCTCCATATGAGAGGCGTCTCTTAAGCTGCCGTCATTAGTAAAGCCTTATATACAGTATTAAGCACATGTCAGTAGTGCAGTGCTTCTCCTGCTGTCTCATTCTCAGTACACACCACTCATGTTCCAGATGTGCTTGTTTTGTGGTGTTATTAGGTCTGTATGGTTTGGGTTTTACCAAATCTGCTTCAGTTCATGTCAGCAGCTCCTTTAGAGAGATTATTCCCACAACAAAACAATGTGTTCAATACTTATTTCCCCTCTGTCTGTGTGTGTGTGTGTGTGTGTGTGTGTGTGTGTTGTATGTGTGCGCGTACGCTGATGAGGGTTGTGCTCCGGCAGGCTGCAGGCCGCTATATGATCCTGCAGGAGCTGCTGGGAGAAGTTCTGGGTGCATCTGCGCAGCTTCATGAGCATCCATTGAGTTCCCCACAGGCCTTGTTCAGATCTGAAAACACACACAACACACACACACGTCATGAGCTTCAGACAGACACATATACACAACACATTTCACTGCAGCATGTTGGCAATGATCATCATAGTCATTCAGCTTGACCTGAAGCACTGGCGCACACACACACACACACACACACACCACACACACAACACACACACACACACACACACACACCACACACACACACACACACACACACACACACTCACTCACTCACTCACTCACTCACTCTTACTCTCACTCTAGAAGGAGAACAGTCACACATGCTCAGACACACACACACAAACACACACACACACACACACACACACACACACACACACACACACACACACTGCAGCGATACACACTTACAGCACACAGAAATAATGTGGAGACCTTTTTCATATCATGAGCTCTGTTCATCACACACATGCAGTTTTGGGTGTGTGATTGACTTCCTGGTGTGGTCCAGGGTAACAGGAAATGTGTGTGGGTGTGAATGTATGTCATGTGTGTGTGTGTGTGCAGGTGTGTATATGAGTGCGTGCACAAGTGTGTGTGCGCGCATGAAAGTGTGCATAAATGTTTGTGTGTGTGTGTGTGTACATAGCTGTGTTTGAGTGTGTATGAGTGTGTACATAAATGTGTGTGTGTGTGTGAGAGTTTATGTGTATGAGAATGGGTGTATGTGTGTGTGTAAAATTGTGTGCATGTACATGCGTGAGTGCATGAATGTGTGGTGTGTGTGCATGTAAGTGTGTGCATGTGTTTGTCCGCGTGTGTGTGTGTGTGCGTGCGTCTCACCCTTGAGCAGAGCTGATGACCACAGCTGCACTGACATGTCTGGGATCTTGCTGGCCAACTGCATCGCTGGAACCACCATGTTGTTGCTTTCCTGACACAAAACACACACAGAAACACAATGAACACACACTGAACACACACACACCCTGACCATCAGCAGCTGCGGAGACACCAGTGTGTGTGTGTGTGTGTGTGTGTTTACCCTGTGGTTCCCCAGCACGTAGAAGATGTGTCCCAGCAGCACCAGAGAACAGGCCGTCAGACGGTTCAGATCCTCCGCATTCGACATCTCAGTGTCCTCAACGAAGAAAACGTCTGCGCACGCACCACACACACACACCACACACACACACCACACACACACACCCACACGAGACAACCAGTCATCAGCATCACTGACTGCACACACACCATTACTGAACACAGACACACACACACACGATGAGGACACTCACTTGGCTTCATTGTAGCGTCCCTGGAAGAAGGAGAGCAGGCCGCGGATGTAGAAAGCAGCAGCGCGCGCAGACAGTGGGAACTTGCAGAGAACCACACACACACACTGAATCCACTGCAGCGCTTCATGAAGCCTATGATGCAAACTTCATCAAACATGCGAACAATCCACTGTGTGTTCATGAGGTGTGTGTGTGTGTGATGTTCATTCATGTGTGTGAGGTGTGTGTAAGGGCCTGTTGAGTGGTACAGTACAGTTCGGTATGCTTTTATGGCCGTTTCCACTGTCAGGGTACCCTAAGCGTACTGTACTCATACCACTCTATGGTCACCATTTGCAAAGGGCACCAGCAAGGCGGAGCTAGACGCACAACTGAACACTATTGGCTTACAGAGATACGTCACTCGCGTGTACACAAGCAGGAGAATGAACACACACATGTTTAAAACACACGCCGAGACACTTACACCGTAATAATATATACATATAATATGAGCCATGGTCGACCCGAGCTCAAACAAATCTCGACATCGTCTTGATGAACAGCCACAAAGCCAAGAAGGAGAGCAGAATCTGCCCTGTAGTCGTTTACCTGGCCGTCTAAAGTGCGAGCGGGTTCACTTTCTCCAGAGAGCTCGCCGCACGTCTATATTAGAAATAAGGAACTTCTTGAGCTGATGATAATAACGTGCGAGTGATTATTGAAGAGCTTCTGCCATCCTTTCCAAGGTTTCTGCAGGTTTCACGGAGTCAAATTTAAGACCCCTTTAAGACCACTATGAATGAGATTTTAGACTTATACAGGGCTAAACACTCTGGTCGGACCAATGGAATTGGAGAAAACCAAATGTAGTTATTTCTTAAGCACATATGTGAACATGCCAAAACAAGACACAATGTTTCTGTTTGTTTGTTTTTAAATAACAAGTTTAACATGGTTAAAAGTATATTTATTATGAAGAAAACTGCACAAAGAATACAAATATGTACAGTATATTTGTTTGCTTTAGGTCAAAATGAATTGAGTGTGACTCCTATTCAACCCAATGTGTTTCTGTTATAGTAGAACCTTAAAGGGCCATGAAACCCCCATGTCTCAGCAGGGTGTTTTCACACCTCTAGTTTGGAAGAAGTCAGGAAAGTGGGCGTGTCCAGCTTTGTTTAGGTGGGAGTGTCGGGGGAGGGAAAGAGGGAAGGAATTATAAATACGGGAGTTTCCGTTTGGGCACGCAGACGCAGGGGAGAAAGACGGTGACTGTGTTTACATGGACATCAGTGATCCAATAACTTGCCAAATGATTAATTTGTGGACTTTAACTGCAGTTTGGCACTTTCACTTTTATTCAGGAGCATTTCCTGCATGCTCCCCGTGACAAACCAGATATTGAAAGCGAGGAACTGCTGGAGAGTGGAGTTTAATGGAGTGTTTGATACCGCACGGCGAATGGGAGAAACAAACCCTCCACATTTCTCTGTAACTTAGATACACTCGGTAGGCAGCGTCAGAAAGCCGTGTGTGTATAGACTATCCTGTCACTAAATACTGCGGAAATCCTCCACGACGGGAATAATTAGATTGCTGTGTTTACATGTTTACACTCAGAGAGCAGCATTTACAGCGGATCTTTCAGTCTATAATATTGCAGTGATATTAACATACTGTAAACTCAGTAACTCAATCATTTAGACTATAGTATGTCTTTAAACACTGAAAGAGCTCTGCTGACCATACCAACTAACTTTGCCATCTGAATGAACAAAGGGCACTGATCACACACACTTACCAAATCTGTAGCGACAGGACAATCACACTGGAGCTGTGTCTTTATTAAAGGAGACGAGCGGCAAATCCGGATTTCACCATTTCCAGATGTGATTAAAAATTAAGATCGGTTTAAAATGATTTAAGACCTACAACACAACACAAACTTCTGTAAATTTAAGACTTTAAGGCCTAAAAAGCCTTTTGTTTTTGAAATTTGACATTTTAAGACTTTTTAGGGCCCTGTGGACACCCTGCCTTTCAGAAATGGTCAAACGCAAGACTAAATCGTGAAAAAATAAAGAAGCAAAACTAACTGTATCAGTAGCTACAGATGAAGACACGGCCATGTTAACTATGATCATCAGCTTCTGGACTATTCTGAACTGGGAAGGGAGGATGACTCTCTAACAGAGGCTACGTGTGCTGATGAAGATTACACACACAGATGAGAGGTCTGCTGTGACTGGGCTCTATTTCCTGTTGTTTTTGAGCCCAAATAAGGACTAAATGTCTGCTGTGTGTAGTTTATCTGTAATTGGTATCATATCGGGGACTGTAAGGGTCTGTGTGTGTTCATGTATGTTCACTTATTTATTAATTTTATATAATTGCAGATGTTACAGTAGGCTATTTCTAGGCAGGCACCGATCCCGATACTCGGATCAGATAATCTGATCTTGTGCGTGTGCTATACTCTGTGTTTATAAGCCAACTAAGCCATGAAGGCAGCCTAATATAAAGCACTAGAAAGTTGTCATGTAGACCTGCTATATCCCAAATGTTCTGAAGCCATTCTATAGTTTAGTGTGAAGCACAGATGAATATTCACATGCTTAAATTCATGTTCAGCACTTCCCGCCGCTGCGCCTGTCAATATTTCTCCATTCATTCACAATCAAACTGCGTGTGGCGATCATGACAACACGAGAAACTTTCTCCAACACTATTTGTTCCTGTTAGTTTAAATAATCAGTGGAGAAATGCATTTAGTTTAGCATTAAAGGAGCTCATTTTGACCTGCAACAGGAGTTCATTGCTGTTTCTAAATCATGTTGCGCTGGGTCTGTTAGATCAGCAGATCGCGTTCACAACACTGTGTGTGAAGAGCAGGTAATAACCCTCTCTTCTCCAAAGTAGGCCTACCTGAAACTTTCAATCATAAAAGGCTCAATAATACACTGATCAGATCCTCAACGCACTGATTTCTCCGCTTTGTGCTGCTCAGTTTTGAAAGTGTCCGCAGATACCGGAGGGCTCAGGTTTAGATGCATCAAGCACTTCATTCACGCACCGGCTGCGCAGACGTGGCCTGTGCTGCTCGGAAGATTATTCTCACAATGAGTTTCTGTTCTCTATCCTCCCGACTGAGTTTATTCTTCTGAGGGGAACACCTTCAGTGCTGCGGAGTGTTTGTAAAGCCTGGCTCACTGTGGTCAAAGTAGTTGATTAAATTAATATAAGTGAAACTGACAGTGCAATATGGATTATCATTAACAGAAAATGATGTAAGCTACTCAATATTCCACTGTCATTTATTATATCAACAATCTATTTAAGACCAGTTTGTGTCTTGGCGCTGAAGCATATAAACGGACCTTGTTTCGAACGTTCTCAGTCTCACTCACGGCGAGATTATCAAGTAAAACTGGCCTCTGTCTGCGTCAAACCTGCAGGAAAATATCAGGCTTTGCTACAGGGCTGTTATTTCACCAATGATTAGTGTCAATAGTGGCAGATTTTAAAGACAAATCTTCATATTAAAGAAGGAAACATGAGCTGGAGCACAACAGATCAATGTCATAATGAATGCTCACAAATACTGCAGCCTAGTTTACAGCAGGCATCATGTTTTAGTGAGACTGTGCCGTCGGTCATATACAGTAGATCTATAGGTCTGTATTTTGACTAAAGATTATTCGGGTTTATCACCAGAACTATAAAACTATAGTGTTATGCTCAGAAAAAAAATAAACGGCACAGTATCGGGATCAGATCTGTATCGGTCAATACTCACAATATTGGTATCGAGATCGGATCGGTTCCAAAAAAATGGTATCGGTGCATCCCTAGCTATTTCACCTGTCATTGATCTGCAGTTACGCCCCATTCACACGGGGCGTCAGCTTCAACGATTCCCATTCACTTTGAATGGGTGACATCAGGCGTTGCCAAACTGCATTGTGGATCTGTCGGCAGTGCTTCAGAGGTGTTGCTTACTGCAGAAGTTGGGACTTGCTCATCTTTTCAAGCGCCGATGGAAGCGTCAGCCAATCAGATCGCTGTATGCAAATGCACCAGCTCAGACAGTGGCCTTGCTGACTAGTTTCATTGGCTGATGCTGCTATGACGATCGCGTCAGCCCCAACTTCAGACACGCCCTCTGTCAAGCGTTGACGCTGAAGCCCCGTGTGAATCAGGCGTCATAATCAGATCATGCTGATGAAGGGTTAGTAATGAACTGTTACAGTGTTGATGTGTGTAAAGCATCTGTGTTGTGAGAAGTGCTGCTCATATGATCTGTGAGCGACCCGTACAGCTTTACTGTAGACATCTCCTCCAGCGAGAATCACGGCCACTCACACACTCTGTCCTACACCACACACACACACACACACACACACACACCACTGTACCCTTTAGGCAGTGGAAACACAAGCATGATAAAGGTGACCCGTACCGTACCACTCAGTGGAAACGGGCCATAAGAGGTGTCTGTGTGTGTGTGTCTACATGAGATCTGCATGTGTGAGGTTTGTGCATGTGTGTGTGTGTGTGTGTGATGAGGTGTGTGTTCTACCTGACGGGGAAGTTGTGGTCTGGGTTTATCTCTAATAGACTGTACAGCTGAACACACAGACAGAAGAACACACGTCATTGATTATGATCATTATTAATGATGTTTATTATTATTATTGATGCATCTGTGTTGCCATGGCGACTGACCTCTTGGTGTCTGTTGCCTTCTCTGATGTAAACACTGGCAGATTAGTGACGATGAAGGTCCACAGCTCCTGATGCGTGGTGAGCTGCACACACACACACACACAGACGCACACACACAAAGACACACGCACGCACACACAGACACAAACACGCACGATGAGGGGCTGAGCGCAGTGCTGCAGATTTTCGATAAGTGTGTGTGTGGTCTCTCACCCCAGTGCTGTAGTGAACTGAGCCTCTGCATTATCCATGCAGTTCACAGAGATACAGTACAAACCCTGAAACACACACACACACGCACACAAACACACAGCTGAACAACAAGCGCTGAGAAAACACTCCACACACTGCTTATTCAGCTTATTTCAAAATAACAGCAACAAGAGTTTATAGAAGTGTGTGTTGATGAAGTGTGTGTTGGAGAAGTGTGTGTTGGAGATGTCTGCACTCACCAGCAGTGTGTGAAGCTGAGCCGCGTGATTGGAGAAGAGCCGAGGAGACTGCTGACACAGCTGACACACCTGAGAGATCTACACACACACACACACACATCAAATACACACACCTGAGAAATCTACACACATAGAAAAGTTAAACACCCACAAGAGATACAGACAGACAGACACACACACACCCACCCAAAGTAGAGCTCACTGCTTTACACGCATACACACACCTGAAAAATCTACACACACATAGCTGTTCCAACACATTCATCACGAGAATCTCACTGCTTTACACACACACACACACCTGATAGTTCTACATACTTACGTTAAACACACACTTAAGAAATCTGAATGCACACACAACAATTTTTAAAAACATTTTTGATCCACTTCAAATGTTGACTAGTGTACACACACACACACACACTGAGAAATCAGAATACCACACAATGGAGAGAACTGAACACACACACCTCCTGCAGCGCCGTGGCCTTGTGTCCCGTCACCAGGCGACACATGATGATGCTCCAGCAGAATCACTTGAAATGAGGACAGGATTGGGCTGCAGTCCAGCACTGAACACACACACACACACACACACACATCAGAGCATTACAACATCAGTCCACACATACACACGTCAGAGGATCAGTCCACACACACACACACACACACGCACGCACGCACGCACGCACGCACGCACACACGCACGCACGCACGCACGCACGCACGCACGCACGCACGCACGCACGCACGCACGCACGCACGCACGCACGCACGCACGCAGCACGCACGCACACACACACACACACACACACACACACACACACACACACCACACACACACACACACACACACACACACAACATTCATCAGAGCATTAAAACATCAGGCCATACACACACACACACATTAGTCCACATGTAAACACACACTAGAGCATTAGATCATCAGTTCACACTAGGGTTGTCACAACACCATCAATTTAGGCCATGATGCTGTAACAGCTGAAGAGTCACGATAGCGAGTGATATGAGGATACTGTATTAATTCAGAACTAAATAAAGCAAACGCTCTCAAATACTGCATTTATTATGTTATAATCAGAGCTGTGTGTAAGGCGTTCCACAGCTGCTGTATTCTAATTACGCTTTGGGGACGCAGTAATGTTATGAATTACATATTAAATGTGTGTACTTTGATTAGAGTTCCTAAAGTCAGCGTACTCGAGTTACTAACATTACAATGATCATTTCTGGAGGAAAAAGCTTCACAGTCAGTAAATAAGCATGGAATAGCTGAAGGACGCGAGCTGAATCGGCTGCTGTTGAGAGCGTTTGCTTCTTCTAGTGGAAATACAGACGTCACTTGATTTCATTGAGTGTAAACTAAAGTATTGCTGTGAATGTCCATCTCTGAAGAGCTTCCCACTGCTTTAACTCCACCAGAAACTTGTTCAGCATAGAAAAGAAAGCATTCTACAACACATACTCGTCTCAAGGAGAACACCGGCGCCCAGAAACACAGCGGCTGACTCAGCCTAAACACACTGAACTGGATTATTGTGCAGGGTCAGGAGTGAATATTGCGCATGCTTGCCTTTCCCAGGCAACGGTAAAGTCTAGATGAGATGCGCTGCTGGCCGGAAGTGCGATATGTACATTAATATAGCTGCATTTTTTAATGACACTGTAAAACAATAATTGATATTTCTACAGTGCTGTGACGATTGGGTTTACGGTGGGGGTGGGGGTGGGGGGGTGATGGCGCTAGAAAATACAATTTATTGGGTAATTCAATAGATAAGGTAAATAATACTCGGTACAACTACTGTTTTTACAGTGCTGTGACGGTTGGGTTTAGGGTTTGGGGTGGACGTTAATAAAATACAAAAATAAGAAATTTAATAAATAATATAAATAATTCTCGTTAACTTCCGGCGGCATCCATATCTGATCTAGCAACAACACAGGCAAAGCCCACCGCGAGTCACGTGGCAAAAACTGACCAATCAGCTTCATACTTTGGAATCCACACACATTTCAGTAGACTAATTACCTTGCTAATTACTAATCACAATTACACTGCAGTGCGTCTGCAACTATGGATGTCAGGGGCTACAGGTGTCCAGCTTTCTACTTTTGTGTTATAAAACAGGATTGGATCAAGTGAATGATGAGAGTGTTAAGTTTTGAACTCTTTACGTCTTTTATATGTGGAGCTGCTGTGATCAACACATTGTGATGTTTCTCAGTGAATATTAAAGAGATGCAGCTTATTTTATGTGTTTTAAAGTCACTTTAAAGTAAAGTCATTAGTAATCTGATTACTGTTAACATGAAGTCATTAGTAATGTAATCAGATTACAGTTTCCAGTAGTAGTCAGTAACTTCAATCTATTACTTATTTAAAGTAACTTACTCAACACTGGTTATAATACAACATTATTCATAATTCCCTTATTATTGAGAACCTGTTACTGGTACAGATATTCTGCTTATTTGTAAATGCTGTGACTGTTGTTATTGTAATAATAATAAGTAAATTAATCATTGGCCACACTGTATGATCTGTCATGACTGCAAGAAAACTAAGACGCGTCTGAATCCGCTCTGTCTTAAACTCCGGCCCGCCTGTGCTCGGCTAATCTAGAGACAGAAAGTGATCACGTGAGGAAAGAGAAGAGTCATGAAGAATCAGCCTGAAGAACGATTGCACATGTGTGCTGTGAGACATAATTCACAAGACCATCTATCGGGCCCACAGGAGACGTGCAGCACGATGGTTAACAAGCTCCTGTTTCATCACATCTAGGTTCAGTTGTTTGCACAGTTATCCTCTTGCAGTTCACCACGTGTGTAACTCTGTGCACTCTAGATTTGCCGTCATGCTGATCAGTCCATTCACTCACTGATGCTCCATCTTTCATTATAGTCAACGGCAGCATAGGCTACTAACGTCATATAGGAAACGAGTGAACATATTAGTGTTCTCAGCCAGAGCTTATTTAATACTCATTAATCATTAACTCACCTGAACCGCTCAAATACAGATATAGGAAACACATGCTGACTTAACAAATAACAGACTAAAGGCTCGTACACACCGGGGCGCTTTTCGTTTGTGTTTATCGTCAGAGTTTGAGGCGTTTTTCCAGATTCAAACCCAAGTGATTTTCATTGCCGTTGAGCCGAAGAGTACGCAAAATCACTCCTTGATGTTAGATAGCGCTACACAACCTTAAGACTCTGACACCCGCTGAAGAAGAACAGAGAAAGTTCTTTTGGTTAAAGTTACTGGCGATACGAAAAAGCATGGATGGGTTGAAGTAGCAGCTCCAGCTCTAGCGATGAAGAAATGATTATTGTTCAGCAGTGCAATAACCTCCTAGGGCCCCAGTGTGCACATACATGGACAGCACATTTTAGCTCTTAAGTGGCTATTTAAAACACTTTGAATGTTTTATGTTGTTTCAGACATTCAGTGTCATCCTGCAACTGTTCTGCAGCATATGAAATGTCCCAAACTCTATTTTTAACTGTCCAAAATGGGAAAAAATGTTGTTTTTACTCTCTGATAGTCAAAGCAAGTTCAAAAATAATTCTCTGTTAAATATGCATAAAAGAAAATTCAGGAAAAGTGTTTTATGTGGGACCACGAGTCCACATATACGGACATCATTAGTACATCATATCAAAAGATGAAACTTAGATTTTTATTCTAATTTGGTTCCAATAAGCCCAAATAGCAAAGAGAAATAGTTCTGTGCGTTGGTGGGCACGATCACAGTGGCGCCCTTTATTTAGTCACGAGGTGTTAAACGTGGACAGAAAATGCATCCCGGTGTGCACGGGCCTTAATGCTGTCACGTTAATACATGTAAATGCACTATTCAACAAAGTTTATCATTTCACTAGATTGAGAAGAATAGACGTCCTTATATAATCGAGATCTGCGCTGCTGCTCCTGTCGTGGGTCTTATTCAAAAATAAAACTGCAGGTGGGTGGCTTTCTCTAAAATATGAACATGTTAAGCACTTTTATCTGACAGAATGACTCAAACATACAGACTCTCCGATAAATGAAGCGCTGCAGGGACAGACGGTTTCAGTTCTTAAAGCAGATGATTTTGTTGTGAAATAAGTGTAAATCTGCTCCTCTTTTATTTTTGGTCATGCATTTAACAATAAGACATCATTCCAGATTATGAATATTGCATCTGTTTAACAGTTTGTGTTTGGGCGGAAATATTGCGCCTTTTGATGCACCTCACTTTTTTTTTTAAACTCTTTTTGTTATTTTGTAGTATAACTGACTAGCAAAAACACATTAAAATTAAGATATTAGACCCAACCAAATTCATTACAAGGAGAGAGAAAGTTTTTTACTAAATATGAAGAAAAATGATTGTTTTCTTAGTGTTTCCTGTTTTTTTTTATCTATTGTATTTTTTTCAGTCTTATCAGGTGAGGAGAATCCAAGTAATCACTAATGTGACTTCAGTGCTGTTCTTTATAAGAGACTGTCGCAGTCGCTAAATCATATTCACAGAAGAACAAATGAGCTGATTGAGTGTGTGAAGCAGCAGAAAACCTGCAATACCATAAGAGACACCAATTCTACAGTTTTGCAGACGGTTTAAAATTAAAATAAAGTGCTCTACTGATTATGAGCCGCCACAGAGGAGTGAGCGTTTAGTGACTGCTCCACACGCAGCATGAACTATTGTAGAACTGGTACTGACGACAAACTACAGTGCTACTGAAGTACCGGAAAACAGTCCAACCCTAGCTCATATGCACACACACAACACTCTCACATCAGTGTATTAAAGCATCAGTCCACACACACATTAGAGGATAGTCCACACCACACACACACACAGTCCTCCACTCACTCTTGAGCTTCTCCAGCTGCATCAGGGCTTTATCAGTGTATTTCTGGGCCTTCTCCAGATACCCAGCCTGCATCGAGTGCATCACAGTCACCTGAAACACACACACACACACACGCGCAATTGATCAAATATTCAGGAACTTCCTAACCTCTAATCAAGAGGACTGCAGCTGTGATGATCGGTTTACTGCCAGTAGACCACCAACACTCACACAGCAACTCTACTCATAATCAGTTCATTATAATCCAAATGTACGATCATTTAATTTGAAAGAGAATCTTATAACAGTAATCAACAGGTCCATTTGTGATATTTAATGCTAGAACAGCAGCTAAACTGGTATTTCACCCAAGAGCAGATCTGATGATCACTGATGATGTTACACAACACAGTACAGCAGCAGAGAGAAGTGTTCAGCAGCCCTGCACTACAGTACTCACAGATACAGCTGCACCACTACTGAAAACACGCTGTGTTACAGATAAGCTGAAGTCAGAATTATTCACCCCCCTTTCAATTTTGTTTTCTCTTTAAATATTTCCCAAATTATGTGGAACAGAGCAGGAAATGTTCACAGTATGTCTGATAATATTTTTTCTTCTGGAGAAAGTCTTATTGTTTTATTTCAGCTAGAATAAAAGCAGCATTTTTAATTTTAAACACCATTTAAGGTCAATATTATTAGCCCCTTTAAGCTATATATTTTCTTTGATAGTCTACAGAACAAACCATCATTATACATAACTTGCCTAATTCCCCTAACCTGCCTAGTTACCCTAATTACCTAGTTAAGCCTTTAAATGTCACTTTAAGCTGTATAGAAGTGTCTTGAAGATATATCGTCTAATATTATTTACTGTCATCATGGCAAAGATAAGATGTGTGAGAGACGCACCAGGTAGACGAGGACACACATGTGCTCTTTGGGCAGCCAGTGGAAGAGGTCTGCAGAGTTGCTGGGCAGGATATCTCATCGTGGAGCGTGGAGATGGTCTGGATACACTGCTGGAGCTGCTTCAGACACGGCTTCACACTCTTCACCTGCGCACACACACATCAGATCACATAATACCACACAGAGACAGTAGGCCAGCATCAGCTCACAGCAACACACACAGCAGATCACTGTGATTATGATATTTCCGTATGTGTGTGGTGTGTGTGTGTGTGTGTGTGTGTGTGTGTGTGTGTGTGTGTGTGTGTTTAGGGTTGAAATGCTCTTTTTCACAGACAGTGCATGTGTGAATGTGTGTTCTGTGTTGATGATCTGATTGGTCGGAGTACGTCTCTCCTCATCACACCCACTCCTCCTTCAGAGCTGATGTGAGGTGTGCTCCATCAAACTAGAGGAGCTTCTGGGCCGGGTCATGGCTGAATAATGTCCCGTCATCCAGGCGTTAAAAATCTGTTAAAGGGCCCGTTCACACAGCTTCTCTCCCCAGAACACTGCTGATCATTTTACTGAAAGTGTCTGTGTGAAAGGGGCTAGTGTAAGCGTGTGTGTCTCACCTGTCCGGCATCCAGGTAATGCGTGACCTGCAGCACCAGGAAGAAGACCCGCAGAGACCCTTCTGGATGGGGTTTCCCTGCCAGGTCTCCACGATCTGCCCACAGAGCGTAGCAGCGGGTGAACCTCCGCAGCTTGCGCTCCATCAGCAGCAGCTGCACACACACACACCTCAGTCATAATACTGCACACCACACACACACACACACTGTCTACTTTACAGTACGTCTGGCTGATGTCCCTCACCATGCCTTTGCTGAGCAGGAAGAGCGCCCTGTAGAAAAGCAGCAGAAAATGAAGATCAACAATACACACAGTTCCCCATACTGGAGTGTATAGCACTGATGACACACACACACCTGGTGTATTCGGATCCCACCACTCGGCATATTCAGCTCCGACCCCCAGCAGGTCACAGGCCGACACCAGGTCCTTCTCCAGGGTGTGCAATTGCTGAGAACACACACACACGATAAATAATCAGGACTCTACAGGTATGATCAGGCAGTGATAATCAGTGTGTGTGTGTGTGTGCGTGTGTATGTTACCGCCAGCTGGAAGAGCAGTCTGCAGTGCCAGTATGGGGTCTGCTGGGAGATCTGGATGGCCTTACGCAGCAGCGGCTTCGCTGAATCCACCAGGTTCTGGAGGACAGAGGAGAACAGAACATCAACACACACACACACACACACACACGTGCAGAACGACCAATAACTGGAGCATCTGCACAACTCCTCACTCCAGTGCTTTAATGCGGTTGGCTCTTAATGAGACTGACTCTTGATGAACACTGTGTTAAAGGACTCCTGTCATGCAGAGATCACTTATAAGATGTTTAACCCAGTCAGTGTGTGAGTATCTCCAGCAGCCTCTAGTGGTCAACATTAATTCATCGTGTTTGTTCTATCAGACTTGATGATGAATAGGTGTGTTCGACAGGAAGCACGACTGCAGACGGTGATCAAGAGATTAGCCGAGCGCAGGCGGGGGCGGAGTTAAAAACGGAGCCGTCAAGACGGACCACTTCAGGGCTCAAAGTTGCTGCTGTCATGATGACCGATCATCAACCGTCATCTATCATTTTTATTTATTTATAACAACAAAAGATTTACAGTACAAATAAAACACAATACAGTCTCTACAAACTAGAGTTCATTTTAAACAATAAGGGAATTATGAATTAACGTTATTACAAATGCATGATGAGAAATAAGAGTAACGAGAGGGTGATATGAACATAAATGAAACAAGCCTATTAAATACAGAGCACTAAGCACAATTCCAGGAGTTTCAAACATCACTCTAGGCTAATAGTTCTTGTTTGAATATGCTAAAAAGGGTTTTACATTTATAGATATAAAACTTTTCAATAGATATTAATGTAAAATCCAAAACAAGGTGATTTATAATGATTAAGATTATTCTGGATAATGAAAGCATTTAAAAAGCACTTTAATCCAAAAAGAGTGAACAAAAAGACTAAAGTAAGTGAGCTCCACTTTAATAGAATTTAGAAGTTTATTTGAGTTAATATTTAGGTTATTCACTAAAATATATCATTTAAATCGTATATGGAGCTGAATGCAGTAAACATTCTGTATAAAAAAAGGTCTAAATAAACCTGTGCAAACAATCCAGCCTTATAACCAGATTATTTAACAAAAGATGATGCTGCAGTAAAATATCTGTAGTCTTTTAATAAGCATGATGTGTACAGATAGAGAGGGGGATGAAAAGTTTGTTGTTTGTTTTGAAATTTGTGAATCAGATTTTGTCCCAGTAATAAACCTGAACAACACGTGGTTGTTGTCATGCTGTGAACTCTAACCAGCAATGCACCGCTTTAAGAAAGATTTCGATCAGTCTGCAGCGCTGCATGAAGTCGAGAACTCACCTAAAACACTTTGAATTGACATTCTCCCTTTGTACGTGTCATCAGAAGGGGAAAGCCCCGCCCACTAGTGCCCATCATCTCTCCCAACTATATTTTAAAATGTATATTATTATTATTATTATTATTATTAAAGCTCTGCACTATGAAGATAGAAAACAAGACAAACAGAAAGTGAAGAATGTGACGTACAGCACAGGTATTAGGCATGGGCCGGTATAAGATTCTGCCAGTATGAACACTTTGGGTAATAATATCCCAGTACTGTATCACTGCTCTACACCTGCTGTTCTTAAATGTCTGGGTAAACACTACTTTATCCCCTTTTGAACACAATATACTTTATATTGAGAACATTTCTAATATTCTGGAGCAGTAGCTTTAGATGTGGAGGGTCCTGCTCAGCTGGAGATAACTGTCGCTCTAAATAAAAGAGCTGTAAAAAAACACATAAGACAAGTCTTGCATATGCTGTAGGAACGGCCTAACCCAGAGATTTGGCGATTCTAAAACCTTGACTTCTCCAAACCGCAGTAAACCTTGATAAGTTATCATCCCATGCCTAACAGTCATTATCCAGACTACTGACCAACACTGTACCGTAGTGTGCAGTCCAGCCGTCACTGAAACACCCACCCTGATCAACACTATGAAGTACACTACTGTTCTCTGCATGCAGCATACACATGATCTGGAGTCAGAGGTGTTCTGCATAATGCTGGACCAGTGTGTGTGTGTGTGTTCTCACCTGCTGACAGTAGAGCTCCGACAGCAGACTCGCAGCCTCGAACTTCACATCCTCAAACTGAGCCACCTGAACATGTGTGTGTTAAGAAGAAACATGCTACAGCACACGCAGACCACTGTAACACACATCACTCACACACACTGCATGTTAAGCGCACACAAACATCACTGTAACACACACACCACTCTAACACAGACCAATGTAATACACATAACTCACACAACCGTAACACACACACACACACACACACACACACACACACACACACACACAGAGACAGTAGTTGTTGGTTCGCTGAAGGATACCTGTTGTGAGATCATCCACTGAAACAGAAACACACACAACAGAGACACATTACTTCACTATAAATCACAATACACACCAGCAAACCTCCTCAACACACACACACACACACACCACACACACACCACACACACACACACCACACACACACACACACACACACACAACAGAGCCTCTTAAACACACTCACTATACAATAATTCACAACAATGAGCTCTTCAAGCAGCAGCCCCGCCGAGCGGTCATTATGAGGTTATTGATCACAGTAATGTTATTGATCACGGTAATGTTATTGATCACAGTAATATTGATAACGCTGATCCGAGGTGCGGCCTAGTCGCTGGCCGCAGCCTCGGTGTTTCCTGCGCGCCTCATCCGCTTTCTCGAGGGTGCGTGCGGGCCAGCTCGCTGTTCTTCGTGTGGTGGTAGAGCACCGAGCCCAGCTGCAGATGCGTGCGGGCCTCCACCCTCTGCGGCGGCTTGAACTGGAAGACGGCCTGCAGGCAGTGCACGCACAGGCGGATTTTAGGAGGACTGGAGGTTCGGAAATGTTCGGCGAAACCGAGCAGCGCCAGGTACCAGGAGTCCGGGGCCTCCGCGCCAGCCGCCATCATCACCACAACAACAACAATACGAGAGTCTCGCGAGAACATGGCGGCGTACGAGAGTTTTGCCTCCGCGGCACAGCCCTGCTATGGACGAGAGCTCCGCAGAGTCTCGCGAGGGTTCAGAGATTCATTCATTCATTTTCCTTCAGCTTAGTCCCTTTATTCATCAGGGGTCACCACAGCGCTATGAACCGCCAACTATTCAGCATATGTTTTACATAGCGCATGCACTTCTAGCCACATTCCAGTATGGGAAACACCCATGCACACTCATTCACACACACAAACACACACACACACACTCACATACTCATACACTACGGCCAATGTAGTTGATCAGTTCCCCTATAGCGCATGTGTTTGGACTGTGGGGGAAACCGGAGCACCCGGAGGAAACCCACACCAACACGGGGAGAACATGCAAACTCCACACAGAAACACCAACTGACCCAGCTGAGACTCAAACCAGAGACCTTCTTGCCGTGAGCAGGGGCGGGTTTAACCATTAAGATAAGCGGCCCCGCTTAGGGCTCCAGGAAATCTGAGGGCCCCCAAATAAATACCTAGAATGATAAACTATACCTAGAACCTATATAAAACATAATTTCCATCATATTTGTATGATGAGGGTCTAAAAAAATAAAAGTTTAATGTTTATTACATCTGCGCAAACGTCCTCCTCAATCATGGAGAAGTCCAGCAGTCAAAATAGGTCAAGAGTTATTATTAAAATCGAAATATTTTATTTTATATATCATTTTTAGTTGTGAATTCATTTTAAGAAAACAAATGATTAAAGTTTTACAAGATGCTTTAGGCCTACGTGTTGTTATTATTATTTTGCATTAAGACAGAATGTAGAAAAGAAGTGATTGAGTGATATAAGACAAAAACTGCTAATTAAACCAATTTAGAATAAATTAAAATATTAAAGGTGCATTTCAGAACTTCTGGGCCCCATGGCTGGACTTGCTTATAGGGCCCCCTAATTCACTAAATCCACCCCTGGCTGTGAGGCCACAGTGCTAATCACTGAGACACCCCGAGATCTATTGATTTATTTACAGTCAAAAGCAGAAGTTTACACGCTCTAAAAAAAGGAGCATAACCATTTATTAATAAATGTCTGCTGGTGAATCACACTAAACGTTTACTATTTCAGGTCTGTTAGGATTACCTAAATCATTCACATTTGCTAAATGCCAGAATAATGAGAGAATTCTTGATTAATTTCTAGACAGTCAGAAGTTTTCACATTTCCTTGGTATTTTTTAGCTTTGCTTTTAAACTGTTTAACTTTGGTCAGATGTTTTGGGTCTCCTTCCACAAGCTTCTCACAATAGTTTGCAGGAATTTTGGCCCATTCCTCCTGACAGAATTGCTGTAACTGAGTCAGGTTTGTAGGCTGTCTTGCTCACACAAGCTTTTTCAACTCTGCCCACAAATTCTCTATAGGATTGAGCTCAGGGCTTTGTGATGGCCACTCCGAAACATTCCCTCTGTTGTCCTTAAAGCACATTTTAGCTAATTTGGCAGTATGCTTAGGGTCATGGTCTGTTAGGAAGACCCATTTGTGGCCAAGTTTTAATTTCCTGGCTGATGTCTTGAGATGTTGCTTCAGTATTTCTACATAATGTTCTTTCTTCATGATGCCATCTATGCTGTGAAGTGGACCAGTCCCTCCTGCAGCAAAACAGCCCCACAACATGATGCTGCCGCCCCCATACTTCACAGTTGGGATGGTGTTCCTAGGCTTGTCAGCTTTCCCCTTTGTCCTCAAATGTAACACTGGTCATTATGGCCAAACAGTTCAATCTTAGCTCCATCAGAGCACAGGACATGTCTCCAAACATTAGTCTTTTCCCAGTGTAATTTAGCTCATTGTAATCTGGCTTTTGTGTTGATTCTGGCTTGTTGATTTCCCCATGTTGTCACACAAGGAAGCAGTGTGTTTGAGGTTTTCCTTCAATACTATTCTACAGTTGTGCCTCCAATGAACTCAAATGTTGTCAATTAGCCAATCAGAAACGTCCAAAACCTTGACATCATCATCTGAGCTTTTCCAGAGGCAGAATAATCTTATTGTGTGTAAACTTGACTTTCAAGAAGAGTTGATATACGAGTATGTGTGTGCGTCATATTTATATGCATATGCTGATGTGTGTGTGTGTGTGCTATAAATGAGCAGCGCCTGCCGTCTGGAGTGTGTTGTGGACTGTAATCAGTGAATTATCAGGTCTCCGCATGCTCTCCTGCTTTAATCTGAGTCAGCAAATGAAAATAAAGTGCTGCGAGAGAGTGTGTGTGTGTGTGTGTGTGTGAATGAGTGCGTATGGGTGTTTACCAATACTGGGTTGCAGCTGGAAGGGCATCCGCTGTGTAAAACATATGCTGGAATAGTTGGTGGTTCATTCCACAGTGGTGACTGCTAATAAATAAGGGACTAAGCTGAAGAAAAATGAATATTATCTCAAATATTAAGGTCTTTCTATTGTAGGTAAGGTATCACTGAACAGTAGCTACATCCAGCTAATCTTGAAGATGACAGATGCAGTGGAGGATCTTCATGATGGAGAAACTCAGCTGTGTGATGAGGTTAGTCTGATCTGCTGAGCACATGCACAGAGACTGCAGTGAGTGTATTCCCCTCAGCTCACACTCTGTTAACCTGAATAAAATCATTTATGCGTTTGAGTGTGTGTGAGTGTGTGTGTGTGTATTTAAATGATTAAAATATATAGAGAGAGAGACACGCAAGCACTGGAGAAACATGTTAGACACTGCAGTATAAAGATTAATTTAGCATGGTCTTTCATGTCATGTTATTTTCATCTGCTTTTCCGGGGCCGAGAGAACCCCAGACTTCCCTCTCCCCAGACACTTCCTCCAGCTCCTCTGGGGGGATCACGAGGCGTTCCCAGGCCAGCCGAGAGACATAGTCCCTCCAGCTTGTCCTGGGTCTTCCCCGAGGCCTCCTCTCGGTGGGTCATGCCTGGAACACCTCCCTAGCTAGGCGTCCAGGAGGCATCCGAAACAGATGTCCGAGCCACCTCAACTGACTTCTCTGGATGTGGAGGAGCAGCGGCTCTACTCCGAGCTCCTCTCAAGTGTCAGATCTCCTCACCCTATCTATAAGAGTGCGCCCTGTCACCCTGCGGAGGAAACTCATTTAAGTCGCTTGTATCTGAGATCTTGTCCTTTCAGTCATGACCCAAAGCTCATGACCATAGGTGAGAGTAGGAATGTAGATTGACTGGTGAATCGAGAGCTTTGCCTTTCAGCTCAGCTCCTTCTTTACCACAATGGACCGGTACATCAACCAGATTACTGCTGCCGCTGCACCAATCCGCCTGTCAATCTCACGCTCCATCCTTCTCTCACTCGTGAACAAAACCCACAGACACCTGAACTCCTCCACCTGGGGTAAGGACTTTCCTCCAACCTGGAGATGGCAAACCACCTTTATCCAGTGGAGCACCATGGCCTTGGACCTGGAGGTGCTGCTTCTCATCCCAGCCGCGTCACACTCAGCAGCATAATGGTGTTTGGCTGACAGTAAATCATCAGTAATACACATCTACAGCTCTGTGAACACTTACAGTAACCGAGTTTAATAATGCTGCAACAGCACACTGCTCCAACACACACACACAACAACCAAAACACAAATGACACACAAACACACACATACTCACACAAACTCTCTCACACACACGCACACAAAGAGAGAGTGTGTGTATCAGAGTTTATTATAGTCACTGATGGTGTTGTGTTGAATCTGAGCACTAAAAACAGCTCAATATCGTGTGTGTGTGTGTGTGTGTGTGTGTGTGTGTAACTGCAGCCTGACGTTCAGATGAACACACAGCAGACAGGACAGACTCCAGCAGGTTTACAGTCTAAAATAAATGTCAGATAATAATCAGAATATGACAGAAACAGAACCGGGCTGTGCTGATCCACTGCTGGGAGAGAGAGAGAGAGAGAGAGAGAGAGAGAGAGAGAGGAGCTTACTCTCTCAGATACAGCACATTACTATAATAATAATGATGATGATGATGACTCCTGCGCTGTGGCGTTCAGTAGTATGGCCTTCTGGGATTGTTCTGCACACAAACAGAAGAGAATCGACATGTTAATGATGAATCAGACTCAGAGCGTCACACTCCTCACTGATCTACGCACACACACACGCACGCACGCATGCATGCACGTGCACACACACGCACACACAGAGCTCTGCTGCTCACTCAGACTGCTTCAGTAAGACGAGCTGAACCACAGAACTCCTGCTGTATGGGGAACTCAATGCTTTATGTTCAGTCCACTCACATCTGTTGAGTTCATCCATTTGTGCTGAAACAACCAGGGGTGTGTTTCCCAAACCACAATGTAACTCACTGCTGAACTATCATAGTACGATGCATCGTTTGGGGAATTGGAGTGTTTCCCAAAACCCCTAGTTTCTCTGTGGCAGATCCATCGCTTGAACCACGTTAGTTATAATGTAAAACGCCCATAATGATGCTCTAAACGGGGTGGAGGAACTACTGCTTTACAGAGGAACCCCATCATTTAGACAAATCCAATATTAGTTTTGGTATAAACATGCACTCACTTCCATATTGACTGAAATATATCTGTAAACAGAGCCTGTGTTTCCTTTACTAATATTACTGAGAACATCACTAATCTATTCTAAATTAACATAAAATCACTTACAAAAGCAAACACCTATTCTAATCTCATAAATTAATCAGAGAAATAAATAAATAATCAGGCGATTTATTAAGAAATGAAACTTAATATTTATTATTTATTAGGAAATGAAAAAAATCTACTTTAATTATAATAATGATGATGATTAAGTAGGATATTGTTTGTTTATTTATTTATTTATTTATCTACTTTTATCTATTTCTATCTACTTTTACAGTGTGACACATGTAAACACTGCAGAAATGTTCTACCCAGCAGGCCCATGTCCTATACAGTACAGATACTTGATAAATAACCCACTATACATTTAAAGCATTACTGTATGCTGTGTGTTCTGTCTTCACAAGCTTTGGAGACGTAACATAATATCAGCCTGTAAATAATAATCACCTATAGCTTTCATCATGAGCCACGGCTGTGTTCAAAATGACATCAATGTTTTCAAAGTGCACTGTGAAGGAGCGCAATAGTAAACATGAAGATCGCTAAAACTGAACTGTAAAATACTCTGAAAGTGAACTACACCTAAGAGAGATGAGCTTAATGCTGTTTTATTCTTAATCATTGAAAGTTTAAATGTTAGACTGTTCTAAATGAATAGGGCATAGAGGGGATAACGGAATAGAACACAGCCAGGAACTCTGCTTAACTACAGCTCCAGAGGTGTCGTTGCATGTGCACAAGTTTGTGACGCAGTTTGCGAATGTTTATTGGAACAATAGATTTTGGAAACGCCAAATCAACTAACGATGTTTTTAACGACGGACCTTGCGATCTCAGTTGGCTAACGATGGTTTTGGGAAATGCACCCCTGAACGAGTGTTAGGCCCAATCTTAATTTTGTACCCCTTCCTCTTAGCCTTCACAGTGTGAAGGGGAAGAGCTTCAAATTTACCGCTGAGCAATGGGACAGCACTACAGCACCTGCACACGTCATCATATGTCATCTCGATCTCTTGCTTCATATGAGATCAGACGATGGCGACTGCTGTTGTTATTCCAGTTGTGTTATTGTTTGGTGTTTATCTTCAGGAAATCACTGAAGGCGTATATCATGTTATCATGACCATCTAATGTGACAATAAGATCGTGTGCATTTACACAGTGGCCATATTCATCTATGCAAAATAGTGCGATTATGTAACAAGTATGTCTCCAACATTTGCTAGAAACGTTTATAAATGCGTCCAATAGACCTACAGAGTGGCATTAATGCGTGCTGAAGTAAAGTGAAACGGCTATAAACTCCAGCAAGAGAGTCATTGTATGCAGAGCCCTAGGCTATAAAGTATAATATAAACTGTGCTCATCTTAACTGAAAACTAAGTCGTGTTTGCTGGCCTCACGCATCTCGCACCTGTCAGTCAGTCAGTCAGCATGTCACCTTAAAGGGTTAAACAAATAACGCACAGCACTACGGTTACAGAAAAGTTTGCGCTGTTATCATTCACTCACCTTTTAACATGTTTTGGTGCGATTATAACCTGCTATTTAAAAACACGACTGAATGTTTTTGAATGAGAAGCTGTAATGTAGCCGTGGCCGGATGAATTTTGGTGTGGCGCCCCGCCATGGAAGAATGAATGTAGCAGAAACCTTGCCCTTGGTTTCGAGTGTGGTCCTGGAAAATCTCCGTTTCAAGGGGTATCTAGCTCTTCCCCTTAGCCTTTCAAGATGAGGAGAACTGAACACCCCGAAAACGCAAAACCAGGGGTACGGCTAAGGGGGAGAACTGGGATTGGGCCTTAGTGAGTGTGTGTGTGTTTACATGTGTGTGTTATGCCGAGTTCAGACTGCAGGATTTTCAAAGTAGTCGTGTCACAGATGTTTTCACACTACATGACTATCTGGGCTAGTGTTTCATCGCTGCTGTGTTTACACTGTAGGATGGATCAGGACAGGGGGTTTCACACGGCATGACTTTACAATAGGAGAAACACCGGCAACTTTGTCTGGGGTCCACAAACTACATCTCACAACAATACACACGTGAGAAGTGACATGGAAACAACACGAGGTCATGTAGTATATCTTTAGTTATTAACTACATAGTGAGAAAGAACCCTTTAAAGGGCTGGAAAATTAACTTATTTTGCTCAACTGGGCTTTAAAGGGAATTGGCAATCCCTCCTCAACTGTTTTCTTTTCCGACCCGGTTATGTTATTTCCCAGCTGGATCAGACTCGGATGCTCCAGCTAAATTTACACTAGCTTTTCCTCCATTTCTTGGTTCCAAATAAACTGAACATGAGTGATTTTAACTCCTCCTCAGCCTCCCGCTGGCCTGCAGATACCCACACTAGTGGAAGCTGCTCTCTCATTGGCTGTCGGTGAATGTTATTTTCAGGCAGAACTCATTTCACACAGCATGATGTTGAATGGTCGACAGCTCCAGATATTCAGCAAGCCAAATATCTGACGGGTGTCGGCGGCTCATCGGTGATCTCTCAGATGGCATCTTTGATAGTTCACACTGTGTGATTGTGGCTCACGTGAACGAGCACCGATTCACCTGTGATTTGTCAGCGATTTCTCAAAACGTGTCGGCGAGTCAAAATCAGGGCTAAAATCATGCAGTCTGAACTCGGCATAAGTGTGTGTGTGTGTGTGTGTTTGTTAATGACAGAGTGAGTGAATTTGCATGTGTGTCTGTTAGTGAGTGAGTGTGTGAGAGACACTGAATGTGTGTGTTAGTGAGTGTGTGTGTGTGTGTGTGTGTGTGTGAGAGTGTGATGATAGCGAGTCTCACCAGTGGGTTTGGTCTGAATCTGTACGCCAGCATCATCCTCTTCCTGAAGGCATCATACTCATCATCACTCTTGGAGAGCTCAGCAGGCCTGTCCACACCGAAGCCTGCGCCGTCCACTGCTGTCGAGCCCCTGCGCACACACACACGTTCAGTTTTCCAGCAGATTTCAGTCTGCTTTTTGTCTTTTGGACTGGTGTGTGTGAGTGTGTGCAAGTGTGTGTGTGTGTTCACCTGTGGACGGGGGCTTTGATGCCCTGTCCGTCAGAGCCCAGTCCGTCTCCTTCTTTCCAGCCCATCTTCATCAGCATCTGGAAGCCGATGTTCTCCACCGTCAGCTTGAACTCCTTATACTCAGAGTAATCTGGATCTCTGCCCTCCTGCGCACGCACACACACACACACACACACACACACACACACACACACACACACACACACACACACACACACACACACACACACACACACACACACACACACACACACACACAGTGCTGAAGAGGCTGATGATGACTCCCGTGTCTGTGCTGCACTCTCGTTTCTCTACTATACTCTGCCTGACTCAGGACTCCAGCATTCCCTGACTGTCTTCAAACAGGTCCTGTGGTCACATGACACACTCGCTCTCACCTTCAGGGCTTTGAAGGTCTCCATGAACTTCTCCAGCTCGTCCGGTGGCAGGAAGTCCCCAATGAAGTGCTTCCCTTTGCCCATCTCTGTCAGCTGCTCCGCCCACTCTGAGGGACACACACACATGCACACATGTCAGTCACACACACAAGCTACGTTATGCAAACCCTGTACAGATGAGCAGTGGGTGAGTGTGTGCACATGCGTACAAGCATGGATGTATGCGCGTGTGTGTGTGTGTGTGTGTGCATAAATGCATGTGTGTGAGTGTATGTGTGCATGTGGTGACCTCTGACCTCTGGTCTTCTCCATCTCCATCTGCCGCAGTCGGTGCTCCCAGGTGCCGTCGTCTGCATCCACCTCCTCATCGCTGTCGTACTCGTGCTGGTGGTTCTGGATGGCCTTCTCCCAGATCAGCTGCATGTCCTGCATCGCCCGCTTGTGCTTCATGATCATGTCGTACATCTCCTGCATCTGAAACACACACACACGCATCTTTATTTAAATAATCATAATTATCCATAAATGGTTCTTCCTTCAGGAATGAATCTATCTCTGAATGAATCATCAGTCAGTGATTCACTGACTCCTTGATGAAAACTGCTGTGTTTGTGAAATGAATCAGCTGTTTTGAGTGAATCATTTGAATGAATGATTCAGTGAGTCACTTATTAACAGCAGGCACACACCAGCCAAAACACTTTACAGAATATACTGCAATTACCAGGATCAAAAGAGTGTGTGTGTGTGTGTGTGTGTGTGTGTGTGTGTGTGTTCATACCTCCTGTTGTTCTTTGAGTTGCTTCTTCTGGTCGTCTGACAGCTCCGTCACGCCCACCAGACCCACCGGCTTACCCTTCTTATATCCTAGACTGCTCAGCTCCTGAACTACACACACACACACACACACACACACACACACACACACACACACACACACACACACAGAGGACAGATGTGCTCAAACTATATTATATACACAAGTATGTATAAGAGTGTGTACACCAGAAAGCATGGGTGTGTGTGTGTGTGTGTGTGTACCAGACAGCGCTGCAGTGCTGGTCTCCTCCGCGGGCTCCATAGGTGTGAGTGTGTGTACAACAGGTGGGGGCAGCTGGACTTTATCATCTTCGGCCCCCCAGCGGCTCTTCCTCTTCCTCTTGGCTGCGGTCGGCTGCGTCTCATTAACACTGCTGCTGCTGCTCTGGCGGAACTCGTCCACTTTAGCCTTATAGAACTGATGAGCCGCACTCTGATAATCATACAGGAAACTGCAGAGGACAAACACCTGTGCTGTTATTCACCTGTGCTGATATTCAGTTATTCACCTGTGCTGTTATTCACCTGTGCTGTTATTCAGTTATTCACCTGTGCTGATATTCAGTTATTCACCTGTGCTGTTATTCACCTGTGCTGATATTCAGTTATTCACCTGTGCTGTTATTCACCTGTGCTGTTATTCAGTTATTCACCTGTGCTGTTATTCACCTGTGCTGATATTCAGTTATTCACCTGTGCTGTTATTCACCTGTGCTGATATTCAGTTATTCACCTGTGCTGTTATTCACCTGTGCTGTTATTCAGTTATTCACCTGTGCTGTTATTCACCTGTGCTGTTATTCAGTTATTCACCTGTGCTGATATTCACCTGTGCTGATATTCAGTTATTCACCTGTGCTGTTATTCACCTGTGCTGATATTCAGTTATTCACCTGTGCTGTTATTCACCTGTGCTGATATTCAGTTATTCACCTGTGTTGTTTATCACCTGTGCTGATATTCAGTTATTCACCTGTGCTGTTATTCACCTGTGCTGATATTCAGTTATTCACCTGTGCTGTTATTCACCTGTGCTGATATTCAGTTATTCACCTGTGTTGTTTATCACCTGTGCTGATATTCAGTTATTCACCTGTGCTGTTATTCACCTGTGCTGATATTCAGTTATTCACCTGTGCTGTTATTCACCTGTGCTGATATTCAGTTAGTCACCTATGCTGTTATTCACCTGTGCTGATATTCAGTTATTCACCTGTGCTGTTATTCACCTGTGCTGATATTCAGTTATTCACCTGTGCTGTTATTCACCTGTGCTGATATTCAGTTATTCACCTATGCTGTTATTCACCTGTGCTGATATTCAGTTATTCACCTGTGCTGATATTCAGTTATTCACCTGTGCTGTTATTCACCTGTGCTGATATTCAGTTATTCACCTGTGCTGTTATTCACCTGTGCTGATATTCAGTTATTCACCTATGCTGTTATTCACCTGTGCTGATATTCAGTTATTCACCTGTGCTGATATTCAGTTATTCACCTGTGCTGTTATTCACCTGTTCTGATATTCAGTTATTCACCTGTGCTGATATTCAGTTATTCACCTGTGTTGTTTATCACCTGTGCTGATATTCAGTTATTCACCTGTGTTGTTTATCACCTGTGCTGATATTCAGTTATTCACCTGTGCTGTTATTCACCTGTGCTGATATTCAGTTATTCACCTGTGCTGTTATTCACCTGTGCTGATATTCAGTTATTCACCTGTGCTGTTATTAACCTGTGCTGATATTCAGTTAGTCACCTATGCTGTTATTCACCTGTGCTGATATTCAGTTATTCACCTGTGCTGTTATTCACCTGTGCTGATATTCAGTTATTCACCTGTGCTGTTATTCACCTGTGCTGATATTCAGTTATTCACCTATGCTGTTATTCACCTGTGCTGATATTCAGTTGTTCACCTGTGCTGTTATTCACCTGTGCTGATATTCAGTTATTCACCTGTGCTGATATTCACCTGTGCTGTTATTCACCTGTGCTGATATTCAGTTATTCACCTGTGCTGTTATTCACCTGTGCTGATATTCAGTTAATCACCTGTGCTGATATTCACCTGTGCTGTTATTCACCTGTGCTGATATTCAGTTATTCACCTGTGCTGTTATTCACCTGTGCTGATATTCAGTTATTCACCTATGCTGATATTCACCTGTGCTGTTATTCACCTGTGCTGATATTCAGTTATTCACCTGTGCTGTTATTCACCTGTGCTGATATTCAGTTATTCACCTGTGCTGTTATTCACCTGTGCTGTTATTCACCTGTGCTGATATTCAGTTATTCACCTGTGCTGTTATTCACCTGTGCTGATATTCAGTTAGTCACCTATGCTGTTATTCACCTGTGCTGATATTCAGTTATTCACCTGTGCTGTTATTCACCTGTGCTGATATTCAGTTATTCACCTGTGCTGTTATTCACCTGTGCTGATATTCAGTTATTCACCTATGCTGTTATTCACCTGTGCTGATATTCAGTTATTCACCTGTGCTGATATTCAGTTATTCACCTGTGCTGTTATTCACCTGTGCTGATATTCAGTTATTCACCTGTGTTGTTTATCACCTGTGCTGATATTCAGTTATTCACCTGTGTTGTTTATCACCTGTGCTGATATTCAGTTATTCACCTGTGCTGTTATTCACCTGTGCTGATATTCAGTTATTCACCTGTGCTGTTATTCACCTGTGCTGATATTCAGTTATTCACCTGTGCTGTTATTAACCTGTGCTGATATTCAGTTAGTCACCTATGCTGTTATTCACCTGTGCTGATATTCAGTTATTCACCTGTGCTGTTATTCACCTGTGCTGATATTCAGTTATTCACCTGTGCTGTTATTCACCTGTGCTGATATTCAGTTATTCACCTATGCTGTTATTCACCTGTGCTGATATTCAGTTGTTCGCCTGTGCTGTTATTCACCTGTGCTGATATTCAGTTATTCACCTGTGCTGATATTCACCTGTGCTGTTATTCACCTGTGCTGATATTCAGTTATTCACCTGTGCTGTTATTCACCTGTGCTGATATTCAGTTAATCACCTGTGCTGATATTCACCTGTGCTGTTATTCACCTGTGCTGATATTCAGTTATTCACCTGTGCTGTTATTCACCTGTGCTGATATTCAGTTATTCACCTATGCTGATATTCACCTGTGCTGTTATTCACCTGTGCTGATATTCAGTTATTCACCTGTGCTGTTATTCACCTGTGCTGATATTCAGTTATTCACCTGTGCTGTTATTCACCTGTGCTGATATTCAGTTATTGACCTGTGCTGTTATTCACCTGTGCTGATATTCAGTTATTCACCTGTGCTGTTATTCACCTGTGCTGATATTCAGTTATTCACCTATGCTGTTATTCACCTGTGCTGATATTCAGTTATTCACCTGTGCTGTTATTCACCTGTGGTGTTATTCAGTTATTGACCTGTGCTGTTATTCACCTGTGCTGATATTCAGTTATTCACCTGTGCTGTTATTCACCTGTGCTGATATTCAGTTATTCACCTGTGCTGATATTCACCTGTGCTGTTATTCAGTTATTCACCTGTGCTGATATTCAGTTATTGACTTGTGCTGTTATTCAGTTATTCACCTGTGCTGTTATTCACCTGTGCTGATATTCAGTTATTCACCTGTGCTGTTATTCACCTGTGCTGATATTCAGTTATTCACCTGTGCTGTTATTCACCTGTGCTGATATTCAGTTATTCACCTGTGCTGATATTCACCTGTGCTGTTATTCAGTTATTCACCTGTGCTGATATTCAGTTATTGACCTGTGCTGTTATTCAGTTATTCACCTGTGCTGTTATTCACCTGTGCTGATATTCACCTGTGCTGTTATTCAGTTATTCACCTGTGCTGATATACACCTGTGCTGTTATTCAGTTATTCACCTGTGCTGATATTCACCTGTGCTGTTATTCAGTTATTCACCTGTGCTGTTATTCAGTTATTCACCTGTGCTGATATACACCTGTGCTGTTATTCAGTTATTCACCTGTGCTGTTATTCACCTGTGCTGATATTCAGTTATTCACCTGTGCTGTTATTCACCTGTGCTGTTATTCAGTTTTTCACCTGTGCTGATATTCAGTTATTCACCTGTGCTGTTATTCACCTGTGCTGATATTCAGTTATTCACCTGTGCTGATATTCACCTGTGCTGTTATTCACCTGTGCTGATATTCAGTTATTCACCTGTGCTGATATACACCTGTGCTGTTATTCACCTATGCTGTTATTCACCTGTGCTGATATTCAGTTATTCACCTGTGCTGTTATTCACCTGTGCTGATATTCAGTTATTGACCTGTGCTGTTATTCACCTGTGCTGATATTCAGTTATTCACCTGTGCTGTTATTCACCTGTGCTGATATTCAGTTATTCACCTATGCCAGTGGTTCTCAACTGGTTTGGCCATGGGACCCACATTTTTACATGGTCATCAAGCCGCGACCCAAACTTTTAGGAACTATAATTTTAGGAATTATAATTAATTTGTATTTATTTGTTAACATACACAAATAGTGACAGATAAATCACAAGTCACCAATATTTACAAATAAACAATATTTTATTGCTGTCATTTAACAAAACGTATCAAATTATAGAAATATTACAAAGTAAGGGTAAGGAAAAGTTCAGTTACCATGAACTAAACTGAACTGTTAATAAAACATTAACACTGATCCTGTTGAACAGAACAAATCAGCAAATTACAGTAAAATGATTAAAACAATCATAACCATTTTTACATCTAATATAACAGCAATTACAAACATCTGTTTCACTTAACAGTAATTTGGGAAGCTAATGAGATAACGGAGTATGTGCTTTACTCGTGATAAGAGTTTCAAAGTCTGGGGTGATGGTAGACCCGAAGATCGTGCTCTATGTCCAACCTGTTCCTTTGCTTTGACTTAAGCTGCACCAAGGAAGAGAAGCCACTTTCACACAAATACGTAGTGCTGAATGGTAGGATGGACTTGATCGCACGAATGGCAAGGGACGAATACTCAGAAAGCACTTTGCGGCACCAAAACTGGGAGAGGCTTTACTTCACTGAATTTCTTTTTCAGCGTCTTATCACATGACGGCTCCACAAGCTGATTCCCTTTGTTGCTCGGCAACGTGACGCTTTCCACGTCGATTCCAAAGGGATTGCTCATCCACGGATCATCATAATGTTTATCGGGAAGTAGTCGGTACGGTTGTCGCGCGCGCATTTCAAAATAAAAGTCCGGTATAAGCAAAATAAGTTAAAAAATGAAACTTTTGTTGTTTTTTTGACCACACACTCCGCGACCCACTGAAAATGTTCCCGCGACCCACTTTTGGGTCGCGACCCACCAGTTGAGAAACACTGACCTATGCTGTTATTCACCTGTGCTGATATTCAGTTATTCACCTGTGCTGTTATTCACCTGTGCTGATATTCAGTTATTCACCTGTGCTGTTATTCACCTGTGCTGATATTCAGTTATTCACCTGTGCTGTTATTCACCTGTGCTGATATTCAGTTATTGACCTGTGCTGTTATTCACCTGTGCTGTTATTCACCTGTGCTGATATTTAGTTATTCACCTGTGCTGATATTCACCTGTGCTGTTATTCAGTTATTCACCTGTGCTGATATTCAGTTATTGACCTGTGCTGTTATTCACCTGTGCTGTTATTCACCTGTGCTGTTATTCAGTTATTCACCTGTGCTGATATTCACCTGTGCTGTTATTCAGTTATTCACCTGTGCTGATATTCACCTGTGCTGTATTCACCTGTGCTGTTATTCACCTGCGCTGATATTCAGTTATTCACCTGTGCTGATATTCACCTGTGCTGATATTTAGTTATTCCCCTGTGCTGTTATTCACCTGTGCTGATATTCAGTTATTCACCTGTGCTGTTATTCACCTGTGCTGATATTCAGTTATTCACCTGTGCTGATATTCACCTGTGCTGTTATTCAGTTATTCACCTGTGCTGATATTCACCTGTGCTGTTATTCACCTGTGCTGATATTCAGTTATTCACCTGTGCTAATATTCAGTTATTCACCTGTGTTGTTATTCAGTTATTCACCTGTGCTGTTATTCACCTGTTCTGATATTCAGTTATTCACCTGTGCTGTTATTCAGTTATTCACCTGTGCTGTTATTCACCTGTTCTGATATTCAGTTATTCACCTGTGCTGTTATTCAGTTATTCACCTGTGCTGTTATTCACCTGTGCTGTTATTCAGTTATTGACCTGTGCTGTTACTCACCTGTGCTGTTATTGACCTGTGCTGATATTCACCTGTGCTGATATTCAGTTATTCACCTGTGCTGATATTCAGTTATTGACCTGTGCTGTTATTCACCTGTGCTGTTATTCACCTGTGCTGTTATTCACCTGTGCTGTTATTCACCTGTGCTGATATTCAGTCATTGACCTGTGCTGTTATTCACCTGTGCTGTTATTCAGTTATTCACCTGTGCTGTTATTCACCTTTGCTGATATTCAGTTATTCACCTGTGCTGTTATTCACCTATGTTGTTATTCACCTGTGCTGTTATTCACCTATGTTGTTATTCACCTGTGCTGATATTCAGTTAATCACCTGTGCTGTTATTCACCTGTGCTGTTATTCACCTGCGCTGATATTCAGTTATTCACCTGTGCTGTTATTCACCTATGTTGTTATTCACCTGTGCTGATATTCAGTTATTCACCTGTGCTGTTATTAACCTGTGCTGATATTCAGTTATTCACCTGTGCTGTTATTCACCTGTGCTATTATTCACCTGTGCTGATATTCAGTTATTGACCTGTGCTGTTATTCACCTGTGGTGTTATTCAGTTATTCACCTGTGCTGATATTCAGTTATTGACCTGTGCTGTTATTCACCTGTGGTGTTATTCAGTTATTCACCTGTGCTGTTATTCACCTGTGCTGATATTCAGTTATTCACCTGTGCTGATATTCAGTTATTCACCTGTGCTGTTATTCACCTGCGCTGATATTCAGTTATTCACCTGTGCTGTTATTCACCTGTGCTGTTATTTACCTGTGTTGTTATTCACCTGTGCTGTATTCACCTGTGCTGTTATTCACCTGTGCTGATATTCAGTTATTCACCTGTGCTGTTATTCACCTGTGCTGATATTCACCTGTGCTGTTATTCACCTGTGATGATATTCAGTTATTCACCTGTGCTGTTATTCACCTGTTCTGATATTCAGTTATTCACCTATGCTGTTATTCACCTGTGCTGATATTCAGTTATTCACCTGTGCTGTTATTCACCTGTGCTGATATTCAGTTATTCACCTGTGCTGATATTCAGTTATTCACCTGTGCTGTTATTCACCTGTTCTGATATTCAGTTATTCACCTATGCTGTTATTCACCTGTGCTGATATTCAGTTATTCACCTGTGCTGTTATTCACCTGTGCTGATATTCAGTTATTCACCTGTGCTGTTATTCAGTTATTCACCTGTGCTGATATTCAGTTATTCACCTGTGCTGTTATTCAGTTATTCACCTGTGCTGATATTCAGTTATTCACCTGTGCTGTTATTCACCTGTGCTGATATTCAGCTATTCACCTATGCTGATATTCACCTGTGCTGTTATTCACCTGTGCTGATATTCAGTTAATCACCTGTGCTGTTATTCACCTGTGCTGATATTCAGTTATTCACCTGTGCTGTTATTCACCTGTGCTGATATTCAGTTATTCACCTGTGCTGTTATTCACCTGTGCTGTTATTCACCTGTTCTGATATTCAGTTATTCACCTGTGCTGATATTCAGTTATTCACCTATGCTGTTATTCAGTTATTCACCTATGCTGTTATTCACCTGTGCTGTTATTCACCTGTGCTGTTATTCACCTGTGCTGATATTCAGTTATTCACCTGTGCTGTTATTCACCTGTGCTGATATTCAGTTATTCACCTGTGCTGATATTCAGTTATTCACCTGTGTTGTTATTCACCTGTGCTGATATTCAGTTATTCACCTGTGCTGATATTCACCTGTGCTGATATTCAGTTATTCACCTGTGCTGATATTCACCTGCGCTGATATTCAGTTCTTCACCTGTGCTGTTATTCACCCGTGCTGATATTCACCTGTGCTGATATTCAGTTATTCACCTGTGCTGATATTCAGTTATTCACCTGTGCTGTTATTCACCTGTGCTGTTATTCACTTGTGCTGATATGCAGTTATTCACCTGTGCTGTATTCACCTGTGCTGTTATTCACCTGTGCTGATATTCAGTTATTCACCTGTGCTGATATTCACCTGTGCTGATATTCAGTTACTCACCTGTGCTGATATTCACCTGTGCTGATATTTAGTTATTCACCTGTGCTGATATTCACCTGCGCTGATATTCAGTTATTCACCTGTGCTGTATTCACCTGTGCTGTTATTCACCTGTGCTGATATTCAGTTATTCACCTGTGCTGTTATTCAGTTATTCACCTGTGCTGTTATTCACCTGTGCTGTTATTCATCTGTGCTGTTATTCACCTGTGCTGTTATTCATCTGTGCTGTTATTTACCTGTGCTGTTATTCATCTGTGCTGTTATTCATCTGTGCTGTTATTCACCTGTGCTGTTATTCATCTGTGCTGTTATTCACCTGTGCTGTTATTCACCTGTGCTGTTATTCACCTGTGCTGTTATTCACCTGTGCTGTTATTCACCTGTGCTGTTATTCACCTGTGCTGTTATTCATCTGTGCTGTTATTTACCTGTGCTGTTATTCATCTGTGCTGTTATTCATCTGTGCTGTTATTCACCTGTGCTGTTATTCATCTGTGCTGTTATTCATCTGTGCTGTTATTCACCTGTGCTGTTATTCATCTGTGCTGTTATTTACCTGTGCTGTATTCACCTGTGCTGATATTCAGTTATTCACCTGTGCTGTTATTCATCTGTGCTGTTATTCATCTGTGCTGTTATTCACCTGTGCTGTTATTCATCTGTGCTGTTATTCATCTGTGCTGTTATTCACCTGTGCTGTTATTTACCTGTGCTGTATTCACCTGTGCTGATATTCAGTTATTCACCTGTGCTGTTATTCATCTGTGCTGTTATTCAGTTATTCACCTGTGCTGTTATTCAGTTATTCACCTGTGCTGATATTCAGATATTCACCTGTGCTGTTATTCACCTGTGCTGATATTCAGTTATTCACCTGTGCTGATATTCTGCTATTGACCTGTGCTGTTATTTACCTGTGCTCTTATTCACCTGCGCTGCAGTGAGTGTCTCACCTGAACGCGGGGTTGTCTCGGTTGTGTTCTGCTGCCATGATCTCCACCTCCGGGCCTCCGTCCGCCACGAAGCGCGCCAGTCTCTCTGCCACCCGCCGCGTGCTGTCATCCACTGAGGAGGAGACTTTAAGCATCTATCAGAACCGGCAGCAACGCAAACTAAACAACTCACAGGCACACACTGCAGCAGAGAGAGAGCGGGGATGGGTGGGGGAGGGGGACAACACACACACACATGCAGATACACGCACATGCACACATACATATGCACACACTCATATGGATGTACATTAATCTCAATAATAATCATGCAAAGCACACACATGTACACATAGGTTTGTGTATCTATGCATGTGGACAGTGGTCCCTCGCTATAACGCGGTTCACCTATCGTGGCCTCGCCGTTTCACAGTTTTTTTTAGTGCAAGCGTCACCCTCCCGCTCTCCCTCGTGAAGCCAATACGGAAGTAACTGAAACTGCAATTCATCGACTCGCCTTTGGGGGCTGGCTCCAGGGACTCCAGATGTTCACTGACTGAAATGGTAAATTGGCCAACTTTACAGCTGATAAAAACATGTCTACAGCCTGGTACAAAAGATGGTTTTGATGTATATAGCTAATATTACCCTTCATGACCACTGTGAGGGGTGAATTTTTTTATAAGTCATCTGTATCCTTTATATTAAGTTATATTAAGTCTACATAATTAAGGGTGTGGCCACTTGAGTGACAGCTAGGTCTCGCTGGTTGCAGTCACGTCACCTCAGCTGATTCCGGCTGATTAGCTGCTGAACTCGGCATAAACATCGTAATTTTGTGTTGTTTTATGTGGCTTCACACAGTCAGTTGCCTTGTGGAATTATTTCCTCCAATTATCAGATGATATGGCATGCTGTGTGCACTTAATTGTGCTCACAAACCATTCACGTGGCCTCCATTTCCCAGGTGAGTGAGATTATGCTTATACACCATCTCTATAAATGTATTTGTTTTATTTAGGATCATCTATAATGTTCTTTAGAGCTGTAATGCACTCCAGAATCTGACAGATTGATTAGCTGTAGGCTCTAGATCAGTCATCTCAAGCGTTGTCATACAGTGTTATGCTGGATTTCATCAATAGTCCTGCATTTACTAACACAGACTATATCTGAAGTGTTTGATAGTAATTCGTGTTTTTAAGAGCAATGTTTAGTGGCTCAATGTGTTCCAGCAGTGATTTTAAAAGACTCAACACTTTATTGATATAGTGTACAGCCAAGCACATGTGGTCAGAACACAAACGAGTCGCAGGTGATGAAGTATTCAGAGTTTCTCCCAAAGAAAAGCATATCTAAGCAAAATACTAGCAGCTGTTTGTAGCTCCACTGACACTCCGCCTCTTTGCCCTTATTTGGTCACCCCTAGTGGGTGCGATGACGTGCGAACAAAATGTCAACGTTTGGCCACGCCTACTTGTAGCTTCATTTGTGCTCTTCAGAAACCTATGGGTGACGTCACAGATACATATCTTTTACAGTCTATGAATCTGACATGCTTTTTTTTTTTAAACAGCGCATTGTGTTCTGCGTCCTGATTGGATGTAGACCACTGTCAATCAATCTCCAGGCTTGCACACCGGATAGGACGCGCCATGCATTTTAGAATTGTAAACATAGGTTTCTATCAGGTACGCACACCGGTGCCACAACTCAGCAGCTGTCTGCGGCGCCTAGCTACGACTCAGGACACTGTTCATACTCCTGCTGAGCCACAGAGCGCCATCTGAATAACTTCATTTTAAATAGCATGCCAATGTGCGCGTCTGGAGTGCGACGCCCTTAAGGATGGAGTGTGCTGTAGTTTTGTGGATCAGTGACTGCAGGATAATGATCATTCCGCTGAATGCCAACATTATCCACACAACAGATAAACGGCTTTATGCACCTTGTGCTGACAGATGAACGTTTGCGCCTGACGACAGGTTCGGATCTTTGGTTTCACTCTATAATACTGGACTTATTTTACTACGAAGGTTTGAACTTTGAGAGTGTTTAAACAAGAGAGAGAAGAGTGTGGAAATGGTAATGCCTGTCTGAGAAAAGTGTATAAAGTGTGTAGTGAGGGGGTTTACAGCCTTAAAGCATCTAGAATAATTGTAAATAATAAGGCGGACTACTTAGCGGATTTAGTCTATTGCAGGTTATTTTCAGAACGTAACTCCCGCGATTAACAGGGACCACTGTATATGATGGTATTTTATGAATTATTATTGAGATTAATCTACCTTCATTCACTCTACACACACCAAACAGACAGACACACACACACTCCCTCTTCACTCATTCACACAGTGTTTGTTCAGGTGTGTGTGTGTCTCACCATCAGACTGTGCAGATGCTTCGCTCCTGAGCTCCGCCAGCCTCTTCCTGTAGTACAGATGCTCTTTACTGCCCTTGTCAAACAGGAACCTGCAAAGCAGAAACGCACCGTTTAGAACACACACACACACACACACAGCTCATCACTCATTTCAGCGCTGCTGAATAAGCCTCTGTAGATGCATCCCAAATCACATATGCACTACTCTACATCACTGTGTAGTATTGGAGTATTGAACACTTCACACACTCAATGCCAGCAGCTCTACTCATGCAGCAGAAAAGGAGGAGGAGCTACTGGTGAAGGGGAGGAGCTTCAAATAAAGGGGAGTGGCTATCGGGCATTGAGTAAATTCTCCTACATGAGTGATTATGGCGCCTCCTGCTGGTGAATGAGTTAAATTAAGACAGCTATACTGAATTATGTAGTTTGGACTTTAAATTGACTAATCTGACCACCGTTAAATGTTGACTGGGAATCAGTTTCCTAATAAGGAACAAATCCTTAGTGTTCCATCTGGGATGACACTAATCTCATACACTATAGGGTAGAGTGTATAAGTGCATTGGTGTGTAGTGTATAAGCTGCAATTTGGGACACAATGGCTCAGTTTCACAAACAGGGTTTAGCTTAAGCCAGGACTAGACCTTAGTTAAATTAGGCGATTTAAGCCACATTTATAAAATCAGCCTTAGAAAAATACATTACTGGTGTGCACCTGTAGACAAAAAATGACACTGACATGTTTTAAGACATCTCACTGCAAGTTATTTCCAGTTGAGACAGCTCAAACATGCAATTTACTTCAAGACTAGCCTTAAACCTTGTTTGTGAAACCGGGGGTAAGTCTGTAATTCTCCAGAATTAGCTGAGTCTGTAGGAGTAATGCTCAGTGTTGTGTGTCGATCAGTGTTTGAGACTCACGAGAATGTGGGGTCGTCCCTGTAATCCTGCATGGCCTTCTTCTGCAGCTCCGCACCGCCCTCAGCGATGAACGCCGCCATCTTCTGGATGATGAGCCGCTGATCCGCGTCCTCTGGGGGAGAGACTGTAACAGGCTATGAGAACACTGAACACACATACACACACACAGATGATCAGTCCATCCTGATGGCACATTTACACCCACTGTGACTTTAATAAATTGAGTTATAAATGCTGCTTCTAGTATGAGAATGAGAAAACTCCACATCTATAATCCTCTTAGTCTATGCTGACATTATCTTCAGCAGCTCAAACACTCTAATGGCTAATGGACAGACGGCTGCTTCTCACTCAGGGCTGCTGTTTATGCTAATGAGATGGAGAGATGGGCACTAGTGGGCGGGGCTTTCCCCCTCTGATGACACGTACAAAGGGAGAATGTCAATCAAAGTGTTTCTGCATCAAGTCTGATTAGAACAAACACAATTCATTACTGTTGAGCATCAGAGGCTGGAGATATACACACACTGACTGTGTTTAAAGCGCTTATAGGAGTCATTTCTGCAGAATAGCTGCCCTTTAACTGTCGTTTATGTCTGTGTGTATGTGTGTGTGTGTGTGTGTGTGTGTGTGTGTGGGGTACCTTTGATCTCCAGGAAGTTTGTGTCGTCCTCGTCCTCGTCCTCATCATCAGGTGAGCTGAACACACTGGGTCGGGCTGCAGGTAGTGTGCTCTTCTTAGTCTGTGAGTAGTTCTTGAACTGGTTGATCATGCTGCTGACGCCCAGACCCGGACGCTTGCCAATCAGAATACTCCGCTTCTGTGCTCCGCCTGCTGATTGGCTCTGAGCGCAGGGGGCGGGGCTGACGGGTCCTGCAGGAAACGATACGCATCTTACTGCAAGAAAATGCTCCTCTTTTATCTCGTTTCAATCCAAACAAGAATTAAATCAAGAGACAAGAATATCATGTTTTTATATTCACATTTTTTCCTCAGATTGGCTGATTTAATCCCAAATTAGACATTTTTCTAATTTATTTATTTCATAGAAACCAGAAAAAATGAGCATGTGAGCATAGAGGCAACATATATTAGCGAGCTTGAGCAATTGCTCATTTAAATTAGAATATAATGTCAAAATATAAAGTAAAAACACAGTGGTTTAGCGGTGTAATTATGCTAGATTAAGCACGCTTGCAGAAAACAGCCATAGAATAAAACAGCTAACTGATGCTCTGCCAGTAGATGGCGCTTAGAGATCAATAATAACCCCGTCAGGGGAAACTGGAAACCTGTAGAGAATAGACCAAATGGCCAGTATGAGAAATAAATAAACAAAAATAACAATCAAATCATTTGTGGAAAAACTAGATTCACTAGATTTCTGTCTGCGAAAAGCGCAGGTTTCTCACCTTCATCAGGGCTGCTCTTCTCTCTCTGCAACTTCAGAAACTGCTGCAGGAAACTGCCGTCATTCACAAACTTATTTGATGAAGAAGATGAAGATGATGATGATGATGATGAAGACGAGGAAGGAGCATCTGGAGGAGGAGAGCTGACACAGAAGATCTACATTTACTCTTCAGCACTAGCTTTCATCCACAGTGACTTACACAGGAGAAAAACACCACACCACTCATCACACAGAGGAAAACAATCACGAGAAGCTGAGAGAATATAATAAAGATTTAACATGATTTCGAGATCACGATATGCAAGATCTGCCATCAGCGGCTGAGACTGACCGCCAGACAGACTCAATCTGCAGACATTATTGTGAAGAATTTCTTTAAAACTCTGCAGATATATGCTGAATGATTTGGGGAGGAACAGGAACTAAAAACGTAAAAGATTAAAATAATATATATATTTTTACTTTTATTTAAGGTTTACAATGCAAATGCCAATAGATCCATGTGTTTGGTAAACAAAGCAAGTCTCTCATACGATATCAATAATGTAAACAGCAAATATGACTTCACTAACTGCACTGTAGATAAATGCATTCATTGGTTTTTTTGGCAGGGAGAGTGTGCATTAATTAACATTGCTGTAAATGCACCACTTAGCCTAAAGACTACGCTCATCTGTTCTCATAAACATTTGCATATTCGTCAATAATAGTAATAATTATAATAATACTGAAATTAACATCAAAAACTGAATGAATATACTTTTGATTAAGTGTGTGTCTGATCATAAGCCATCAGCCATTTAGGGAGGGGCTATCAGTACTTTAGAAAAGGGCTCAGTCATTTAGGGCGGAGCTATCAGTACTTTAGAAAAGGGCTCAGTCATTTAGGGCGGAGCTATCAGTACTTTAGAAAAGGGCTCAGTCATTTAGGGCGGAGCTATCAGTACTTTAGAAAAGGGCTCAGTCATTTAGGGCGGAGCTATCAGTACTTTAGAAAAGGGCTCAGTCACTTAGGGCGGAGCTATCAGTACTTTAGAAAAGGGCTCAGTCATTTAGGGCGGAGCTATCAGTACTTTAGAAAAGGGCTCAGTCATTTAGGGCGGAGCTATCAGTACTTTAGAAAAGGGCTCAGTCATTTAGGGCGGAGCTATCAGTACTTTAGAAAAGGGCTCAGTCATTTAGGGCGGAGCTATCAGTACTTTAGAAAAGGGCTCAGTCATTTAGGGCGGAGCTATCAGTACTTTAGAAAAGGGCTCAGTCATTTAGGGCGGAGCTATCAGTACTTTAGAAAAGGGCTCAGTCATTTAGGGAGGAGCTATCAGTACTTTGAAAAGGACTCAGTCATTTAGGGCGGAGCTATCAGTCCTTTAGAAAAGGGCTCAGTCATTTAGGGCGGAGCTACCAGTACTTTAGAAAGGGGCTCAGTCATTTAGGGAGGAGCTATCAGTACTTTAGAAAAGGGCTCAGTCATTTAGGGCAGAGCTATCAGTACTTTAGAAAAAGGCTCAGTCATTTAGGGCAGAGCTATCAGTACTTTAGAAAAGGGCTCAGTCATTTAGGGCGGAGCTACCAGTACTTTAGAAAGGGGCTCAGTCATTTAGGGAGGAGCTATCAGTACTTTAGAAAAGGGCTCAGTCATTTAGGGCGGAGCTATCAGTACTTTAGAAAAGGGCTCAGTCATTTAGGGCGGAGCTATCAGTACTTTAGAAAAAGGCTCAGTCATTTAGGGCGGAGCTATCAGTACTTTAGAAAAGGGCTCAGTCATTTAGGGCGGAGCTATCAGTACTTTAGAAAAGGGCTCAGTCATTTAGGGCGGAGCTATCAGTACTTTAGAAAAGGGCTCAGTCATTTAGGGCGGAGCTATCAGTACTTTAGAAAAGGGCTCAGTCATTTAGGGCAGAGCTATCAGTACTTTAGAAAAGGGCTCAGTCATTTAGGGCGGAGCTATCAGTACTTTAGAAAAAGGCTCAGTCATTTAGGGCAGAGCTATCAGTACTTTAGAAAAGGGCTCAGTCATTTAGGGCGGAGCTATCAGTACTTTAGAAAGGGGCTCAGTCATTTAGGGAGGAGCTATCAGTACTTTAGAAAAGGGCTCAGTCATTTAGGGCGGAGCTATCAGTACTTTAGAAAAGGGCTCAGTCATTTAGGGCGGAGCTATCAGTACTTTAGAAAAGGGCTCAGTCATTTAGGGCGGAGCTATCAGTACTTTAGAAAAGGGCTCAGTCATTTAGGGCGGAGCTATCAGTACTTTAAGGCGTGTCTCGTTTCCGCCCTGCTTTTCTCCATTCATCAGCCATCCACCGCTCTGCTTTGTTATTAATTTGAGGAGAGCTGTAACTGACCGCACGTCAAAATACAGGGAAAATGACAAACTAACTTCCATCGCATCATGACTTTGATTTTGTCATTTGGATCACATGGCTAATAACTAAATATTAATCAGCTGATGTCATCAGACTAATCACTGCACTGCTAAAGCTGTGGTCACACTAGAGTTTGAGCATGTGAAATTCTGTCGTACAGCGATGTGAAAAGGGGCGGGATTAAACAAGATGATTAGACATTAATAAAGCGAGTGATTGGTCCATGTTTTACATTTCTGTTTAGAGAGGTCATGTTTTGATCCTGGATTGGTCTCACGCAGTCAAGTGATGCGATTTCACAGGTCAGAGTTCACCAAGCTTGACCTTTCCAATGCAGCTATCTGCAAAACTTGCCGCACGAGCTTGTGTTTCCAGTCTGACGCATTCGCGTGCGTATGAATGGAAGTCTATGGGGAGAAAAGTGCAGCGTGAGCGCAGCTTAACGGTGATTTAGAGGATGGACAGATCAGTCCTTTACAACACACACCAGCCATCTCAGATCTGTTCCTCTCAGGGGTCAGCAGCCCTGTTCCTGGAGATCTACCTTCCTGCAGATTTCAGTGGCAACCCATATCAAACACACCTGATGTAATGATCAAGTGCTGCTTCAGGTGCTAATTAATTGGTTTAGGTGTGTGTGATCAGGGTTGGAGCTGAATACTGCAGCGAGGCAGACCTCCAGGAACAGGGCTGGTGGTTTATGTGGATATTTTAATCTGATTCACAAGTGTTTGTTCAAGCGAGGTATAAAGACAGGAGTTCAGGTGCGTGTGTGTGTGTGTGTGTGCGTGTCACCTGCTGGTTTTGTTCTGGTTCTGGTTGAGGTTGTGTTTGTGGTTCTGCTGGTGTTTGTGGTTCTGCTGGGCCTGATCTCTGAGTCTGGCCTCGATCTCTCTCTTCTTCTGAGCGATCAGCTCCTCCTGCTTCATGATCACCTTCAGCTTCTGGTGGGTTTTCCATCCTCCACGAGCTGAGACACACACACACACACACACACACACACACACACAAAAGTTTCCCAAAATTAGTGAGAATGTCACAGATTTGGCCAGCACAGTGGCGCAGTGGGTAGCATGAATGCCTCACAGCAAGAAGGTCTCTGGTTTGAGCCTCGGCTGGGTCAGTTGGTGTTTCTGTGTGGAGTTTGCATGTTCTCCCCGTGTTGGTGTGGGTTTCCTCCGGGTGCTCCGGTTTCCCCCACAGTCCAAACACATGCGCTATAGGGGAATTGATCAACTAAACTGGCCGTAGTGTATGAGTGTTTGTGTTTGTGTGTGTGTGTGTGTGTGTGTGTGTGTGTGTGTGTGTGTGTGTGTGTGTGTGTGTGAATGAGTGTGTATGGGTATTTTCTAGTGCTGGGTTGCAGCTGGAAGGGCATCCACTGCATAAAACATATGCTGGATAAGTTGGCGGTTCATTCTGCTGTGGCGACCCCTGATGAATAAGGGACTAAGCTGAAAAGAAAATGAATTTATGAATAATTTCTCTCTCCTTTAAGTACTCTCTGAACTGTTAATGTCCATCAGAGGGGTTGCAGTTTAGACGCTCCAGCTGAGAACAAGTGTGTGTCGCAGGTCACAGCAGCGAGAGCCGTGGGACCCACATGATAGTGCTTCATCTGAACATCTGAATGAAAGTTTCACTACCCACCGTCTCGCTCCTCCACAGTCAGACTCAGCTGTGATCAGTGATGTGCATCTGTCTGATTCCACCAGCTTTCAGTGGGTTTTACCTTGAATGTAAACATTGTGCTGTGTCTTACAGTAAAAACAGCTCATTCCTGCTGTCTGTGTTTATAATATTAACCAGAAGATCATGACAGATCTCCACTCTTGACTGAGTACACAGCTCAGAGTCAGGGCTGAGGCTTTATGTCATGTATACAGTACAGATGATGGACACTGCAGTGTTATACAGGATTACACTCTTCTGTCAGTTTAACCGAACTGAAAACTTCTCTAAGGTGCATGAAGAAGCTGAAAGCTGTTTATCTGAGTATTATATTTGCTGTATTGCATTAATCTTGTATTTAGATGTTGAAATATCTCATCTTTTAGCAGTGTTTTGATCTCTCGCTCTCTGTTTTCATCATTATTCCTCCTTTAGCTCTGCGGGGTGAGAAACAGCCGTGTTTCCTTCACATTCAGCCTCAAATACACACTGTAAATCAATAAACCAGAAGAAGAGTTACTCATCTTTGTGTTTAATGTGTAAAAATAAACACACACACACAGATTATCCGGAGTGAGTGTGTGTGTGTTGAGGAGTTTAGCAGTTTAGCAGCGGCTAATCGCTCACAACAACCCAAACAAACACCCGCACCACAAACAGCGTCTGAAAGCGACACGAACACACACACAAGAGCGCAGATCAGCGCCGCACGCGGTGTTTAATCGACATATCTCATGTTTAATCGGTGTTTTACCTGCATCACTGGACTCCATCACGCTGAATGTTGTGAATCGGACGCTTCTTCTGCGGTTTGATGATCAGCAGCGGACGGAGAACAGCAGTGCAGAGCTCACAGCGCCGCTTCCAGGCCGACTGATGAAACTGCGCCTCACAGACAGCCATAACAACCGTCTTCGGCCATATTAGCCGCGTTTAGGAGACAACATTACACGTCTATACTAGAGGCCTGCTGATTCTGATACTTGATTCTGTAATGGCTGCTGGTCACTGAGGTGTTTGTGTAACGGAGTTGAAAAGGTTATTGTCATAGATACATACATTAGATGTCGCCTACCCTACTGTTGTCTATTAAAAGGAATGCGTCAATAGAGCCGCCATTTTAGTACAGGGTAGCGCTCCTTTGATATGAATGCAGGACCAGGGTGAAGTGGAGGACTGTGGCCATCCAAAGCCAGAGATATACACACATACACATATATCTATGATCGGGAGTTTTCCCTGGTGGTCAGTATGCAAATATTTTTAAATTACGAAATATTATAATTTTACATCACTTTTCTACATTGATGGATGTGACCGCAAGGGCATTCCTGACAAAGAGTGTTTGTGTGCATGGAAATGCATTACCCTCCTTCCCTGTTTAATTTGATCTAATCCATGTCCTGAAACACACCCCCTCTCCTGCTTTCACTTCTCATTCTGACGGAGGGAGCGATTCGTTTGTGAATGAATCTCCGTTATGATCGACTCGTTCACTTAGCCGACAATAATACACGTTTCTAGCACGGCAGCGTCTTGTTGTCATATTTCATAACATTGTTTGCTTATTTTAGTCAACAAAACTAGCATAAGCTTAGAATTTAGTGCGAGTTGGTGCTACTTTGCCTTATGGTGACTGCAGACTGTATTATCATCAATAACTTGTTTACTTGTTAAGCACCAAAGTTCATAACATACAAAAACATAAAAAACTAAATCTTCCCTATGAAATGTGATGGCTTTGTGCTTTGTTTTCTTTGTTTGCTCGTTACTACAACGCAAACACAGCGCTAAAGTCCAGCATCTTCACATTGCCACACTGTCTTGTCTAGTGTTGTTGAATGACGCTTGTCCTACAAGCACTGTACCAATGTGGCGGCACTATTGACGCATGCTCAGGGAGCCTATGTGATATCTAGTGTATATATCTATGGGTTATTGTCAGATAAAGACACAGCTAAAGTAGTTCGGGCAGGTTTAGAGCGCATTACAGCTCCATATCACTCCGCTGAATGATGAGAGTTATTACACAGCTACAACAGTGAGTCAGACATCACATCAGAACTCAGTCAGCTCAACAGTGGATTACTTTCTAATAATTCAACATTCTTTTGAGCAGTTGGGCATCTGTTCTTTGACCAATAGACACTTTTAATGCACTTTATCTTCATAACTAATAATTATTCAATATCATTCAACACTGTCATACCCTCTAAGTTAATGATATCGACACGTCTCTCTGCATTATGGACTTTCTGACTAACAGACCTCAGAATGTTAGATCAGGCCACATTTGCTCCACCGCCGTCACACTCAACACTGGTGTACCACAGGGCTGTGTGCTGAGCCCCTTCCTCTACTCCCTTTTTACCATCGACTGTAGGCCTGTGAACAGTTCTAACACCATCATCAAATTTGCAGATGACACCACAGTGATCGGTCTAATCAGCGACAACGATGAGACTGCCTACAGGGAGGAGATACAGCATCTGGCCACTCGGTGCACCGACAAAACCTGCTCCTTAACACCGACAAGACCAAGGAGCTCATTGTGGACTTCAGGAAGGGACGAACAGGCTCACATCCCATCAATGGGATGGCCATCGAGCCTGTCTCATCCTTCAAGTTCCTGGGGACCCACATCTCAAAGGACTTTTCCTGGACCACCAACACCTTGTATATTTACAACAAATCTGTACATCTTTTTGACTAAACTGCATCTCTGTTTAATGTTTATCGCCTTTTTCTTTTCTCATATTTAATTTTGTGTTGTCACTCGTCACTTTATGTACACTGGAAGCTTCTGTAGCCAAAACAAATTCCTTGTGTGTGTGTGAAGCAGACTTGGCAATAAAACTGATTCTGATTATAACTTATACCTGTATCCTGCACTTGCTGCTGTTGCACTCCTGGTCCTGGTTAGACCTGAACTGCATTTCGTTGACTTGTACTTGTACATGTGTAATGACAATAAAGTTGAATCTAATCTAATCTAATCTAATACCAGTAAATGTATAATAATTTATACTTGTATTCATAAGCACAGCATGTAATTAAGCTGAGCTGAGAATCTGACCACGATGATGCTGCAAACCATCATATATCTGATTTATAATAAGAGATGATGATGATGATGTGTGTGTGTGTGTGTGTGTGTGTGTGTGTGATGTGTCTGTCAGTGTAGGTTTTTGCAAACACTCTTTGAGCGCTGGTGAACCTAGTTCATTTACACACACACACACACACACACACACACACACACACACACACACACACACACACACACACACACACACACACACACGCATCCGCTTTTCATCATGATCACGTGACCTCCTCCCCGCATCAGTGGCACCGCTTCACTCACATAATAATAATAATAATAATAATAATAATAATAATAATAATAATTTATTCTTATTTAGCGCCTTTAAAACTTCATTCTTAAGGCGCTTTACACCAAAGAAAGACACAGATACAAAACAGTTTAGAATAACAGTAAAATGAATCATTCAGACTAAAGACATTGACAATTGGTAAAACATTCAAATATCTAAAAACATAAACCAAAGAAACACATCTTATGAATAGGCGAGTGTAAGTTAGTGAGTTTTCAAGGATGATTTAAAGAATTTAAAAGATTTAGCGTGTCTAATGTGATGGGGGAGAGAGATCCAGAGCCTCGGAGCCTGAGATGCGAAAGCCCGGTGACCCATAGAACGCAGACGTGTGGAGGGAACTGTTAAAAGACCAGAGTCAGAGGAACGGAGGACACGTGAAGGGGAGTACCAAGATAAGAGTTCAGACAGATAGTGTGGAGCCAAACCATGCAGGGCCTTGTATGTAAGCATGAGGATTTTAAAATCAATAGGAAATCTGACTGGCAGCCAATGGAGAGATTCTAAAACAGGAGAAATGTGTTCTCTGATTTTGGTCCCTGTCAGATTCAGGCCGCTGAGTTTTGAACATATTGAAGTTTATTGATGTACTTTTGGAAACGCCAGCTAGTCAGGCATTGCAAAAGTCAAGGCGGGAAAAAGTGAAGGTGTTGATCAGTTTTTCTGCCACAGAAAAGGACAGCATGGGGCGGATGCGTGAAATGTTTTTACTTTAAAATGAAGTCTTTACAGTGGACAGCACGTGGTGATCAAATGGTAGATTTTAAGTTCTTTAATTTGGCCTGGACCTCCACCACCGAGCCATCAAGGGTAATGTTAAGGGGTATAGTTTTACTTAGTTGGCTGGGGGAGCCAATCAACATAACCCCTGTCTTGTTCGTGTTCAGGCACAGACAATTTTGGGACATCCATTTATTTATCTCGAGAAAGCAATGTTCCAGATGTGTAACAGCTGACAGATCACCAGGTTTGGTGTGAATGTAAATCTGCGTGTCATCAGTGTAAAGGTGGTACTTTAAACCTAGGGATCCCAGGAGATGACCAAGAGGTCAAATGCGCATGCAAGCAGGGGGCTTAAAATCGATTCTTGGGGTACACCGAATTTGACTGGACCGGGGTTAGATTTAAGCCCTCCCATGTAGACAAACTGAGAGCGGTTAGAGAGGAATGACTCAAACCACTAAAGAGCGGTGTCCGTGATACCAAACGCTGTTTTCATTCGTGAAAGTAATATGGAGTGATCCACCGTGTCAAAGGCTGCGCTCAGATCAAGAAGTATCATAATTGATAGGCTGCCAGTGTCTGCAGCAAGACGCAGATCATATGTAGGCCCACACGGAATCTGCACACGCAAAAGTCCACAGATGTTTAGCCCATCATTAATTCTGTTCATTTACTTGAGTAAATGTGTGTAAATCTGAATTTATTCAGTTTTTAAATGACACATATTTCACATATTAAGGTTTTAGTTATGAGACTCCC
>LR812520.1:72482089-72484589 GCA_903798195.1 Danio kyathit
TCTTATAATGAGTTTATTTTTTCTTTATTAAGCTAGAAACTAAAAAAAATAGACATTGAAAATCGACGCTTCTTAGCTCTTCTCTTCGGCGATGGGGCTGTAGGTTGGAGGGCAGGTTATCAGAGCAGTGATCAGCCCGATTGAAAATCCTGAACAGCATCAAACATGTTTGAAATGATCAGAGAGCCTCCGATTTGTGTTGCAAAAGGTCGCGAAAAGCGATCGCCATTTTAATACTATGTTTACATATTACTAGATTAATACTATGTCTGCATATTACTATAGCACAACAACAGCTTGTTTACGTTCATTAGATATAATGTAAATTAAGTTTTAGTCAGTGATAGTCAGGGAGGGAATTTAATAGTTTTAGTTTGAAGCCTGCGCATCTCTCCGTTTCTCCGACTGCGCAAAAGGAGCGCAGAGAGGGTTTCATCGAGTACAGCTCTCATCTGATTGGCTGAAAGGTACGAGTCGCCTGCTGCTGCTGCCAGGAGAGTCTCAAAACACACACACTTGTATCCAGAGCGAGTCGTACGTGAAACAGGATTTGCACATTCTCATTCAGGATAAACTCGCACATTTTAAACATTCAAAACTTTTTGTGCACTCTTATACATTTGCAAATGGGGTTTTGCATTTGTGAAATGTATTTTATGAATATGTATTTTTATTTTGTGCACGTTAATTGTTTTTGTGAATATGTATAAATATTTTATGCACGTGAATTTGACTACGCATGTGTACATCGTGTCTTTTGCGTGAATTACTTTAGATACTAAATTCGCTCCATAGTCTAAGAACACAGAGAACACTGCTCTCATCACCTGCTGTCTCTTATTATTATTATATGCCTGTTATTGTTGTCATACCTTGAGTCCATCATTGGTGATGACAGCGAGAGCGTTGGGGACAAATTTAGCAGTGTGTTTCTTCTGTATGCTCTGAACACTGGACATCTGGATTATTACCTACACACACATACACACACACACACACACACACACACACACATTATACACACACTGTCTAAACACATACATATACAAACAAACAAAAACATTTCATTACGCTCCACATATGCACACACCTTGGTCTCCTTCAGCAGGACGCTGGAGTGAAAGCAGATGTGCTGACGGGAAACAAACATCTTCCCCTGGTAGATCAGCTCCTTCTGCAGCGCGCAGGTGAAGACTGAAACAGCAGACAGGGTCAGCACACAAACACAATACAGACACACACAAACGTCTACACTCTCACACACACACACACACACACACACACACACACACACACACACACACACACACACACACACACACACAAACAGACAGACACACACTGCAGAAACACACACACAAACACCTACACTCACACAGACACACACAGGTCTACACTCACCGTGCTCCAGATCCTCCAGCTCCGGCACCTCCCGGAACAGCCGATGGAAGCTTTTGCTGTGCTGCCTGATGCCCTGATCCCAGAACAGAGGAGAATCAGCCTGTGTGTGTGTGTGTGTGTGTGTGTGTGTGTGTGTGTGAGAGAGACTCACATTAGAAACAGCAGATACATCAGAGTGATCCAGAACCTCCTCCTCAATCCTCAGAGACCTGCTGCATCACAGATCAATAATCCATAATCAATCATCCCAGTAAAATAAGTCAAACACTCTGTTACCGTCACCTCTGTTATCTTCAACTCTGTTACCGTCAACTCTGTTACCGTCAACTCTGTTATCTTCAACTCTGTTACTGTCAACTCTGTTACTGTCAACTCTGTTACCGTCACCTCTGTTATCTTCAACTCTGTTACCGTCAACTCTGTTACCGTCAACTCTGTTATCTTCAACTCTGTTATCTTCAACTCTGTTACCGTCAACTCTGTTATCTTCAACTCTGTTATCGTCAACTCTGTTACCGTCAACTCTGTTACCGTCAACTCTGTTACCGTCAACTCCGTTATTATCAACTCTGTTACTGTCAACTCCGTTACCGTCAACTCTGTTATTGTCAACTCTGTTATCGTCAACTCTGTTATTTTCAACTCTGTTACTGTCAACTCTGTTATTGTCAACTCTGTTATCGTCAACTCTGTTACCGTCAACTCTGTTACCGTCAACTCTGTTATCGTCAACTCTGTTACTGTCAACTCTGTTACCGTCAACTCTGTTACCGTCAACTCTGTTACTGTCAACTCTGTTACCGTCAACTCTGTTACTGTCAACTCCGTTATCGTCAACTCCGTTATCGTCAACTCCGTTACCGTCAACTCTGTTACCGTCAACTCCGTTATCGTCAACTCCGTTACCGTCAACTCTGTTACCGTCAACTTTGTTGCCGTCAACGTCAACTCTGTTACCGTCAACTCTGTTACCGTCAACTTTGTTACCGTCAACGTCAACTCCGTTATCGTCAACTCCGTTATCGTCAACTCCGTTACCGTCAACTCTGTTACCGTCAACTTTGTTACCGTCAACGTCAACTCTGTTATCGTCAACTCT